>OX465295.1:269826828-270503897 GCA_949987735.1 Leucophora obtusa | reverse complement strand
AATTAGATGTATAAAAACTAAAATGGAATTTAAAGTTCTCTAACTAATTTAAAGCATTATGCACTCTCAGAACAATTCCGTTGTGGCAACGGAATTTTTTGCCAACCGAATTGGTTCAGTTAAAAAAAAGTACTTTTTTCCAAAAAAAGTACCTTTTTCCAAAAAAAGTACCTTTTTCCAAAAAAAGTACCTTTTTCCAAAAAAAGTACCTTTTTCCAAAAAATGTACCTTTTTCCAAAAAAAGTACATTTTTCCAAAAAAAAGTACATTTTTCCAAAAAAAAAGTACCTTTTTCCAAAAAAAGTACCTTTTTCCAAAAAAAGTACCTTTTTCCAAAAAAAGTACCTTTTTCCAAAATAGTACCTTTTTCCAAAAAAAGTACGTTTTTCCAAAAAAAGTACCTTTTTCCAAAAAAGTACCTTTTTCCAAAAAAAGTACCTTTTTCTAAAAAAAAGTACCTTTTTCCAAAAAAAGTACCTTTTTCCAAAGAAAGTACCTTTTTCCAAAAAAAGAACCTTTTGCCAAAAAACGTCCTTTTTCCAAAAAAGTACCTTTTTCCAAAAAAAGTACCTTTTTCCAAAAAAAGTACCTTTTTCCAAAAAATGTACCTTTTTCCAAAAAAAGTACCTTTTTCCAAAAAAAAGTACTTTTTTCCAAAAAAAGTAGCTTTTTCCAAAAAAGTACCTTTTTCCAAAAAAAGTACGTTTTTCCAAAAAAAGTACCTTTTTCCAAAAAAAGTATTTTTTTCCATAAAAAGTACCTTTTTCCAAAAAAAGCACCCTTTTCCAAAAAAAGTACCTTTTTCCAAAAAAAGTACCTTTTTCCAAAAAAAGTACCTTTTCCCAAAAAAGTACCTTTTCCAAAAAACGTACCTTTTTCCTAAAAAAGTACCTTTTTCAAAAAAAAGTACACTTTTCCAAAAAAATTCATTTTTCCAAAAAAAGTACCTTTTTCCAAAAGAAGTAGCTTTTCCAAAAAACATACATTTTTCCAAAAAAAATACATTTTTCCAAAAAAAATACCTTTTCTAAAAAAAGTACAAATAAAGTACTTTGTAAAAACAAAGTATCTTTTTCCAAAAAATTTCGTTTTTCCAAAAAGTACCATTTAAAATAATATATAATTTCAAAAAAACTACTTTTTTTCCTCCCCCCACGAATATCTCCACTAAAACAAGGTTTCTTGATATTCGGCATAGACGTGCGCTAAGACGGGATTTTTGGAAATTCCTACCGGAACGGGCAAAAAGGGGAAAAGTCTCCCCATAAACAGTCTCACAAATTGGAAAAGTGCCTGCCTAAACCACTGGAGGTAAGAAGTTGAAATTTGGTATAAAGGTTCCTCCACTGTAGTAGACATCGACTAAGTTTGTATTTTTGGAATTCCTTACAGGATATCCCAAAAGGAAACTCGGTATGTGAGTTCCTCCTTCTGTGTTGGCGTCCGCTTAGACGGAATTTTTGAAATTCCTATCGGGAGGGGAAATAAGGTAAAAGTCTCCTCCTGACGGCTTGCCAAATCCCTTTTGGCCAACCTAAAATTTTAAATATGTATTCCTTGGAGTAGGACTAACTCACCGACAACGTAATTTTTCTATTTTGTAACAGGAACATAGTAAAAATGGTGGTTGAAAGGGAAAAATGTCCCCACTAACGGCCTGCCCAAACCGCTTAGGCAATGCAGTTGAAATTTGGTATGAATGTTCCTCATCCATCGCAGATAGCCGCGAAGATGGAACTTTTGTAAATTCCTAAAGGGAGGGGCAAAAAGAAGAAAAGCCTCACCTTGGGGGCCGGTAAAAACCCCTTCGGTTAAAAACCTGAAGCTTAAAATGTGGGTCCCTGGAGTAAGGGCTAACTTATTAGAAAGATACTTTTTTGAATTTTGGACAGGGTCGTTATAAAATGGGGGCTCAAAAAGGGAAAGTTGCCACTTAACGACCTGTCCAAACTGCTGGAACTAGGAAGCTGAAATTCGGTACTTAGGTTCCTCTTCTAGCCTAATTCCAACCGGGAGGGACAAAAAAAGAAAAAGTGTCCCCCTTGACAGCCTGCTCAAACTGCTGGGACTAGGAAGCTGAAATTCCCTGTCGATGGATTTTCGGAAATTCCTACCGAGAGGGGCACAAATAGTAAAAGTTGGCTAGAAACCTGAAATGTAAAACATATGTTACTGGGAGTATGGGCTCACTTACCGGGAAGGTGCTTTTTGGACAGGGACATTGCAAAAATGGGGATTAATGAAGCGAAAAGTGCCGCTTAAAGGCCTGCCCAAACCGCTGGAGGTAGGAAGTTGAAATTTGGTATTAAAGTTCCTCCTCTATTGTAGACATCCGCTAAGATGAGATTTTTGGAAATTTCTACAGGTAGGGTCAATAGAGACCTAAAATTATGTATGTAGTAGGTTCCTCCTCCAACGCAGACGTCCTCTAAGACGAAATTTTTGGAAATTCCTACCGGGAGGGGTAAAAACGGAATAATTCTCCCCCTTGATGGCCAAACGAAACCTTCGGCTAGAAACCTGTATTATATAATATGTTTTCCTTGGAGTATGGGCTATCTTATCGACAAGGCATTTCTAGGACTTTGGACAGGAACGTGGTAAAAATGGTGGTTCAAAAGGGGAAAATTGCCCCCCCCCCCTTAACGTCTGCGTCTTTAGCTAGAAACCTAAAACTTAAAGAACAAGTGTATATGAAACACTAAAATTAAGAAACTAAATAGGAAACGAGTGGAATTGAAACACCACACAAGTGGAATGAAATGGATATAAACGTTGAACGAGTGGAATTGAAATTATAGACAATGCAAATGGCTTGGAAGAGGGAATTACCTGTTCAAACACTATCCACGGAATATGAAACTTATGTAGCATTGAAACATACTCTCCAAAAAGTTAAACAAATTTTCTAAAAGAGAAAAAACCTTAGAAAAGGAATGGAACTTATATATTCCGATATTTAAAATTCATGTAACGAAGCACCGCTGGAAGAAACCGACGCAGTAAATTTTCCAACTGAATTTGTGAATTTACTTGAATTGCCAGGTATACCTTTACATAAACTGGAATTAAAAAAATAACTTTAAGACACGCGAACAATGTAGCGGGCTTTGCCCGCTATTTTTAATATTATAAAATGCTTTCCAACCCTGCTTTACGTTATTTATTTTCATTCAAAACACAAATGAATAAAACTACTTACGGGTCTATCTACCTAAGTTCGCACTTTACCAAATTATCTTAACATACACACGTATATTGCAATTTATTATGGATTCATTACTAACAATCCACTTTCATGAGAAAAAGTGATCAAATATTTATTTATTTTAAACCCATTGTTGTGCAGAATTATTTATTTGCGGTGGCTGGGTGAAGGCTTTTATTATAAAAACTGTACTTTAAATAAAAAGCGAATTTAAAAAAAATTGTTAGGGGGGGGGGGGGTGCGCAGCCTCGTCGCTGCGGACAGAAACTACACACTTTGCGATTCTCACTATCCAATAAACATTTAATTTCAATTTCATTTTTATTCATAATTGGTAAGCCAAATAGGCCAAATTGATTACATAGTTATTTACAGGCACATATAATTCATATTTACCCTTAAAACTAAATTGAATTCGATTTTATTACAATAATTTTTTGAAATATTAGCCTTAGAGAATACTGTTGAGAAATTGTAGTTCTCGAATTGAGAACTATAGGATTCTCAATAAAAACGACTTGTTGATATCAAGCTTTTTTGTAAATATTTTTCGAATCAATTATTAGACTCAATATTACTATATAATTTAACTTTATAATATTGTTGATAAAGATTTGGGAATTTTATCTTTCTCAAACTTGAAAACAGAAAATTTAAATCGAGGAATATTGTTGATAGAAAATATTATATTAAACACTTTGATAATGATCCAATATCAATAATAAATATCAAAGCATATTTTTAACTAGAAACACATTTGAGTTTAGACTTGAGATTAATACACAAATATGAAGTTTTTAAAAATAATTCTAAAATAGTTTTGTAATTTTTCACAAATGTTTCACAAAGAAAATTCAAAGGCTATATTTGTTTCATAGGTAATGACTTGAAGTAAACGTTTGATATCAAATAGAGAATTTAAAATTTCTTTAAGGCTTGAATCGATGTTTATTGGGTGTTATACAAGTTACCAATACTACTCAAACAATCCTCGTTATTTTGTCTAAGCATTTTCAAGCATACCTCGGTACACTCAAAGGGTATAAGAGGCCGATCATCACAGAAGTCTGGATCAGTTGGCTGCAGTCGTGAACGAGTAAACAAGGTAAGCTCCAGTTAAGAATATCCGCATCTCCTCTAGATAATGTACTGAAAGCGTGCCCTCCTAGGTATCTTCTACATCTTGGAAGATCCTGCAACATCCTTGGAGGTCCTGGCAATTATCCTTGAAGGTCCTTGCGAATATACTGGAAGATCCTTACAATTATCCTTGAAGGTCTTTACAAATATCCTGGAAGGTCCTAACAATTAACCTTGAAGGTCCTTGCGAATATCCTGGGAGTTCCTTGCAATTATCCTTGAAGGGCCTGGCGAATATTCTGGAAGGTCCTTGAAATTATCCTTGGAGGTTCTTGCGAATATCTCGGAAGGTCCTTACGGATATCCTTAGACGTTCTTTGGCCACAGACAGAGGAAATGTGCCGTCCCCGGTCGTTGTCCTCCTGAAACCGAAGTTCCACAGAGGAATCGTGCCGTTCCCGGTCGCTGTCCTCACCTAGACGCAGCTCAACAGAGGAAGCGTGCCGTCCCCGGTTGCTGTGCTCACTTTGACGTTGTTCAGCAGAGGAAACGTGCCGTCCCCGGTCGTTGCCCTCACCTAGATGCAGGTCAACAGAGGAACCGTCCCCGGTCACTGTCCTCACACAGACGTAGCTCAACAGAGAAAACGTGCAGTTCTCGGTCGTTGTCCTCCTGAAACTGAAGTTCCACAGAGGAAGCTAGCCGTCCCCGGTCGCTGTCCTCCCCTAGACGCAGCTCGACAGAGGAAGCGTGCCGTCACCGGTCGCTCTCCTCACCCAGACGTAGCTCAATAGATGAAACGTGCCGTCCCCGGTCGTTGTCCTCCTGAAACCGAAGTTCCACGGAGGAAGATTGCCGTCCCCGGTCGCTGTCCTTGGAAAATCCCACGTGAGATCCGCATCGGAACCTCTCTCTCTCTTCTCTCTTTCTCTATTTCCAATGGTCTGTCTCATATTTACACTTATATTTAGTTTTTTTAATAAATGAATTAAGCTTTATAACGTTTTAAATCACGGCTTTTCTCTCGGTCACTGGATCAAAGAAATTTCTGTGACGAACCCTATCCCCGCGAGCTTATCCCAGCAACCGGAGAAAACTCGTCGCTACACTACTAGTCAAAATTTTTAAGGTTTAAAAAAAATATTTTCCTGCACATTCAAAATGGTAGCATTCAGCAAACCTTAAACTGATACTGGAATTATGGCGCTTTGTGATTAGTAACTCTGATGAGCGATATTTTCTTTGTTTTGTTTTTAAATTCAATTTTTCTATATTTTCCTTTGGTTTCATTAAATTTTTGTTTTTGAATTATATTTGTATGTTTTTATTTGACATTCTTACAAAAAAAATATTATATATGTAAGTCCACGTAAGATAACAAAATGATAAAAACTATTATTTTGAAAGTGGTATGAGTCCACTTTAGTAGTAAAGGTTCTTTGTGATATGAAAAATTTAACTTTATGTTATTAAAAATATGTGTAAAATTTCTTGAACAGAACCACCCATATTTTTAAACACGTTAAAAAGCAAAACCTTTTATATCTCATTTTAAAAACAAGTGGACTCATACCACTTTCAAAATAAACGGTTCATATGTACTTACCATACTTGGGACTACACAGAATATTATTTAATTTTCAGTTTAATTTTAGTTGATTTTATAAATCAGGGAAAAAAATTTCTGAATATGAGTATTCGAAAAACAATAAGATTTAAAAAATTTTAGTTACACGATTATTTAAGAAACATTTAGTTAAATTCAAGTAACAATATATCCTGCTTAGATCAACAGAAATATTTGCTGAAAATGTAGACCGTTGATTTTGTAAAGGAAGGTTATTAATTCAGCAATGTAAATTTGGTAATTGCAAATATTATCCAAGACTTCTTAAACTTTGTCAATGTAACTGACTTTTTTGTTTTATTTTACTAACTTCTTCTGTTTTGAGCAGTTTTTCTTTTCTCTAGTTCCCTTTGCACCAATTTTTAGTAACTTCAGCGAACATTTTACAGAATTTTATCTATCAGTGTAGTCCATTGAGTTAAATAGTTAATTGTCGATTTCATTGGAATTATTTGATGGCAATGGTAATTAATTTTTTTGGCATTAACATGACAAATTGAGAAAAAAAATCAAAACATGCGTACTTATTAGAAGCTGATTCATCAAGAGTGAGCAGTGTTTACTACATAAAATTTTATAAAATAGCGAATATTTACAAGAGTGGAACTCAAATTTTATATATTTGTTTTAATTGTCCTATTATAAATTTTTTTGCGATGCTTTTTTCGTTAGTTATAATCGGTTGTTTTAAGGCATTGATGTACTTTTGTTATCTTTCGTTTGGTCAATTCCAATTAAAAACTTTCATTGGCATTGATATGCAATGAACTTTTTTTTATCATTTAATGTGAATTATCATGAAGATGTGTTAATTAAATTCCAGCACCAATGAAAAATTTCCAAGTATGGTAGGTACCCAGTGTAGGAACGGTAATGACATATCATTATTTTTTGGACTACCAGTAATGACACCCACTTACCATCTGTATTATTTTCAAACATATAATAATGAGTTACTGATAATGACTTATTTTTATCATTATTTCAAATAGAAAATAATTTTTTAGATTTTTTTGAAATCTATTTTTAGACTCAATATTTTTCAAACACTGGTAAGGATATATGTAACCACATATTTTTTGTATGTTGGCGAGTAAGCTTACTTGTGTGCAGCAGGTCAATTGTGTTTTTATCTATTAAATATTACATGTCGATATAGCTCAGATGGTAGAGCTGTTGACTGGCAATCTGTAGACCCAGGTTCGATTCCCGCACCAGCAAATTTTATTAAAATAAAAAAATACAATAAAAATATTTTTTTTTATATAATTTATTTTTTAGAAAATCTATTTTTAGACTCATTATTTTTGTCAGTACTGGTAAGCACAAAGCTAACGATATAATTTTTGATTTTTCGTATGCTGGTGTGTAACGACAACTCATTATTTTTCGCGACATCGCCATATAAAGGTAATAAGAAATGTAATAACAAAAGTAACTAGTTACCATTACCAACCCAGTGAAGAAAATCATTACCAGATATGTGGTTATGTAACTACATACTTGGTAATGGTAAGTAGTTACTTTTGTTATTACATTTCTTATTACCTTTATATGGCGATGTCGCGAAAAATAATGAGTTGTCGTTACACACCAGCATACGAAAAATCAAAAAATATATCGTTACCTATGTGCTTACCAGTACTGACAAAAATAATGAGTCTAAAAATAGATTTTCTAAAAAATAAATTATATAAAAAAAAATATTTTTTATTGTATTTTTTTTTTAAATAAAATTTGCTGATGCGGGAATTGAGCCTGGGTCTACAGATTGCCAGTCAACAGCTCTACCATCTGAGCTATATCGACATGTAATATTTAATAGATAAAAATTACTCGCCAACAAACAAAAAATCAAAAAATATGTGGTTACATATATCCTTACCAGTGTTTAAAAAATATTGAGTCTAAAAATAGATTTCAAAAAAATCTAAAAAATTATTTTCTATTTGAAATAATGATAAAAATAAGTCATTATCAGTAACTCATTATTATCTGTTTTAAAATAATACAGAAGGTAAGTGGGTGTCATTACTGGTAGTCCAAAAAATAATGATATGTCATTACCGTTTCTACACTGGAAGTATGTAGTTACCCAGTGTAGAAAATCATTACCAGATATGTGGTTATGTAAGTACATACTTGGTAATGGTAACTACTTACTTTTGTTATTACATTTCTTATTACCTTTATATGGCGATGTCGCGAAAAATAATGAGTTGTCGTTACACACCAGCTTACGAAAAATCAAAAAATATATCGTTACCTATGTGCTTGCCAGTACTGACAAATATAATGAGTCTAAAAATAGATTTTCAAAAAAATTAATTATATAAAAAAAAATATTTTTTATTGTATTTTTTTTTTAAATAAAATTTGCTGGTGCGGGAATCGAACCTGGGTCTACAGATTGCCAGTCAACAGCTCTACCATCTGAGCTATATCGACATGTAATATTTAATAGATAAAAACATAATTGACCTGCTGCACACAAGTAAGCTTACTCGCCAACATACAAAAAATTAAAAAATATGTGGTTACATATATCCTTACCAGTGTTTAAAAAATATTGAGTCTAAAAATTGATTTCAAAAAAATCTAAAAAATTATTTTCTATATGAAATAATGATAAAAATAAGTCATTATCAGTAACTCATTATTATATGTTTTAAAATAATGCAGAATGTAAGTGGGTGTCATTACTGGTACTCCAAAAAATAATGATATGTCATTACCGTTTCTACACTGGGTACATAACCAAATATCTGGTAATGATTTTCTACACTGGGTACATTCATATGTTTATTACTTTTTTATGTATGTTTCGTAATGAAAGTTGTGCGAAAATTCCTATATTCACATAGTTTGTGACGAAATGACAATGATTTAAATTGTGTTACGATAATTTTGAATGACATTTACATATCTCTGGCACGATACTTTTTTTGATTGTTAATTGATTAAAGCGCTATGATGTCATTGTGTTGCTGGAAATGTCAAGTCAAAAATGTTTATTTTTTAATCCATATAACATGTATTTATGTTTATAAATATACAGTGAACAAAGAAAAAGTTGGACACTATATAAAATAAAATGAACAACCATGTTATTTGAATTTCTTTTTAAAACAACATAAGCACATTGTACGTACAATCAGAGACTATTAATTACACTGTGAGACAAATGGTAGGGGTCAGTGATCGGGAAGGGTTCAAACTACCGGGGAAAGTTATATCGGTAAAAAAGAAGTTATACGTGTCCCGGCGTTTCGCTGGGTCACCCCTAGGAATCGAGATATATCGATTTGACCTTTGGTGGTCTTTTTTTTTGACATAACTCGAGAACCACTAGTCCGATTTTGCTCAAACAATTTTAAAAAACTTAAAAATTACAATTCCTTTAATATGTTCATATAACGTATGATAAATGTATGAAGAAAAAAATATTTTTTGCCTAAAATATTAAAAAAAAAGTAATAAACAAAAGGTTATTGATTTTTATGGTAGAGGTAACAAACATTTATTTTTACCGGCAAAACTGTTGAGTGTATAGAAAAACGTTATATGAGCAGATTAAAGGAATTGTAATTTTTAATTTTTTTAAAATTGTTTGAACAAAATCAGACTAATGGTTCTCGAGTTATGTCAAAAAAAAGATATATCTCGATTCCTAGGGTTGACCCAGCGAAACGCCGGGACACGTATAACTTGTTTTTGACCGACATAACATTTCCCGTTGGTTTCATCCCATCCCGATTTTGACTGTCGCATAGTGTTATAGAGACAGAAAATCAAAACTTACACTACTCACCGGTAGAGGGCGCTGAAATTAGTAGCAGTTGAGCCTACACTCAAAATAGTTTGTAGTTTAAATTAACTGAAAATGTAATTTAAAATAAATGAAAAATCACTTGAAAACCGGTCTACTGACTTTTCATTTAAATCAAAAGAACTTTTCATTTATTTTTAAATGTTAATAAATAAACCACAACATCCTTAAAAAATAATGATTTTTCATTTATTTCGTTTTTTTAAATTTCAAAAAATTAACTACAAAACCGTAAGAATAAATGATATTTAGGTTATTTCATTTTTTTAACTGACCTAGAAATCGAAAAGGAATTCTTTTTTTAACAAAACATTTTAAAAGAAAATATTAACTGTAACAGAAAATCCGTATTTATATGTAATTTATTTTTTAAATAAATGACAAAAACAGTTAAAAAATATATTTCTTTGTATTTTAACTGAATAATCAATTAAAAATAAATGTACGGATAACATTTTAAATAAACTACAGTCAGTTACTGTAATAATATTTTTGACACTTGCTTTACTTCTATATTCGTTGCAACATAGTGAATCGAAAATTAATTATAAATGATACCGGCTGTATCAAGAATGCACATTTCAGATATTTTGATTTGTTTTTTGGCAAAAACCAGGTTTTCAGTTTGTGTGAAAATTGTATGGAAAAACTAAATTTATTTTGTAGTTTTCGGCTCAAAAACTAAAAATGCCCAAAAAATACTAGTTTTGGCCCAGTCTAAATACACTATAAATTTAAATAAAAAAGAAAAATGTCAGTTTTTTTAATAAAGTGTCATCTAGTAATAATGATGGTTTTATAACTTATTTTTTTGGTGATGCCATACGCCTGCGTAAAATTAACAGTAATTTTATGCTTTTCAATATTTTCTTTCGTTTTTTGTCTTTTCTATTTATTACAGCTCGTTTCATTTTAATATATAATGTGTCCAACTTTTTTCTTTGTGCACTGTATATGTGTTTGTGTGTGCCGTCTGTCCATCTCTCAAATAGAGTATGTATTGCATTTTAAACGTACCTGCAATGCATTTGGCCACATGCAATTCTCTGGGGTATTATTATCATTGCCACTAGAACTGGTGGTCGTCGTTGCCGCATCGGCTGCTATTGTTGCAGTGCCACTCATACTGTTCACTTGGGATAAATGCGCACCATTTACATAACGATTTGCGGGTACTTGCTGTGTGGGTGAACCGAATGTAGAACCACGTAGTAAGTGTTTAGCTTTAGCACGATTTTCAATTCCATCACTGTTGGCAGGACATAATTCCTCAATACTAATGCCATCTGAAATGGAATTTTATAAAATTTAAATAAAATATTTATAGTTGCCACAACAATTACGTACATAAAATCTGCATAATTTTTTTAAATACAATTTTCGTATGAGTAATTTGTATTTTTAATGTTTTTTTTTGCTGTTGAATAAATTCATGCCTGTACCTACACTTAAAATAATACGTCTGTTGGCTGGACAGAAAAATTTGTTACTTTAACAAAATTTATTCCTGTTTATTGCCTTAAAATAAAATTAGTTGATTTTGAAATTTTTTTTGTTAAATTTAACAAATCTAAATTTAAGTAAAAAATTTGTAAAACTACAGCATTATTTGTAATTATACTAAGTCGTAAAATTTTTTCAAATTTAGGGCTTGGGACACTCCCCGCTCCTACTCCATATAATCTAATCTAGATATGGGTCATTTTGTGAAGTAGACAATTTTTATTAGAAATTCGCGAGGGTCCATTCATTCATTCTTGGATAGAGTTGACCCCTTTCGCTAGGGTATTACACGATTAGGGGTAGTCGAAATGTTCATCAATTTTGCTCTATCTCTGTTAGTTTTCGAGATATGGGCTATTTTAAAAAATCGGGAGGGAAAGAAATAGCGCCATCTTCAAAACCTCGGATACACTGGTGGCACCATCTACCGGATAATAACAGAAACATCAAAATATTATATTTTAAAAATAAATTTTGTAAAACTTAACGAATGGGTTCTTAAAAATTAGTTATAAGTACACTCAAAAAAATAAGTTAGTAGAAAAATCAATAAACCATCTTGTATATCAAGTGTACTAGTTTTCAGCAGGTTTTTTGCTGAAATTCCGTTTTCAGCAATAGTTTTAGTTATATTTTTGTAGCACTAAACTAATTTTTAACTAATGTTTTACTAATTTATTTTGCTAAAAATATTGTGCTGATAACCGTATTTAAAGCGTGGACGACAACCAGACAGACAGGATGTAGATGTCGCAGCTTGTCTGGATGGAGTACAGAAAACGGAAATGATAATGAAAAAAAAAAAACGATTCTACCCTCATAAAAATAGCCCGTACAAAAATTCTGCTAAAATAACAGGAAATAGTACTTGTATTTGCCCTAAATTTAACTAAATTTTACACACTGCTAAATACACAGACAATTCTAGTTAACTTAGCTAAGAAATTTGAGCTAAATTCAACAGAAACATTACCTGATTTAACTGAAAATTTCTGCTAAAATGTCGCTTACAGTCTTGGTTTTGGGCTCTACGGATCTGTCCCGAGACAGTCCCATATTTATTTTTGGGAGTATAGGTGACTTATAATGATTGATAAGTTCATAGTATCGATTTTTTGTCCATTTTGCTCTATATCACTTAGTTTCCGAGATATGTGATATTGATAGCAGAGACACAAAAATGTAAACTTTGGGAAATAATTGTGGTTTAAATTAGCTGAAACATTTGTAAAATTAAGAAACATAAATTACTAAAAATTAAAATGCAAAGTTAGTTCAAATACGGATGAAAGTAATTGTTATGCTAAATGGGATTTACAAAAATATTAGTTCAATCCTAAATTTTAAGACAAAATAACATAAAAATCAGTTCATTTGCGCCAGAACGCGTTTAACAGACTTTTGTACTAACTTTTTTTTATAAGTGTACAAAATTTCTATATTTAAATTTTCAGCTAATAAATTAACTAAAGTAAAATTTATCTACCAATTTTTTGAGTTTTTTTCAGTCTACTAATATTCAGCAAAATATTTAGTGACTTTAGCAAGGATTTTTTTCATTTGCAATCGAGTAAGTGTTAGCAAAACTTTTGCTGAGATTACAATTTTTTTGGTAAAAATCAGCTCGCTGATTTTCAGCAAACACCTTTTGCTGAAATTACAAACTTTTTTGCAATTCCGCTCCTGACCAAAAATTTGCTGACACAGCAACATTTATTGCTGGCTTTACTGACTTCTTTTTTAGTGTAGTTTTGAAAATTAACACTCAAAACTAGTTAAAGTACTGAGTAGTATAGTGTTAAATAAAGATAACTAAAATCTTTGTTGAAATCTGTGTTTCAACTAAAAAACAACGAAAATAATTTTGTTGTTGCATTGTGTGTAATTCGTAAATTTTATGGCATTTTTTATTGTATTTGAAGACACCAGGGTAAGGATGAGTGATTTTAATAGACGTCTAAATTCTGCTATACCATGACTGGCCAAGACAAAAATAATAAAGCACTAAGATGTACAAAGACATAAATTCAAGACAAGAACTAAGAAAACAAAGAAAACTTTCTGCGACCTAAAACATGAATTCAAGATAAGATTATTTTCTTCTGAACCAGCTGAAGCTGCTAAAGTATGTGAACCTGCTGAACCTGTTGATACACCTAGGAAAAAGATTGGTTGGAATTCGATCAAAACCATTAAAATGAATTTACCAGGACGTTATTTTATTTGCAGTTGCCTATAAGTGAATACTACACCAAAAAAATTTTACTAGGTATTAAAAATAGGGAAAATTAACTAAAAAACAATCCTTTTAACAAATTATTGGTATCTCCAATCAATTTTAAAATTAGTATCAGTTTAGTAACTCTTTGCAGTTGAAGCAGCAATTTATTTAGTGTATATACAAGAACATTGGTGTTACCTATAACCTTTATTAAAAAAAATTCAATATTCGAAAGTGGTAACTACAAATACGGGTATCCTAATCAAATATGACCTTAAGGTCGAGTTTCTGTCGAACCAACCGAATTGTGGATTGTATTGATGACACACACAACTATAGATTGGTATTGGTAAACGAATTTTTTACTATACTTGTTTTCCAAGCAAAACATATAAATTCAAAATTAGACTTTAAAATTAATAAGTGTTTGTGGTGTAGTCGGTAGAGAGTTGGGCTAGTACGCCGGATTTCCGAGTTCAATTGCCGGAAAAGACAAAAATTTATGTTTTTTTTTTAATTAAATTAAAATATTCGTATGTATAAATATGGCTAAGAAAATTAAAAGTAGTTGTGGTGCAGTGGGTAAGAGTGTGAACTATTAACCTGAATGGCCGGTTCAATACCAGAAAATTCAAAAAAAGTTTTTTAATTTCAATAAAATTTTGTGGAACATAATAATATTTATGTGGAACATAATATTGAATTAGACAACCGAATATTGGCTTTCACGACGAAAATTATAATTTAATATAAAGATAGTTGTCGTAACCGCACGAATTCGATTGGCAACAAATTCGGTGGCCACAACTGATACTGTTTTCTGGGTGTACTGTTGAACCTGCTTTTCATTTTGTGATCTTCTTGTTTAGCCTGGCGGACTTTGCATATGTGGTGAAATGTATTGAATAGCACGATTATGATTAGTGTGCTATTTATAGTTGTTTTTATTGATTAAAATATGCATGTGTATATTGGCATTCGTTGGGTATTTAGTAGGGATACCAATCGGGATTGATATTTCATTTTCAAAATCCCGAATTCCGGGATCCCGGAATTTTCGGGACTACGGGATTTTTCGGGATCCCGGGATTTCGGGATTTAAATTTTCATTTATTTATAAAAATATTTATGTTATGTAACTAATTTTTTATAGAATAAAGCGTTTTATAATTATTTAATAGTTGTTAATTAATAATGTCGTACATTTTATGAATATTGAAACATCCTAGTCAGAAATTGCCAGTGGTACAAAAAATCAAGTACCTGCATACCACTGGGTAATCGCGGCGTTAAAAATAAATGACTGGCAGACCACTCATATGGGGCGCTTTGCCAGCGTTTGCAAAAAGCCTTTTGCCAGTATTTGTTTTACAAAAATTTCGGTGGTTTATAAAAAAAACTGGCAAAGAATAGGCTTAGAGTGCTATGCCAACGTTAGCAACCAGTGGTTATCCAGGGCTACTACCTAGTCAAAAATTGCAGCGGTACAAAAATCAATTCACTGGTAGAGCACTGATTTTATAAAAATGATGACGCTTCGTTAAAAGAAGTTTGTAGTGAGAAGGTTCCGAGTTCAAATCCGGTAAGAAAAAAAATGTTTTTTTTTAATTTAAACTTTTTTTGTTTGTTTGTGGAAAAGCTCCTTTTAGACCAAATTTTTTTACAGCCAGTTGTTGTCCACCTGTTACATTCATTTACGTTTTTAGCCACCAATTATTATATGTCTAGTTAGTTCAGTGGGTAGAGCTGTCGTCTGCCAATATGACGGCCTGGGTTCATATAACGGCAGGACCAAAAAAGATACATATGAACTTTTTTAAATTATTTATATTTTATTTATTGGTTTTGCCAGCGTTTTGTCAATGTTAAAAATTTTGTTTCTCCAGTACTTTTCCGGCGTCTTTGGAACAGCCGGTCCTTTTGTTTAATGATGTTCATTTTGGAAATGAGAAAGCAATTTTTGCCAGTACTTGTACCACCTATTAAAGTGCTTTGCCACCGCTTTCCCGTTTGTATTTTTCTGACTGGGGAGTGATAATAGCTGGGCAACTACTGGCTTTGCCAAAATGCTAGTACTGGCAAACAATTTTTTGTAACTAGTATGCCAGTGTTGGGAGGGCAAAAAAAAGTTGGTCTTGAAGGAGCTTTCCCACAAACACAAAAAAATTATTTTATAAAACAAAAAAAATTTAAATTAAAAAAAATCAAAAAAAAAATTTTTGCTTGCAACCGGATTTGAATTCGGAACCTCTCTACTACAAACATTTTTCAACGAAGCGTCAGCATTTTTATAAAATCATTGGTTTTCCAGTGAATTGATTTTTGTACGCCTGGTAGCATTGACTAGGTAGCACTGGATAACCACTGGTTGCAAACCTTGGTATATCACTCTAAGCCAATTCTTTGCCAGTGTTTTTTTTTATAAACCACCGAAATTTTTGTAAAACAAATACTGGTAAAACGCTTTTCGCAAACGCTGGCAAAGCGTCCCAAATGAGTGTTCTGCCAGTCATATATTTTTAATACCGTGGTTAGCCAGTGGTATGCCAGTGCTTGATTTTTTGTACCACTGGCGATTTCTGACTGGGTATATGTACAACTGCGTAAAAGCACATTCATCGAAATTACCCAGCCAGAAAAATACAAACGGGAAAGCGATGGCAAAGCACTTTAACGGGTGGTATAAGTACTGGCAAAAAGTGCTTTCCCATTCCCAAAATGATAACATCATTAGAAAAAAGGACCGGCTGTTGAAAAAGCGCCGGAAAAGAACTGGAGGAACAAAATTTTTAAACGTTGGCAAAACGCTGGCAAAACCAATAAATAGGTGGTCTGGAAATATATTTTCCAAAATAAAATTTAAAAAGAGTTCATATGTATTTTTTTTTTGTCCTGTCGTGATTTGAACCCAGGCCGTCAGATTGGCAGACGATTGCTCTACCCACTGAGCTAACCAGACATATAATATTTGACAGCTAAACACATAAATGAGTGCTAATAGCTGGACAACTACTGACTGTGCCAAAATGCTAGTACTGGCAAACAATTTTTTGTAACTAGTATGCCAGTGTTGGGAGGGCAAAAAAAAAGTTAGTCTTGAAGGAGCTTTCCCGCAAACAAAAAAATTGATTTTATAAAACAAAAAAAAAACTTAAATTAAAAAAAATCCAAAAAAAATTTTTTGCTTGCAACCGGATTTGAACTCGGAACCTCCTGACTACAAACATTTTTTAACGAAGCGTCAATATTTTTATAAAATCATTGGTCTACCAGTAGGGTTTTTCTTTTCCCGGACTTTTTCATTTCCCGGGACAGCGGGATTTTTTCAGAATTTCCCGGGATCCCGGGAATTCCCGCTCGTTAGAAAATATATAAATTCGACATATGTTGCACTTGAAAAACTCGATTACTGTTAAAACACCGTCTGACAAAGTTTATCTTTTGGTTGTACCCATGAGAAAATGCACTTAATATATTCTGAAAGGATGGCTAAATATAAAATATCCATGTCTTCCACTTTTTCTGGATCAATTCGTTTAACAATTTAAATCGTGAATTCATATTTAGGTAATATATGTATTTATATGGAAGGCCGTCTTAATTTAAAAAACTCTTAGAATTATATTAATTCGCGGTTTAAACGGTTAAACCAATTGATATAGAAAAAGTGAAAGACATGGGTATTTTATCTTCATCCCCTTTTTCAGAATATATTAGAATTGTTGATGGGTGCAAAATTGTGTCGGACCAGTTTTATAGTCAGAAATAATATCGATTTGTTGCTAAAATATTTCTTAAATATGAAATCCAAAAATTTCTATTTCTAGATATTTTATATATATCTTTCTATGCAGATTTCCAAAAGTATCCGTCTAAAATTATTTTTATAAAAAAGTTTAAAAGGGAGTATTTTTCACACAAATTTTTAGGCAAAATCGCCTAAATCGTTTTATAAAAAACACACTACAAAATTACTAAATACCCAGTCAGAAAAATACAAACGGGAAAGCGGTGGCAAAGCACTTTAACAGGTGGTACAAGTATTGGCAAAAAGTGCTTTCCCATTCCCAAAATGATAACATCATTAGACAAAAGGACCGGCTGTTCAAAAAGCGCCGGAAAAGCACTGGAGGAACAAAATTTTTAAACGTTGGCAAAACGCTGGCAAAACCAATAAATAGGTGGTCTGGAAATATATTTTCCAAATTAAAATTTAAAAAAAGTTCATATGTATTTTTTTGACCCTGCCGTGATTTGAACCCAGGCCGTCAGATTGGCAGACGATTGCTCTACCCACTGAGCTAACGAGGCATATAATATTTAATGGTTAAACACATAAATGAGTGATAATAGCTGGACAACTACTGGCTGTGCCAAAATGCTAGTACTGGCAAACAATTTTTAGTAACTAGTATGCCAGTGTTTGGAGGGCAAAAAGAAAGTTGGTCTTGAAGGAGCTTTCCCACAAACAAAAAAATTAATTTAATGAAACAAAAAAAATTTTAAATTAAAAAAAATCCAAAAAAAATTTTTTGCTTGCAACCGGATTTGAACTCGGAACCTTCTGACTACAAACATTTTTTAACGAAGCGTCAGCATTTTTATAAAATCATTGGTTTTCCAGTGAATTGATTTTTGTACGCCTGGTAGCATTGGCTAGGTAGCACTGTATAACCACTGGTTGCAAACCTTGGCATATCACTCTAAGCCAATTCTTTGCCAGTGGTTTTTTTTATAAACCACCGAAATTTTTGTAAAAAAAATACTGGTAAAACGCTTTTCGCAAACGCTGGCAAAGCGTCCCAAATGAGTGTTCTTCCAGTCATTTATTTTTAATACCATGGTTACCCAGTGGTATGCCAGTGCTTGATTTTTTGTACCACTGGCGATTTCTGACTGGGTAGTTTCTTACCTTTAATTGGTTTTCTTGAATAGACATTTTTTATGCCACAGATACTTAAAAATAAATTATTTAATTTTCGTATTTACTTGCATTTTAAATTAACATTAGGGTTTGGGGTTTGCCGGGAATTCCCGGGAAAATAATATATTTTTCCCGGGAAAACGGGAAATTTTAAAAATATTAAATTTTTTAAATTGTTTTTGTTTCGAATAGGATTTTTTAATTTTAGTCATAAAAAACATTTTAGATACCAAAACAAAAATGTCATTGTTAAAATCTTTTAAAAGGGAATATATTTATTTGACACACAAATAAAATCTTTGCCAATTAATTAGGAGCATTTCAACTAATAAAGATTTTTCGCATAACTTATTCAAAATTTAAGTAGTAAAACCTAAAAACTTGGTAAAATGTTTAAAAGAAATATGAAAAAAAGCTTTGTTTCTTATGTATAATTTAGATAAAGTTGACTTTAGTTAAAATATTGGGTGGCAGTATACCTTGAATTGGTTTATTTTTGGAGCATTCTGATTGGTTAATTTGTTTTCAACCAATCAAAATATTTGAAAATATAAATATTTTTGTAAGGTTTTCATACACAAAATGAACAAAACCGTTTGATTAAAAATAAAGTCGACTTTAAATATTAAGGGTCAATAATTTTATAAGCAACTTTTTCATTAATAAATGTGAAAAGAAAAGACTAATGGTTAACGGTGGTATCTAAATTTGGTTATCCGACATCTAAATTTGGTTCACAAAAAAAAAAAAAAAAATTGATGGTCAGAAAACAACAACAAGAATAACGTTTCAGTTAAAATTAGCAAAGTACCCGAAGAAAAAAGTGTAAGCTGAATAGGCATTAAAGGTTTTATGGTAGGGCAAACATTTCCTGAAATGGTATCTAAATTAGCCGCAGTCAATCCGCACCATAACTAGATCTTCGTTTATTCGAGAAAGTTTTTATAATAAAAAACTGGCAAAAAAAAAGGAAACCGATGTAAAGAACATTATATTAAATTACTACAATCATGTAAAAGATATCATGATAAAAGAAATATCGAGCAATATTTCTAACAATAGGAGATTTACTATAATCTTAGATGAATGGACAAGAATATCACAAAAGAGATATTTGAACATATTTATAAACGGAAATAATTCATTTTATAACCTGGGGTTGGTTTATATATCAGAAAGATGTAATGCTGATGAAATAAGAAGAATTGTAGAAATAAGACTACAAGAGTTTTATTTGTCTTTGGAAAATAACATTGTGGCCACCATATCTAATGGGCCAAGTGTGATGAAACGGTTTGTTTCCGACAGTCCAGTAGTAGGTGCTTTCTGCTGGAATCATGCAAATCATTTGGCAGTGCTGCGAGTAATTTATGTGAAATCAGATGTTCAACATTCTGATATTTTTTACTTTGAATTCTCACTACACAGACTGCATTTGTACTGAAATAGTGTTTTTTTTTTACAAAAATTACTTATATAGGTGGTTTTCATTAACAATTTTGTTTAAAAATATTTCCCGGGATTCCCGGGAATCAAATTTTTTTATTACCGTTTCGCGGGAAATAAAAAAGTCCGGGAAATCCCAAACCCTAATTAACATATAAAAAATCCAAAATAATTTTAAAAAGCATCTGATGGATTATTTTGAAAACAAATAATATTTGAAAAATACATTTGAAATAAAGGCATAACAATTAGACTTAAAATTAAATTATTTTAAATAAAATAAACTCAAAATACTTCTCAATTGAAAATATGAAAACCTTACAAATTTTTTATTTTTTATACTTCTTTATTTGAACAAAGATCATTTTAAAGAAAAAAAAAATTTCCGAAGTACATACAAGAATTTTTGTTGGTAAACTTGGTAATGGCTGATAAAATTTTTTCATTTTAACTAAACCAAATTCAACTGGCATCTAAAAACAATTTGGCCTAATTCAGTTTATTAAATTTTAAATCGTATTTTTTTAATTTTTAATATTTTTTGATCAAATTAATTTTTAAAAAACAATGCTTTAATTTTAAATAAAGCTTCCAAAATTGCAATAATATTAGCTAAAACTTTTGTAAAAGAATAAAAAAAATCCCGGGAAATCCCGCACAAAATTCCCGGGATTGCGGTATCCGAAAAAGGGCGGGATTTCCGGGAATCCCGTCCCGGGAATTCCCGGGACATAATCCCTATCTACCAGTGAATTGATTTTTGTACGCCTGGTAGCATTGGCTAGGTAGCACTGGATAACCACTGGTTGCAAACCTTGGCATATCACTCTAAGCCAATTTTTTGCCAGTGGTTTTTTTTATAAACCACCCATACATGGGACTAATTAATTAGGTGGACTAATTAATTGATGATTTCATTACCATTACATTGATATCAATTGTAATGAAATTATTTTCATTACCATTTTTTTAATTAATGGTAATGATTCTAAAATTTAATTTCATTGATTAATGACAATGATTTTAAATTTCATTACCATTGATAGTGAATAAAATAAAAAAAATAATTGCCATTGACAGAAAAACGTAAAAATGGAGTAAAACTCGCTGAAATCGAAGATGGAATATGCTCATAAAGGCTCATGCTCATTTGAAATTAAATATTACTTTCCATTCCGTTGTTATTTGTATCCAGGTAAAGTTTAACGGAATTAAATGTTTCATCCTTAATAAATTATGTTTTATAACTTCCCTGGCCAAACCAGTTGTTCGTTTTCATTTGTCTGAATTTTTTGTAAACAAATGGTTTTTAATCAATTGTAATTAGTTTTTTTATTCATTAGTGTAATTTCATTACCATTAGTAATGATTTTTCTAATGAAAAATATTTCATTACCATTAAATGGTAATGGAATTTTTTTCATTGTCATTAGTATGAACTAATGGTAATGGAAATTCAATGGTAATGAAAAATTCCCATGTATGAAACCACCGAAATTTTTGTAAAACAAATACTGGTAAAACGCTTTTTGCAAACGCTGGCAAAGCGTCCCAAATGAGTGTTCTGCCAGTCATTTATTTTTAAAACCGTGGTTACCCAGTGGTATGCCAGTGCTTAATTTTTTGTACCACTGGCGATTTGTTTAAAATGAACAAATTAACTATCGGAGTTTAAAATACGTAATTCAATAAAACAAATTATTAAAATATGTACCCGAGTAAAAAAAATAATATGATGTCATATGTAATGATATCTTATTTAATATAATTGAAGATATGTTATGATCCGAAAAATGGTGGATAAAATTATATCGGATAAGATCTAAATATATTAAATCATATAGAATCTTATCCGGATTTTGACCCGATATAATCATATCTAATTTGATGTAGAAAGACATAATTATATAACGCATTATATTTCAGGCTCAAAACAAAAACTATTTAAAAGTACTAAGAAAATAACACCCTTAAGCTAAGAATTCAAAATTTAAATAAAACTTTAATGTGTAAATTCATAAATGTTTTATAAAATTTAGGAGGTTTACAAAACAAATTTCCATACAAAATTTGTTTTATAAGCCTCCTATAACTTTATAAAGCATTTATGAATTTACACATAAGTATTTAGAAGTAGTTGTACATAATTGTAACCAAGCATTTTAAGCTTTCTCATATAAACTTGTATTCTACCTGTAAACCTGGTATGTTTATGAGTTTAATGTCAAATTCCATATATAAAAAATATGGCTTGTATTTATACAAGGTTAACAAGGAATTTAGGAGTTATAATGAGTACGCTTTTATATTTTGAAATCATTAATGTCCGACCGAACAGTTCGGCCTGAAAATGTATTTGGTTGTTATTTGGTATGTTGAAGCATTAGGGATAAATTTTGCTTATGGAAAAATGTTTGTTGGGCAGATCAGAGTGCATTTTGAGTGTAAAATTTAAGGAAAAGTCTGAGGTTAAGCAACAAATTCACTGTTCGGCCGCCGAAAGTTCGGCCAAATTGAAAAAAGTTCGGGGGCCGAACAGTTAACTTTACGGCTAAACTACCGTGTTTTGTTTGAATCTGATACTCTAAATCGAATTAGATCGGCTCAACAAATATTTTAGCAGTATGAAATTTTCTCCCTAATGCTTTCAAATAACAGAAAATCGACGAATTTTCACTTTTTGGCCGAACTGTTCGGTCGGATACCAGAAATCATACATAGTACATACATACGTAAATATATCTCAGAAAAACATAGAATTTTTTTTTACATTGCGCCATTTTTAATTATATGACGCTGTATTAAAATTCTCATAGCATATGTAACTAAATATGGTATATATTAATATATATGGGGACATGTATATTTAAACTGATCTATATATGACATCATATAAGAAATTTTTGAAAAACTCAAAGCTATACATAATTATATCCACAAAGATATAGTGCCACATTTGACTATATATAAACATATTAGTCCATATTAATTTATATAATTTCCTATATAATTTTTTTTACTCGGGTACACAATAATATTAAAAATAAGGTGTATTAAAAATTTGTTTTTTTAATAATCGTAACTTTAAATTGTTGTGATAATCAAGAAGTTACGTTTATCGAGGGTTATATTAATTGAGGTGGTACTTAATTTAATTGTTGAATAAATCAAATAAGCTGAATTGATTAAATCCCTTTAAAATAATTTTCACCTTCTAACGAAATTGAATACGAGTTTCAGGGACTTCATTCTAACAAAAATCTGAAGCAAACGTCAGCACAAAGTTATTATATTCCATACCAAATAATTCTATAGAAACGCATTTAACAAGTTCAAATATCGATTTTTCCGATAGTGGAAGGGATCGTATTTCCGGGCTCATGCTATCTATTACGTCTAATATTCTAGTTTTCGAGTTGTAAATATCGAATCGACAGTTAGCGTGATAAAGCCAAAACGATTATCTTGATTTTTTCGGGTTTTTAATTTTTTTAAAAAGAAATAAAATATTTGTAATTTTTCGGACTTTTCCGAGCACAAAACGCTATAGAAAAGAGCCGGGAGGAACTAAGACAAATTTGAGCCTAGTTCTTTGCCCGGAATGATCACTACCTCACTAACGAATAAATTTAAATAGGTCCGGTGAAAGAAATCAAATAAAATTGCTTTGATTGGTTTATATCAATAAATACCAATACATTCAATATCAGATAGGACCTCTTCATGATTACTAAGTCAAAACATGGACCGATTCTAACTATTCTCAATAGCGTTAGTAATCGATGCAGTACACTCATAATAATCCATAGGTAAAATAAACGAAAAATGTGGTTCATTTTTCGAAAGTTTTGGTTATTTTGACATTACGAATATTTTCGTAATATATACAAATGATATTTCGTTTCTAGTATCAAATTTTTATTTGTATATTTTACGAAGTTTTATAAAAGTACAAAAAAAAAGATTGGTAAAGATACAAATATTTGGTTTAAATACAAAATAATTTTGTATCTAGTAGAAAATTAAGAATATAACCTAAAACTGCGATATATTTGTCAAATTTTTAGCGTTTATGTTACTGTGAAACATTGGCCATCGTTATCTATGATCTTTTCCCAATTTTCTGGAAACATATTTATTCCGCGCCAAAACAACTGCTCATTTTTTGAGGCCAAGAACTAATCAAGCCAATTTCGGATACCCTCTTCTGAAGTGAAGCGTATTCCAGTGAGAGCATTCTGCATCGATCAAAACAAATGGTAGTCGGACGGGGTAAGGTCTGGACTATAAGCCGGGTGAAATAAAAATTCCCAACCACTATTTTCTAAATAGTTTTAAACCGGTCTTGCAACATGTGGCTGAGGTTGTCATGATGCAATATTATATCTTCATTTCTGGTTGCATATTCCGGTCGTTTTTCGGCAAATGCTCGCCGAATCACAGGTCCCATGTGATCGTCTGGCCCGATCTCAGTAGCTCATAATAGATTAGACCCTTCTGCCATGCTTCACATACGATTTCTTACGCTTCAAGCAGCATTTCGGATATGCAAATCGTCTTTCAACGTCTATCGGCTTCCTTGCTTGTGGTACCCATTTCCCTGCTGCTTGCAAACAATTTGAAATTGCTGCTTGAGAAATTCCGAATGATTTTGCAAGTTCTTTTTGAGTTTAACAACAATCTTCATCGAGAAATGCCTCCAATTCATCTCTTCCAACTTTTTTGGCTGACCTGTTCGTTCTTTGTCTTCCGTGTCAAAATCACCACTTCTGAACCGCACAAACCATATTTGTACGTTGAAATCAATGGAACATATTCAATTGAAGAAGTAAAGCAAAACTTTTCGCAAATGATGCTTTTTTTGACACAAAATTCGAGATTTTTTAAGCAAAGAAAAACTTTGTTGTTTACACTATTTCGTTCAATGACCAAGAGAGAATTAATGACAGATATTTACTATATTTTACGAAATGTTGTAAACGTGCAAAAAAGTTTTGTAAATATATAAATATTTTGTAAAAATACAAAATAATTTTGTTTATTCTACTAAAAATATTAATGATTAAATCTAAAATATTTGTAAAATATACAAACGAAATCGTTAAATAAAAAAATTTGTATGTTTACTAAATGGTAGTTGATAATATTACGATATTTTTGTACATTATTAGGTTTTGGGGTTCGGGAAATCCCGGGAAAAGTTTGCCGGGAATTCCCGGGAAAATAATATATTTTTCCCGTGAAAACGGGAAATTTTAAAAATATTAAATTTGTTAAATTGTTTTTGTTTGGAATAGGATTTTTTAATTTTAGTCATAAAAACATTTTAAATACCAAAACAAAAATGTCATTGTTAAAATCTTTTAAAAGGGAATCAATTTATTTGACACACAAAAAAAATCTGCCAAGTAAATAGGAGTATTTTAATTATTAAAAATTTTTCGCATAACTTATTTAAGTAGCAAAACCTAAAAACTTGGTAAAATGTTTAAAAGAAATATGAAAAAAAAGTTTTGTTTCTTACAAATAATCGCCCTTACTATCTAAATTTTTCAAATGTATATTTTAGTTAAATTCGATTTTAGTTAAAATATTGGGTGGCAGTATACTTTGACTTGGTTTATTTTTGGAGCATTCTAATAGGTTAATTTATTTTCAACCAATCAAAATGTTTCAAATATAAATATTTTTGTAAGGTTTTCATACACAAAATTAACAAAACCGTATGATTAAAAATAAAGTGGACTTTAAATTTAAAATACTCCTTTATATTAAGGGCCAATAATTTTATAAGTAACATTTTCATTAATAAATGTGATATTTTCAAGTAAGTTTACCTTATTTTAAACACCTGCTTTTAAACTAATATATTCTTTTATATTAAAGAATAAAATGTCAGGAGTATGGAAATACTTCACAAAATGGGACAATGCAGCGCAGTGCAATATCTGCCGTAAAAGACTAATGGTTAACGGAGGTATCTAAATTTGGTTATCCGACATCTAAATTTGGTTCACAAAAAAAAAATTGATGGTCATGCAACTTCTCTTGAAGAAAACAACAACAAGAATAACGTTCCAGCTAAAATGAGCAAGGTACCCGAAGAAAAAAGTGTAAGCTGAATAGAGCGAACATTTCCTGAAATGGTATCCAACGCAGTCGACGGAATGTCAATCCGCACCATAACTAGATCTTCGTTTATTCGAGAAAGTTTTTATAATAAAAACCTGGCATTGCCAAAAAATGAAACCGATGTGAAGAACATTATATTAAATTACTACAAACATGTAAAAGATATCATGATAAAAGAAATATCGAGCAATATTTCCAACAATAGGAGATTTACTATAATCTTAGCTGAATGGACAAGAATATCACAAAAGGGATATTTGAACACATGCATAAACGGAAATAATTCACTTTATAACCTGGGGTTGGTTCATATATCAGGAAGATCTAATGCTGATGAAATAAGAAGAATTATAGAAATAAGACTACACCCAGGAAACAGATTCAGTTCTGATAACCGCATTTGTAGCCAATCGCATGGTTCGGTTATGGTAGCCGAATTTTTCAGTTGTGGTAACAGAAAACAAATTGAGACAGGACTAATTTGACTGTGGCAACGGAATTTCAGTTATATCAAGAATAATTCGGTAGCCGCAACCGAAAAATTCATTTGATGCAACTGAACCATTCGATTGGCAACAAATGGGGTTGTCAGCACCGAATCTGTTTTCTGGGTGTAGAGGAGTTTTATTTGTCTTTGGAAAATAACATTGTGGCCACCATATCTAATGGGCCAAATGTGATGAAACGGTTTGTTTCCGACAGTCCAGTAGTGGGTGCTTTCTGCTGGAATTCATTTGGCAGTGCTTAGAGTAATTTATGTGAAATCAAATGTTAAACATTCTGATATTTTTCTTTGAATTCTCACTATACAGGCTGAATTTGTACTGAAATAGTGTTTTTTTTTAACAAAAATTACTTATATAGGTGGTTTTCATTAACAATTTTGTTCAAAAATATTTCCCGGGATTCCCGGGAATCAAATTTTTTTATTCCCGTTTCCCGAGAAATAAAAAAGTCCGGGAAATCCCAACCCCTACATATGATCCACTTTTTTTGAAAATGCGATAAAAATAACATCCAATATCCTATATAAATTGATTTCGTTTGTTTTTCAATACTTGGGAATTTTTCATTGGCATTGAAATTTAATTGGCATTACTTGATCTCAAAGCCAATGCCAAAAAAAATTTCATTACCTTTCAATACCAATGAAATTTTTTTTTCTCACCCAATGGTGATGAATTTTTTTTTTTTCGTGTTTTATTTATTTATTGAATCTTCACTAAATATGTGTGAACTAACAATAAGTATTCAAATCTTAAGACTAAATAAAAGTATTAAGTCCAGCCAGTGCCAGACAAAAATTTTGTGCTTTCATTTTAATTTCTTCTCTATAAGTGGACCAAGTCAGCAGTATGTCTCCTTCTTAGTCGCATGTGACCACTGCTATTTAGTAGATTCCGGGCTAGTGTATTCGGATGTGTTTCTAGTTTCTTTAAGTAGTTTTCGCTATGTCTTCTGATTTCATCTCTAACAAGGTTTACGTTGAGATCCTTATATATGTTGGAGTTTCTTATATACCAGGGTGCACACGTGATCATTCTTAGAAGCCTGTTTTGACGTCTTTGCAATTTTTCTATGTTAGATGCTGAGGCGGTACCCCAGAGTTGAATTCCATAGCACCATATGGGTTTAATTATCGAGTTATAAAGCAACAGTTTACAATCTAAGGCAAGTAAAGAGTTCCTACTCATAAGCCACGTAAGCTCAACCGTTTTTAACTTTATCTGGGTAAGTTTCGCATCTATGTGATTTTTCCATGTAAGGCGACGGTCAAGGTGTATACCGAGATATTTCACATTTGATTTTTGGGGTATATTATTATTATTTATTTGAATCGGTGGACACGATTCTCTTCTTAAAGTAAAAGTTACGTGTATACATTTCTGTTCATTCACTTTAATTTTCCATTTATCTAGCCAAGTTTCCAATTGTGATATATGATTTTGTAACAATCTTGACGCTAATAATGGGTCATTGTGGACACTAAGGATTGCTGTATCATCAGCAAAAGTGGACGTATGGGTATTCAAGTTTAATGGCATATCAGATGTATATAGGATATACAGAAGTGGTCCCAAAATACTACCTTGCGGTACTCCAGCACAAATGTCCTGGGGGGAGCTGAAGAAACTTTTTTCCGCGAGAACGAATTTACGATTTGTTATATAGCTTTCTAGGAGCTTATGGGTGTTTGAAGGTAACAAAAGTTTTATTTAAAAAAGAAGTCCCTCATGCCAAACTTTATCAAAGGCTTGTGAGACATCAATAAAGAGAGCAGAGCAGTATTTTTTTTCCTCAAATGCCTTTCTTATTACAGTGATTAGCCTATGTACTTGTTCGATGGTTTTATGTTTTCTCCTGAAGCCAAATTGATGTGCTGGAATAGTATTGTTTTCGTCTACATACAAGATCATGAGTAGCTTTTCGAACAGTTTTGATATATTCGGTAAAAGACTGATTGGTCTATAGGATTCAACTTTTGTGTGGTCTTTGCCTGGTTTGGGTATCATTTTAACAAGTGATACTTTCCATTCCGCGGGATAGTACTCAAGGCGTAAAATAGCATTAAAAATAAAGAGAATAATTCTTAATGCTATACGGGGTAATTCTACAAGCATTTTATTACTTATCTTATCGATGCCAGGTGCTTTTTTTGGGTCTAATTCAATAATATCTTTTTCAACCTCTCGCATTTCAAACATAAGCGGGGGACATACTATGTGCTGGGATGTAGTAGGAGGCGGCTCTATTATAGTACTAGATACCCGAGTAAAAAAAATTGATCTCGCGCAATATCTAATCATATCCATTTTGATATTGTTTAAGATCTGCTGTAATATCTAGCCGATCCAATTAGATCTCAAAATTGGGTGTATCCAATCATATCGTATTAGATCCCATTGTATATATGGGGATAAACTAAGATCAAGTTATATCTCAAAATTGGGAGGTCCAATGATATCTTTGGGGATAAACCTAGATCTATTTTGATCCGAAAATTGGCGGATCCAGCTATATATTTGGGGATATTTTTAGATCTAATTTGATCCGAAAAATGGCGGATCCAATTAGATCCAGCTATATATTTGTGGATAAACTTATATCTAATTTGATCTCAATTTTGGCAGATCGAATTAGATCCAGCAATATATTTGTGGATAAACTTAGATCTAATTTGATCCGAAAAAGTGGCAGATCGAATTAGATCTAGCAATATATTTGGGGATAAACTTAGATCTAATTTGATCCGAAAAATGGCACATCGAATTAGATCCAGCAATATATTTGTGGATAAACTTAGATATAAATTGATCTGAAAAATGGCAGATCAAATTAGATCCAGCAATATATTTGTGGATTAACTTAGATCTAAATTTATCCGAAAAATGGCAGATCGAAAAATGGCAGATCGAATTAGATCCAGCAATATATATGGGGATAAACTTGGATCTAAATTTATACGAAAAAGTAGATCTAGGTATATGTGACCTTCTCCGAGAAAAGGGACCTAGTGTGTCAAAAAACGGGTTTGGACTTAAGAGTGGATTCTGGTACCTAAAAGGGTGTAGAATAAGATGAAATGAGTTGAGGCACCTAACCATACGAAATCGCATCTCCCAACTGAAGGTGTGTTTAAAGTGATAATGCGTTATGAAACTTTTAATGCGTTCTTCTCAAAACTTAATTTTCACACACTAGGTCCCTTTTCTCGGAGAAGGTCACATATATATTTTAGGATTAAGTTGTATCTAACTTTATCTGGAAAACGGCAGATCGAATAAGATCGAGGATTATATTTGGGGATTACGTAAGGTCTAAATTTATGAAAAAAAATAACAGATGAAATTAGATCCAGTAATATATTTCGGGATTGCGTAAGATCTTAACTTTTTCAATAAGTTGCAGATCGAATTGAATCCAGTGATATATTTAGTGATTTGGTAAAATCTTAATTTATCCCATAAATTGCAGATCGAATTAGATCTAGCAATTTATTTCAGTATTAAGATGGCAGATCGAATTAGAAACAGCAATATATTTGGGGATTGACATCTAAAACTATCCATAAAAATTACAGATAAAATTAGATGCCGCATTATATTTGGTACTACGTAAGATCTCCATTTATTTGGGATTAAATAAGATCCCAGACATATATTGCCAACTGTTCAAAAAATAATACACTGGCAGAGCACTGATTTTATAAAAATTACAATATTTTGTTAAAATAAGGTTTAAACTCAGAAGGTCTCGAGTTCGATATGCATTTTTTTTTACAAAATGAATTTCTTTTTATAAAATTAAAATTTTTTTTTCTATAAATTTTTTTATAAAATTATATATTAATTTTTTTATTAAATTGAAATCTTTGAATAAAAGAATTTTATTTACATTTTTTTAACGCTCTACACCATTTCAATTGTATTAATTGTTTTTAAGATTTATTAATTTTATTTCAGAAATAATCAATTGAATTTCAGTTTTATCAATTGTATTTCAGAGCTTATCAATTATTTTTCAGATTTATGAATTGTATTTCAGAACTAGTCAATTGAAGTTCAGTTTTATCAATTCTGTTTCAGAAATTATTAATTGTATTTCCGAAATTATCAAACTGTATTTCAGAAATTATGAAATGTAATTTAGAAATTTTTCTCTATTAACTATGATAAACAATCAACAAGTCTTGAAATAGATTTGATTATTTCTGAATTACAATTAATAATTTCTGAAATACATTTAAAATTTGTGAAATGCAATTAATAGCTTCTGAAATACAGTTAATATTGTAGTTGAGTTACCATTTATGACCATATATTGTTTAAATGGCACCATATATAACAATATACTGTTTAAATGGCACCATATATGGTATGTTCCCTATTAAAAAAAATAATATGGAGCTTTATATGGTAATATATAACTTAGAGTCATCCATGTACCATTTGATCCGAAAAATGGCCCGATAAAATTGTATCAGCTGTTTATCAGTTATTATCTAATTGCATCAGTTTAGATCTGACCTGATTAAATTATGTGTTAATCACATGAAATTGTATCTGATTTTTGACCTGATACAATTTTATTGGTTTATATCACATGGTATCAGTTTAGGTCCAAATAGATATATTTGTATACAAAATTATATAGTTATATCCCAATTTTGACCTGATGCCAGATTAAAACTTTGATACAATTGCATAAGGTAAATGTCGGATACAATTATATTTTATTTATATAAAATTGAACCAATTACGATCAAAACGATAAAATTGTATCAGGTCAAAAATCTGATACAATTTCATCTGATTAACACATAATTTAATCAGGTCTGATCTAAACTGATACATTTAGATAAAAATTGACAAACAATTGATAAAAATATATCGGGCCATTCTTCGGATGAAATTGTATATTTATACACCCGAGTAAAAACAGTTACATATAGTCGTATAAAATGTGATTACTTATATCGGTATAAATATACAATTTCATCCGAAAAATGGCCCGATGTTATTGTATCAGTTGTGTATCAGTTTTCATCTAATTGTATCAGTTAGGATCTCAACTAATAAAATTATACATTATAAAATTATATACAATTTCATCCGAAAAATGGCCCGATGTTATTGTATCAGTTGTGTATCAGTTTTCATCTAATTGTATCAGTTAGGATCTCAACTAATAAAATTATACATTAATCAGATGAAATTATATCCGATTTTTGACCTGATACTATTTTACCGGTTTATATCTAATGGTATCTGTTTAGATCGTAGTTGGTACAATTTTATATAAATAAAATATATTTGTATCCGACATTTGCCTTATATAATTGTATCAAAATTTTAAAGCAGACATAATTGCATCAGGTCAAAATGCAGATATAACTATATAAGTTTGTATAAAAGTGTATATATTTGGATCTAAACTAATACCATGCGACATAAACCGATAAAATTGTATCAGGTCAAAAATCAGATAAAATTTCATCTGATTACTATATAATCTAATCAGTTAAGATCTAAACTGATACAATTAGATAAAAAGTGATAACCAACTGACACAATTATATCGGGCCATTTTTCGGATGAAATGGTATATGGATCACATTAAGTTATATATTACCATATAAAGCTCCATATTAGTTTTTTTTAATAGGGCAGATATAACTTAATCACATATATGACTATATGTAACTATTTTTATTCGGGTTGTTTAAATGATACGATATATCAAAGTATATGTCATATATTATCATATCTGGAACTGTATTAAAAATGTTGTTGAAATGGCACCATATATCATAATGTATGGTTTAAATGTCACCACATATGGTAATATATTGTTTAAATGATACCATATATCAATATATATTGCACCATTATAGTAGCATATATTATTATATCTGAAACTGTATTAAAAATGTTGTTCATGAGGTCCCATATATGAGCATATATTGTTGAAATGGCACCATATATGATAATATATGGTTTAAATGGCACCATATATAGTAATATATTACTTAAATAACACCATGTATAAATATATATGGCACTATATATAGTATCATATATTATCATATCTGGAACTGTATTAAAATTTTCATCATGAGGTACCATATATGGCCATATATTGTTTAAATGGTACCATATATAATAATATATGGTTTAAATGGTACCATATATGATAATATATGGTTTGAATGGCACCATATATGATAATATATGGTTTGAATGTCACCGTATGTGATAATATATTGCTTAAATAGCACCATATATAAATATATATCGCACTATATATATTACCATATATTATCATATCTGGAACTGAATTAAAGATTTTGTTAATGAGGTACCATATATGACCATATATTGTTTAAATGGCACCATATATGATAATATCTAGTTTAACTGTCACCATATATAATTATATATTTTTTTAAATGATACCATGTATAATTATATATTGCTAAAATGCCACCATATATATTAAGATATAGTTCTATATATAACTATATATGCAATAAGATAAACCATGTCATGTAATATATAATTATATATGCCATATCTAATATTATGAAGGCCGATATCTAATTAGATAAAATAATATATGGCATAATATAAGGAAAAATTTTGTGAAAAAACGTCGTATATAATTATATATGGATATACATAACGACATGTATAATTATATATTGTAATATACGCCATATATGATTATATATAATTTTTTTTACTCGGGTAAGTTTGGCGTAAAAACTTCCTTCAAATGATCCACGAACAGATTTCCTTTTTCCGTGTCGTTTCTGGCCCAATTTCCATTTGGTTTTCGCAAAGGAGGCTTACATGTAACGGGTCTTTTAAGATTTTTTGTAGCACGCCACAAAGAGTAATCAGTTTTAGCTGATGGATCTAAGTTTTCGAGATATCTGCTAAGCGATTCAATTCTTTTTTCTTCAAGAAGTCTTCGCAAATTCTTCGTGCATTCTTTAAATCGTTCCTTTAGTTGTGGAGATCTGTGCTGTTGCCATTTCCTTCGTGCAATTCTTTTATCATTTAGGAGTCTTTCGACATCTATAGAAAAAATTCTGTTTGGTCTTTTGTGTCGGCGGGGCTTTGTAGCCAGTTGAGCAGCAAGTTTGATTTGTAATTCTAGATTTTTAACAGAGAGGTCAATATCGTCTGTTGTTCTTAACCGTATATTTTCCGAACAATGAGAACTAATAAACATTCTGTATTTTAGCCAATCTGTATTTTTTCCCGTAAGCGCTGAGTCACCATATGGGTTTACAATTTCTCGGGGGCCCTGGATACAAACAATGGTGGGTGTGTGATCTGACGACAAATCTAATGACGATTCTACCTGTACTAATTCCCTTGAAATAGCCTTTGTCACTCCAAAATCTATCAAATCTGGTATTTTTTGCCTATCTGTTGGCCAGTAAGTGGGTTCTCCGCTTGATATAACATCCATACCCATTTTTGAAATTGTATTAAATAAAACACGGCCCTTGGGAGTAATCAGCCGTGACCCCCAGAATGTGTGTTTGGCATTGTAGTCACCAGCTGCCAGAAAGCGGGGACCTAACGATTTGAAGAAGTCCGTGTACTGAATTTCTGTTATCGGAAATCTAGGAGGGGAGTAAATTGATGAAATAACAAGGTTCATGTTAAATTCTTCGAGGCATATAGTGCTGAATGAAATGTACACATAATTGTAGATAAAAGCATTGTATACAACAAAAATGTTTTATAAAAAAGGAAATTAAGACAAGAATGTAAATTTTCGGAGCAATTAACATTACAAATATTCGCTATTTTATCAAGTTGTATAAAGTGTACTGCTGTTCACTCTTCTTTTAACACTGATTAGTCTAGATGGATCATCCTATAATAATGTAAACTTGACGAAATAGCGAATATAAGATAAGATATACGCGAATTTTTCATTTATTTTTTCTTAATTTGTTCTTTTATTTAAACATGAAAACAAATGCTTTTTTCATCAATTATATTTAGGCATTTAGGCATTGAACAATGCCAATTGAAAAAAATTTCATTGGCATTGATCAGTTGTAATGCCAAAAAATTTCATTGGTATTAACTAGCCCCAAGTATGTTTTTTCTATACCAATTAGCAATGCTTTTTGTTTTTTCTTTGATATTTTAAATGTTAAATGACGCTCCTAGACGAGAACAAGAAATTTTCATTGAGTTTGTGATTTAACCTAATAAGAATGAAATCCGGGTAGGGATATGCCTGCAGCAGATTATTTTTAACAATTTGCCAAATAAGTTTTGGGATTTTAGCACATTTAATTCATTTATTGCAATTATTATTTATCCCAATAAAAATAAATTTGAAAGAAATATTTGTATTTTAAATAATCTATACTCACAAAAAACGAATAGAATATCCTTCGACCTAAAAGAGGCTGCCATTTTGATAAGAAAAGTTTTGAAGAAAGTTGCAAAAATTTTAAAACATTTTTGCTTACAACTAAAGCAAATTCTGTAAGTAAAAATATATGTTGCAAAAAAAATTTATACTTTTTTTATGTGATTTAAATTAATATATATGTAATACGACGTAAGACTAATTTTAGTTGTTATGTTTCCTTGTTTTTTATGTTATTATTTTTTTATTTTTTTTTTTTAATAAAATTTTACTTTTTTGAACTATAAGCGCATTTTTAAATTGTCTACACAGAGAGAATTTTGCTGGACGAGTTTTAATGAAATTTTTCATTAAACTAATGAAGTTTTCTTCACAAAATAAATCAAAAATTTCATAAATATGATGATAAAGCTTCATATATTTTATGAATCTAGTTTTAATGAAACTTTTTCATTGAGCGTATGAAAGTTTTAACAAATGAAATGAAATTTTTTACATTTTATGAAAAATTTCACTAATTCAATGGAAAGTTTCAATGGACGAATTCCAGTGCAACTTAGTTATTTTTATGCAAAAATTCATTAATATCATGCAGATAATTCTCTCAGTGCAGTGAATTTTTTCAAATGTTCAGTTATTTGACTTTTGGTATCTGGCAACCCTAGATTTAATAGTTAAGAAGTTATGGCTTCGGAATACTATCTTCATATTTTATTCAAATTTATCATCTAAAATAGTACAAAAAATATTGAGAATTGGTTTTAAATTAATCTCTGAAGCTGGAATTATTAAAAAAAAACTGAAATATAATGGTAATGTCATCCGAAATTCATATTGAAGCCCTAAGTTTAGCCGCTCTACTCTACATTAATGTCTTTACCTCCCATGTCGTATATCCTTGTAACAATTTTAAAAACAAATCACTTATCTTTTGTGCAAAAAATACTTTTTTTTTTCAAAAAGATTGTAAAACAAATAATTTTACACTTAGTTATTTACTTGTTTAAATGTATTTGCATTATTTTTTATTACTTCTTAAAACACTTTCGTCCTATGCCTTAATTGTACGGGAATTTTTGGTATTGTTTCATAAGGCCATGAATCTTATTCCCCGAGATTGATAATGATATTTATTGTTTTTAAAAAGTGCCTCATCACGCTATTGTCATATTTTGGATGATGATTTTCAATAAATTATGACGATAGTATTCCGGACCCATTATATCACAGCCATGAAATCCCATATTTTACGCCAGATACATCACAATTTTTTTATGAAATTTAAAAATAAATCTAGTATACGAACAGTGAAGATGATCTGATATCAAATTTATAAAAATCAGTTACAAAATTTTTTATAATGTTTAATTTTGCTAAAAAGCTTATTTTTCTATTTGGAAATTTAGAACTTATTGCAATTTTTTCAGAATTTAAACACAAATTTGTGAAATTTTTGGTAAAGAGTAGCTAAGATCTTAAAAAGCATTCTTCGTAATAAACTTAGATCAAAATACTGAAATGTTTCGATAAAATAAAAGCCTTTTTATTATATAGTTTTTGAAGCACGCATTTGGAGGTTAGATAACCTTACTGCGAATTTTCTTATTCAAGATTAGAGAAATCAGTAAGTATCTGTATTCTTAAGCTGCAAATCAAATTATGTTTATAAACCCAAAAAAGTTATACTTTTTTATTGAATCGTTGCCAAGATATTCAACACAAAAATACTGCTAGTAAGTGCGCTATAATTTTGAGCAGTGTTTTATTTTTTAGATTAGATACGAAGGCACTACGCACCGCGACCAATATAGATCTTTTGTGCTGCCTAGAGTTCCCTTTAGATTCAGGCTACCAATAAAGCCAATAATCCTGTTAGGAGAATTTCCCCAAACGTCCGAAGATGACACAAAGCGGTCACCCAGAAATCTGAGTCTCCTGTCGCACAGTCTCGGACATTCGCAGAGAACATGCTCCGATGTCTCTTTTTCCAGCTCACAAAACCTGCAAACATCAGTGTCTGACCGGTCCTGTTTGTGAAGCTGGTACCTGAGCCTACAGTGCCCAGTTAAGTATCCCGTCAGGGTTCTAAGGTTGACCCTGTCAAGTGACAATAGTCGCTTTGATACTCCGCTGGACAGGGAAATAAATCTTTTGGCCTGTCTTTGGCCAGTAGAAGTTTCCCAATGTTTTGCAAATGTGTTATACATATGAATATTATTACTCCAAAATATTTTATTTTAAATATGAAAATATTTATTTGGGTGTAAAACTACGTCCCTAAGAAAATTAGGATAATCGCATTGGCCCTGAAATTTGAAACACGGATTACAGGGGGTTAAAATGAACTTTTGTACATTTTCCCAAAAACATTCAAAATTTAAAACTAAGTCCAATTAAAAATATTAAAGAATCGTGATTCAAAGTGAATTGTCTATGTAAAAAAACAATAAAAACTTAATTTGTTTTAAAAAACCGCCGAATTATTACAATTTCCCCCGGTAACTTATGTGTCGCAGACAACTTAATCAAAAAATTCGGGTCCAAATTTTAAAATTTATTGAAATAATCTACTAAAGAAACATTGTTTTATTCAGATAAGTAGTATTTTTTTATACTGTATTTTACTAACTCGTTTAAAATTAATGGCAAAAAGATCAGAAAAACGGTTTTAAAATCTAAAATTTTAAATTTTTTAAAAAATTTTTTTAAAGAAATTTAAAAAATCAATAATTGGACTTTAAGGTTTTATTATGAAAAGCTACAACAATTGTAGAAATTCCTTTGTTCATTTAGCTAGGGCAGAGATTTTAAATCAGCGGATTTCAATAAATCAGCGATTTTTGGCACTTATTTAGCTTTTATGCAAGTTTTTTTTTATCCTTTTAAATCCACATAATTTTGGACTTCAATCCTGAAAATTAGAATACATTAAATTGCCCATGTGTCAGGTCAAAAGTCAAATTTTAGGAGTTTTAAACTTTTCTTTTATCAACAACTATTTTTATAATATTTACTATATGGCTTATATATGGCTGTTTATAATTAACGATACTTTCGACCCGTTCCGATAAAGGCTTCAATCCTTGAGGAGTCACCAGGTATCCCAGAAACTGAATCTCTGAAACCCCGAAAACATATTTTAATGAGTTAATTTTTATACCATATTTTCGAAGGTTCGAACAAAATTTTGACATGTTGCTTGTGCTCTTCAAGGTTGTTTGTCATCAATATACGCATAGCAACAGTCGAGACCAGATACCACCTCGTTGATGAATCGCTGGTAAGTTTGCGCAGCGTTGCACAAACCGAATGTCATGCGAGGGAATTCAAAGAGTCCAATTGGCGTTATGATGGCAGTTTTCTCAATATCAAATTTTTCCACCGGTATTTGGTGGTAGGCTTTAACCAGGTCGACTTTGCTAAACACAGTCTTACCTGTGAGCAGGTATCCAAAATCGTGGATGTGAGGCACCGAATAACGGTCGGGAAGAGTGACGGCATTTAGACGGTGATAATCGCCACATGGACGCCACTCTCCGTTTGGTTTTAGTACAAGGTGTAGCGGACTAGCCCATGAACTTTTTGAAGGGCGACATATACCTTGCTGAAGCATTTCATCGAATTCCTTCTTCACAATTTGTAGCTTTTCTGGTGATAACCTCCGTGCTTTTGCAAACACTGGAGGCCCGTTTGTTTGAATGTGATATTTGACGGAATGTGTCACATCGTTCTTAATTGATGATTGTTTTGTCAGGTTCTCAAATTCATGAAGCAAATCAGCAAAATATGAATTTTCTTGAATAGATTTGACAGACAATGGATTTATATCGGTATAGAACGTACCTTTGTATTGCGACTTGGACAAACTGTCAACAAGTCTATTGTTTCTGAGGTCCACCAATAATCCAAAAAGCTTCAAAAATCGGCTCCTATTATTGGCTTTGATACGTCTGCTAAAGGACCATCGAAATCTTCGTTTTAGACCCAATTGTAAAGTAAGAGCTTTTTCTCTAAAGGTATTTATTTCTGACTGATTTGCAGCATATAGTTTCAGTGGAGCAGAAGTTTGTTGACGTTGAACAGAACTAGCTGAAAAAACCGAGATATCCACAAGAAATTTGCAATCTGTTATTGAGCCTTGAAGAAAAAGGCGACATATTTCTCGGCGACCCCATCCGTCACCAAAGACGGGGAGCCTAACAGTTTTCCGTAGAGAATGTGCATGGCTGAGCGCACTTCGTAGCTTTATTTCCAAATCTGAAATGGTACCAGTAACACGATTTCTTCATACTCGAGGACGGATCTCTGGTGCGTGACGTTTACGTCCGCGACTACATTCGCGATCTCGGCCTCTTAGTAATGTTTCCAATGCTTGCTAAGAATGTCAATTATCCTTTCCAGGTTACCAAATTTTGATGCTGAAGACGTGGACACAGCACCAACTTCCCAAGATTCCGACGTATCGGAGATTTTATCTGCCATAAGAGCTAGTTTATTCAATGTTTCACTACTTAATGACAAATTAGACTGCGTTTGTTTGGGTAATCGCTGCATCCAAAGATTCTTAGGTAATTCCTCTGATACTTTACTCAGTCGTTGTTTGAGAGTTACGTACATATTGCTTTCCGGGGGACTCAAAATAATATCACTCACTTTACAAAGAATATTGGCCTCAATGGATCTAACAATGATGTGGAACTTTGTAGCATCCGAAGTAATACCACCGGTAATAAATTGGCTCTCAACTTGCTTGAACCATAAGGTAGGATTTGTTTTCCAGAATGGCGGTACCTTTACAGATACCCGAGCCACTTCTGTAGTTTGTGGGAGAGATGAAAAATCTCCTTCTGAACTTGTATCATCCGGCATTGCGTATCAAATATATGCGTACTTCTTTTATAATTTGCTTTCGCGTTTTGCGTGTCGGGGTCACCAATTTAGCTTTTCCGTTTAGATTAATTAATTAAATCACCAAAGCTAATTTTTTATAAAAACTTAATTTGACACGAACGCAAAATTTATTACAATTCTTTCTAATTGAAACTCAAAAATTGAATAATTAAAAAATAATAAAAAATTCTGAAGTTTATAATTCAAATCCAAAGTTTTCTACGTTCTTTAAAAAATAATTTTTTAAAGTGGTTTTGTCATAAAGTAGAAAACTATAAATTAATTTAAATATTCTTAACAATTAAGGAAATTAACAATCAAATTACAGTATCGCCACAGTGTGAACAACATAATTTTCCTTAAGATTTATTGGGATACGATGAAATTTCATAATATTTGTTATTTACAAAATCTTAAGACACACTATTGTTGTACAATGAAGATGTGCAATAACTCCCGAAGTATCCTAAGTTTTTAGCATCAAAATGCCTGTTTTTCATTGATCTGAATAATGAGAACAAGCGGTTTTCAACAAGAACAAGCAGTGCAAGCGAAGCGATAAAATGCAAACAAAGCTGTATCAACAATGAATTTTTAAAAGCAGTAGATTAAACAGTAATAAGTTTGACTATTTCAAAATTTTTCCTTTTTGTGTATTTTTACGGGAGATTTTATTAGATATCTAAGATCTTTTTGGTAATTCTGTAGAATACGTTGCAACTACGAGTTGTCTTGTTTCTAACATTGATCTTGACTTATTGCCCTTTTTATTTTAACATTTTTCTCAGAAACCGACAGTTATACAAAACAATTTCTATGTATAAAAATTTGCTGCCTTTGTGTGCTATCGGGAATGATTCTAACATTTTTTCAAAGTTTTACAGCATTCTACACGCAGGGAAAAGATATGGTTGCAATATGATCACGGCTACAAAAATATGATCCCTACTGCCATACATGTTTGTAGCAATTATATTATGAATGTATTAATCATACTTTACAAGTTATATGGTCGTCTATAAACATTTTATAGTTAAGATCTCTCTTTTTTTCGCTTATCATATTTTTCTCTCGGCTATAATCATATATTATCTGGACAACCATATACCTCTCTTGGAATTACATTTATATAATTATTTGTATTGAGAGATATCATGTTCACAATCAATACCAATGGTTTCGACAACTATAAGATTGTCAGTATATTTTTATGAGCGTCATCGATCAGTTAGTGTCATTCTTGTTTAAGATTTTGTGAAAAGAAGTTGTAAGAAGCAATTTAAGAAAATAATACATATTAAACAAAAACAAAACAAAAAAAAAAAAATAGAAAAACAACTTACTGGTTTGTAAAGGAAAGAATTCGATGTAACCTTCAAATTAGATTGTACTTTAAAGTGCTCAGTATTATAAAATAAGTAAAAAGTTATAAAAAACTGGTTTATTTTTTAAGTACTTACGTAGAAAAATTATTGTTAAAGAGCGTCCACAATAACGAGTGTTACAGCTTTTAGTTTTGTACTAAAGTCAAATTGAAAAAGTGGACAAAATTGAAGAAAATGTAAAGAGTGCACAAAATAATCATAATATATTCCTAGTGATCATAATATGATCCTAAGTGATCACAAAATTTTCGACATGACAATAATATGATCATTGGGACAATATTATAATCATTGGGAATATATTATGATCATAAGAAACATATTATGATGATTTTTGGATGTATTGTAAAATTGTGTTGTTAACAATATTTTTCTACATTCGATAGCTTCCAAAATTTCATTTTATATTAGAGTTCGCCATAAATTAGCTTTTCGGATATCATCACTTTTTTTTAAAGTTTTTGCATAAAAAAATGTCGTTTTTCTTTTTTATTTCAACTCCTTCCACTGGCGCAAGTCGGCCAAAAACGCTTATTTCAAGACCCTTTTCCTCCAGAGCAAAAACAGCTGCATCAGCAGGAAATCTGAATTCACCATTCAATTCTTCAACAAAATTTAATATAAAAAACGTTTTTTTTGCATTTTCAAAATACACCAGATAGCTATTAGAGTAGTTCGAAAAATCCACTTTCTTCAAAAACTTCTAAAAAGTTACTTTCTTATTACACACTTATGTCACTACATTGATAGATCTGTCAAAACAACAGAGTAGTATATTGGAAGATGACAAAGCAAATTGTGGCAAATTCTTTGTTGTTGTTTTTCTTTGATATTTTGAATGTTTAATAACGCTCCTAGACGAGAACAAGAAATTCTCATTGAGTTTGTAATTTAACTTAACAAATATTTCCAGAAGTTCTAAAAACATCGTCCCCTGACGAGTTCCTTAGGCAAGAATGAAATCCGGATAGGCACATGCATCCAGCAGATTATTTTTCACAATTTGTAAAATACGTTTGGGATTTTAGCATATTTAATTCCTTTAATGCAATTAATGTATGTCCCGATAAAAATAAAAAAACTAATATGCAAGTACTTGTGCAAATTTGAATGTTACTGACACTTTAGAAAACATTCTTTTCTATTGGCGTTTATACATGAATGGATGTCACTACATTGATAGATCTGTCAAAACAACAGAGTAGTATATTGGAAAATGACAAAGCAAATTGTGGCAAATTCTTTGTTGTTGTTTTTGTTTTTTCTTTGATATTTTGAATGTTTAATAACGCTCCTAGACGAGAACAACAAATTCTCATTGAGTTTGTAATTTAACTTAACAAATATTTCCAGAAGTTCTAAAAACATCGTCCCCTGACGAGTTCCTTAGGCAAGAATGAAATTCGGATAGGCACATGCATCCAGCAGATTATTTTTCACAATTTGTAAAATACGTTTGGGATTTTAGCATATTTAATTCCTTTAATGCAATTAATGTATGTCCCGATAAAAATAAAAAAACTAATATGCAAGTACTTGTGCAAATTTGAATGTTACTGACACTTTAGAAAACATTCTTTTCTATTGGCGTTTATACATGAATGGATGTCACTACATTGATAGATCTGTCAAAACAACAGAGTAGTACATTGGAAGATGACAAAGCAAATTGTGGAAAATTTTCTGTTGTTGTTTTTGTTTTTTCTTTGATAATTTAAATGTTGAATAACACTCCTAGACGAGAACAAGAAATTCTCATTGAGTTTGTAATTTAACTTAACAAATATTTCCCGAAATTCTAAAAACGTAGTCCCCTGACGATTTCCTTAGGCAAGAATGAAATCCGGATAGGGACATACCTATTACGGATAATTTTTCCCAATTTGTTAAATAAGTTTGGGATTTTAGCATATTTAACTGCTTTAATGCAATTAATGTGTATCCCGATAAAATAAAATTTAAAAAACTAATATGCAAGTGCTTGTGCACATTTAAATTTTACTGACACTTTAGAAAACGTTGTTTTCTATTGTTGTTTCTACATGAATGGATGTCAATACATTGCTAGATCTGTCAAAACAACAGAGTAGTACATTGGAAGATGACAAAGCAAATTGTGGAAAATTTTCTGTTGTTGTTTTTGTTTTTTCTTTGATATTTTAAATGTTTAATAACCCTCCTAGACGAGAACAAGAAATTCTCATTGAGTTTGTAATTTAACTTAACAAATATTTCCAGAAATTCTAAAAACGTCGTCCCCTGACGATTTCCTTAGGCAAGAATGAAATCCGGATAGGGACATGCCTACAACGTATTATTTTTCACAATTTGTTAAATACGTTTGGGATTTTAGCATATTTAATTCTTTTAATGCAATTAATGTATATCCCGATAAAATAAAATTTAAAAATAATAAATATTTTTTATTTTATTAGATTTTGATTCAAATAAAATTGAAAAATATTAAAATATATTATTATTTTATTTTAAGGCAAATAAAAATATTATTGAAAAAGTTTATTTTATATTTTTAAAAACTATTATTAAAGATCATCTTTCTTTGATTTGAAAATAATTTAAACAGAAAGTGATATTAATTTATGATCTTGAGTCAAACTAAAATAACATTCATTTACTTAAAATAACAGATCAACTAAAAACATTTCCCCCATTCAGAAATAAATTTAGTTAAAATTTGATGAAGAGATGTATCAATTAAAAAAAAATTATTTTAGTTATGCTCAAATAAAATAATTAATTAAAAAAATACCCTTAGATTTTAGTTGATCTGAAGATTGTTAAAATGAGTTTTCTGTTCGGTTTAAGATCAAATATGACAAATTCCAAATAGAATTCACATTTTATTTGTATTGCAACGAAAAGCACACGTTTTGTACAAATGTATTATTTTTCTATATATTATAGTTGTTGCTATAAACTAAAGTTCCTTTAGCAGTAAAGCAAGTATTTCTATGTTGTGTTTTTAACATTCAAGCTTTTTATTCTATTTATAGTGATAAGAACGAAAGCAAATAAGTTTTCATAAGGCATGATGGGTTAGGGTGTAATACCAAAAAAAAATAAAATAAATAACAATCGTTCTAATTGCAATAAATATAATTAGAAGCTTTGAATGTTAAAAACAGAACGTACAAATACTTGCTTTACTACTAGCTTTAGTGTATAGCAACAAGTATAACATAGAGAAAAATAATAACTTTATAAAAAATATTTGATTTTCTTTGTAATACAAATAACTAAGTAAAAATATTTAAGTTTAGTTATCATAAAATTCTTCACTTTGAGTTAACGTAACTACAAAAACTAAAATCTACATTATAACCTAGAGAGAACAACATAAAGACAATCTGATGAGAGTGCTTGGTAACACTTGAAAATACATTAATTCTGAACCATTGGTTCTAGGGAAGTTTTATTTGTGAGATTTTTTTCTGTTTGTTGTAAAATAAATAAATAACACACACTGTAACAATCTTGAGACCAACTAAAATCTACGGTAAAATACTTCACAGTCCAAATTGTTAAGCAATAAGTATTCCCTAATTGCAACATGTTAGTCATTTAATAATACCAAAAAAAAATAATAATCGTTGTATGCTTTGCTTTCGTTTTAATCACTATTACTAAAAGCTTGAATGTTAAAAACACTACAAAGACTTGTTTTATAAACAACTATAACATAGAGAAAAATAATAGCTTTGCAAAAAACATGTGATTTTCATTGTGTTGCAAATAAATAAGTATAAATATTTGAGTTCAGTTCTCATAAAATTCTTCATTTTGAGTTAACGTAAATAGAAAAGACTAAAATCTACATTATTACCTAGAGAGAACCCCATAAACACAATCTGAGGAGAGTGCTTGGTAGCACTTCAAAATGCATTAATTGTCAACCATTGGTTCTAGGAAAGTTTTTTTCATAAGTTTTTTCTCTATTTCTTGTAAAATAAATTGTGAATTCTATTGGGAATTTGTCATACTTGATCTTAAACCGAACAAAAATAGCACGCAATTAAAAAAATATTTAATTCTATCTCATATCAAACAAATATTAAAGTTATTAATATTTTTATTTGAAAACGATCAATTAACTTAAAAATAATTTTAATTTTTTGCAAACAAATAAAAATTTTAAATTATTTAACTTTTTCTGTAAAAATAAGATAAAAGTAATTTAAGATAGCAGCTATGATATGTAAATAAAACCATCCACACCAAATTTTTACAAATAAAACTCTTTATAAAATATTTTTAATCAATATAAAACTGCATTTTTTCACATTCATTTGCCTTATAAAAAAAACTTTTAATATAGCCGCATTTTTTAATCACTTGGCTTTACTGAAACCAAAAAGTAGTTATCAATGTGCTCAATAGATCAAGTTAGCTTCCACACAAAGAGAAAAAATATGCCATTTTCCAACTGAAATTCGATTACATCTTCTAAAATAGGTTGATGCAACTGAATATGGGTTATCACAACAGAATTCGGTTTATACAACTGATTTTTATTAGCAATACCCAAAATATTTAGAAATCACATTCCAATATGGTTTCAACAACCGAATTTATTGGTTGTAGCAACCAAAATAGGCTTAGCAATTTTCTTTTCTGTGTGCACCTATTTTAACTGCAGCGGCAGCGGGTTTCTCTGGTAAACCTACCCATTGTAATTTAATTCTTTATTATATTTTATACCAAACAGTCTGTCTTTTTAATTTCATCACTTCAATTTAATTTGTACACAATTAAAATATTCCGATGAAATATTTAATATTTACCAATAGTATTTAATTGAACTACACTGAAAGAATTATCCTTCGTGATATTAATGACATAATTTCATAGAATTTTTTTCATTTCATTTATTCAGTCTATGGATACAAAATTCCTTACAGACTATGATGTTACAATTTTAGAATAAGCTAAATATTAATTTATACATTATTTTATTAATTTACAAATTTAAACCCATCAAAATAGAATATAAATATTGCTTAAAGGCAGATTTTGATGCACAAAACTCTATTTGCGGTTTAAATGAATTTGTTGATAATGATTAATGTCATTCAGTTGAATAAACATGTGGGTCACAATGCTATTAAGACCATAATTGGTACGATGTAGTGGTACATTAAAAATATTGTTATACCTAACACTTCTAGGTGGAACATGAAATCTAATAAGACAAAGCAACTCTGAACAGTCAATACCACCACTAATAATATCAAAAACAAATAAAGCAGATTGCAATAACCTACGAAACTCAAGGGTTTCCAAACCTATTAATAAGCTTTTAGATCTGTAGGATGGTATAGGATCAACAAACCTAAAAGATGAGATTGCAAATTTAACAAATTTTCTTTGCACTCTCTCAATACGCGAGATATGAGTTCTACAATGGGGAGCCCATATAATAGCTGCATACTCTAATTTTGATCTGACAAAGGCAGTATAAATTAACTTCAATGTCATAGGATCAGAAAACTCAGCCCAATTTCTCTTTAAGAAAGCTAACATAGAATAAGCTTTCGGAACAATATAGTCCACATGCTGTTTAAAGGACAGCACTGAGTCAAAAACAACACCCAGATCCACTGTGGAATCCACAGAAACCAGATTATAGTCACCTATATAAAAGGTAGTATAAATAGGATTTAAAGACCTAGAAAACGAGATGTGGAAACATTTGTTGAGATTTAAATGGAGGTGGACAACCTCGAGCAATTGTAGGATATCTCGGACCCTATGGCCACTGCCTGATCCGGGGAGGACAAAGATTCTTCTTGGATTTGGCAAGCGGACGGTCGGGATGCTTGTAGGAGTTCTAACGGGACACTGCGCGATAGGCCGAATGGATGCGCGTTGGGGTTACACTTAGGAGGACTACTGCAGGGGCTGTGGGGACGAGGAGGAGGAGGAGACAGTGCATCATCTGCTTTGTGAATGTCCGGGACTGAAGGAACGGCGACTCAGATATCTGGGGTGCAGGTTCTTCGACGACCTGGACAGTCTACGCGATGTTTCTCTGTCTGGTCTTGCGAACTTTTTAAGGGGATCGGGATGGTTCTAGATTTCTCGGGTCGTGGTATTTCTTTCCATGTGGGGAAAACTAAGGGAATCACAATGGGCCCTATGGCCTCCGAGTGAACTCGCCGTTCTGGCGGGCTCCCATTCAACCTAACCTAAATGGAGCTTGTTTAAATTACACCATGCAAGAAGATTGTTTAAATCTACTTGCAAATCTAAAACATCACGTACTGAGTCGATGCTATGAAATATTTTCAATTCATCAGCATACAACAGAAATTTAGCTTTATGAAAACAAGACGAAATGTCATTTATAAATAAATTAAATAGAGGTGGACCTAAGATGCTGCCTTGAGGTACACCGGAAGTTTGAATGTACGGATCAGAAAAGTAGTTTTCTATGCTAACTTTACAAACTCTATTGTATAGATATGATTTAATCCAAATTAAAAAAATAGAATGAAATCCCATTTGATGTAACTTGGCAAGAAGAATGCCATGAGATACCTTATCAAAGGCTTTAGAAAAATCTGCATAAACTGTCTCAACTTGGCTACCTTGTTCTAAGGCTGATATACAGTATTCATTAAAAATTGCTAAATTTGTTGTAGATGATCTACCAGAAAAGAAACCGTGCTGATTAGGAGAAATCCATGATTTAGTAATAAAAAAAAGTCTTTTATAGGGAACATGTTCAAATATCTTAGACACACAGGACAACTTAGAAATAGGTCGGTAACAAGTTAATTCATCCCTCTTTCCGTCTTTGAAAACCGGTGTAATTGTTGCCAATTTCCATCGGTCAATAAAAACACCTTCCTTAAGAGACAAATTAAAAATGTATGTCAATGCTAAAGTGATAGAAGATGCACACTTCTTTAATAAGTGAGCATATAAGCCATCAGCATCCGATTTGTAACTATCCTTGATTAGTAAAATGCCATTAAAAACCTCATCCTCAGAAATAACCATATAACCAATATCTAACATAGACATGGAACTAGAAAAGCCAAAAGTATTACCATTTGAAGGCTCAAAATTAGATTTAAAAAAGTCTGCAAACGTATTCACAGATTCAGTACAAGATTGGGATATTTTATCAGCGTATTTAACAGTAGATGGTATATCAGATACTTGTGTTCTAGATTTTACGAATCACCAAAAAGATTTAGGATTATTTTTAATATCATCTTCCTTTTCAAGAAGATACTGTTTGTACAAAAACTTATTTAAACAATTAAATTCACGTTGATAATGAATACATTTATCTTTACAATCAGTAGATCCTGATTCCCTAAAACGTTTGTGAAACTTATTACGAAGATTTTTAAGTTTCTTAAGACCAGTAGTGTACCATGGCAACTTGTAAGGCTTAGCCCTTTTAAGAGGAATATTTTCTTTACATATACTCAAAACTTTATCCAAAAATTGAGCATAACATGTTGATGTTGATAGCCCGGAAAAGATTTCCAACCAGTCAACTCGATTAAAAATAGAGTTAAATTTAAAGAATTTAAAGATTGAGTGCATTTAAAAAATTCATATGATTCTATTTCAATGACTAGTGGCAGGTGATGAATATTATATTGCGATATTGGCAGTAAACTCTCGTATAGTTTAAACTTACAATTCTGAGGAACAAAAATTAGATCCAAAAATCGGTTTAAATGATTAGCAATATGATTAATTTGGATTAAATTAAAACCAATCAAACTATCAATAACCTCAATTTCATGAAATTTATTTACATTAGTCGGTGATAAAATAGCATTATCATAAAGTTGTGACCAAAGAACATCTTTAAGATTAAAATCACCCCTAATACAAAAGCGAGAATTTACTGACAAGTTCTCTTCCAATGATAAAATATTGGAAACATGTGCGGAATAAATTGAGTCTGAGCTATTAGGAAGAATATATGATACACACAAATGCAGTATAATATTAAAGCCGGAAATTGATACTATAAGTTGATCAAGCAAACCATTATTATCATCAATATTAACAAGAAAAGATTTATAATGACTTCTTACGGCCACTAAAACACCACCACCTTTAGAATGACCAGTACGCTCAGCATTCCTATCCTTACGATATATATTGTACAACTTAGTATCAAAATATTCAGCATTGCAAAAATCAGCATTGAACCAAGTTTCCACCAAGACAATGACATCATGTTGACATTGAGAAGAAAAATCATATATACTTTTAGATTTTGTTCGCATTCCAGATAAGTTCTGGTAATAAATTTGAAAGCCAGTTTTCACCGAGTCTAAAGTTTTTTCGCAGGCGCTGGTTTCCTTGGAAAATTTACAAATTGGCGAACCTTAATATTTGATGGCCAAAGATCAGGTTTTAATATTTCATTATAAGCACTGGAAAAACACCGAGCTTAAAGTTGACTCTTTTGAGTTGCTTACGATCAGTATCTTTTTTAACTAATAAATAGCACTCAATATGCTGTTTACCAATACCAGCATTTTTTTCCACATAACTTATTATTTGATCAGTCGTAACAGTTGGCTTAAATGATGAAAGATGCACCCATTTCTTTTTGATTACAACTTCCAGATCGTTAGAAGTATTAACCCCAAATACTACAGGCCCCTTTCGTCGTCTACGCCTATGCACTTCAACCCAATCGTAGAATCAATGCAGAATTTCATTATGTATATAATATTTAATTAATATTATGAAGTTTTTCATAACTTCTCCTTCATAAAATTTCATAATTTCGTTAAAAATATTCATTGAAATTCATAAATTAGATCTTCATAAATTTAATGAAAATGTTATTTATATATACGAAATTGTTCAATAGTATTTACTTTTTTTAAATTTTTTTTTTTTTATAAAATATCGTCATTTCATTAATTTTTAAAAATTTTCATACAATTCGAATTTTATATTAAAGATTTAATTCTCAAATACAATAGTTTTATGTAACGATAAGGCCGAGTTTTAGTGATGTGCATTAATTTCCATACTGAGAGAATTGTCTTTTATAAAGGGTTGTTCAATAAGAGCGCTACAAAAGTTTTTTTAAATAAAACAAAAACGGTTTTGGATTTCAATAAAATTCTTTATTCCTGTGAAAGTACGTTCGATGCCATTATGTATGGAAATCGATCTCTTTTGCATGGCCATCACGGGCACGCTTGCAGAAGTCCAGACGCTGAACCCAATTTCGACGGTTTTCAAGCATAAATCGGCCGATATTCGTACGAAGTTAATCGTCGCTGGCTTGTTGGCATAGACCATAGATTTGACGTAGCCTCACAGGAAATAGTCCAACGGCGTCAAATCGCACGACCGAGGCGGCCAATCGACTGGACCATTTCGTGAGATAACACGTTCTCCAAACTTGGTTTGCAATAAATTGATTGTAACATTCGCTATGTGGCTTGTGGCGACGTTCTGTTGGAACCACATGTCCTCCAAGTCCATATCATCCAATTGGGGCCAAAAATATTCGGTTATCATTGACCGGTAGCGATTCCTATTCACAGTAACGTGCCGGTCTTGATCATCACGGAAGAAGTACGGCCCAATGACGCCGCCAGGCCATAAACCGCACCAAACCGTAATTTTTTCGGGATGCAATGATGACTCATGGAGTACGTGTGGATTGCTGTCTGACCAATAACGCATATTTTCTTTATTGACGAAGCCATTCATTATGACGACCATAAATTGGACGTAGCGCTCTTAACGTTGAGGCCACTGACCGCATTTCTGTAGTAAATATTAATAATTTCGACTCGTTGTTGGCTCGTATATCTTTCCATCATGAAATGGCAAACCTTACTGAAGAGAAATGTCAAAAGAGCGGCAAGAAATATGGCGTCGTTTGCTGTCCCTGTCTTTCTACTTTTGTAGCGTCCCTGTTGAAGAACACTTTATATATATATATTTTTTTTTTTAAATTAAGTTTTTATTATTAAATTTGGACTATGAAATTTTTTTATAAATCATATTAATTTTTTCGAAATATTAATAAGGAATTTCATTAATTGAATTAAGCTTATTATAAAATTTTGTGAAACTTTTTACTTTAATGAATTCTTTCATTAGATATATTTTCTACATCCTTAAAATATGCTACAATTTTATTACACTTTTTGGATTTGAAAAATACTTTTTATTTATCCAGTCCAGCTTAGCAACGACAACAACCAATTATAATAAATTAAATTGCTTCATAGATTTTATGAAGCTCTTCATTGGCTGAATGATTTATTCATTGGAGGAGTGGCCTATTCATTTTATGAAGAGTTTAATTAATTTAATGAACTTTTCAAAAACATTGACTTTAATGAAATCTGTTTCATAGATACTATGAAAAGTTTCAATGGACGAGTTCCAGTGACAATTTTCATTGAAACTATGAAGAAATTCATTACTGAAGTGATGATAATTCTCTCAGTGTTTGCATTTCTATTTCAGCTATTTCTCCATATACAAGATAGAAAATAAGTATTTGGTGATGTGTAGTTTTTTGTTTCTAAACATATTTAATACAAAAAACTAAAAAATGTTTTTGGTTGTTAGTTATCCAATTTGTTTGTTTCTCTTTGAACTTTAGTTCGTATTTTTTCTGACATTAAATTAACAGGATATTTCATATATTTGTTTCATGTTTAAATTCGTATTACAACTTGCCTCAAATATCAAAGTTTTTTAATATATTGTGTTTCCAAACTCAGTGTTTCATCGTGTGTATCGATGTTACCATTTTTGCTGTGTTAATTCATTGAGAGCAGTCGTGCTGTGAGGTGCTTTTGTAGTTTGAGGAGTGAAGAAAATAAAAGATACGAAAATGGCGACAATTACAAATAATGAAAGCTGGATTAATTTTATAAATGAATATAAAAATTCAAGAGAATTATGGGACATAAAATGTTGTAACTAAAAAATAAAACTAATAAACAGCAGCATATGAAAAACTAACAATTAACATATTAATTAAATTTGAATATCTCCCGCGTATATTCGGTTTGACTAGTTCGACAAACAATTTTCATTTGAGGTTTTGTGGCATCGCCTGTGTTTAAGTAACATGTGAACACACTTAATATTAAGTTAATATCAAACATTAGTGAATACCGTTAATGTTGTTTACTTTTGTTAATAAAATAATATCATATTACACTTTGAATTGATTGCAATTATTTTGAGTCACTCTAGTCTGATTGGTCAATTTAATGTAAATTTTGTTTTTAAATATATTAAGTTACATTAAGAATTATTTGTTGACTCAAAATTATTATTGTATAAATAGCGCAATTAAAAATTTCAATTATTCGTCAGTAAAAAACAGAATTTTGTTCTCAATTTATTGATCGCTTTACCTTCAAGTTACACGTGCTTGAAGGTTAAAGACAAAAAAAAAAACAAATTAGTACAGTTCAAATTTATGTGTTTGAACTGATTATTACTAATTCACAAAACATTTTGGTGACCCAGACTTTAACCATCATTGAATTTCAAGTTCTCCCCACCAGTGGTAAGGGCTTGAAGAATATTCATAGGTGGAAACTCGCAGCCTACCCAGCAAACATTGGTGTTAAGCGGAGATACACAACACGTTATCTACCCAGCGATTCCTTGTATTCAGTGAAGACAAATGAATAGGCACCACATATCATTTTGTGATATCGCAGCCTACCCAGCAAACATTGGCGTTCAGAGGAGATACTCATCACGATATCTACCCAGCGATTCCATGTATTCAGTGGAGGCAAACAACAGGCACCATAGCATTGGTGACTAAATCATCAGTTATTTGATCTTCGACTTTAACCATCATTGAATTTCAAGTTCCACCCATTAGTGGTAAGGGCTTGAAGAATATTCATAGGTGGAAACTCGAAGCCTACCCAGCAAACATTGGTATTCAGAGGAGATATTCAGCACGATATCTACCCAGCAATTCCTTGTATTCAGTGGAAGCTACAACAGGCATCACAACAGTATTGCCAATAAATTCATCAATTTCAGTTGAAAACAAACAACAGGCACCATAACATTGGTGACCAAATCATCAATTACTGAATATTAATCAACACATCAGACCGAACAACAGACGGTTCCTGATCATACACAATGGCAACGGCAAATGTATTATTGGACCTAGTGGACAAGATACTCAACCAACAGTCCGTGACGTCATCCGCACAATCTACCAAAGCTATGCATGACACCACCAAAGAGTGCTTGCTGGCATTAAATAATTTGGGAATTGAAACAGCTTCCTGGGATGCAATACTTATACAGTTATTGATTAAAAAACTTGATAAAACACACATATCAGGTACATGCAATCACTAACTAACCAAAGGAATGTGCCAATTATAGCTGACTTTTTATCGTTCCTGGAACTTCAATTCCAATCTATGGAGGCAATTGTTCTGAGGGAAAACTCGACACATAAAGCGGTTTCGACAGTAATAACATCCAACGGACACAACAGTAGCATATGCAAATTATGCAATAATAGTGGCCATAAACTGTATCACTGCAACAAATTCCGGCAATTATCAGAAGCAGAACGACTACGATGGGTACAACGTCAAAATCTATGCGTCAACTGCTTCAGAGATGATCACACTTCGAAAACCTGAGTGTTGTCCTTTTGAAAACACTCAAAAGGAAAAGAAATCATCAAATCCTAGTTCAGGATCAAGCATTTCACATTCAAATACAGCAGAAAAGGCGACTGCCTCCAGCGTCATAGCAGTTACATCAGCAACAACCAACGTCGCTGGGGGCCGCCAGGGCCATGTTTTGCTAGCGTCAGCAAAAATTGTAATTACAGCCTCAAATGGTGCATCAGATGAATTTCGAGCAGTATTGAATTCAGGATCACAAGTAAATAATGTGTCGAAACGTCTTTGCCAAAAATGGTCCATTTCATGGCGGAGCCCAAAGAAATTCCAAATACCGCATAAACATTCAAATGAAGTCCAGGGATCTCAGCTTTTTATCGAACGTACCAAATATAATTCCCGCACAACCAAGTCAACATGTTGACATTTCAGCTTAGGATATTCCCAGCGACATTCATCTTGCAGATCCTCATTTTGATCAGCAGGAAAAAAAAGACTTGCTACTTGGAGCAGAGTTCTATTACAAACTAACCAAAAATGGGACGATACACCTTGCTGATGATCTCCCAACCCTACAAAACACAGTCCTAGGATAGATTGTAGGGGGTGTAATAAGGAAAAATCCAATTCCTAACTCATTATGTTCACCCACATGTGCAATATTTGGAGACACCACTTCATTGGAAGAAGCAATAGAACATCTTTGGAAACTAAACGCGATTGAAAGCAGCGAAAATGCTCTTTCACCATCAGAAAAACAATGTGAATCACATTTCACCTAACATGTGCATACCAACATAGACGGCCGCTTCATAGTCAGTTTTCCTTTCCGTGAAACCCCAACAGCTTTAGGAGAATCCCATACAATGGCATACAACAGGTTTATGGCATAGGAGCATCGACTGCTAAAAAATGAATACATTCGAATTCAATATATAAAATTCATGCAAGAGTACGAGCAACTAGGACACATGCAAAAGGTCAACATTGATACAGTGCTAGATCCTAAATACTTCATTCCGCACCATAGTGTATTGAAACCTGATAGCCTACTACGAAATTAAGAGTAGTGTTTGACGCGTCAGCAAAAACATCATCAGGCCTTTCGTTGAATGATCTAATGTATACTTAGACAGTTGTCCAGAGTGAATTGTTTTCGATCCTTCTGCATTTTCGAGTACCAAAATTTGTATTTACTACAGACATTGAAAAAATGTACCGACAAATACTACTTGATTCCGATAATCAACAATATCATCTAGTAATCTGGAGAAAAGACCCAGTGTTGCCAATCAGCTACTACAAACTTAACACGGTAACTTATGGAACTTGAGCGGCACCTCGCTACAAGATGTTTGAGGAAAATCGCTGATGAAAACGCTATAAATTATCCGTATGGTGCTAACATGCTTAAAAATAATTTCTACGTTGTTGACGGCCTTGAAGGTTCCGATAGTCTTAACATTGCGCTTGAGACACAACGGGAACTTATAACGATTCTGAAAATGTATGGGTTCAATCTGAAAAAGTGGTTATTGAAGAATATTCCACCCGGTGATCTGGAGGTGGATTTAGACTTCAACAGTAACAGCATTAACTCTGTAAAAACGTTAGGATTGTTATGGCTGCCTAGGACAGATCATTTTTGCGTCAAGGTAAAAATGAATAACCCACAGATTGTCTCAAAACGTACCACAACTTTAGATTTGGCCAAATTCTTTGATCCTCTTGGACTACTAGCACCTGTAGTGGTCAAGGCAAATATGTTCATTCAACAGTTATGGCAATTGAAGTTAGACTGGGATGAACCATTGCCCGAGGAACTTCATGTAATATGGACTAAATTCAGAAATGATTTGGATAGTTTGAACAACTTCAAGGTACTTCGACACATCTTTAAGGGGCAACTTCCAACAAAAACAGAGCTGCATATATATTCAGATGCCTCTGAAAAGGCTTTTGGCGCAGTTGCCTATATGCGAGCGACTCTTAAGGATGGAAGCGTCATTGTACAATTATTTTGTGCCAAGACACGAGTTGCGCCACTAAAGCAACAGACGGCAAGGTTGCCAATTTAGCCATTTTCCGGCTAGATCTAGCCATTTTAATTTCATCTAGCCATTAAAAAATGGCTAGATTGGATCTAGCCGGAAGATTTAGCCATTTTATTTTGCCCTAGCCATTTTTTCTTTTAATGTTTTACAGTTAATTTCACATAAAACTGCTTGAATTTTTATGATTTTCAAAATTTGAGTACAAAATTTTCAATTTTTGAAACTTTTATGTGGGTTTACAGACACATGAAATTTTTACATTCGATTTAAAATCATGTTTTTGTAAAATTTGAATGAAAATGTTTTAGAAATCCGAAAAACATTAAAATTTAAAGGCTACTTTCATCAAATTCGTGTTAGAACTCTTAGTTATCCCTGATTTATATTAAAATTATGGGGTTTTAGCATTATTTTCCAATTTTAGCCATTTCTAGCCATTTTTTCTTCGTAATCTAGCCATTTTTTCAGTTCAAGTGTTGGCAACCTTGGACGCTACCTCGACTGGAGTTATGTGCTGCAGCTATGGCTGCTCAACTTGTGCACAGAATAAAAACGGATCTCCAGATTAAAAATCAGCATGTGTTTTTGTGGACTGACTCCGAAATAGTGTTATCCTGGATAAACGCTTAATCTTCCTGGTATCATACGTTTGTGGCTAATCGAGGGTCCAAGATTCAATCATTGACGTTGCCCGATCAATGGCGCCACGTCAGGTCGAAGGAAAACCCGGCTGATATATTATCCAGGGTCAATGTTTCCAACGATGATTTCATATACAAGATTTCGCATAAAAATTCCTTCGGAACTTTGCAGGGGGTATTGGGATACACTCTCAGATTCATCAGAAATTCTAGAAAGAAAAAAGAAGATCGTCCACTTTAGAGATCCTTAACTCTGGCTAAACTGGACGATGCACTGTTCTTAATTATAAGAACCATTCAAACCTCCGACTTTTCTCCAGAAATCAAACAGCTTCTAAATAATAAAGAAATCGACAAGAAAAGTTTTATTATAAGTTTATCCCCATTCCTAGATGAATCAGGCATCCTACGAGTTGGGGGACGACTAGAGGATTCATTATTATCATACGACGCGAAACATCCAATGCTGATTCCATATAATGATCCTCTAATAAAACTTTCATTTACAATGATTCATGAGGAAAATAAACATTGTGGACCACAGGCACTATCGAACATAATAAGACAACGATTTTGGCCAATAAAAGGCAAAATTATGGCACGTTCAATGGTTCAAAAATGCATTAGATGTACCAGGGCACGACCACTACTATGTCAACAAATTATGGGCAATCTTCCACAAACTAGAGTTACTCCAGCACGACCTTTTATCAACGCTGGTGTAAATTATAGCGGACCCTTTTGGATTCACTACAAGATTAGAGGCAAACGGCCAACAAAGGCTTGTATAGCCGTATTCTGTTGTTTTTCCACAAAAGCCGTTCATCTAGAACTAGTGTCAACAGATGCCTTCATCGGCGCCTTAAAACGATTTATAGGCCGTCGAGGTCGGTGTCAGAATATTTACTCTGACAACGCCACCAATTTTATCGGGGCAAGGAATCAGCTATCAGAACTAGCCAATAGCATTTATTCAAACAAGGCTCGTGAGTCAATTATCTCCATTTCCAGCTCAAGGGGGATACATTTTCATTTCATTCCACCGAGAGCACCACATTTTGGAGGTTTGTGGGAAGCACCTGTAAAATCTGCGAAAAATCTGCTACTTCAGAGTGTCGAATACATCATTAACACACGAAGAATTGGAGACAGTCGGTGGAAATTGAGGCAATACTAAATTCTCGTCCTCTAACACCCATGGCAAATGATCCAGATAACCTTGAGGCCTTAACTCCTGGTCACTTCCTTATTGGCGAACCACTTACATCGCAAGTAAATAGCAGGGCACAGCCAATGAATGCCTCAGGATTATCTCATTGAAAGCATGTAACCCACCTTAAGCAGGAATTTTGGAATAGATGGTCAACAGAATATTTAAACGAACTTCAACAACGGTGTAAATGGCGGAAGCAATTTGTTAACCTCAAAAGTGGTTAACAAATTGGTTAACATGGTTATTGTTAAAGAAGACAGTGTACCTATTATGAAATGGCCTTTGGGAAGCTTCATTCAAGTTTACCAAGGTGATGACGGAGCAGCAAGAGTTGCTGACGTGAAAACTGTGTCAGGAATATTGAAGCGTCATTGACTGGCTCTATTACCCGTAGATAAGGATCCAGAAGCATATATTCCTGCTACAGACAGCAATACAAATACCAACAATTCCACTGAAGAACCTAAGGCGAAGAGAATCAAAATGCCAACAAATCATCTTACCCTTGCAATACTCACGATACTATTGTTATTACCACTGGCACTTGGAACTCCAGTCGAAAATAAGAAGTTTGGATCAAGGGTCGGAATCCATTTTGAGCAAATTGGAACAGCAGCGATTTCAACTACCGAATGTAATCTATTTGTATATTATGATTTAGTCTCCTACTGGTCGGAAACATCAATTCTTATCAATGGGACAAGGTCATTACAAACCGTGTGTAAGATGATTAGACCAAATTCATCATGTCTCGGTATCATTGATCACTTTCAACATATAGAAACTGAATTGCAACTAGATAACCGGCTACTACGAGTTAAAAGAGGGGCTCTGGATATCGTTGGTAATGTTGCCCATTCATTATTCGGTGTCCTGGACTCTGAATACGCCGAACAGATGTCAGAGACTATAAAACAAGTCAATGAAAATGAATCATATTTGCTAAAATTATTGAAGAATCAGACATCAATTGTAGATTCTACAATTAATATTATCCGGCAGAATCAAATAACGGCTAAGGCAAGATTTCAGCAATTGGAGAAGCAAATGAAAATCTATTCAGATGATATACATGACATCAATAATGTATTATTACAAGTTCAACTAAATCAACTATTTAATTCAGCGATTCTTGAACTAACACTAATTGCAAACAATATAAAAAAGATACAATTATCGATCCTTGACACTCTCATGGATACACATCATGGAAAAATCAGTCCATGGTTACTCACTCCAGAACAGTTACAAAGTGAAGTTAATCAGATCACGTTCCATTCACCACCGTCAATGAATCATCCAGTGACAGAAAAAACTGAATTGCTGCAACTATTCAAACTCATGAAGGTAAAGGGCAGACTAACACACCAACACGCTGTTTTAAAATAACTTTACCACTGGTTGAACGTGAAAGACTCAAGATGTTTCACTTTATTCCTGTATCCAACATGATGAACAATACAATGGTAGCCATTAAACCGTGTACTACATTCATGGGCATATCTACTTCGCGTGAGTAGTACGTTCCCTTTACAAATTCAGAGTTAAGCGCCTGCGACACAATAGAACACGGCGTTTTTCTTTGTTTTAACATTCAAATACGTTACAATTATGGCTCGGAGGTCTGTACATGTGAAATTAATTTATTCAACAACAAAACGACACCAACTTGTATTCTCGAGGAAACTGATATCAGATGGATACCCCTCAGCAAAGGCAATCAATGGATATATGCTACGTCATCATCTTCAATGGCCACAGCTGTCTGCAACAGGGAAATCATTCCTATATCACTAAAGGGCTCCGGTCTACTGACACTCGATCCCGAATGCATGCTCAAGCACGAGTTTGTCAATATGAACACTCTAGTCTGATTGGTCAATTTAATGTAAATTTGGTTTTTAAGTATATTAAGTTACATTAAGAATTTTTGTTGACTCAACATTATTATTGTATAAATACTGCAATAAAAAGTTGAATTATTCGTCAGTAAAAAAAGAATTTTGTTCTCAATTTATTGATCGCTTTACCTTTAAGTTACAAGTGCTACAAAAAAAAAACAAATTAGTACAGTTCAAATTTATATGTTTTAACTGATTATTACTAATTCACAAAACAGCCTGTATTAAAAAATGTAACCAAAAATGAAACACATGTTTCAACGAATGTTCCTTCGTCTGTAGCCAGCATTAGATTTCTTGATTTTGTATAATCAACAATTTTTTTTCAACGAAACGTAGCAAAAAGCAATTTGTGAAATTCTCTAAAATTTTACAATTTATCAATTTTACCACAATTTTCATCTTCTTCATCAGTAGGCCGGGTCGATTTGTGGGGAGGCAAAAAACTAGAACTAGCCAATAGCATTTATTCAAACAAGGCTCGTGAGTCAATTATCTCCACTTCCAGCTCAAGGGGGATACATTTTCATTTCATTCCACCGAGAGCACCACATTTTGGAGGTTTGTGGGAAGCACCTGTAAAATCTGCGAAAAATCTGCTACTTCAGAGTGTCGAATACATCATTAACACACGAAGAATTGGAGACAGTCGGTGGAAATTGAGGCAATACTAAATTCTCGTCCTCTAACACCCATGGCAAATGATCCAGATAACCTTGAGGCCTTAACTCCTGGTCACTTCCTTATTGGCGAACCACTTACATCGCAAGTAAATAGCAGGGCACAGCCAATGAATGCCTCAGGATTATCTCATTGAAAGCATGTAACCCACCTTAAGCAGGAATTTTGGAATAGATGGTCAACAGAATATTTAAACGAACTTCAACAACGGTGTAAATGGCGGAAGCAATTTGTTAACCTCAAAAGTGGTTAACAAATTGGTTAACATGGTTATTGTTAAAGAAGACAGTGTACCTATTATGAAATGGCCTTTGGGAAGCTTCATTCAAGTTTACCAAGGTGATGACGGAGCAGCAAGAGTTGCTGACGTGAAGACTGTGTCAGGAATATTGAAGCGTCATTGACTGGCTCTATTACCCGTAGATAAGGATCCAGAAGCATATATTCCTGCTACAGACAGCAATACAAATACCAACAATTCCACTGAAGAACCTAAGGCGAAGAGAATCAAAATGCCAACAAATCATCTTACCCTTGCAATACTCACGATACTATTGTTATTACCACTGGCACTTGGAACTCCAGTCGAAAATAAGAAGTTTGGATCAAGGGTCGGAATCCATTTTGAGCAAATTGGAACAGCAGCGATTTCAACTACCGAATGGAATCTATTTGTATATTATGATTTAGTCTCCTACTGGTCGGAAACATCAATTCTTATCAATGGGACAAGGTCATTACAAACCGTGTGTAAGATGATTAGACCAAATTCATCATGTCTCGGTATCATTGATCACTTTCAACACATAGAAACTGAATTGCAACTAGATAACCGGCTACTACGAGTTAAAAGAGGGGCTCTGGATATCGTTGGTAATGTTGCCCATTCATTATTCGGTGTCCTGGACTCTGAATACGCCGAACAGATGTCAGAGACTATAAAACAAGTCAATGAAAATGAATCATATTTGCTAAAATTATTGAAGAATCAGACATCAATTGTAGATTCTACAATTAATATTATCCGGCAGAATCAAATAACGGCTAAGGCAAGATTTCAGCAATTGGAGAAGCAAATGAAAATCTATTCAGATGATATACATGACATCAACAATGTATTATTACAAGTTCAACTAAATCAACTATTTAATTCAGCGATTCTTGAACTAACACTAATTGCAAACAATATAAAAAAGATACAATTATCGATCCTTGACACTCTCATGGATACACATCATGGAAAAATCAGTCCATGGTTACTCACTCCAGAACAGTTACAAAGTGAAGTTAATCAGATCACGTTCCATTCACCACCGTCAATGAATCATCCAGTGACAGAAAAAACTGAATTGCTGCAACTATTCAAACTCATGAAGGTAAAGGGCAGACTAACACACCAACACGCTGTTTTAAAATAACTTTACCACTGGTTGAACGTGAAAGACTCAAGATGTTTCACTTTATTCCTGTATCCAACATGATGAACAATACAATGGTAGCCATTAAACCGTGTACTACATTCATGGGCATATCTACTTCGCGTGAGTAGTACGTTCCCTTTACAAATTCAGAGTTAAGCGCCTGCGACACAATAGAACACGGCGTTTTTCTTTGTTTTAACATTCAAATACGTTACAATTATGGCTCGGAGGTCTGTACATGTGAAATTAATTTATTCAACAACAAAACGACACCAACTTGTATTCTCGAGGAAACTGATATCAGATGGATACCCCTCAGCAAAGGCAATCAATGGATATATGCTACGTCATCATCTTCAATGGCCACAGCTATCTGCAACAGGGAAATCATTCCTATATCACTAAAGGGCTCCGGTCTACTGACACTCGATCCCGAATGCATGCTCAAGCACGAGTTTGTCAATATGAACACTCTAGTCTGATTGGTCAATTTAATGTAAATTTGGTTTTTAAGTATATTAAGTTACATTAAGAATTTTTGTTGACTCAACATTATTATTGTATAAATACTGCAATAAAAAGTTTAATTATTCGTCAGTAAAAAAAGAATTTTGTTCTCAATTTATTGATCGCTTTACCTTTAAGTTACAAGTGCTACAAAAAAAAAACAAATTAGTACAGTTCAAATTTATATGTTTTAACTGATTATTACTAATTCACAAAACAGCCTGTATTAAAAAATGTAACCAAAAATGAAACACATGTTTCAACGAATGTTCCTTCGTCTGTAGCCAGCATTAGATTTCTTGATTTTGTATAATCAACAATTTTTTTTCAACGAAACGTAGCAAAAAGCAATTTGTGAAATTCTCTAAAATTTTACAATTTATCAATTTTACCACAATTTTCATCTTCTTCATCAGTAGGCCGGGTCGATTTGTGGGGAGGCAAAAAAATCGCCCATGGCTCAGGGAAAATCGTATTCTAGGGATCAAAATAAGAAACTTTGCCATAGGAACCATACCTCTAAAACGAATTCTACTACCCCCCAACTGTTGACTTTTGTCCCGTAGGGTCAAGTTTTGAAAAATCACACTTTGACCCATTTAGAGTGCCCCAATCGAGTCCAAATGTATCACCGACCCCCACTAACTTTGGAGGGCCGATCCACCCATGCCAGTGGCACACCCCCTGGAACTCCCCTGGGGGGTTCCCCATACAAACATTTTAAAAAATCACCATTTTTGGCACTTTATTTTATTATTTTTTATTTATTTTATTTATTTTTATTATTTTATTTATTTTTTCTCCTTAGAAATTTATTTAGTCAGAACATATGTAAATGAAAAAATTAATTTAACTTAGTAATAGAAAAGAAAAAATAAAAAATTACTGTTTGAAGCCTTTTTTGCTTTCAAGTCTGGGCAATTTTGCACGGCTCTCTAATGTCGTCACCATAACAGCCTCTACATTTTCCGGTATAACTCGTTTGGAAACGCTAGCTAGCAATTGAACGTGTCGTTCTGTTGCAGGTCGTAAAATAGGTTGTGTGGGTTTTTTAAGCCACCGCAAGACACAGCTGCATGTCGTAAACTTACTTAAGCTAAATCGGTTACAGGTAGAATTGAGCATAAAATTATCATAAAGGATTTTCCAGAAGTAATAAAAGGCGCACTTGCTTAACAGAATTTGTGGTCAGATTAACGTTTAATTTACATGTAAGTACTTTATGGGCAGTTTTGACAACAAAATCGGTTACAGGTAGAATTGAAATTACCATTTCATTCTTATTACCTCGTCTCCTAGACCATATATAACGCAACAGTTTTTGTGAATGCATTAAGTCGTTGTGAAGAACTCGAAGTGTGAAGTGCTAATTTGAGATAAAAAAATATTTAAAAAAAAATCATTCCAAATCAAGAAGTTTACAATGAATCCACCATCCTCTACACCGCAAGATGAAGCAATAACAACATCAACAACTATCGAAAACCCAATGAGTCATATACCCAGGCATGATGTTACTGTTTTTGGTGTGTCTACTGATTTGACTGATCTTAATTTACCAACCCATTTGGATATCTTAAGATATTATTTTTACTTGAGCGAACAAAAAAAGTTATCCTATAAAGCATTCACTATTCAAGTACAAGATAAGTTGATTGGAATTTGGGAAAAACTTGGTATGGAAATAATGCTGAAAAAAAGTGTATGTAATAAATTGAATAGATTACTTGACAAATATCAAGAGCAAATCAAGAGAAGAAACAAACCCCAACAATTTACAGAGTATGTAAAATCTCTGGAAACAATTTTTTTCATTGGAACATGTAAATGCGATTTGAAGGCAGCTCCATGTGCATGCGGTTTGGTTCCCGAACGCCTCAAAGAGTTTATGCACGATCAACATAATCAGAGAAGTCTAACAATGGATGGATTTGCGATGGAAATTGAAGAGCAAGGAGCAACGTCTATGTCATCAATGCCAACATACCAAGATCCCGATGATTCAACATACGCACCGCCACCGGTTCAAGAAGATTTGGATATAAGCACAAGTTCACAATACACACAGAGATACGATTGTTTTAACTTTGCCTTGGTATGTGACAGATTTGGCGTGCCTGATAGAGTAGCATCAGCAATGGGAACAGCTCTTTTCCAAGATTTTAAAATGAAAGATATCCATGGCAAACCTCTCATCATGGATAAATCGAAAGTTCGCCGAGAAAAAGAGAAATGCAGACAAGAAGTGCTTCGCAAACGGTTAGATGATACCAATTTGTTAGCATTTTCATTCGATGGCAGAAAAGATGATACTTTAACGAGAGATACAATTGATGAGAAGTATCATACTAGAATGGTAAAAGAACCTCATCTTGTTATTTTGAGAGAACCGAATTCTGAATTGATTGGTTACGTAAGACTGGAACATGAAACCGCTGAATACAAAACAACCAAATTAAATGATTTTTTCAACGATAAAAATATATCACTGGATGCATTAATTGGCATATGCACTGACTGTGAGCCAACAAACACTGGCCCAAACGGTGGAATTATACGACGATTCGAATTGCTGTTAAAAAGACCATTGCATTGGTTCGTTTGCCTTCTACACTTCAACGAACTTCCGTTTCGGCATTTGTTTGAAGCTTTGGATAAATCAACCAGCACTGGACCAAGATCGGCAACCGGAAAATTGAGCCGTCAAATCGAAACTTGTGAAACTCTTCCGGTAAGTTATTGCTATCACTCATTTATTATAATTGTCAACCGTTTTTAATTGTTTTATTTTTATATATCTTCAGGTGGTGGACGGCTTTCAGAAAATTGAGTTGAAAAATATGCCCCCTGCTCCAGAAAAAATTGAATTTTCCACCGATTCCAAGTACTTATACGACATGGCCCATGCAATTTCTAGCGGCGTGGTTTCAGTGGATCTGGCAAACATCAAACCAGGGAAAATTGTACATTCTCGGTGGCTCACCAAGGCCGCTAGACTATTACGATTATATGTGACAACGGAAAATCCAGATGCAAATTTAAGAATACTGGTTGAATTTATAATTACATGTTATGTGCCAATGTACTTCAATATCAAGTATTACAGCTCTGTCGTGTACGGTAGTAGATTATTTTTCAAATTCATTAGTTGGTCAAGATTTCTAGAACCTCGTTTACGCAAAATTGTCAATAAAGTAATTACAGATAATTCATATTATGCGCATTCGGAAAATATCTTGTTATCAATGTTGTTTGATGATAGCAAAGAAAAGCGCGACTGTGCTATCAAGATAATTCTACGCTATCGAACCGATGTTGACGACCCAACGGGACTTAGAGCTTATAAAAAACCAGATATAAACTTTTATTGCACAAGTTACACGGAAATGATCAATATGAATGACATAAATGACGTATTTGAACCACCATTCACGCGAAGCATTCCATACGATACTTTGAAAGAATATTTAAATCAAGATGATCCACCGTTTAATGATCCAAAAATTCCATCACACATACAAGAAACAGAACGACACGTTCAATTGCTAGCTAGCGTTTCCAAACGAGTTATACCGGAAAATGTAGATGCTGTTATGGCGACGACATTAGAGAGCCGTGCGAAATTGCCCAGACTTGAAAGCAAAAAAGACTTCAAACAATAATTTTTTATTTTTTCTTTTCTATTACTAAGTTAAATTAATTTTTTCATTTACATATGTTCTGACTAAATAAATTTCTAAGCAGAAAAAATAAATAAAATAATAAAAATAAATAAAATAAATAAAAAATAATAAAATAAAGTGCCAAAAATGGTGATTTTTTAAAATGTTTGTATGGGGAACCCCCCAGGAGAGTTCCAGGGGGTGTGCCACTGGCATGGGTGGATCGGCCCTCCAAAGTTAGTGGGGGTCGGTCATACATTTGGACACGATTGGGGCACTCTAAATGGGTCAAAGTGTGATTTTTGTGGGGTAGTAGAATTCGTTTTAGAGGTATGGTTTCTTCGGCAAAGTTTCTTATTTTGATCCCTAGAATACGATTTTCCCTGAGCCATGGGCGATTTTTTTGCCTCCCCACAAATCGACCCGGCCTAATGCACTCCCACATTACAAACGTAATTATACTAGAGTTCGACAACTTAGCCATCTCAGTCACGTAAGGTCTTGCTCATAGTGTGGCTAATTCATAGCTTTTCTTTCCTATTCAGCTTTCTGTTATTGTTTTTACTCTCTGAAGTGATCAAACAGACATACAAACATTTTCTTTAGATTTTGTGTTTATATTTTTTTTATTTCATCATGTTTATTAGTCTATGTCATTTACGTATGAAACACAATATCCATTAAATATCCACCGCGACTTCTCTGCCAACACAAGATGCGCGTATCGAAATTTTCCATGACTTTTTGCCATTGTTCGGGCTGAATATCATTTAAAACGCGTATGATTTCGTCGTTCAGCTCTAGAATCGTCTCCGGCTTATTAACATAGACTATACTCTTCAAATAACCCCAGAGAAAGAAGTCCAATGGTGTCAAATCGCAAGATCTAGACGGCCATTTGACCTCGTTGTTTCTTGAAATAATGCGTCCTGGGAACTTCGTTCGCAATAGGGTCATTGTTTCTTGCGCAGTATGGCAAGTGGCACCGTCCTGTTGAAACCACATGTGTTCCAAGTTCATGCCATCTAAGAAAATCTAAATAAAATCCCACAATGCTCGAAACGCATTTCTTGCACAACGACCATTTTCATAATATCTTTGGATAACTTTTACACGTTCTTCAACTAAATATCGCTCCATGACTTAATTTGCTAAAGACTGTAATACCAATTGTCGCAAAAAAATTTAAAAAACCTCCACAAATCACAAATACTTGATTTCAAAGATCTGCACTACTATTGAATCACCCTATATAAGTAAATCAAATTAAGTGTAAAAAAAATTAACAAAATTTATTCCTGTTTTGTGGCTTAAAATAAAATTTGTTGATTTTAACAAATTCTTTTGTTTAATTTAACAAATCTAAATTTAAGTAATAAATTTGTAAAACCAATTTTATGGTCTTGGGACCCTCCCCGGGCCTAGTGCATATCAAATGAGGGCATATAAGGGCACTCCAACGGAGCAAACATTTTGTCCGTTTTGCTCTATCTCGCTTAGTTATAGAGATATGGTCCATTTTATGAAATTGAAAATTTTTATTAAAAATTTCCGAAGGGCCAAGGCCCCGCCAAGGTTCATTTTTGGATAGAGATAACCCCTTTCGCTGGGGTATTATACGGTTAGGGGTAGTCGAAATTTTCATAAATTTTGCTCTATCTATCTTAGTTTTCGAGATATGGATCTTCGGATACATTGGTGGCGCCATTTACTGGGTAATAACAGTAACATTAACAGTAACTTTGTAGCGAAAGCCGAAAATGCGCATTCTGCCTTGCTGGTCTTATCGAATTTTTTCAATAATTTTTATTCTTTGTAATTTACTTGTAAAAATTGTATCATCTTTCTTTGATTTGAAAATAATTTAAACAGAAAGTGATATTAATTTATGATCTTGAGTCAAACTAAAATAACATTCAGTTACTTAAAATAACAAATCAACTAAAAACTTTTCCCCCATTCATCTTAAACACATTGACACGGTGCAAAAATATGATTTAATAACATACATTTAAATTTAAATTTAACGGTTCGTTGTTTATCATACACAGAGTTGAATAGAATCAGCTGAGATATCTTAAGAATTAAGGTTCAAAGCAAAAAAAAAGAGTAATAATAACAAAAGGATAAAAATAGCATTTTTAAATTTCGTTGATGTTAGTCTAAGTTGAGTTGTTGATAACAAACTCGATTTGCTTTCAACATTCATATAAGTAGACGATTATATTTTATTTTAAATGAAGCCTAAATATTACCTGAAAAAAATCTTTAAGGAAACAAATTACAAGAAAAATAAAATCAAAGAAAAAATAAATAAACAAAATTCTAAATACTAAAGCTCTTTAGTTCTACTAAGTAAAACAAAAACAATGCCAATAGAGCGTTCTCCACCAGATTTAACAGTGCAAAATCTAACAACAAAAAATGTTATTTCACCCGCGCAAATTGCGTCGCCCACTAACAACACAAATAACTCTCTCTCTGCGCATGTGCAAAAAACACCACTATCGTGGAGTTCTCAATGCACAACTCCTACATTAACGACAATTACACCAAAAAATAATTTTTCTTTCCCCTTACCTCAACCTACAAACACCCTTCCTTCCTCAGCTAGTGTAAATACTTGTTCAACTGTAACAACTCAACATGTACAACTACCACAATTACAACATCATCAAACTTTTTATCAACACCGATTATGTCAGTAGGTAATTCACTCTTTACTAATACTCCCACTAATACACAGAACATTATTACACAAACTAACAATAATAAAGAGCAAACAAGTGAAGCTCTTAAAAATTCTCTTACACTGAATTTACAATCGACTGATCTTACCACAAATGAGTCGGTAATGGTCGCCTCAAAAGGTGCTATACCTAAAACAACCAAAGTAGATTCTATAGAAGATAGCAACAAAACATTGAAAGGGATTGATCGATACTTTACAATATTAAAGCGAAAGCGTAGCCCCAATTCCTCCAAAAATAACCCCACTCCGAAACAAACAAAAAAGGCAGTCACTACTCAAACGATGAGCCAAAATCGTTTTTCTTTGTTAGCTACTAACGATGTCGAAGAAGATACAGATGAAATAGTTAAACAGCACAAGCCCCCAGCAATTTTCTTACGCGAACAAAACTCTAACTTTTTAGTAAATTCCATAACAGCAACAGTCGGAAAAGATAATTTTTTTGTAGAATCTCTGCGCAGAGGAAACGTTCTTGAAACGAAAATTCAGACATTTACAGAAACTAATTTCCGTAAAATTGCTTCTTATCTCGACTCAGAAAATAAAAGTTATTACACTCATCAACTTAAAAGCTCAAAAGGTTTATCAATCGTCATAAAAGGCATTGAAAGCAACGTCCCAACAAGTGAAATAACAAATGCTATAGAAAATGAAGGCTACAAGGTAAAATCAGTGCACAATATAAAAAATAAGGACAAAATACCTCAACCACTTTTTAAAGTCGAAATTGCCTTTGAGTCCAGCAAATTAAAAGGAAACGAGCCACATCCAATTTATAATCTTCGATACCTGCTTCACCGAAGAATCACTGTAGAAGAACCACGCAAACGCAAAGACCCACCTCAATGCTTTAACTGCCAGGAATTCGGTCACACTAAAAGTTATTGCAAGCTTCCAGCAGTATGTGTAATCTGCGGTGATGTCCCTAAAACTTCCGATTGCTTGAAATCTAAAAACGACCCAAGTAATAAAAAATGTAGCAACTGTGGTGGTAACCACACTGCAAATTATAGGGGATGTCCCGTCTTTATACAGATAAAGAATAACGCTCCTAATAAACCCTCTTACCGGCGCTTTCAGTCAAATGATCTCCCATATATTTCAAAAAATAATATATCCACACAACATATGCCTTCTGGTCAAACTAATAACAACCACGCCAATTATACTTCCAACCCACCTCCGAATCCTACGAATAACACGTCGTATGCTCAAATCGCTCAATCCAGTAGTATGCCTTTTGAAAAATTGGTCGCTCACAAAATCCCAGAATCTCGAACTCCTAATGAATCATTACAGAAATCGCCCTTAGAAAGCTCAATAGAGCTTCTGATACAAACTATGAACAACTTTATATCAAATATGCAAGTCATGATGCAGGAGTTGTTAAGAAATCAGGGTATGCTACTTCAAGCATTTGCCTATAAACAATGAACCAGATAAGAATATGTTACTGGAATGCAAACGGCTTAAGCCAACATAAGATAGAAGTAGAAAGTTTTCTAAAGTCACAGTCTATTGACATGTTGCTGGTTTCTGAAACGCATTTTATATTAAAAAACTGTTTTCGAATTAAAGGTTACTCTATATACGACACAAAACATCCAAGTGGTAAAGCGTGTGGTGGTGCAGCTATAATAATTAGTAATCATATTAGCCATTTTCCAATGCTGGAATATAAAACAGATCATATTCAAGCCTCATCAATATGCCTCTCGGCCACAAATATCACCATATCTTCTTTATACTGTCCTCCAAGACACAAAATAACAGACGATCAATTTATTAATTTTTACAAAACTCTAGGCAATAAATTTATAGCGGCAGGAGATTACAATGCAAAGCACACGTTCTGGAGCTCACGACTCACTACTCCTAAGGGTAGACAGCTATTAAAAGCTATCTCATCTCTTAAACTTGGCGTTATATCTGGAGGACAGCCCACTTATTGGCCTTCAGATCTACAAAAGACTCCTGATTTAATAGATTTTGCAGTTATTAAAAATATCAGACGCGATCAGCTTTCTGCAGTCTCTTTGTTCGACCTGTCTTCTGACCACTCTCCCACTATTATTTCAATGCTTAATGGGCAAACCATCGAAAAACCTTTTTGTTTCCCTAATAGACATACTAACTGGCTCAAATATAGAAAGTATGTAAGCTCACACGTATCTCAAAATATTTCACTGAAATCCGATGATGAAATAGAAGATGCTATAAACGTGTTTTCGGAAACATTATCAACTGCAGCTAAAGTAGCTACACCTTTTAAACGCTACGACGGCCCTAAAAATAATAAATACTCAACAACTATTCAAAATCTTATAAAGGAAAAGAGAAATCTTAGAAGACAATGGCAACTACATCGCTCTCCTACCTTGAAAAGTCAACTAAACCACTGTCAAAGAACCCTTCACATTGCTCTTTTGGAGGATAAACAGTCAGCTCTAAAGGCATATTTAGAAGGTCTAAATCCGCGATGGTAATTGGGCTAGGTCCCATAAAGAGAAAGCAGAAGTTTTTGCCGATCACCTCGAAAGAGTGTTCACGCCTAATATTTCTAGCTCAGACATAACTTTGCCAGATATTGAAGACCTTGTTGTTTCCCCAATGAAAATTCGATTCTCGTCGTTAACTTCAGCAGTTAAAAAATTGAAAACAAATAAAGCCCCTGGCGTGGACAAAATTTCAGGAAAAATGATTCGTGAGCTACCAACATCTGCCCTTAAACTAGTTTTATTCATTTTCAATTCTATCTTGCGAACTGGTTTCTACCCTAAATCATGGAAAATATCAGAAATAATTATGATACCTAAGCCAGGTAAGGACGCTAGCCAAGTATCATCTTATCGCCCGATAAGCTTTCTTTCAACTTTATCAAAGCTCTTTGAGAAATTATTTTTAAATGCGTTGACCCCATACCTAAACGACCACCACATCATTCCCGTTCATCAGTTTGGATTCCGAAAGGATCATGGCACCATAGAACAGGTCCATCGAATAGTTACTCTTATCAGAAAGGCTTTCGAGGACAAACTCTATTGCTCAGCACTCTTCATAGATATTTCTCAAGCCTTTGACAAAGGCTGGCATGATGGGTTATTATATAAAATAAGCTCCTTGTTACCCCTAAATACCCACAAGTTACTGCGAAATTATTTAATGGATATTTCATTTGTAGTAAAGTACAAAGACCACATCTCAGACTCAAGAAAAATCACAGCAGGAGTTCCCCAAGGCAGTATACTTGGTCCTCTCATGTATATACTCTTTACTTCAGATATGCCTACTAATAACCTGATACACACGTCAACTTTTGCAGACGATACAGCGTTTATAAGCGTACATAAAAATCCAGTAATTGCTTCTAGTTGTCTGCAGGCTCATATTAAGGAACTCGAAAAATGGCTTCACAAGTGGAAAATAAAAGTAAATCCAACAAAGTGCGCACATGTTACTTTCACCTTGAGAAAGGGAAACTGTCCCAAACTGAAGATAAATAACATCGATATCCCTGAGCAAAATCACATAAAATATCTTGGTATACACCTTGATCGTCGCCTTACCTGGTCTCAACATATTGAATCCAAATCCACACAACTTAAACTTAAAACTTTACAGCTTCAGTGGCTCCTTTATCCCCATTCTGCTCTCAACCTAAACTACAAGGTTCTACTCTACAAAGCTATTATTAAGCCAATATGGACCTATGGAATCCAACTATGGGGAACAGCTTCTGCTTCTAATATAGAAAAATTACAAAGACGACAAAATAAAATATTGCGGCTAATTACTGGTGACCCGTGGTATATTAATAACGTGATTATTCATAAGGACCTTAATATTCCATTTGTTCGCGACGAAATAAAAACCTTCTGCTCTTAATATGTACGAAAACTGGCAACTCATCCAAACCCTCTTGCACAGGATCTATTATGTTATAATGGACATATTCGCCTCAAGAGGGTCGACACATTGGCCCTCGCGGAACCACATGAAAGATAAACATTTTACGCAACGAAAAATGGATTTTCTATTGCAATGGCAATAGACCCAGAAATTATTAGTTGATTTAAGATTTTAATACTTATTGTTATTTTCTGAAATAAGAAAGATCCAATAAATAAAGAAATAAAGTTAAAAAAAAAAAAAAAAAAAATCGCGCAATATCTAATCATATCCAATTTTATATTGTCTAAGATCTGCTGTAATATCTAGCTGATCCAATTAGATCTCAAAATTGGGTGTATCGAAAGCACCTTCCCGGTAAGTGTGCCCATACTCTAAGTAACATATGTTTTACATTTCAGGTTTCTAACCAACTTTTACTATTTGTGCCCCTCTCGGAAGGAATTTCCGAAAATCTATCGACAGGGAATTTCAGCTTCCTAGTTCCAGCAGTTTGAGCAGGCTGTCAAGGGGGATACTTTTTCTTTTTTTGTCCCTCCCGGTTTGAATTAGGCTGGAAGAGGAACCTAAGTACCGAATTTCAGCTTCCTAGATCCAGCAGTTTGGACAGGTCGTTAAGGGGCAACTTTCCCTTTTTGAGCCCCATTTTATGACGACCCTGTCCAAAATTCAAAAAAGTATCTTTCTAATAAGTTAGCCCTTACTCCAGGGACCCACATTTTAAGCTTCAGGTTTCTAGCCGAAGGGGTTTTTACAGGCCCCCAAGGTGAGGCTTTTCTTCTTTTTGCCCCTCCCTTTAGGAATTTACAAAAATTCCATCTTCGCGGCTATCTGCGATGGATGAGGAACATTCATACCAAATTTCAACTGCATTGCCTAAGCGGTTTGGGCAGGCCGTTAGTGGGGACATTTTTCCCTTTCAACCACCATTTTTACTATGTTCCTGTTCCAAAATAGAAAAATTACGTTGCCGGTGAGTTAGTCCTACTCCAAGGAATACATATTTAAAATTTTAGGTTGGCCAAAAGGGATTGGGCAAGCCGTCAGGAGGAGACTTTTACCTTATTTCCCCTCCCGATAGGAATTTCAAAAATTCCGTCTAAGCGGACGCCTACACAGAAGGAGGAACTCACATACCGAGTTTCCTTTTGGGATATCCTGTAGGGAATTAAAAAAATACAAACTTAGTCGATGTCTACTACAGTGGAGGAACCTTTATACCAAATTTCAACTTCTTACCTCCAGTGGTTTGGGCAGGCACTTTTCCAATTTGTGAGACTGTTTATGGGGAGACTTTTCCCCTTTTTGACCGTTCCGGTAGGAATTTCCAAAAATCCCGTCTTAGCGCACGTCTATGCCGAATATCAAGAAACCTTGTTTTAGTGGAGATATCCGTGGGGGGAGGAAAAAAAGTAGTTTTTTTGAAATTATATATTATTTTAAATGGTACTTTTTGGAAAAACGAAATTTTTTGGAAAAAGATACTTTGTTTTTACAAAGTACTTTATTTGTACTTTTTTTGGAAAAGGTACTTCTTTTGGAAAAGGAAAATTTTTTTAGAAAAAGGTACTTTTTTTTGGAAAAGGTACTTTTTTTGAAAAAGGTATTTTTTTGAAAAAGGTATTTTTTTGAAAAAATGTATGTTTTTTGGGAAAAGGAACATTTTTTTAGAAAAAGGTACTTTTTTGGGAAAATGTACTTTTTTTGGAAAAGGTATTTTTTTTGAAAAAGGTATTTTTTTGGAAAAATTTATGTTTTTTGGGAAAAGGTACTTTTTTTGGAAAAGGTACTTTTTTTTTGGAAAAGGTAAATTTTTTTAGAAAAAGGTACATTTTTTGGAAAAAGGTACTTTTTTTGAAACAGGAATTTTTTTTGGAAAAAGGTACTTTTTTTGGAAAAAGGTACTTTTTTTGGAAAAAGGTACTTTTTCGGGAAAAGGTACTTTTTTTGAAAAAAGGTACTTTTTTTCAAAAAAGGTACTTTTTTTTAAAAAAGGTACTTTTTTTGGAAAAAGGTACTTTTTTTGGAAAAAGGTACTTTTTTTGGAAAAAGGTACTTTTTTTGGAAAAAGGTACTTTTTTTGGAAAAGGGTACTTTTTTTGGAAAAAATACTTTTTTTGGAAAAAGGTACTTTTTTTGGAAAAAGGTACTTTTTTTGGAAAAGGGTACTTTTTTTGGAAAAAGATATCTTTTTTGGAAAAAGGTACTTTTTTTGGAAAAAGGTACTTTTTTTGGAAAAAGGTACTTTTTTTTGGAAAAAGGTACTTTTTTGGAAAAAGATACTTTTTTTTGGAAAAAGGTACTTTTTTTGGAAAAAGGTACTTTTTTTGGAAAAAGGTACTTTTTTTGGAAAAAGCTGCTTTTTTGGAAAAAGGTACTTTTTTTGGAAAAAGGTACTTTTTTTGGAAAAAGGTACTTTTTTGGGAAAAAGGTACTTTTTTTGGGAAAAGGTACTTTTTTTGGGAAAAAGGTACTTTTTTTGGGAAAAGGTACTTTTTTTGGGAAAAGGTACTTTTTTCGAAAAGGGTACTTTTTTTGTCCCCTTTTTGCCCCTCCCGATAAGAATTTCCAAAAATGCCGTCTCAATGGACGTCTACACCGGTCGAGGAACCTACATAGCAAATTTCAACTTCATAGCTCCAGCAGTTTGAGCAGGCCGTCAAGGGGGAGACTTTTTCCCCTTTTTGCCCGTCCCTGTAAAAATTTCCAATACTCCCGTCTTGGTGGATGTCTACGATAGTGGAGGAACCTTTATACCAAATTTCAACTTCCTACCTCCAGCGGTTTGGGCAGGCCGTCAAGGGGGGCCTTTTTCCCCTTTTTAACCCCCATTTTTACAACGTCCCTGTCCAAAATTCTAGAAAGTACTTTCCAGAAAAGTTAGCCCCTGCTCCAAAGAACACATATCTTAAATTTCAGCTTTCTAGCCAAAGAGGTTTTGGCAGGCCGTCAAGAGGGACACTTTCCCCCTTTTTGCCCGTTCCGGTAGGAATTTCCAAAAATCTTGTCTTAGCGGACGTCTACCCCGAAAGAGGAACCTACATACCAAATTTCAACTTCCTAGCTTCAGCGGTTTGGGCTGGGCGATGTTGAGTCAGTCAGTCAGTCAGTCAGTCACGTTATTCTTTTATATATAGAGATTATTATCTATAATTTTTTTTATAAAAAACTCAAGATTATAAAATAAAAAATTTTAAAAAGTGGCATTTTTTACATAAATTAATAAATACCGGGAACTACCTATAAAAATAACGATATAGGTAACGATAACGGTATTTCCAATTTTTTTAGAGGTATTGGTAACGGTATTCAATTTAAAACGGTATTTTAGCGATAAAGGTGTTATTACGATAACGGTAACCGACCTTAAAAAAAAATATGTAGTACATATGATATAATTGAATTTTTTTAGGTGTAGTAATTTCTCCAAAAAATTAATTGTTGTAAAGTAGTGTTATCTAAACGCAGTGTTGCCATAACGGCGATATGTTGAAAAATATTATAAAATTCGCACATTGATATTCCTTTATTATAAAACACAACATCTTAAACGATTTTAGTAAAAAAAACTCTAAAAATACACATTTCGTTAAAATATGGGTATGCACTTTTTCATCGTACAACGCCCTCTATTGTGTATTCTCAATACTAAGATTATTTCAATGAAAATCAGGACTCATTATTTGAAGCTTAATCGTAAAATTTTTCATTATTTAAAAGTTTATAACACTTCTTATTAACATCCCAGCAAAACCTTTCATTACCATGTAATGAGTTTTAGGTATTGAAATCTTAAGTGTTCACTAGTTACCTTTTAATTACTAAACTACTTATTTTAACATGGTGATGTCATTGGAGGAAAGTCATTACACTGATGTTACCTGTAAGTAGTTTATCAGCTGTTCTATAAATAGATGTTGAATATAGATTTAAAAAAGTATAAAAATTTAAAAACCAATAGGAGCTGACACGTATTGATCAGCGTACCCCACGATTGTCAGGCAAACACTCTAACCATTAGACCACGACATCACTATGATTTTTATTGTTTTAACTTATGTACACATTTATTGTGGCAACTGTTATACATGTCTATTTTTCACAAAACTTGTTGTTATTAAATACTGCTTAATGAACATCAACATTTCTATAAATAGATGTTTAATATAAATTACAAAAAAAAACAATAATGGAACACGAGTTGAGCAGCGATCCTCATGTATGTCAGGCAAAAACGATAACCACTAGGCTACGCCATAGTTATGGTTTTTAATGATTTAGAACATATATTATTGGTTTCAGCTATTGTGAAATAGTAATGTGTGGGGTATAATTATCGGTAACTCATTACATTCAGTTTAAAAGTAATTCAACGGGTAATGAGATATGAGATCTAAGTAATGCATGTAGTAATGACCAGTCATTACCAAGGTTTTGCTGGGATGTAATGAGTTTTAGGTATTGAAATCTTAAGTGTTCACTAGTTACCTTTTAATTACTAAACTACTTATTTTAACATGGTGATGTCATTGGAGGAAAGTCATTACACTGATGTTACCTGTAAGTAGTTTATCAGCTGTTCTATAAATAGATGTTGAATATAGATTTAAAAAAATATAAAAATTTAAAAACCAATAGGAGCTGACACGTATTGATCAGCGTACCCCACGATTGTCAGGCAAACACTCTAACCATTAGACCACGACATCACTATGATTTTTATTGCTTTAACTTATGTACACATTTATTGTGGCAACTGTTATACATGTCTATTTTTCACAAAACTTGTTGTTATTAAATAATGCTTAATGAACATCAACATTTCTATAAATAGATGTTTAATATAAATTACAAAACAAAAAACAACAATGGAAGCTAACACGAGTTGAGCAGCGATTCTCATGTCTGTCAGGCAAAAACGATAACCACTAGGCTACGCCATAGTTATGGTTTTTAATGATTTAGAACATATATTATTGGTTTCAGCTATTGTGAAATAGTAATGTGTGGGGTATAATTATCGGTAACTCATTACATTTAGTTTAAAAGTAATTCAACGGGTAATGAGATATGAGATCTAAGTAATGCATGTAGTAATGACCAGTCATTACCAAGGTTTTGCTGGGATATTAAAGAAACTTTTGAGTAAAAACTGCTTTAAGTACAATTTTTCAACAATCTAGCGATAAAATCGCTAAACATTTATACTGTTTATAATCTAGAGATTTTCTAGCGATTTTTGGGTCTGATCTAACCATTTATTTTGAAAATTTGTTGGCAACACTGTTTAAACGACATATTTTTTACATATACCTACATACATACATCAGAGTGGATTAATTAAAAAAACCTTCAAATTATATGTACCAATTGAATCAATGGAGAAATGTATATATTTACAATAAAGTGTTAAATTAATTAATATATGAATTAATTAACAAAAACAAAAGAATAGTAATAAATAAATATAGTTTACTTAAATTTAGATTTTTTAAATTTAACAAAAAATGTTTTAAAATTAACAGATTTTATTGTAAGCTAAAAAACAGGAATAAACTTTGTTAAAATAACAATTTTTTCTGTTCAGCCAACATATGACACAATTGAAAAAATAATGATCAACTACCATGTATTTTTGGGTGTAGTAATTTGTCCAAAAAATCAATTGTTGTAAGTTAGTGTCATATTAATGACAATTAAAAAAAATCAAATTATAAAAATTATTATCAAATTATACATACATATTTACGATAAAGTGTGAAATTAATTAATATATAGATTAATTAACAAAAACAGTATAATAAATAAAATAGGAAATATGATAAGTTTAATTGTATTTTCTTTTTAAACCTACTAGTGTTTCTTTTTTCTTTTGTTTGCATATACAAAACTCTTTAAGTTCCAACTACATAGTTTGCTGTCCCCAGTCTACTATCCAGTCTGCTATCCCCAGTCTACTATGCAGTTATTTTTTCGTTACTCAGTGAAGTAAAAACACATTAACCAGTAACTCAAAACGCAGCAAGCAGAAGAAACACAATTTGTTTTGTTGCTGAACTCACACAGTTACGCTGCGCTTAGTTTGAAAACTTAAAAAATGTAAATGATGACTGTGTGTGTATTTGAAATTTACTTACACAGTTAGAATGAAATAAGCAAGTTAATGGTTGAATATGAAAATGTGAACTATTTTAAGCACAATCACCAGTTGAGGCAAAATTTTTTTTAACTTGTTATTAAACACTGCTTAGAAGCGCTAAATGAATCCCCCATTGAGTTTAAAAATAAATATTCTAAATATAAACAGGAAGAAATTTTAGGCAATATAAATTCCATATTTAGGAAAAACCTTTTTAGTTTAGAAAATATATCCTGCGATGGTGAAGATATTTTAAACCACTTAAAAGAGATTTACAATACTTCTGAAGATGATAAAGATAGACAAATTAAAATATTAACATCTTTGCCACATTCTTGGAGTGTTGGTAAAATAGAAAAAACCTTTTCAACTACAAACTATATGCCTCGTAAAGCTAAAAAACTAATTCAAAATGGCGATTATTATTTTTCTTCGCATCCAAAAAGACGATCCGGCCTCTCGACAGAGACAAAATCTATAGTTGAAGATTTTTATAGAAACGACAAAAACAGTCGCGTTATGCCCGGGAAAAAAGACTATAAGTCTGTTAAGAGTTGTAATGGGGAGAAAGAAAAAAAACAGAAGAGATTGATGCTTTGTAATCTGAAAGAATTGCATAATTCCTTTCAAGAAGTTTATCCAACAGTAAAAATTGGATTTTCAAAATTTTCAGAGCTGAGACCACAAGAATGTAATTTGATTGGGGGAAGTGGCACTCATACAGTTTGCGTGTGTGCTATTCACCAAAATTCCAAACTTATGTTTATTGGGGGGAAAATCAAGGAATTGGCTGAAGAGGAAGTTATAGGTTTTCCCACTTACAAGCATTGGATTGCTCAATCTATTTGTAATCCAGCAACTGTACAATGCTATATGGGAAATTGTTCACTTTGTCCAGGGGATACTTACCTTAAAGATGCCCTTAAAAACGCATATTCCACTAACAACACAGAAAACATAACATACAAACAATGGGTTCAAGTAGACAGATCCAATCTTTTGACCATAACATCTCCAACTGACGACTTTGTGGACAAACTTTCTGAAGAAATGATAAAATTGATTTTTCAAGAACAGAACAAGTTCCTTGATGAGGTAAAATCCAATTTAAAAATTGGAGAATTTTAGACTATCTGTGATTTTGCCGAAAATTACACATTTGTTATCCAAGATTGTATACAGAGCTATCATTGGACAAATTCTCAAGCCACTATACACCCCTTTGTGACATATTTCCGAAATGCAGATGGAAAAATAGATCACATAAGCTTTGTTGTCATTTCCGATATTTTGGAGCACAACACAGTCGCTGTTCATTTATTTCAAAGGAAATTTGTACAATTTATAAAAGAACATATTAATGAAAACATTGACAAAATAATATATTTTTCTGACGGTTGCGCAGCTCAGTATAAAAATCGAAAAAATTTTGTAAATTTACTATACCATAAAACCGATTTTGATTGTGATGCTGAATGGCACATTTTTGCGACATCACATGGGAAAGGCCCTTATGATGGAGTTGGAGGTTCACTAAAAAGAGCAGCAGCCAGTCTTCAGCGTCCAATAGAAAATCAAATTGTAAATGCTACAGATTTATTTGAATACGCTAAGGGTTTGCCTGATATCAATGTAACATTCTGCACAAAAAATGAATATGAAGAAAAGGAAATAAAACTCAACACTAGATTTAAAAAATCTGTTGCAATTAAAGAAACACAAAAACTCCATTCATTCGTACCTATTTCAAGAACAGAAATAGCTGCCAAAACCTTTTCAAATTCAGTTGAAACTCCAAAACCTATTAAGATAATAAAATACTTATAAATACTTTTATATTTTTTCTCATATCTCGAAAAGATTCCGCAATTTTCAAGGTATTTAGAACGTACATGTGGCTATTTTTATAAGAAAAACTTTTTTTTTCCAAAAAATGAATTATATTTTTGTTTACATTTTTTAATATATCTCAAAAAGTAGGAGGCATTCCACTCTGAAATCTTTAGGATGTTTAGAACACATATGTGGCATTTTGTGCAAAAACTATAAAAATTTTAAAAAATGGGTTTTTTTCAAAAAATAAATTTTAATTTTTTTAATAATAATAATAGATTTCTTAAACCTAAAAACTTCACTAATGCCACGCAAAAAGAATTTTTTCAATATCTTGCTCTCAACAAAAGTTATGAAATTTTAAATGTAGTGCCTACCCTGCAATTTTCAGTATTTCAAAGCTGCAGGGTTGCCACAGTTTTCGAAAACAAAAAAATTAAAAATCGTTTTGTGAACATACATACACTACTACACACATTCACCAAGTTTTATCAAAATCGGACACTACCGAAAAAATGTTCGTTGAAAAAAATGGAATTGCTCTTGTGACAAATTTTTGAGTAATTTATGAGCATTGAAAAAATTTTGAATACGCTCATAAATAAGAGTCTATTATGTTTCATTTATGACTCTAAGATTTGAGCACTCTGAAAATGTTCGTCTTTCAGAGTCTTTTATGAGTCATAATTTCTGAGCACTCAGAAATATATTGGCTGGGTAACTATTACTTATAAATTTTTTCAGGAAAAACATTGTTAATTTATAAATTTTATTAGGCGATTGTCATGAATTCTGCTGACATAAATAAAAAGAAAAAAAAAAGAAAATCTGCTAAGTCCACAAAGTTGAAAGAAAATATGGTAAGTCCACATTTAAAATAGAAAATTATAAAGAGCAAATCTGCTAAGTCCAAAAAGAGCCTATAAGTCTGCAAACTTTTATTTTGGAATTCTATGATTTTTGTGGTTAAACAAGATGAACTAAAGAAGAAAACTGCGTTTACAGATTTAAAAAAAGTTAACCCAAAAAAGTTAGACAGTTTTTTGTTTCTCCTGAAATATTAAAAAAAACGGACTTGACAGGTTTGCCGACTAAGCCAACGATCTGATTTTTGACCTGATACAATTTTATTGGTTTAGGTGCAAATAGATTGTTTAAATGATATGATATATCAAAGTATATGGTACTATATATAGTAGCATATATTATAATATCTGGAACTGTATTGAAAATGTTGTTCATGAGGTCCCATATTTATTTATTAAATTAAGTCTATGGAATATAATTTCCTTACAGACTAGAAGTTACACTTAAAAAGAAATTATATCTAGCATATTTTTAAAAATATATATATTTACACTAAAATCTATATTAACATTAAATCTATCAGATTTCATACTCGCTACCCTATTAAATTCCCTTAATGCCCTAGCAACAAGTTCATTCAATGAATAATTTGCTCTATGAACTGGATCATAAAAAATATCACTACTACGCAAACTCCTAGGGGGTATGTGGAAACAAATAAGACTAATTAAATACGGACAATCCACTAAACCACAAATTACTTTATAAATAAATAGTTGAGATAAGAAGATTCTACGATTTTCCAAAGTCTTTAATTGAATATATCTGCATTTTTCAATATAAGATGGAGGAGGATTTAGAAATGTAATAGAATGTAAACCATATTTTATAAATTTACGTTGAATTCTCTCGATCCTAGAAATATGTTTATTACAATTTGGGTACCATATAATACAAGCATATTCCAACTTGGACCTTACCAAAGATGTATATAAAATTTTAAATGTATATACATCAGAAAATTCCTTGCAATTGCGTTTAACAAACGCAAACAAAGCATAAGCTTTAGGAAGAATAGTGTCAATATGATTAACAAAAGAAAAATGGGAATCAAAAACTACCCCTAAATCAGTAATTTCATTAAGCATCCCTAACGGAAAATTACTAATGAAATATGAATGAGAAATTGGATTTCTACTTTTAGTGTAACAAACATAAAAGCATTTAGATACATTAATTTCCAAAGAATTCTGAGAACACCAATTTACAATACTATTAAGATCAGTTTGAAGTCTTTGTGTATCATTAATCGAGCTAATCCGAGAAAAAATCTTTAAGTCATCAGCATATATTAGAACCTCTGACCATTTAACATTAGTAGAAATATCATTAATAAATAATATAAACAACAATGGGCCAAAAAATGTACCCTGTGGTACACCAGATGTAGCTATATAGGAGTAAGATTCAGATGAATCAATTGATACAGAACAATTACGATTTATTAAATATGATTTAATGCATTCCAAGAATGTAGAATGAAAACCAATCGACTCAAGTTTATGAAGTAAGATCGAGTGCGAAACTCTATCAAAAGCTTTAGAAAGATCAGTATAGATAGTATCTATCTGAAAACTATTCTCAAAATTATTAATATAGTAATTTGAAAAAATTGCTAAATTAGTTATTGTGGAGCGACCTCTGACATAGCCATGTTGGTATGGCGAAATAATGCTTTTAACCGAAAAATACATCTTTTCAAAAACAATATGCTCAAAAATCTTAGAAATGTTACATAATTTCGAAATAGGTCTATAATTAGCCACATTATCCTTAGCTCCAGTTTTATGAACTGGTGTAATTGATGTATTTTTCCATCTTTCAACAAAGAGTCCATCTCTTAAAGAGTTATTAAAAATATAAAGTAAAGGCAACTTCAAAGAATCAACACAGTTTTTAATAAAAAATGCACATAAACCATCACTATAAATTCTTTGCGTGGATTTCAATTTTGATATACCAAATAAAATATCATCCTCAACCAACTCAATCATTCCAAAATTTAAATTTGAACTACTAGAAGCAGAGCCAAAAGAATTTGATGCGAAAACAAAATTCGAGCTAAAAAAATCAGCGAAAAAATTAGCGGCTTCCATATTCGAGTTAGAAACTCCATCATTATAATACATTCTCGATGGATACTGAGAACAAGTACGCTCAGAATTCATGAAATGCCAAAAAGACTTAGGATTGACTTTAATATTATTCTCAAAATCTAAGATATATTTTTTATACAGGAACTTATTTAAAAAATTTAATTCCCTTGAATGAAGCTCATATAACTGTTTATTATTCAGATCATTTGTGGCTTTAAAGCGGTTATAGTGTTTATTACGTAAATTTTTTAATCTTTTCAAACCATGCGTATACCAAGGTAATTTATGAACTCTAGGCTTTAAACGAGGTATATTTATAAAACAAATCTCATTAATAATGTGAATGAAAGCTTCATAATTATCAATAACTTTGTCATTATGCAGAACTTGTAACCAGTCAATGCCATTAATTATTTCATTAATATAATTAAAATTGCAATTCCTAAAATCATAACCAAGTGCAGTATTATCTTGCACTTTACAATAAGGATAAAATTCCAAGCTAAAGTCCAAAGCAACATGATGCATATCAGTATTACAAAATGGAAATGGGCACTCATTTACTATAAATTTCATGTCAGCACTTTCAAAAACAAGATCTAAAATCCTACCAAGATTATTGAAGAAATTATTCACTTGAACTAAGCCCAAACTAAAAAAACTATCAATTAAATTGATTTCAAATGAAAAGTTAATATTTGAAGGGGAAAGATTACAAGACTCAGGTAAAAACGACCAAATAACTCTGCTGAGATTAAAATCTCCAAAAACAACCAACTCATGATTAGTGTATTTAGAGGCCAAATTAACAACAATCTGAACGTGATTATTATATAACGTATCAGGGCTATTAGGAGGGATATAAGAAAGATTTAGAAGCAAGTTACCAGTTTCACCTTCAAGTTTAACACACAACTGATCAATAACCGAATCAGAATTTGAGAGCAAACAAAGCGAAGAAATTATATTTCTTTTTATGGCAATAACTATTCCACGACCTTTAGTACAATTAAGCTTAGAAAAGTCTCTATCTTTGCGATAAACTAAGTAAATCGAAGTATCAAGAAATTCTTCATTAAAAAAATCATCATTCAACCAAGTCTCCACAAGCAGTATTACATCATAATTTGATTGCGAAGAACCAACAAACACTTGATTTAATTTTGTTATGATTCCACCCATATTTTGAAAATAAAAATTAAGTTTTCTAAATTTAGCAGCAACATTCTTTAAACATTTACGTCCTCGGTTCGAGGTTTCTGAAAAAACTGAAACTGACGAACCTTTACATCAGATGGCCACAAAGATGGTTTAAAAAGCTGTTTATAAAATGCAGCAGAAACACCAAGTTTGAACGAAACTTTCCTCATTAAACTTAAGTCAGCATCCTTTTTGATTAATTTAAAGCATTCTAAATACATTTTTTGGATTCCAGCATATTTCACTACATAATCCATAATTTGGTCTGCAGTAACATTCGGCTTAAAGGATGACAAATGAACCCATTTTTTACTAGCTACAACATCCAATTCACTATTAGCATTATCCCCAAAAATCACTTGATTTCGTTTTCTTTTCGGCTTAACAATATTCCACATTGAATTGTTTGCTGGGAAATCATTTTCAACCTGAGAGTTTATAGTGGCAGCATAACTAACCGTATTTTCGGATGTATGAGAAATAGAAATACTCTCATTGTCATCATTTGCTTGTACGTTAGTTTTATCAGAACCAACAACATTTACATCAACTTGTTTATTAGCATCAGCGACAGCACCACGACCGACATCATCATTAACAGCATCAACAAACACATCATGATTATTAGCATCATCATTAGAATAAAGACCTGCATTACATCCAACACTATTATTAGCAGCAGCACCAACAATAGCATTATTACGATGACTATCAGAGAGTGTTAGAAAATTAGCAGAAGTAGAAGCAAGGGGTGAACGACTATTTTGTTGTTTGTTATTAGAACTTGATTCGGCAAGTGTTTTTTTGTTTTTTAACGAAACACTCTCAATAACAATGTTTTTGTTGATTACATGAGCATTTTTTAACTCTTTAATATCATCATCATTATTTACTTTTTTTGTAAGATCAATGATCATTAGCTTTAAGTTGTTTACTTCATGTGTTAAACGACTTATACAGCGCACTAAATCACTTGACGAATTTAAACAATTGTCACAGTTGAATAAAATGTTTTTATTACTTTTTAAGACATTATATTCATTATCAGATGTAATGTTAGCACAAATATTATGATAACTGAGTTGACACAAATTGCACTTTATTATAACAGTGTCCTTTTTAATGATGTTCAAACATTTTGAACAAACAATTTTCTTTAATGAAGACATAGCGAAACACATGTCTTACCCAATTAATTGCAAAGCGAATACTGACTGAGCATATATTGTTGAAATGGCACCATATATGATAATATATGGTTTAAATGGCACCATATATGGTAATATATTGCTTAAATAACACCATACATAAATATATATGGCACTATACATATTTTCTTATATTATCATATCTGGAACTGTATTAAAAATTTTGATCATGAGGTACCATATATGACCATACATTGTTTAAATGGCAACATATATAATAATATATGGTTTAAATGGCACCACATATGCTAATATATTGCTTAAATAAGACCATATATAAATATATATGGCACTATATATAGTAGCATATATTATCATATCTGCAACTGTATTAAAAATTTTGTTCATGAGGTACCATATATGACCATATATTGTTTAAATGCCACCATATATGATAATATCTAGTTTAACTGGCACCATATATAGTTATATATTGTTTAAATGATACCATATATAATTATATATTGCTAAAATGCCACCATATATATTAAGATATAGCTCTATATACAACTATATATGCAATAAGATCAGCCATGCTATGTGTAGTATTGGCCAAGAGGAGTAGGGTAATAATCCAAATAAAACACTTGGTTTGATTTCTACTAATATGCAAGTTTATTTTATTACAACCTCACGTGTTCAGTGCCAAGATAAGAAGAAGGAGAATAAAGGTATAGAGTTTGACATTAAGTCGGTTACAGCAAAATGCAACTAGCTTTTACAGCTGTTTCTTAAGGTTAATTTACATTAGGGCAGTTCACATAGTTTGTTTTACATTTACCGAATAGCTTATACTACATCTCCTTTTTTTTTTTTAAATACACTATATATATATCTTAAATCTTATTATCAAACGTATATATAATATATTAAAGTTTCATTTACGCTTAAATATACTACAATATTTTTCAATATAGCAATTTCATTTCAAAAAATTTTATAAATTTAGTTAATGGGGAACATAATCTTTCATCCATGAAGGTGTATTTCTTTGTCTACCAATTCGTGTTGAGGAACCAACTTCTGGAATTTCTTCAGGAGGTGATTCCTCAGAGATATTGGTTACATCATTTTGACCATCCTTACAGTTTTGAGCAGTACTATTTCCAATACTATTTTGAACTATATAATCTTCGTTTGGATTATAACATTCTTCAGAATCACAAAAACTCTCAGCACCTATATTTGACACCGGAATTAGGTGCCATCTGTTTCGCCTATATTTTTCTCTTTCCACCTGAATCAGATACGACCGTGGTTCATCTAATTTTTCCAAAACTCTACCGTATTTTCTCAAATCAATTATCCATACTCCGTCCCCTTTTTTAAGTTCCGAAAGATCCCTAGTACCATGTCTCCTATTGTAATTTTCAATTTGCTTTCCCCTTATTCTGTGTTCCCTTACCATTACCTCATTATTCCCAGTTCCTAATAAACTGGGAAGCACTGGAACTAAAGATTTAATTTTACGACCCATCATTAATTCCGCCGGTGAAAATCCATTCGCTAAGGCTGTTGAACGATAGTTCAGAAGACCTTCGTGAATATTGTCGCATTTTTTTATTAATAATTTTGCTACCTTTACGCTGCCTCTGCAGCACCATTTGATTGGCTATAGTATGGGCTACTTGGAACATGTTCAAAGTGATAATCATGTGAGAATTGTCTAAATTTTGATTGAAACTGGGGGCCGTTATCACTTCTACATATAGAGCAAATACCATAACGTGAAAAAATTCCTTAACCTTTTCTATTATGTCATCTTCTGTCATAGAAGTTAGTGGAAAAAATTCGAAATACCGTGAGTAATAGTCAGTTATTATAAGATACCACTTATTCCACTTAAAGAGATCTAAACATATTCTTTCCATTGGTCGAATCGGTGGATTTTCATCTCTAAACGTTTCCCTGTGGTTACTTCGTTCCTCGATGCATTTTGGGCAGTTTCTTATCAAATCCTCTAGTTGGGAACTAAGACCTAACCACCAAACCGTTGTCTGGGCCAACCTACGACATTTTGTAATGCCCTGGTGCCCCGAGTGAATATAATCCAGCACTTCCTTCTGCAAATCCGGAGGGATAATTATCCGAGTATCCTTCAGTAACAAATTTTCGAAGCACGAGATATCATGGCGATGTTGGTAATATGGTACCATGAAATCAGGTAGTTTATCACGAGATGGCCACCCATCCGAAATATATTGGACCAACAGCTTGCATACAGGGTCCTGTCTTTGAGCGTTTATTATCTTTCGCATGTAATAATCCTTTACTGGAAAATTCCTTACCACAAAACGCACAAAAGCCTCTGTCTCCGTGCCCAACTCCTGAGGTTCGTTTACCCCATAAGAAACGGGACTACGAGATAAAGCGTCCGCTACCTTCAAGTCCCTTCCCGGTGCATATACTACTACATAGTCATACCGCATAAGACGCATTCTAAAGCGTTGTAACCTTGGTGTCAGGGTATCTAAATTCTTCGATTGTAAAATCTGGACTAACGGCTTGTGATCGGTTTCAAATATAACCCGGATCCCCGTTATATATTCGGACAATTTCTCAGCTGCCCAAGTTATGCCCAAGGCCTCACGCTCAATTTGAGCATACTGTTTCTCGGTATCAGTCATAGTCCTAGAAATATATGAAACCACCTGTCTTTTATCATTACCGTCTACCTGAAAAAGGCACGCCCCAATACCATAAGAAGATGCGTCCGAGCTGATAATTATCTGTTTCGAAGGGTCATAGAAAGCCAAAGTTGGTGTCTTTGTTAAATTATCCTTTAATTCCAAAAAAGCCTTTTCCTGAATCTCACCCCAAACAAATTCTACCTTACCCGTTAATACGTTAATGGGTTCCAATATTTTCGAGCGATTTGGGATAAATTTCGCCACAAAATTCACCATGCCAAGAAAACGCTGGACCTCCGTTTTATTTTCGGGTCTGGGATATTCAACAATTGCCCGAATTCGCTCCGAATCAATAGAAATACCTTTTGCCGAGAGAACGTAGCCCAAATAGGTAACCCGATTTACGCCGAAGCATGATTTTTCCCTGTTAATAGTTATGCCCTCCCTATCAAGTCGGCCTAAGACCTTTTGTAGAGCGTCATCATGCTCGGTGGGATCCTTCCCAAAAATCAGAATGTCGTCGACATGTGATATACAATTGTCGATTCCGTCTAGGACCTTATTAAATTTAGACACAAAATATTCAGGCGCGCAAGAAATGCCGAAGGGTAATCTTTTAAAAATAAAGCGACCGAATGGACATATAAAACAAGTGAGTAATTGACTCTCACGGCTTAACTTTATTTGATAAAATCCCTTATTCGCATCAATTTTCGAGAAAATTCGGGCATCCTTAATTCCAGCCAAGGAAAGTTCAATTTTCGGCATTGGGAAATACGGTCTGATTACCGCCTTGTTTAGTTGCGTGTAATCGACGCACAATCTTATTTCATTGTCCGGTTTTGGTACAACAACTATGGGACTGACCCATTCCGTAACGTCGTCCACCCGTTCAATTATACCCAGATCCATCAACCTCTTAATTTCGGTCTTTAATTTAGGCAATAAAGGAATCGGCACTTTCCTTGGTATTGTTTGCACAAAAGGATTCACGTCGCTTTTCAACCTTATTTTGATTTCGCCCTTAAATTCCCCAATTTCACGAAAAAGTCTGGGAAATTTTTCAATTATTTCCGAGGACTTATCCCCGCAGGCATTTCTGTAAATGGAAAAATTGTTTAATACCGGAGGCTTCAGAATACCTAATATAACAACAGCTTCCCGTCCCAAAATAGGAGTTCTAAGTCCCTCAACAATATAAATGTCATCCTGAAATTCCCTGTCATTATAATTTACAGTTGCCCTAGCAATGCCCACAACTCGAAGCGAAGTGTCATCCGGCCCACTCAAACCCGTATTCGTTCGCTGGATAATCAACTTATGATTTTCCGGAACAAAATTTTCCGGAATGCAAACACAGTCTGCCCCCGTATCAATGAGAAAATTAATTTTCTCCCCCAATTCAGTTATCGTACACTGCACATACCACGATTCTATACCTGGCTTTCGAATGCTCCCCGCGAATAATCTAGTAATCGTTTCGATCATGTACTCAGAGTTTTTTTGATTCTCAGAATTCGTTTCAAAATTTTCCATTTCGATTAAATTTACCTTATTATTTTTAATCGCCTTAAAATTATTATCTTTTTTCTTTTTACAAACATTAGAAAAATGTCCTCGTAAATTACAAATATTACAGTTCTTATTCTTTGCTGGACAATCTTCCCTATTGTGTGGCCCATATCCACAATAATTACATTTATTTATATAATTATAATTAACATTACCCTTAGATCCTGAACTGTGAGAATATCGTTGCTGACCACCATGATTTCGTTGTTGAATACTGTCATTAGACGGGACTACTTTTTCAACATTGAAAACATTCTTTTCATCCTTGATGATTTTTGTTTGCTTTATTTGAATCTCTGCTTGACGTGCTGTATCAACTGCAACTTTGAGTGTTAGGTCTGGCTTTAACTGCATCTGCTCGCTTACTTGTGTATTCAGCATCCCAACTACAATTCGATCTCGAATTAAATCTTCTTTTAGACTCCCATAGTCGCAATTTTCAGCAAAAGCGTGTAACTCCGTTATGAAACTGTCAACGGATTCACCTTGTCTTTGGACACGTGAATTAAACTTGAATCGTTCAAATATTACATTTTTCCGTGGATTGAAGTATTTGTCAAATTTATTTAAAGCGTCTTCCAAAGTTGTTGGTGCAGGTTTTAATTGTAACAAAACTTCTTCGCTTTCGTCACCCATAATATAGAACAATAGATCAATTTGCTCCAGTGGAGTCTTTGTTGATTGCCCAGAAACGTTTATGTATCGCTCGAACCTTTTTCGCCATTTTGGCCACTTGTCCGGGAGTGAGAAATTGAAAGGTTCGGGAGGAGCGATGTTTGCCACAAAATTGTTGTCCATTTTTTCTTCTTTTGGAGGCATTTAAACTATTTTGTCTTTAACGTAGAATTTAACCTCACTTTTCTGCCTTGGAGAAAACGTTTTTTTAAAAAATCCCCAGAACTTTATTATTTTTTTCATAAACTTTCAAAAGTTCTGTAGATTTTGGTTTACCGATGCCACCATGTAGTATTGGCCAAGAGGAGTAGGGTAATAATCCAAATAAAACACTTGGTTTGATTTCTACTAATATGCAAGTTTATTTTATTACAACCTCACGTGTTTAGTGCCAAGATAAGAAGAAGGAGAATAAAGGTATAGAGTTTGATATTAAGTCGGTTACAGCAAAATGCAACTACCTTTTACAGCTGTTTCTTAAGGTTAATTTACATTAGGGCAGTTCACATAGTTTGTTTTACATTTACCGAATAGCTTATACTACACTATGTAATATATAATCATATATACCATATCTAATATTATAAAGGCCGATATCTAATTAGATGAAATTATATATGGCATAATATAAGGAAAAATTTTGGAAAAAGACGTCATATATAATTATATATGGATATACATAACGACATGTCTAATTATATATTGTAATATATGCCATATGATTATATATAATTTTTTTTACTCGGGTATATATAATTACACTATGGAACATTTTTGGGATTATTGTCTGGGGGGTGAGAAATTCCAAGTCAGGGTGATGGTACTAGGTCAGTATAGTAAAACCCTCAAAGGGTTTGGCGTTTGTATGTGTCATTTTTTATATGACATTTTAAATTTTTTCCTTATCTTGTTGTTTTTTCGCTTAGTTGTAACATTTTGGCAAAAACGTAGTTTAACATAACTCGAGAACCACTTGTCCGATTTTGATGAAACAAATTTAGAAAAATTTAGAATTACAATTTCTCTAATCTGTTTCTATACCGTTTTCCTATATGTGCAACACTTTCGAAGTTAAAAATGAATGTATGAAGGGAAAAAAGTATTTTTTGCCTAAAAATTTAAATATTTTTTTTTAAAAATTCATAAAAAATCCAAAATGGAAAAAAGTGCCAAAACTACTTTCGCGTAAAGTCACATAACTCATGAGCAAAAAAGGGCATAGATCATGAAAATCGATGCACGCGTTTCTCATTTATTCACAATTAGGTAAATGTATGAATTTCAAAAATTTGCTCCAGATATGCACAACATTATTTGGAGAAAACATTGACACTCACAAGCCGAACTCTCTCATATTTTTCTACTGTACTAAAAGAGAAATATTGATGTGGCAACACTGGTTCTGTAATGTTCACATAAAACATACATTGTCATTATACTTCTTCTCTTTCTCACACTGGTTCTGTGATTTTTGTCATTCAACAAGTGCCGACGAACGCGAACAGTAAAAGTGATTTTTCTCCAGTTTTTTAAAAGTGAACAAAAGAGAACAGAATATGGAACTGTGCAAGCCAGATATAAATAGCTTTTGCTACTGCTGTGGTCAATATGTCTCAACACATAAAAAAAGGGGAAATTTCAGTACTGATTTTGTTCAAACATACGAGATGTACTTCAACCAAAATGTTATAGTGAACGAAAATTGGGTACCAAATATAGTGTGTAAAAGCTGCTACAACCGTCTAATGGATTGGAAAAATAGAAGACGTGAAAGTATGCCATTCGGTATCCCAATGACTTGGACTAATCCTGGCGAAGGTCACAATCCATTGAATTGCTATGCATGTGCGAATAAAGGAGCCGCAAAAAGGATAAGAAAATCGTATAATTACGTTGGTGTTGCAAGTGCCGCAACACCATTGCCTCATTCGGACCACATTCCTGTGCCAAAAGCTTCTAGCCCAGATATTTTCTCTTCTACGACTGCTCCGACATATCATGCACGTGATGATTCCCCATATGAGCCATCAGTATCCAATGAGCCAATTTTAATAAATCAAAATAAGCTTGATTCAATTGTTGCCAAGTTGGAATTAACACAGCATAAATCGGAAGAGCTGGCTTCCATTTTGAAATCAAACAATTTATTGGCACCCGGTGTGAAAGTCACAGCTTATCGAAGTCGTCAGGCAACACTCCAAAGTTTATTCCTTGTGAATGATGAAAAAACTTCTGCATATTGCCCGGATGTAGGAAAATTGATGGACGCAATGGAAATAAAATATGAAGCAGATGACTGGAGATTATTTATTGACAGTTCAAAACTCAGCTTGAAGGCGGTTTTACTGCATAAGACCAATAAAAAACCTTCAGTTCCAATCGCCTACAGTACAGAAACGAAAGAAACATATGATGCACTGGAAAATATTTTAAAAATGGTTAACTACGCCAAACATATGTGGCGCATATGCTGCGATTTAAAAGTTGTAGCAATGCTTTGCGGTCTTCAAAGCGGCTATATAAAATATATGTGCTTTTTGTGCGATTGGGACACACGATTTTCCGGTGACCAATATGCATGCCACGGATGGAAACTCAGAGAGCACAGCAGGTTACAAACGGCCAATATTATTCGTGAGCCTCTAGTGCCGAAGGAGAAGATATTGCTGCCTCCACTGCATATTAAACTTGGAATTGTTAAGAATTTTATCAAAACTGTCGCCAAAAGAGATGAAGTTTTCTTGTGTTTGAAACTAATTTACCCGAGACTCAGCGAAAGTAAAATTAAAGAAGGTAAGTTAAAATATCACATTCATTTCCCATGATTTTCCATCTTAACAAATTAATTTTTTCCAATCAGGCGTACTAAATGGTCCAGATATACGAAAGCTGATTAAAAGTGACGCATTCAACAATATTTTGATTGACGCTGAATTGAATGCATGGCAGGCAATCAAAGAAGTAATAGAAGGCTTGTTGGGAAAGCATCGTTCTAACAACTACGATGTTTCTGTCGCAAGGATGTTAAGAGCATTCTCGGAAATTGGTGTCCACATGTCCTTGAAAATCCATTATTTACATCATCATCTGGACTACTTCAGCAAACAATTGGCTACCGAATCTGATGAACAAGGTGAACGCTATCATCAAGTTGCTATGCCATTTGAAATGAGATAATACTGATTTTTTATTTTTTCAAACTCATTTTAATAAAACAAAAACTTACAGATATAGAGGCAAAAAGTCGCCGAGTGCAATAATTGCGGAAATTTGCTGGTGGAGTAAGTTAGTGTGGCAAGACAAGGATGATCTTGATGATAAAGAATTTTCAGGAGATGCAGAAGGGCCAACAGTGGAGTCATAGCGATGAATGCGATGCCACTAGTCCCGAACAACCACCATCGAAAAAGTCTAGGCAATATTTATTAAAATAAATAAAAATAAATAAATAAAATAAAAATAAAAAATTATAAAAATGTTTACTTAATTTTTTTAGTAGTTTATGGCCAGAAGTCTGGAGTTATTGGGGAAAATTTATGAAAAAGGCGATAAATGACACTTTTTTGAATAAAAACAAATATCAATATTCTTGTCAAAATGGGATACCTTCACTTAATTGTAAATAAAAGCAGAACGCGTTAAATTTTGTTTATAGGTTATGTGACTTTACATGAAATTAATAACACTTGATCCTTTTTTCCGTTTTGGATTTTTTATGAATTTAAAAAAAAAAAAATTTAATTTTTAGGCAAAAAAATATTTTTTTTTCTCCACAAATTTATTTTTACCGGCAAAACTGTTGATTATAAAGAAAAACGTTATATGAACGGATTAAAGAAATTGTAATTCTAAATTTTTCTAAATTTGTTTCATCAAAATCGGACAAGTGGTTCTCGAGTTATGTTAAACTACGTTTTTGCCAAAATGTTACAACTAAGCGAAAAAACATCAAGATAAGGAAAAAATTTAAAAGGTCATAAAAAAATGACACATACGAACGCCAAACCCTTTGAGGGTTTTACTATACTGACCTAGTACCATCACCCTGACTTGGAATTTCTTACCCCCCAGATTGGCTGTTGTACTGTGTTATTAGAGCACCTTATATGAACAAAAAAAGTAAAAAAGTGCACCCCTCAAAATAAACCTTGGTTTGTGTTATGCGGATTCCCAAAATATTTCGGATCTAAAAATGAGATCTCACGAGCTGGACCATTTTTAAAAATTGTCTTTTTTATAGTTTTTGTAAGAATTTTGCATTTTAGCTGAAGACAGCACACTCAATATGGGTATCATATGAAAGGTTTTTTTGAGGCGCGTCCAGCAGCATATATAACATGCTAAAGCATATCCAGACATGTCTTATTTTCAAGGATATTCTATAAAAGAACAAATTTTTTATTTTTTTGTACGGAGAGTTTATGATTGAAATGTCAGACTTATATAACATAATCTATAGTCGATTTAAATGAACACGTGTTTCAGATTTTTTTAAAATTCGCGATTGTTCGCGTTTTATCACAAATTCAATGTGGTGAAAACAATGTTCTAAATAGGGCAATACGGATACCAAAACTTATCTTTTAACAAGTAAATAATCGCTGAGTGGATACAGTTTAGAATTTTGCAAATTTAATACATTTGTCACAGTGCTCTGGACCAAATTTAGATAAAATGTGGAATAACCCTAATTCAATAAAAAAAAATTTATGAAATTTTTTGTAGGTTTATTATTAAATAAAATATTTTAGTGAAATACGCGTGTCTGTAATTTTTTTAAGAAAGCAAAAACTCTGTATGTATGTATTTGTCAGGAGAGTATCCTGATTAAGAAAAGTAGCAGTTTTTGAAAAAAAGTACTTATTATGTTAATTCATAATAAGGAAATTGGCCTCGAACTGAATTAATAAATTTCTAATTAATCAATTAAAAAGGTCGAAAAAATAATTTTTATTTTTTAGATAAAAATTAAATACCAACACTTTGACAACACTCACAGTACGGAAAAAATGTTTTTGCCTCTTCTTGTATTAACAAAGAAGGGAAAAAATAAAATTTGTATTTAATTTATACCGATGGTATGAAATACAAAAACAAAAAACTTTCATAATAGCTGTATTTTGTCTCATGCCTATCAACGTTAAGTATTTAAAGCAAATCTACGTTAAACCGATTGTAGTACAAAAAAATTGTAAACAGGTTATGTTTATAATTTTTCCGTTATAATCGAAGGTATGTCAGCAAAAGTTTTTAGGAAGTAACGCAAATAAGTTACGTCAGATGTGAAATTGTATAAACGTTGAGTTTTCAACGTTGATAATTATCCGTGTTGAAAGTTAACGTGCATACGAAAAGTAATATGTTAGTTTTCGTCTTAAACGCGTTTTTATGCACTTTAAGTTTTTTTATGAGTTAACGGATATAGTTAAGTCGAAAACACAGCTAATATTTCTATTGTTGGCTAGCTTTGCAGAAGACTTCGAAAACATATTTTATTGTTTTCTCCATTCCCATTTTGTTAATGTAGCAGACTACATTTAATATGAGATTTTGATGCTTCAAATTGCATTGCACTACTGCCACCACTTTCTAAAGAAAACTGATGAAGGGGACCTGGAAAATCCCCGAAACGATCGTCTTTTTATTCCTGAAAGTGTAGAGGTTTTTGAAAGCAAAAACTCTGTGAAGTATTTGCCATGAGAGTATCCTGATGAAGAAAAATAGCAGTTTTTAAAAAGTACTTATTATGTTAATTCATAATAAGGAAATTGGCCTAGAACTGAATTAATAAATTTCTAATTAATCAATTAAAAAGGTCGGAAAAACAATTTTTATTTTTTAAATTAAAATTAAAAACCAACAAAAATATAAATTTTATAATAATTTTTTCGTAAAAAAAAGATATTCCGCCAAAAAAGGGCGTGTGGGGATTTTTTCTGTTAAGTTGCATTTTTATCCTTACATCTACTAGAAACTAAATCGCGAATTTCAAAAAAATCTGAAACACGTGTTCACTTAAATCGACTATAGATTATGATATTTAAGTTTGACATTTCAATCACAAACATCTCCGTAAAAAGAGTCAAAAATTTGTTTCTTTTTATAGAATATGCTTGAAAATAGGACATGTCTGGATATGCTGGATTATATATACCGCTGGACGCGCCTCAAAAAAAGCTTTCATATGATACCCATATTGAGTATGTTGTCTTCAGCTAAAATACAAAATTCTTACAAAAACTAAAAAAAAATACCTTTTTTAAAAATGGTCCACCTCGTGAGATCTCATTGCTAGACCCGAAATATTTTGGGAGTCATCATAAAGCAACCCAGGTAGAAAAATACAAACGGCACAATGTTGGCCCGGTATTGGAGGCGGTAGTACATGTACTGACATGGTAGTACATAGTACATGGCCGTAGTTATTTCCCAACGTTGGCGCAGGCTTGGGATTTTATTTTTTTGGTATTATTCCAGTACATTTAATAACAAATTTAGTAGTTTGCTAGAACTTTACTGTCCTCTTAGTGTACATCACCGATTTTTTTTATTTTTATTTTTTTTTTTGGCAAATCTTGAGATTTGATGGCAATCTTGAGATTTGATGGAATTTCTTCAAATGTATTCTTTCGAAACTTCACAAGAAAAGAATGACGATGTCTCTCTTACATAAATAATTGTGTAATAGATGTAAAAATACGTAAAATTTATAAAATTGTTAATTTTAATAAATTAAAAAAAGCTCGTTAATTTTCATAAAACAGTACTGGCAAAGCACGTTTTAAGTAGTACCGGCATTTCGTAAAAAACAGTGCTCTCCCAGTACAACTTTTGTTGTAACGTCGGCAATTTCTACCTGGGAAGCCAAGGTTTATTTTGAGGGGGGCACTTTTTTTACTTTTTCGTGAGTCGGTCTAATAATTCGGTTGTTAGCACGAATTTTCTATATTAAGTTTAAAAATAAAAAGTGTAAATAAATTTGAATGACTTACCTTTGGCTATGAAGTTATTGTACTGTGCAAATTCAATTGATATACTTGTGCCACGTGGACACGTAATTACAACTTGGTCTGTGTCACATGAAGCTTTTTGATATGTGCGCAATGTTGCTGACAAAAGTGCTACACCGAATATCCGGTTAAGTCAACATTATTTTATTGTGTATGTAAGGACCATGAAAATTGTGTGTGCATATGGTTGTCATAGTATTTAAATTATTTCATTTAATGTTTGTGTTGCAATTACATTTTCCGATACAGTTACAGGTGCGCGAGCATATGTAATCAAAAGCAGTGATGTATGAAGAAATAATATGGCCAATATTTTTCATCATCATCAGCAACATAATAAACATCAACACCATTGCCAACAACATAAAACACATGTGAAGAAATGAGGTCAATGTTGGTAAATATAAATGAACATATAAAAGTTCATGAAAAATCCATATTCATCGTATGGTGATTGAGTGCAGCATTGCATGTTGTCGTCCGTCAGGCATTCGACATTCATCACGCAGATGACGTTGTTGTGTATATATATGTAAGTTGCATTTTAGTTTTTCGTGTTGTGTTGTTCATTGTACCCATTTGTTTTAATCACCATTATTTGAACCAAATTATTAACAGTAGCAACATCAGCATTACAAAAGTTCACCCACCCAGTATTCAGGCAGTCATATCAAAATGTGTTGTTTATAGTTTTACAACCAACGACGACATCAGTATTGCCAAACGATCGTATAGAAGTTGAGTTGAAAAGTGTCGAGGATTTGTTGGATTGGGGTTGGTGGTTTGAGATAGAGGTGACGACGCAAAGAAGATTGAAATTTTCATATCATTTTATTGCATGTATTGTTTATCATCATCATCATTATGTGAAACCCCAAGCAGCAAAAAGAGAAAACAACACCAAACCGAACATGTATTCCAGCCCGCACCAGCAACATCAGAAGAAGCACCAGTGTCAATGCATTTGATGTGACAAATGATGTAATTAGTGCACCAGTGCATAAATACACAACATATTGTAAGGACAGCAAAATACGTATATGAAAAGAAAAATATAGAAAAAAAGAAAAATTATTTAATTTATTTTGTTATTCTACCATTTATATTCATAGCTTTGCGTTATTTAAAACTATTATCTATGATCACACATACAAATATAAAATACAGGAGGATTAAATGAAACATTTTTCAAAAAGTGTAATGTAAGTAGCATACACAGAGAGAATTTAGCGAGTTTTAATGGAATGTTTCAGTAAACTAATGAAGTTTTCTTCACAAAGTAAATGAACAATTTCCTAAATTTGTTGAAAAAGCTTCATACTTTTTATGAATCTAGTTTTAGTGAAAACTTTTCATTTAAAGTATGAAACTTTTAATAAACAACATGAAATTTTTCACAACATTTTATGAAAATTTCCGTTAATTCAATGAAAAGCTTCAGTAGACGAGTTCCAGTAAAACTTCAATGGTTTTATGCAAAAATCACTAATCACTAAGGCAAGGAATTCCATGCAAATGCATGTTTTTTCTCGATAGTCCAAAACAAATATAACCTAAATATTTAACCGAATCATCAAATTTGGCACAAAATGGCTTCGGTTTATAGTTGCATATTTTGACTTTAAATGCATATTTGGTGCCTCTTTAATTCATATTTTGTGCTTTTTAATGCATATTTGTGCATATTTTTCGTTTTTAGGAGAATTTTAAATTTATAAGTTTTCGTATTTTATTCAATCACAAAATATATATATATATATATATATATATATATATATATATATATATATATATATATATATATATAAATGCCTTCAAATCGCATTTACATGTTCCAATGAAAAAAATTGTTTCCAGAGATTTTACATACTCTGTAAATTGTTGGGGTTTGTTTCTTCTCTTGATTTGCTCTTGATATTTGTCAAGCAATCTATTCAATTTATTACATACACTTTTTTTCAGCATTATTTCCATACCAAGTTTTTCCCAAATTCCAATCAACTTATCTTGTACTTGAATAGTGAATGCTTTATAGGACAACTTTTTTTGTTCGCTCAAGTAAAAATAATATCTCAAGATATCCAGATGGGTTGGTAAATTAAGATCAGTCAAATCAGTAGACACACCAAAAACAGTAACATCATGCCTGGGTATATGACTCATTGGGTTATCGATAGTTGTTGATGTTGTTATTGCTTCATCTTGCGGTGTAGAGGATGGTGGATTCATTGTAAACTTATTGATTTGGAATGATTTTTTTTTAAATATTTTTTTATCTCAAATTATCACTTCACACTTCGAGTTCTTCACAACGACTTAATGCATTAACAAAAACTGTTGCGTTATATATGGTCTAGGAGACGAGGTAATAAGAATGAAATGGTAATTTCAATTCTACCTGTAACCGATTTTGTTGTCAAAACTGCCCATAAAGTACTTACATGTAAATTAAACGTTAATCTGACTACAAACTCTGTTAAGCAAGTGCGCCTTTTATTACTTCTGGAAAATCCTTTATGATAATTTTATGCTCAATTCTACCTGTAACCGATTTTGTTGTCAAAACTGCCCATAAAGTACTTACATGTAAATTAAACGTTAATCTGACCACAAATTCTGTTAAGCAAGTGCGCCTTTTATTACTTCTGGAAAATCCTTTATGATAATTTTATGCTCAATTCTAACTGTAACCGATTTAGCTTAAGTAAGTTTACGACATGCAGCTGTGTCTTGTGGTGGCTTAAAAAACCCACACAACCTATTTTACGACCTGCAACAGAACGACACGTTCAATTGCTAGCTAGCGTTTCCAAACGAGTTATACCGGAAAATGTAGAGGCTGTTATGGTGACGACATTAGAGAGCCGTGCGAAATTGCCCAGACTTGAAAGCAAAAAAGACTTCAAACAGTATTTTTTTTTATTTTCTTTTCTATTACTAAGTTAAATTAATTTTTTCATTTACATATGTTCTGACTAAATAAATTTCTAAAGAGAAAAAATAAATAAAATAATAAAAATAAATAAAATAAATAAAATAAATAAAAAATAATAATATAAAGTGCCAAAAATGGTGATTTTTTAAAATGTTTGTATGGGGAACCCCCCAGGGGAGTTCCAGGGGGTGTGCCACTGGCATGGGTGGATCGGCCCTCCAAAGTTAGTGGGGGTCGGTCATACATTTGGACTCGATTGGGGCACTCTAAATGGGTCAAAGTGGGATTTTTCAAAACTTGACCCTACGGGACAAAAGTCAACAGTTGGGGGGTAGTAGAATTCGTTTTAGAGGTATGGTTCCTTCGGCAATGTTTCTTATTTTGATCCCTAGAATACGATTTTCACTGAGCCATGGGCGATTATTAAATCGACCCGCCCTAATATATATATATATATATTGAAAATTGGCAGTTCTTAACTTTTTTTTTTGCAAATTTTGTTAACTAAAGATGAAATATATTTTATTCCATAAAAACTATTGTTAATAAATTATGAAGCAATGCAATACATTGAAGTAACTCATCATTATTTTAAGGTGTTAAAATACCCCATCGGTAATAAGTTTTGGTAACTAAAAAAGTAACCATATATCACATTACGAGTAACTCCTTATTATGAGATATTTAAATACCCCATCGGCAATAAGTCGCTTTTACTAATAAGTGATCATGTATCGCATTACAGGTAACTCCTTATTTTGAGGTATTTAAATACCTTATCGGTAATAAGTCGCTTTTACTAACATGTATGCTTCTAGAATCTAGAAGTATTCTAGTATCATATTACAAATAACTTCTTATTTTAAAGTTTTAAAATATCGCATTTGTAATATGTTATTATTACTAATAAGCACTCATGTATCGCATTACAAATAACTCCTTATTTTGAGGTATTTGAATACACCATCGGTAATAAGTGGCTATTTCTATTAAGTGATCACGTATCATATTAAAAGTAACTCCTTATTTTACGGTTTTAAAATATCCCACCTGTAATAAGTCGCTGCTATTATTTAGAACTCATGTTGTGTATTACAAGTAACAAGTAAAAAATAAATTTGCTATTACTACCCAATGCAATGGTAAGGGGTATGGTATTACCAGGTAATGTGTTCAGTAATACCAACATATTACCAAGGTTTTTCTGGGTTTTAATAAATATTTCTGTTATTCTTACAAATTTGTTGGAGTTTTTTTTGTAACAATTGTACACATATTCTCCTAGTGTCGTCATATGACGACAGGCAATAAATACGGACCTATATAAGGACGAGTCGCCTATTAATTTCATTAATTTTATGAATTTTCATTAATTTTATGAACTTTTCATAAACGTTGACTTTAATGAAAGCTGTTTCATAGATTCTATGAAAAGTTTCAATGGACGAGTTCCAGTCATAATTTTCATTGAAACTATAAAGAAATTCATTACTGAAGTGATAATAATTCTCTCAGTGTGGTAAAAACCCATGGTATTTTTTGAAAAGAAAATAGTTATAAATAAAACTACTACGGTTTTTACTAAGGATTTCTTCTTGAAAAACCTTAGATTCCAAAAAACGCTTTTGCATAAAAAAACCTAATATTCATAGAAACCAAGTCAGAAATCGCCAGTGGTACAAAAAATCAAGCACTGGCTAAAAAAAATCGGTAACCACGGTATTAAATATAAATGACTGGCAGAACACTCATTTGGGACGCTTTGTCAGCGTTTGCGAAAAGCGTTTTACCAGTATTTGTTTTACAAAAATTTCGATGGTTTATAAAAAAAACCACTGGCAAAGAATTGGCTTAGAGTGATATGCCAAGGTTTACAACCAGTGGTTATCCAGTGCTACCTTGCCAATGCTACCAGGCATACAAAAATCAATTCACTGGAAAACCAATGATTTTATAAAAATTCTGACGCTTCGTCAAAAAATGTTTGTAGTCGGAAGGTTCCGAGTTCAAATCCGGTTGCAAGCAAAAAATATTTTTGGATTTTTTTTAATTTAAAATTTTTTTTGTTTTATAAAATCAATTTTTTTGTCCAAGTCCAACTTGTTTTTTGCCCTCCCAACACTGGCATACTAGTTACAAAAAATTATTTGCCAGTACTAGCATTTTGGCACAGCCAGTAGTTGTCCAGCTATTATCACTCATTTATGTGTTTAGCCATCAAATATTATATGTCTCGTTAGCTCAGTGGGTAGAGCAATCGTCTGTCAATCTGACGGCCTGGGTTCAAATCACGGCAGGACCAAAAAAATACATATGAACTTTTTTTAAATTTTATTTTGGAAAATATATTTCCAGGCCACCTATTTATTGGTTTTGCCAGCGTTTTGCCAACGTTTAAAAATTTTGTTCCTCCAGTGCTTTTCCGGCGCTTTTTGAACACCCGTCCTTTTGTCTAATGATGTTATCATTTTGGGAATGGAAAAGCGCTTTTTGCCAGTACTTGTACCACCTGTTAAAGTGCTTTGCCACCGCTTTCCCGTTTGTATTTTTGTGACTGGGAAATTACAACACAGAACCCGAGTCTCAGAAAATTTGCTATAATTTGTGTAAAAGTCATTCCGAATTCGGTGTTATCGTAAAACGAAGCCGCATGAATCTAAAGTTTTTAGGGAATAATCTTTGGAACACATGCTTGTTGATTTAAAAATTACCACAGAACCTGGAGTTTTTCATAGAAAAATTCCGACAATGTTAAGATTTTGTTAAAATTATAATAATAATATGTTGTATATAAAAATTTTAATTATGAATATTTTTTATTTAAAAATGTTTTATAATGTTTTCAAATTCAATTGCAGCTACTGATTTTTTTTTGTGTTGGAAGTCACAACTGAAAACGAAAGTTTTGAAAACCGAATTTTATAGTTAGGCCAATCGACAGTACATTAAATTTAAATATAGTTGTCGTAACCGCCACAATTCGATTGGCAACAAATTCGGTTAGCCCAACGAATCTTTTTTCTGGGTGTATGTATTCACAGCGCATAGTTTGGGGACATAGCCAAAAATGTGCCCAAACTATGCTGTATATTAGTCAAAAATGTCTTCATAGTATTCGCTAGACCTAGAAAGAGTTTGAGGACAGTCCCCAAACTAACCAAATGTCTCCAGACTAAACTGTGGATCGAAATCGAAAAAAATTCAGATATCATCACTTTTTTTAACGTTTTTGCATAGAAAAAAAGAATGGTGTGTTTTTCTTTTTTATTTCAACTTCTTCCCCTGGCGAAAGTCGACCAAAAACGCTGATTTTAAGACTCTTTTCCTCCAGAGCAAAAACAGCTGCATTTATAAGAGATCTGACTACCATTCGATTCTACAACAAAATTCAATATAAATTTGTTTTTGCGGTTTGAAAATACAGCAGATAGAGTTGTTCAAATATCCACTTTTTTCAAAAACTTCTAAAAAGTTATTTTTTTATTACACACAATGAAAATGTATTTCCGGTTGAGTACATGGGTACAAAAATTTTGAATATACCGAGAACCGTTAAAAAGTTATTAGCTAAACAAATTTTGATTTTTTTTTTTAATTCAATGGAAAAGTATTTGAGCTAATTAAAATGCAGCTTTCAATACTCGCTGCAGCATTATAAATTTATTTTTTAACAAAGACAAAATAATTTGAGTTTTGTAATGTTTATTACAAAGACTTTTTTATTAAACATAAATAATAATTAATTTATGCTACTTCTATCTACTTCGGATATTGCTAGAGCATTTAAATTATTCTTATATTTCAATAAACACGAATTGTTCAACAGCGAAATTCGACCAACTAGTTGCTCCGTGTAAATGCTTGTAGATTTAATATTGTTAGCGGTCTGATATATACAGTAGTTTTGATTTAATTGCCTTTTTCTTAAGTGCACATTTGCTATAACTGCACAAAATTTTGGTTTCGTTTCTATTTTACAAAATTATGTAAGCAATTGTCCACTTTAAGTGCAATTTTTGTACCTGTGCATTTAAGATAACTGCCTCATATTTTTGGCAGTTTTACATTATTTTCATAAAAAAGATCACCGTTAGCTGCCTCATTTGTTTTGCTTTGTTTTTCAATTCTAGGAAAAAAAACACACATAAAATAAATGTGTTGTCAACTTTGTTTGTGACAAAAAAATCCTACTTTAGTCGTTTTTTAACCATAAAAATTGCAAGATCTGGTGCAAAGCACAAAGTTGTCATCATTAGCTTCATTTGTTTTCAGTCTGTATTGGTATACCTGCACATTAAGGCAGGTAAACAATTTGACTTAGCTGCGTTTTTGACTTACCTGCACAAAAATTCTTGCAAAAGTTGGTTGTGCAGCTAAGTCAAAATTACTGCATCGAAAATGTTTGCAGCATTTTTCTTTGCTCAAAATTCTTTTTCATTAGTTTATTACAATTTTTTTTTCCTATTTTATTACTTAATAACTTTTTAACCGGCCGCGGTATATCAACAATTTTTGTACCAATGTTCTCAGCAGGGAATGCATTTTCATTGTGTGTAATAAAAAAGTAACATTTAGAAATTTTTGAAAAAGTGGATTTTCGAACAACTCTAATGGCTATCTAGTAGGGATGCCAATCGGGATTGATATTTGAAAACCCCGGGATCCCAGGATTTTCGGGACTACGGGATTTTTCGGGATCCCGGGATTTTACGGGATTTCGGGATTTAAATTTTCCTTTATTTGTAAAAATTTTTATGTTATGTAACTAATTTTTTTATAGAAGCGTTTTATAATTATTTAATAGTTTTTAATTAATAATGTGGTACATTTTATGAATATTGAAACATCTCAGTGAGAAATTGACAATGGTACAAAAAATCAAGTACCTGCATACCACTTGGTAACCGCGATGTTAAAAATAAATGACTGGCAGAAGACTCATTTGGGACGCTTTGCCAGCGTTTGCAAAAATCGTTTTGCCAGTATTTGTTTTACAAAACATCACGGCAGGGCCAAAAAAGATACATATGAACTTTTTTAAATTTTATTTTGGAAAATATAATTCCAAACCACCTATTTATTGGTTTCGGCAGCGTTTTGCCAAAGTTAAAAATTTTGTTTCTCCAGTATTTTTCCGGCGCTTTTTGAACTGCCGGTCCTTTTGTCTATTGACGTTATCATATTGGAAATGGGAAAGCAATTTTTGTCAGTACTTGTACCACCTGTTAAAATACCTTGCCATCGCTTTCTCGTTTGTATTTTTCTGGCTGGGATAATATATGAAGGCCTGTTATTAAGTACACTTGCACCCAGTATTTTGTAAGCAGATTTTAAAACAGATTCGTTGCGATAACCTTGCCCACTAAATCGTGTAATTACAGCAACAAAGTTATTTGGTTATCGTTATCAAAGGTTTTCATGGAAGAATTCAAATTTACAGTCCCAGCCGAAATTAGGTTTCAGAAATCGACTTTCGCTTGGAAGAATAAATCGGTAAAATAACAACGCATGTATTCCTCAAAAACTTAATATTTTTTACCAAAATTTCAAATTTTTCTGCAAAGTCTTTGCATAGTATACTCGAATAATCTACTTAATTTATAATTTTATCAATATCTTGGCATCAATTTCTTGTCAATATGAGAAAATTCAAGAAAAAACGTACATAATCTAAAATTGCTCACTTTGTTTATTTGCGCTTATATTAATATTAAAAAATAAGAAAATCCCGGGATTTTAGATAAATAATCCCGGGATTCGGGATTTTGCCAATCCCGAAAATGCCGAGATTTCGGGATTCTGGGTTTCCCGTTTGGCATCCCTAATATCTAGTGTATTTTGAAAATGGAAAAAAAGTTGTTTATATAAAATTTTGTTGTAGAATCGAATGGTAAATTCAGATTTCCCAGAAATGCAGACGTTTTTGATCTGCAGAAAATGGGTCTCCAGATCTGCGTTGTTGGCCGACTTGCGCCAGTGGAAAGAGTTAAAATAAAAAAATAAAAAACGCCATTCTTTTTTTTTGACGCCAAAACTTAAAAAAAAATTATGATGTCTCAAAATCAAAGAAATTTTATATATTTCCGACGAAATCTAACAAATATATCGTATTATTCATATACACAGAAAACGATTCAGTTAGATATCCATCAAAACCACCAAGATTCTGTTAATGGCGCCTTATATTTTTTCAGACTATTTAAATTTTATTGATACAATAAATATTTCGTATTGAAAAACTATTTTCTACATTCGCAACTGATTGAATTGCTCTACTGAATTTATATTGGTCTTCTCAACCAATTGAAAGAAAATATATATTTATTTAAACAATTCCATAATCACAACCATATTAAAAGTAATAAAATATGCATTATTCCAAATTTATTAGTTGTAAACCTTGTAAGTCAGTAGTAACAACATTAATTCAAATATTCTTGAATTTTTTTTATTCGGTATTTACAACTAACCGTTTCGAACAAATTCGGTAGTATTGATCGAAAGTCAATTGGACATAATAATAATTAATAAAACATAAAATAACTGTCAAAAAATTACCAAAAAAAAAACAAAACCCAATAAAAAAATAAAATATAAATTATAAAAAAACGTTCTGATTAAATTGAACTAATTTTTCTGTTATTTTCAATTAAAAAGCATATGTAGGTCAAAATTCGCACAATTTTGACCTATTTGTATGGGCTTTCTTTTATGAGTGTATTTATGTGAAAATAACTTTCCTAGGTAAAAAGTAAGTTTTTGATGCAATTTTTATAAAGACACTGCTGAGATTTTGTTATAATTTTAATTTCAAAAATCATCTAGATTTTCTTCGTCTTGTGAAAACAACTCATTTTCTATCCCCAAATCTTTTTAACCAAAAACCCTTACATTCTGGCAATTTTTTTCCTTAAATAATTCTCTCAGATTCTAACGAAATTTAGCTTAAGGACATTTTCAGTTCCAATAGACCTCAAAATTTTACGGTTTCACTAAAGGCAAATAAATGTAAACTTAATTTAGAGGCTTTCTTTTGGAAAATGTTCCTATTACTTTGCGAAGTTTTTATATAAAAATGTCTAAAACACAACATACTAGGAATCAGAAGATCAAATTCTTGGAATCTTAGGGCTTTTCTATAGAAAAAAGTATCCTTAACCTGAGCATTCTGAGGACTTTTAATAGAATATGTAGGAAAAAGCCATTATAATCTTATAGATTTTCTTTAGAAAAAAGTTATTAGAATACGAGAGAGTTAATTTACAAAAAACTTTTCAGAATCTGAGCGATTTCTTCGGTAAGAAAATCCTCAGAATCTGGTACATTTTATTGGACAGGGTCTTTAGAATCTGGTAATTTTTCAACAGGAAAATAATTCCAACCTTCCGAATTAGTTTATGGAAAAAATGTCCCAGAATCTCAGCTTCTTTTTAGTTCTTATTCATTCATTTGATAAATATTTTTAATTTTCAAATAAAACTTTTAAAATTTTCCAACAATTAATTGGAAACAGTGTTTTATTTTAATTTCAAAATAATTTAGGTCGGATCTACTGAACAGCAAATAAATTCGGTTGTGCCAACATTTTTATATTCGAAAATATAGTAGGTACAACTGAAAATATCTGCAGCTTCAATCGAATTATGTGATAGTACACGTAACTACCAAAATTCGGTTGGCAACAAACTCGGTTGCCACAACGAATCTGTTCTCTGTGTGTACGCACCCGTACAAATTTCAACATATTACATTTTCTCGAAAACTAAGCCGAACATATGTAACTTTTCCGATAGAATATCATCGGAGCATTTTTCAATAAATATTAAAAAAAATAAAAAGTAGGGCGTTTTAGATAAATTGAGATTTTTATAAAAACTAAAAAAATCAAAATTCAAGACATATTTTGAAAATGTTTGGGAATTTCTTTTTCTTTCAGAAAATAGCCGGGAAAAGAACACTCTTTTTACTAAAATCACTTTTCAAATTTTAAAATATTTGACCACGCCTACTGCGCCCACTTTCTAAAAAGTAAACAAAGGAGTACTAAATTTTTCTGTGTTGTATAGGGCTATGCTTACCAACAGGGACGCTACAAAAGTAGAAAGACAGGGACAGCAAACGACGCCATATTTCTTGCCGCTCTTTTGACATTTCTCTTCAGTAAGGTTTGCCATTTCATGATGGAAAGATATACGAGCCAACAACGAGTCGAAATTATTAAAATTTACTGAAATTCGCAGTCAGTGGCCTCAACGTCAAGAGCGCTACGTCCAATTTATGGTCGTCATAATCGTCCTAGCAGATCAACAATTGAGCGTGGGGCTACGTCAAATCTATGGTCTATGCCAACAAGCCACCGACGATTGATGAACTTCGTACGAATATCGAACGTGAAATGGCAGCAGTATCGGCCGATTTATGCTTGAATACCGTCGAAAATTGGGTTCAGCGTCTGGACTTCTGCAAGCGTGCCCGTGGTGGCCATGCAAAAGAGATCGATTTCCATACATAATGGCATCTAATGTACTTTCACAGGAATAAAGAATTCCATTGATATCCAAAACCGTTTTTGTTTTATTTAAACTTTTTTACTTTTGTACCGCTCTTATTGAAAAACCCTTTATTTTTTACAGTAGCGAGGCAATTGGTGTGGAAATCTACATTTTGTTTTTCTTTTTGTTGAGGGCTTAGCTCCAATTCATATTTTATGACTTTGTGTTAACTGTCAATTATAAACGAGCGCCATAATTATGTATAAAATTTAAATGTATACACTAGAATTGTTATAACATCCCTATTTTGCCTATTTCATAATAAAATTATAAAAAATAAAAAAAACAAAAGAAAATCGAAAGAAAAACATCTTACTTGTCGACATAGGCAAGATTTGAATTATACTCTACAATCATCATGCTGAGAGTAGGAGTTAAGTATAGAGTGCCATAAATGATTTTCTTTTTTTAAACGCAATAAAAAACATGTTTACACAAAACGGATAACGAAATCTAAACTGTATTAAAGGAAGTAAAAAAATTTAAGAAGGATATACATAAGTTTTAAATATTATTAGCAGAAGTATGTATGATATCGTATAATGCTTCATTTCAATAAATAAAACTAGATGTAATTTATTTTTATCACTCGAATTATTAAACTTTTATGGTTTCTGCTGACAACAACAAATGTTGTTCCACTACACTAAAAGAAATATCTGTAAAAATAGCAGAACAAAATTACTAAAAATTAATTAAAATTTACCTGCAGAAAAATTGTGAAAGTTACAACGAAAAATAGTATAATGTATTTTAAGCATGGATGGTAACCGAAACGAATGCGGTTATCGTTAGGGTAACGATATTTTAGGTTATTTCGGTAACGGTATTTTAAGGGTATTGATATTTCATTTATTTCGGTATCGGTATTTTAAGGATAACGGTATTTCAGTTATTTCGGTAACGATATTTTTAGGATAACGGTATTACGGGTATTTCGGTAACAGTATTTTAGGGGTAACGGTAGTGATTTGAAAGGGTTTTGAATCGATAAAGGTATTTTAGCGGTATTGCCTGGCAACCCTGATTTTAAGCGATAAGAGATTCTCGGTTTGATGTTTGTATACCAGAATGCAATATTACCCAAAAAAATCTCAGTAATCGGGTTCATTATTAATATCTAAATAACAAGCAGTATAATTAGGGTCTACTGCAAATACCCAGCAAAAACATGGTAATGACAGGTCATTACTACAAAAATTACCAAGCAATGATAGGTCATTATCTTTTGCATTACTTTAAAATACAAAATAATGACTTACCGATAATAAGTTATAGAAGCACTTATATAATCTTGAAAAGTAATCACACACTGGTAATTGATTAATAGATACCCATGAAGTCTTTTTTATATTAATATTTTATTTCTTACCCAGTGCCCAGTGTAGAAACGGTTATGACATATCATTATATTTTGGACTACCAGTAATGACACTGACTTACTTTATGCATTATTTTAAAAGATATAATAATGAATTACTAATAAATACTTACTTTTTTATTATTTCAATATAAAAAATAATGTATTACAAATAATGACTTATTTTTTATCATTATTTCAAAAATAAAGTAATGTTCTAGACTTTTTTTTTTGCAAATTTTTTTTAAATTTATTTTTAGACTCAATATTTTTTAAACACTGGTAATGATATATGTAACCACATTTTTTTGATTTTTTGTATGTTGGCGAGTAAGCTGACTTGTGCGCAGCAAGTCAATTATGCGTTTATCTATCAAATTCCCAGTGTAGAACCGGTAATGACATATCATTATTTTTTGGACTACCAGTATTGACACCCACTTACCTTCTGCATTATTTTAAAACATATAATAAGGAGTAACTGATAATGGTTCATATGGGTTTTTTAAGCAATTACTTCAAAAATCTAGTCTGCTTCGGAGTAGACTAGAAATTTATTTTTTTAATTTTCGTGCTATTCTACCAGCCAATTGGTAAATTTGGAGTTAAAAGCCATTAGTAAGCCCAAAGTAATTACTTCGAAGTAATTGCTAAGTTTTATTCATATGACCCAATGACTTATTTTTATCATAATTTCAAATAGAAAATAATTTTCTAGACTTTTTTTTTAAATTTTTTGAAATCTATTTGTAGACTCAATATATTTTAAACACTGGTACACTCAGATAAAAAAGTTTGTCAAAAAATTTGTAAACAGTTTCCAATCGCACTATACTATTTTTATACTGATTATTAGTACAATTTTTATTTTTAGTAATCATTTTTGCTATTCTCTTATTACAAATTACGGATTTTTATACTAATTTTCGCTGCTGATTTCAGCAAAACATTTTACTAATTTTTCAAAACCGAGTGCTAAATTTAGCAGAAAAATATACTAATTTAAAAATATTTTTTTTTTATTTTTTACAATTCTTGTTTAGTTTATATTTGTTACTATTGATATATTCTTAGTTTAGAAATAACACCCAGAAAATTTTATTGCATCTCCAATGCATAAAACGGCAATAACTAGAGAACCGTTTGCAATTTTGACTCCAAATTTCAAGTACGATGAAGTAATTACACGCTTGTTACAATCGAAAGAAAAAAAATGTTTTTTTTAGATTTTACAGTGTTTTTATTTTTTAGTACAATTTTTTGCTAATTTCAGCAGATTGATTTTAAATTACAGTTTACAGCAATTTACTGAAATTTAATAGCTGCAACTAATTATTTATACTAATTTCATTGTACTAAAATTATGATATTTAGTAAGTTTTTTAACTGTTTTTAGCAAATCGATTTTGAATTGCATTTTACATAAATTTTATTAAAATTTAGTAGCGGCTACTAATTTTTTCTACTAATTTTATTGTACTACAGATCAGCAGACATATGTTGCTAAAATTAGCAAAAAATACCGCTGGCCTCAAAACAGTTAAATTTCCCGTAATAACAGCAAAATTTTCAGTAGCCATTACAGACTTTTTTGGTTGAGTGTAAGGATATATGTAACAACATATTTTTTGTATGTTGGCGAGTAAGCTTACTTGTGTGCAGCAGGTCGATTATGTTTTTATCTATTAAATATTACATGTCTATAGCTCAGATCGTGAAGCTATTGACTGGCAATCTTTAGACCCGGTGCGATTCCCGCACCAGCAAATTTTTTTAAAAAACAAAATCAATAAAAAATATTTTTTTTATATAATTTATTTTTTTTTGAAAATCTATTTTTATACTCATTAATTTTGTCAGTACTGGTAAGCACATAGGTAACGATATATTTTTTTGATTTTTCGTATGTTGGTGTGTAACCATAACTCATTATTTTTCGCGACATCGCCATATAAAGGTAATAAGAAATGTAATATCAAAAGTAACTAGTTACCATTACCAAGTATGTAGTTACATAACCACATATCTGGTAATGATTTTCTACACTGGGTACTTATTACATGTCGGGATAGCTCAGATGGTACAGCTATAGTCTGGCAACCTGGAGACCCAAGTTCGATTCCCGCACAAGAAAATTTTATTAAAAAAAATTTTTATAGTAAAAAAATATATTTTTTTTTATAAAATTTTTTTTTTTTGAAAATTTATTTTTAGAATACTTATTTTAGTCAATACTGGTAAGCACATAGGTAACGACATAGTTTTTGATTTTTCGTATGCTGGTGTGTAACTCATTATTTTTCGCGACATCGCCATGCAAAGGTAATAAGAAATAGAATAACCCAGTGGAGAAAATCACTACCCGATATGTGGTTATGTAACTATATACCTGGTAATGGTAACTAGTTACTTTTCTTATTCATTTCTTATTACATTTGTATGTCGATGTCGCGCAAAATAATGAGTTATGTCGTTATATGTCGTTACCTACAGCTCCGTGCAAGTAATTAGGGACAGTAGAAACGAATATTTGAAAGCTCATATAAAAATGTATGCATAAAATAGAAATCAAAGATGGAACATCGATTAGATGACACATCTGTGATCATTTCAAATTCACCAAAGTCAACACTTATTTTGCCGTTATTTTTTCTTTGTGGCGTTATTTTATAATTTTTGAAATAAATTAGGGACAGTAATAATTTCTGTATTTGCAAATTCAGGTAAATTTTAAAAATATTGTAGTATGTTTGACTGCTCTGTGTTGCATACCATAAGTATGCAATATGATACTCTTATTGTTGTCTGAGTATGTGTCCATATTACACTAAACTTAAAGCGTGGGATATGCATAGTAAGCATATTCCACTATTGTACATTAATAATATTAAGTAGCATTAAGTATTTCATTTTAATAAACGATCAGTCTCATTATAGACAGTAAACCAAGAAGTTGGAATCTTTAATCGTTATAATATTATTCCATTGGTTGTTATTGCACAGAGTGTTTTGAAGTGTCTGGAAAGCTCTCAACACTTGTTTGCCACGGGTAAAAACAAATCCTGTGACGTTAGTACTCGGAAGATTATTGTACAAATGCATCAAGATGGAAGTACTATCGGCAAATCGCAACAGCCTTAAAAGTTTCTAAATCCATGGTTAGTAACGCGGTTCAATATTTCAAGAAGCATTCGACTACAGGAAAAGTGGCCCGTAAAAAGAGGAGCCGAATTACAACAGTTCGAAAAGACGCTCAAATTTTCCGCGAGTCAAAAAAAAAATACGAAAAAGTCAGCAACTGAGATTTGGGTGACCATGTTTGATGAAAATGAAGCAACACCAACTGTACTATTTCTGGACTATTTCGAAGAATTTCCCGGAAGAAGCCAGTACTGTCTGAACCATAGGCGTACCTAGACCATTTTTCTGGGGTGGGCAAGGGACCCATTTACATTCGGGTGTTTATTTGCCCATTCTCAGACTCTTAGGTCGAGTTTTTGGGATGTGAAACCGAAAACAAATTATGTAAGTCATTTCCAAGTTTATTAACAACCCAGTGTAGAAAATCATTACCAGATATGTGATTATGTAAGTACATATTTGGTAATGGTAACTACTTACTTTTATTATTACATTTCTTATTACCTTTATATGGCGATGTCGCGAAAAATAATGAGTTGTCGTTACGCACCAGCTTACGAAAAATCAAAAAATATATCGTTACCTATGTGCTTACCAGTACTGACAAAAATAATGAGTCTAAAAATAGATTTTCAAAAAAATAAATTACATAAAAAAAAATATTTTTTATTGTATTTTTTTTTTAAATAAAATTTGCTGGTGCGGGAATCGAACCTGGGTCTACAGATTGCCAGTCAACAGCTCTACCATCTGAGCTATATCGACATGTAATATTTAATAGATGAAAACATAATTGACCTGCTGCACACAAGTAAGCTTACTCGCCAACATACAAAAAATCAAAAAATATGTGGTTACATATATCCTTACCAGTGTTTAAAAAATATTGAGTCTAAAAATAGATTTCAAAAAATTTTCAAAAAAATCTAAAAAATTATTTTCTATATGATATAATGATAAAAATAAGTCATTATCAGTAACTCATTATTATATGTTTTAAAATAATGCAGAAGGTAAGTGAGTGTCATTACTGGTACTCCAAAAAATAATGATATGTCATTACCGTTTCTACACTGGGAATTCTAATTGAATGAATACAAATTTACCTGAATTCATTTAGTAAAAAGAGGAATGTAAAATATATGTATTTGTCATTCATTTAGTCAAATGAAAAATTTAAATTGCAATTATTATTCTTTCAATTAGTAGAATGTTGAATGACATAAAATTCATTCAATTCTTATTGAAGCTTTGGGAATGAAGCTTCCCAGTGTAGAAAATCATTACCAGATATGTGGTTATGTAACTACATACCTGGTAATGGTAACTAGTTACTTTTGTTATTACATTTCTTATTACCTTTATATGGCGATGTCGCGAAAAATAATGAATTATGGTTACACAGCAGCATACAAAAAATCAAAAATATATCGTTACCTATGTGCTTACCAGTACTGACAAAAATAATGAGTCAAAAATATATTTTCAAAAAAATAAATTATATAAAAAAAATATTTTTTATTGTATTTTTTTAATAAAATTTGCTGGTGCGGGAATCGAACATGGGTATACAGATTGCCAGTCAATAGCTCTACCATCTGAGCTATATCGACGTGTAATATTTGATAGATAAAAACATAATTGACCTGCTGCACACAAGTAAGCTTACTCGCCAACATACAAAAAATCAAAAAATATGTGGTTACATATATCCTTACCAGTGTTTAAAAAATATTGAGTCTAAAAATAGGTTTCAAAATAATTAAGAAAATTATTTTCTATTTGAAATAATGATAAAAATAAGTCATTATCAGTAACTTATTATTATATGATTTAAAATAATGCAGAAGGTAAGTGGGTATCATTACTGGTAGTCAAAAAAATAATGATATGTCATTACCGTTTCTACACTGGGAAAAATTTGATGGAACAACTTTTCTCGATTAGAATTTTGATATTTATTGAAATAAAACCAAATAAACCGAATTTTAGTAGGGGTATTCCAGTTACCAACTGCGTTAAACTAAGTTTAAGGATAATCTAAATCCTAAAAACTGGGCCTTAAACTTAAAAAACGCTTTCGACATTATACTTAAAATTGTTTCATAAAAAAAACTTTTAAAAATGATAAAATTTTCTCAATCACCTCCATTTTTTTTATAGAAAACTATGAAAAAAGCATCTATTTTTAAGAGATGTTCATCTTAGATTTTTTGCTACTACAACATATTGAAATTTCATCAAAATAATAGTGTTTAGTTTGAAGTAACTTCCTTGTCAGATATTAACTAATTATTCGACGCAGTGAAATAAATCTTAATGAAATAAGTCCCAAAGAAAAAACTGAAATAACTCCCAAAAATGTCCATACAAGTTGGGAGTTATTTCATTATGAAATAATTCCCGAATTGTGGGGACTAATTTAATTTTTTCTGGGAGTTATTGCATTTCTTCATTTGGCAGTCATTTCATTATGAAATAACTCCCAATTTATTTAAATGAAATAACTCCCAAAGTATCTTGGGAGTTATACAATTTTTGAGTATTTTTTTAAGGATTATAGCGATTCATAACGGTTTAATGTAAATTCTTTTACATAATGAGCTTATGCCTATTAAATTATGCATGTTGGTAGCAGTTCTTTATTGCATTTTGTAATGTTCACTGCGTTGTAAATTTAGCTTAAAATAGCAAGTTTTGATTTTGAAATTGTTAGTGGAAAACGGCGAAGCAGCAAACTTTTATATATTATTTCTGAAAAGCAATTATATATAAAAAAAATCAGAATATAAAGAAAAGGAGTACTAAGTGTGCTACAAATCAAATTGTAAACCGCGAGTACTTCTTAATAATGGTCAGTGCTTTAAAACTCCGATTTTATAGAACATGATCACGAGGATCAAGAGGAGTTGTATAAGGAGTTACAGGCCCTCAACACACAGTATTAAAAAAGAGTGTGTTTGCGTGAAGGCAAAATATGTAAATAAATAAAAACAATACAAATTTCGATTTTTGTGAGAAAAAGGATTCTCTAATTTATTTATATAATTATTAAATTACCGTCGGTAAATTGATGTTGATCGTATGTAGTAAGGACAACGATTAAGAATAAGAACAAGAATTCTTAAGGCGGTGAACAACAACGTTTAAGTACTCGCTAGAATCTGTATAAAAAGTCCCAACAAAGTTGTAAAAGTAAAAAAGGGAGTAAAAGTTAGATTCTAGTGAAAATTAACCTATCAATGGCAAAACTGCCCAAAGAGTCATAAAGAGACAAATTATTGATTTGTAATTAAACATTGCCGGCCACCTTGCAACATCCAGGTGTGTTGCAACCAAAATCTTATATCTAGGCTATATTTAAAAAAAATGTATAGTTCAGTTTATACATAAAATGATGTGAGCTTGAATTCAAATAATTTATTTTCAAATAACACTTAAAACTAATTGGGTCAGTAGGGACCCCGTAGAAAATTCATACAAAGTTCATGGTTTGAATGGGCCAGTAGGGACCCCGTAGGTTATAAAAAAAAACAATAGTGGATCAGTAGGGACCCCGAAGCGGCCAGTAAGGACCGAGTAAATAAATTTAGGTGGCCAGAATGACCAGTTTTGTGATCGGTCGTTTTACAACCCCGTTTGCTGTACGTATATCAGCGACCCTTACATGTCCGTCGCTTCCAGGATAAACTTTAATAACCCTGCCTAGTCGCCACGAAGTCGGAGGTAATTGTTCGTGTCTTACCACGACTAAGTCATTTACCTGAAGATCGCGTTCCGGATTTTTCCATTTATATCGTTTATGCAAACTCGCCAAATACTCTTCCTTCCACCGACGGCAGAAGAGTTGTGCGATAGCTTTCATTTTCCGAAATCGATTAATTAAACTCAAATGGGACTCGTGTACTATAGGCTCTGGAGGGGCCAGAATTGGAGAGCCAATCAAAAAGTGGCCAGGAGTCAGGGCAACCAGGTCCTGGGGATTGTCCGTCATAGGACAAAGAGGACGCGAATTCAAACAAGCTTCAATTCGCGAAAGAACTGTAGAGAACTCCTCAAATGTATATTTAAAAGCTTGTGCCTCTTTCCTAAAATGGAGTTTAAAACTCTTGACACCGGCTTCCCAAAGACCACCCATGTGAGGAGCCCCAGCTGGGATAAACCGCCACGACAGACCCTGAATGTGATAAGCGGAACACAGAGTTGTATGACTTTCCTTAATAAAAGCTTTAAAATCCCTCTCTATTTCACGCGAAGCACCCACAAAATTTGTCCCATTGTCAGAGATATTGTATTCGGACAACCTCTTCTCGAAATAAATCTATGAAAAGCCGCTAAAAAGGTCGGCGTAGATATGTCAGAGGTTGCTTCTAAATGAATTGCCTTTGTAGAAAAGCAAACAAAAACACAAACGTAGCCTTTAGTAATCTTACAAGCCCTACCAGTAAAACTCTTAATATCAAAGGCGCCTGCAAAGTCCACGCCAGTTGTAGTGAAAGGCCTATCGAGAGTGCTCCGTTCGGGAGGAAGAGCTGCCATAATCTGACTACAAGACCTTTTCCGGTCAATAATACACCGTTTACAACGACTAATAACTCCGCGAATCTTAGATTTCAATCGTGGTATCCAATATTCTATGCGAAGTATTCGCAACATTAACTGATTTCCACCGTGAATAGAAATCAAATGAGTATATTCCGTCAAAAGTAGCGTAAATCTACTGGAATACGGCAAAATTATAGGATGCCTCTCTGTATAAGAAAGAGAAGGCGATTTAGTCAAACGACCATTCAGTCGAATGACCCCATCCGTATCAAGAAAAGTATTTAAAGGGAGGAGAGAACTTTTCAAACGTAAGGGTTTTCTCTCCAGAAGGCATTTATATTCCTTAGCAAAATAGTATTTCTGAGCCATAATGGCCAAACGCAACTTGGTCCTTTTCACCTCAAGACTAGAAAGAGTCTTATTCTCGTATATATTACGACCTAATTTATGAGCCGGGTGAGTATTCTCAATGAATCTGAAGACATACGATAGAACACGAAGTGCCCGATCAAGACTCGAATAATTCGTGAGAATATCCTCATATACGTCAGCGCCTCTGGCATCGGTAAAAAACGAAGCATGAGTTCGAACTACTCGACACTCAATGTCCGTATTAAGGCAAGAAAGATCGAAGACAATCCACTTAGTTTTCTCCTGACGAAGCCATTGTGGGCCATGCCACCAAAGTTCACTAGTTGCCAACTCAGAGGGAGAGGTTCCCCGACTACCTAAATCTGCCGGATTGTCCTCAGATCGGACATGGTACCAATTATGATTTCCCACATTCTCCTGAATACGACAAACTCTATTTGCCACAAACGTGGTCCAAGAACAGGGTGCCCTTTTTAACCAAGAAAGGACTATAGTGGAATCAGTCCAGCAATAAATTTGATCCAGTTTAATATCAATTTCGCTTAGCACTGTTCCCAAAAGGTCAGACGCCAGTACTGCACCACACAGTTCAAGTCGCGGTAAAGAAATTGACTTAATGGGAGCCACTTTTGTCTTCGATGCAAGCAAATGGGTGTGAACATCTCCGGTAGAGGTCTCAATACGAATATAAATAGCCCCCGCGTATGCCTTTTCCGAGGCATCAGAAAAGACATGAAGTTCCGCCGAAGTTTCTGGGGTATAATGAACCCACCGTGGAATCTTAATATAATTAATTTCATGATAGGAAGCAACAAATTTACGCCAGTCATTTTCCGTAGAAAGCGGAAGCAAATCATCCCAATTGATATTATCAAGCCAAATCCTTTGCATGATAATTTTCGCCAACCTACAGGATCGAACAATTTTGCTATGGTAGATAAAACTTCCCTCTTTGTATAACCTGACTTATGTGCTATAGGAGTCGCATTAAAATAGAAAGAGTCCAGCTGAGCATTCCATTGGATTCCCAAGGTCTTTGAGCTACTGGATTCTACAAAAGTCAGTAATTTAGCGTCAACTAAATGTTCTGAAGGAAATCCGTCCAAAATTGTACGTTCGTTTGAAGTCCACTTTCTAAGTTCAAACTTAGCAGAAGATAAGGCTGCGATAAGCTGATCACGAGCGATCAAAGCAGTTGAAACGTCGTGAGTTCCCGTTAAAACGTCGTCAACGTACATACACTTTCGTAAAATGTGTGATGCCATAGGAAACTCAGCTTCTGAATCGTCCGCTAACTGTAGTAAAGTCCGAATCGCAAGATATGGAGCGCAATTGACGCCAAAAGTCACAGTCTGTAACTCGTATTTCCTAAAGTCCTCCGTCGGAGAACTTCTAAACAAAATACGCTGAAATGGGGTATGAGAAGAATGGACCAGAATTTGTCGATACATCTGAGTAATGTCACAGTTGAAAACAAATCTAAAAAGACGCCATCGAAGAATTACGTAAAGACAATCGTTAAGACTATTTTCATTTGAAGTCTTATTTGAAGCATTGAAAACAACTCGCAATTTTGTAGTCTTCCTTTCAGGCTTAATGACCGGGTGATGAGGCAGGTAGCACGAAAAATTAGGATCCAAGGTAGGGTTCGAAACTGGATGCATATGACCGAGATCTATATACTCCCTAACGACGTTATCATACATCTCCTTAATCTCAGGTTTCCGCTGAAGAGAAGATTCCGTCCTAAGATACTGTCCCATGACACTCAACCTAGACGATCCTAGCGAAAGAGATTCAGGAAATTCTGGTTTAAAAGGTAGAGATACAATATATCTACCGTCAGGGGAGCGACGAGTAGTCGCCTTATAATTTTCCTCACAATATTTGTCAAAAGGTGACAAATTTTTCAGTCTAGGAGATTCCCCAAGTTCCCAGAACCGAAGAAGATTTTTATTAAGGCAATCTTCTTCTGAAAATTCTACATGAGTAGAATATACTTGAACCCGAGGTTGCAAGAGAGGACCAGAAATAATCCAACCAAACGCAGTGTTTTGAGCAATCAAAGAACCCAAAATATGCCGAGGAAGGTCCGCAATAATGATTCTGGGATATAATTCAGAACCGAGCAAAAGATCGACAGGTCTATTGTCGTAGAAATTAGAATCAGCCAAACGAAGATTTGGCAAATTTCCCTTTATATTTGAAGGTACTTCAAAAGATGGCAGATTTCCAGAAACCCTGGTCAACACAAGAAGTAAGGCCTCTATTGAAAACGCAGAATCAATAGGAGAGCCAACTTTAACCGAACAAAGCTTTTTCGACGAAGTCGAGATCAATTCCACACCTGAAACGCCGACTTTCGTAGAAAGTGTAGGAAGTTTCAAACGATTTACTAAACGTTCCGAAATAAACGAACTTTCGGAGGCGGGATCAATAAGCGCACGAGCTGGGTACGTAATACCCTGGTGAACCATGTTAACCATAGCCGTTCCTAAAAACACATTCCTATTCACCGATGCGTGAAATACCTGTCGATTCGATGGCAATGTGGGATTGCCACCACTAGAAGTGGACTGTATATTTGGATCAACTAACGCAGAGTTGGGAAGACGAGGAGCTGTACCCGAACCTGCACTCAAATTTGTAGAATTATTCCCCCTTGCCTCACCAGCAGCTAAATCGCGATGCAACAAAGTGTGGTGACGTTTACCGCACATTGAACAATTATGTGTACTTGTACAGTTTTTAGCCTCATGTGTCCTTGAAAGACAATTGACACAACAATGAAACTTCTTCACATTCAAATACCTATCAGCAACCGATAGACTTTTGAAGCGTGGGCAAGAGCGCAAAAAATGCACCTGATTTTTACACAAAACGCACGAAGTGCTCGCAGACGTGGAGGCCGCAGTATGGTGTGCTTTTACTTTCAATTCCGCGGATCTTTTTGACAGGTGCGAACCCCTAAGATCACGAGAACACTCTAAAGTGTCGATTCTTTCCGTCAGAAAGCGATCTAAATCACTCCAAAGTGACAAAGCTTTTTTATTCCTAACGGACTGCTCCCAAAGATTCACGGTGATGGCAGGTAACCGTTGGATACACATAAAAACGATTATATGTGAACTTAAATCACCGTTCGCGGAAATGTCCAAAGCAGATAAGGCTGAAAGACAACTATTTATACCGCGCTGTAACTTTTTCAAACCCTCATCCGTTTCCTTGTCAAGGAAGGGAAGATCGAAAAGCGTAATGAGCTGGTGGTTCACCAATCGACGCAAATTTTCGTATTTATCCGTTAAACTTTTCCAGGCAATGTCGAAGCCCCTGTTCGTTAGCGGCGCTTTTGAAACTATATCATGTGCGTCACCACGAGTTTTCTCTAATAAAGTAAATAATCGCACAATTGGACTAATACGCGAGTTATTTATGTAAACCGCGGTGAAAAGATCCCGAAAAGTGGGCCAAGAAATAACTTCGCTATCGAAAACTGGTATGTTGCACAGCGGAATGTTAAAATTATGACCAAAATCATCCGTCATAACCGGTACGACCGGAGAATCTTCGTTTGATTTCGCGTTAGCATTGTTTCGCGGTTCCAAGTTATGCAATTTTTCAATAATTGCTGCCAAACAACTAACATATGCGTTAAAACTCGCGTCGTATTTCGCCTCGGCCGCGTCCCCATCAGCTGGTTCGGCGTTTTCCGCGTTTTCCAAAAAACCTAAACACGATTTGTAGGATGATTTAACGCTTTCCCACAAAACACTTAGTTCTTTTCCGCGAATTTCAAGTGTAAACACCGTATGTACGTTCTCGCGAAGTTCATTGAACTTTGCCTCAAATTTAATAAGAGCGTCGGACTCTCTAATAAAAATATCTAAAGCGTTACTAAACATTTTGTGTATATTCGATGGAAAAAAAATTTAAAAAATACGAAAATTCCCAAACTACGAAAAAGTTTACGAAAGAAAAATTAAATTAGTGAAATTTAATTCAAAATCTCAATAAATTCAACAAAAAATATTAAAAGAATAATATTTTCCAATTTAAGACACAAACGTTATAAGTCGATACTATACTGGACTGTAGGGTGCATATACGTAGTTAAATGAAACACTAACAACAATACATTGTTTGTACGCGAGTTAATTTCAAATTGTAAACAATACAGATTTTAATGCTTTTAAGTTAAATTTAAAGAATATAGCACAAAGGAGAACACACAAAAAAAAAATAGAAAACACTTGTATGTACGTACGTAGGTATGTATGTTCCTTAATAAATTAAAGGTTTGTATGTAAACTTTAATATAAAAAAAACTCACTTATCACTTTGAAAACAACCCGGCTTTTTTACAATAAAAAACAAGAACTACTTTTACTTTATTTCACCACTTAATAACTTATTTATTTTAAGGTAATTAAAAACACTATTTTTTTAAAAATTTTCAGAAAAAAAAATAATTCTGTCCGTCCACGTAAACAACTACACGGTCGCGAAAAAAAAGCAACAAAATTTATAAAAATGAGAAATGAGAAAAAGCACTGTATTAAATAAGGGTTGTAAAACGATCTTTAAAACATAAAGGTATAAAAAATATACTTTTTTATGTTGTATATGCAAGTTTAACACAATTAATTAATTCTTAATTTTTGCACTTTTGCAATATTTATTCCTTTTTTTTTTTTGTTTCACTTAAAAAGCTCACATAAAAACTGAACTATACGTACCTTAAAAAAAATTAAAATAATTTGTTGAAAAAAATTGTTTTTGTTGTTACACCAAGATGGAGGCTGTTAAATAAATAAATTTTTCCAATTAAACCAATCTTTCCAAATGTAGGCCAAGATCCGGCTCGGAGGATCAAATGTTTGCGTGAAGGCAAAATATGTAAATAAATAAAAACAATAAAAATTTCGATTTTTGTGAGAAAAAGGATTCTCTAATTTATTTATATAATTATTAAATTACCGTCGGTAATTGATAAGAATAAGAACAAGAATTCTTAAGGCGGTGAACAACAACGTTTAAGTACTCGCTAGAATCTGTATAAAAAGTCCCAACAAAGTTGTACAAAAAGGGGAGTAAAAGTTAGATTCTAGTGAAAATTAACCTATCAATGGCAAAAGTGCCCAAAGAGTCATAAAGAGACAAATTATTGATTTGTAATTAAACAGAGTGTTTGGATTCTACTAGTGTCGTGCTTTAGGCGGAATTAGAGAAAAATTTCAAGACGCAAGTTCGAGGTAAGTATATTGCGATATAAAAACTCTGTGATATTTTACATTTGCTGAAGAAAAAATAGCATAAAGAAAGAAATACATAGAAGTATTGAAAAAGCGTCGCAGGTGAAAAATTTTAACATAATATCGAAAATTTTTCACCTGCGCGTGATTTTTTGTTAAACTTTTTCATAAAGAAATACATAGAAGTGTTGAAAAAGCTGCGCAGGTGAAAAATTTTCGATATTTTGTTAAAATTTTTCACTTGCGACGCTTTTTCAACACTTCTATGTGAAAAATTTTAACAAAATTAAAATGTTGTTCATATAGAAATCAAGAAGCAACAAAAAATAATGATTTAACAAAAATTAAACGAGGTCTGCAGTATTTGGCTGCCAAAGTTTTCGTGACGTCTCCAAAGACACCCAGAGAAGTTATAGAAACCTTTTAAAGGGAAGATATATTTAAAAACTACATGAGGGCTCTGATTCCACGCCATTTTTTTTATAGTTTGTCATGATGGTATTGATTTTTCGTATTGCGCATTTGCATCTGATAAAACAATAAGCTTATAAAAGAAAACATTTCGAATAACATGAATCGGAGAATATTAATTGATGGAACGTTTTAAGTTCTGCCAAATGGGTGTTTTAAACAATTGCTCCTCATACATATCGAATATTTAGAAAAATTACGTATGTACGTAGTACATTCCATTTCCTTATTATTGCGAAATATTAATTTTGAAACTTCTCCACAGATATTTCCTATATTCTTTGTGTTAATAAATAAAAAGTCCATAAAATGCTACTCACATTTTCATTTCTATTTCATTTATTTAGTTATATGTATAAATAATGACATATTAAATCTTAAATGTCCAGTTTGTCGAAAGGATGTCAATGATTCAATGCCCAGTTTTTTTAAATAAAACTATATAGTAATCAATTTTGGAAATTATTTGGGAGTTGTTTCATTTTTCTTGGGCTTTATTTCATTGGGACTTATTTCATTTCTTTCTTAGAAGTTATTTCATTTCTTGTGGGACTTTTTTCATTTTTTGGTTTGGGGGTTATTTCAATTTTCTTGGGAGTTATTTCATTGGGATTTATTTCATTAGGAGTTATTTCACTACGCCAATTATTCCTCTAATTTCTAAAATATTTATCTCAACAAAAAAGATTCTGATACATCTTCCTATTCAAAATTCTTTTCCTTTTTCGTATCAAATGCCTTCAGATGCTTATTGTGATTTGTGATTCTAATAAATTTACTTAAAGAAAAACTCTTAGGGCCAGTTTGACAATTAGAACTCGAATTAGAAGATCAATTTGTTTCTTAAATATTTCTTAAGTTAGAATTTTTCCAACAAAATTTATAGATTTATTTTCTGACTATAAAACTGACCCTTAGATTCCAACAAATTATTTTTCCAGGAAACCACTAGACATTTTCCCAACCAAAAATACGAGATTAAATGATATTGAATAAAAAAATATTGTGATTCTTTTTTCATGTTTTGGGGTGCTATGTCATCATTTGGAGTTGGGCCGCTCCACAAAATTGATGGTATTATGGACAGGTTCCAATATGCGAGAATCCTCAATAATACAATGATGCCTTATGCTGATGAAAATATGCCTGTAACTTGGATATTTCAGCAAAAAAATGATCCGAAGCACACCGCTCTACACGTCAAGCAATGGTTTATAAACAATTCGGTTACTGTTCTCGACTGGCCGTCATGTAGTCCTGATCTCAACCCAATTGTGAACTTATGGCAAGTTGTAAAAACCAGTGAAAGCTTGTTAAAGATAAACAATTTTAAAGATATATGTACCGAAACAAAAAAGGCTTGGGAAGCCATTCCAAACAGTGTATGTGAAAATTTTGTGGCCTCGATGCCTCGCAGACGTCAAGCAGTTATCGATAACAACAGTTTCGCAACAAAATATTAATCTGTTTTAAATAAATATGTGTTTTTTTTATAAAAGTTATGATGTGTCCTTAATTATGTGAACGACAGATATCAAGCGTATTTAAACATTAATTATTCATTATTAATTTATTTAATAAAGTAACAAACTATTGTATAGAGCGAAATTTGACACAAAATTGAAAAATTTTATCAATATTCATAGAAAACTTTTTTTTTGCCTAAGCTTCACTTGTTGGTATTGTGTCACTAATTAGTAGGTGTCACTATTAGTAGCTTACCAGTACTGACAAAAATAATGAGTCTAAAAATAGATTTTCAAAAAAAGAAATTTTATTAAAAAATAATTTTTTTTATAGTAAAAATAAAAATAATCTGGTGCGGGAATCGAACCTGGGAATCCAGGTTGCCAGTCAATAGCCCTACCATCTGAGCTATCTCGACATGTAATGTTTGTAATGCAGTTTTTGTTTCCAGCCGGGGAAGAACTCAGCGGGGCTAGGTTCGTTAAAGGTCTGCTTCCTTTAGAGTGTCAACACGATTATTATCGTACTACAGACAATCTCCTGTTAGTGCGCTTGGGAATAGTCGGCGAGTGAGCTGGATTATTTCGGGGAAACGGGGAAATATCGTAACTACGATTAGTAAATAGTTCTAAGTAACTCACGAGAATAGTAAGCAGGTGAGTCGGGTTAATTCGGGGAAACGAGGGAATACGGTACATACGATTAGTAAATAGTTCTAAGTAACTCACGAGAATAATAGGCAGGTGAGTCGGGTTAATGTGGGAACTGTAATCGGGCTGGCTTATTCGTGTATACTTCGCCCACGGGACGAAGTATAATAAAACTCCAACTGGATTCAAGCTCCTCTAGGCCATACAACTTTCCTATTATAAGTAATAGGTTTTATCAACCTAATGAGAATTACTAGAATATTTGCCCATTCAAGTGAAAATATATTATTGGTTAGGGGTATCAGCATTTCCTTTAGGTATATGAATAAGTAGGTTATTTGTAATGGCACGTTACATGTTTGATAGATAAAAACATAAAGCACACAAGTCCGCTTACTCGTCAACATTCAAAAAATCAAAAAATATGTTGTTACATATATCCTTACTAGTGTTGAAAAAATATTGAGTCAAATAGATTTCAAAAAATTTCCAAAAAAATATAGAAAATTACTTTCTATTTAAAATAATGATAAAAATAAGCCATTATCAGTAACTCATTATTATATCTTTCAAAATAATGCAGAAAGTAAGTCGATGTCATTACTGGTAGTCCAAAAATAATGATATATCATTACCGTTTCTACTCTGGGATGTAATGTTTGATAGATGAAAGCATAATTGACCTGCTGCACACAAGTCAGCTTACTGGCCAACATACAAAAAATCAAAAAATATGAGGTTACATATACATATCCTTATCAGTGTTGAAAAAATATTGAGTCTAAAAATAGATTTAAGAAATTTTGAAAAAAATCTTTACAATTACATATTTGAAATAATGATAAAAATAAGTCACTATCAGTAATACATTAAGGGTTTTCACAAGGGGTGTGCTATTTGTTGTATCGTCCTAACAAAAAACAGAGTTGTTAAAAATTAAATTGAAAAAATACAACATTTGAGAATAGCACGATACAACATTTTTACGTATGTTTAATGTCTTATGTTTGAGTGTTCTAACAGATAGAAAACTGAATACAAAATCGTTGTTAAACACAAATAAAAATTTTAACAACTCTGTTTTTTGTTAGGACGATACAACGATACAACAGATAGCACACCCCTTATGAACAACCTAATTATTATAAGTTTTAAAATAATGCAGAAGGTAAGTGGGTGTCATTACTGGTAGTCCAAAAAATATGGATATGTCATTACCGTTTCTACACTGGGATATTTAATGAAAAAAGTGTATTTCTTTTTTAATAATTATACTGCCTCTTTTCCTCAATGTACTTTTTTTTTATAGATTTCATATCTGGCAACCCTAACATATCGAATTTTTAAATTTAATGATTTGGTTGCAGCAACCGAATTATTTTATTGTCGTATATATTTCTGGTACAACTGAAATATGTGTTTAGTTTTTGCTGAAATTCTGTTGTACTAATTAATGTCATAGATAATAACAATAAACAAATACTATGTACATATATGGTTCAAATTAAACCAATCGGTTGTCAAACTGACTATATTTTAGACCGTACCTCAAAAAAAAAGTTCGCTGTACACCCTCCAATATGAAGTATTTTTGTAAGGCAATTTCAAAAAAAAATTTTATTTTTTTTAGCGAACGTAGGGGTCGCCTTTTTCAATTTTTTGTTATAGCTTCGGCATTTAAAATCGGATTTTTAAGTGTGATGTCGATTTTTTTTTGCCTCGAGGAGACCAGTGATATTTGACAGAAAACAACTAAATTATTTAAATTATTTTTTATAAAAATAGAAACGCTACTGAAAAAAATTATATGACTTTTGATATTATATATAACAATATCCGAAAAATGAGAACATCTAATTGTATCAAATTAGATCGTATTATGATCATATTAGATCTAATTTGACACAATTATCAAATTAGATCGTATTATGATCATATTAGATCTAATTTGACACAATTAGATCTAATTTAATGGAGTAAGATATGGTGTGATACATACATACATGGTGTGATATGGGCTAAGCCCACCCTAGACTGTATTTTTATTTGCCCATCCCAGAATTTAAAAAAAATCTACCTAGAATTCTTTTATATATGGCAAAAAGTATCACAATATAACTTTTTTTTAATGTCAATTAATCCTGTGTTTTGGTTTGGGAAAATGTCTACTGGTTTCCTAAACTACTAGAGATAGAGCAAGAAACACCTCTAAATAGCTTAAATCATTCACAATAGAGCTAATTAGAGGTGTTTTTTGCTCTATCTCTAGCAGTTTTCTCTCTCGTGTAGATGTGCCTTAAGAGTTTTTCTTTAAAAAAAATTATTAGAATCGCAAAGTTGTTCAATAATAGAAAAATAACGCAGAATCTTTTTTGGTGAGTTAAATAATAGCTTGGAATACATTCCTTGTACAAGGTTTTCTTCAGAAAAATAGATGCACTATTCAGAGTTTTGTATAAAAACATGGCGATTTTGATAGGATAAGCTACCAGGATTATTTAATTTTGAAAATTATTTAACTTTATTAGAACACAAGGAATCATTTTTATTTTTAAGTTTTTTTTGTGTGAAAAAATTCTAAGCATAAAGCACCGTAAGTTGTTTTTCATGTGGAAAATTTTCACTCGAACTTAAAATGCCTTAAAAGTTACTTTAATTTTAAAAAATTAATAATTTTTTTATTTTATTAGAAAGATCCAATAACAATAAACACAAAATGTCACTTTTTCACAAGAAAAATAATAGTCTCGTACATTAAATTTGTGTGAAAACAAAGTCTACACACATTTCACGTGAAAATCATTATCGTGAAAAATTATTTTTTTATATGGGGTATAACAGTTTTTCACGTGAAATCGGAACAACTTAAAGTACCGTAAGTTGTTTGAGTTTCACGTGAAAAACTGTTCTACCCCGAGTAAAACGGGTTATACATTATTTTATGTTATTTAATACAATTATATCTCGTTATATATTGCTTTGTATGGCACTATATATAATAAGACGTAATTTTCGTCTTTCGAAAAAATTTTATATGACCCAATATCTAAATATATCTTTTTACATATGTTGTCATATTTAATCAGATCTCGACCATGGAATTTAATTTGTAAGACCAAATATAGCCCAGTTTCATGTTTAATTTAAATTTCATTTAAGATTTTATCGAAATCAATTACAATCCATTTTTAATTGGAAAATATTTTTTTACAAAAACAAATTTTGATATAAAGTTCAAGTGATTTAAAAAATAATAACATGAAAACGAGAAACCGGTAAAATATTTTTGAATAGAATCTGAGTGATATTATCTGACAGATGGCCCATACATTATCGACATTGAAAATATGTTAAAAGAGTTAAATACTTAACATACGCAGTCAGACTTTGTATGGGATTTCGTACCACATATGTATAGCAACAAAACAAGCCTCTTGATTTGAAAAAGAAACATTTATTTTCCCTATATAATCTATGGTATATTCTTGTTTTAAATGAACTCTTAATGTCTTAGTAAATTCAAATTGAATTTCATTTTCATTCAAAATGTTATAAATTTACATCGAAACAACAGATTATTTTATTTTCAAATTGAATATTGGGTCATATTAATAAAAGTTAGCCAATTCTTCGAAGTAATTATTTTGGTTTAGGAATAACGTACCACCAAATTTATCCATAGGCTTGAAGGATACCATAAAATATAAATGAAAATTAAAACAAAAAATTGTCTACCCGCAAGCAGACTATAAATACAAATAGAAAGAATAAAATTGTGTAATAAATAACTTAAAAACCTAATAAATAATTCCCCCATTAGTGAAATCTAGTTTTTTATTCACTATTTACAAATTTAAAACACATTTAAACGATTATTTCATGACATTTAATTTTATTAAAAACTGTTTCATGTCAAATTTATTATCACAATTTTAATGCATTTTTCCCATTTTTTTTAAGTAAAAGCCCAAAAATAAAAGATTCATTTGAACATATCTCACTTTCAAAATTAAAATCTCTCCAGTAATGATTTATGGAAAATTATTTGAAATTTAATTTTATTTTGAATTTTTTTATGGATTATTCCTAAACTATACTCGTATAAGTACTGATTAATGTGTAGATACTTTTTCTGTATGCAGTTTGATATCAAGACTCGCAAACTTACTATATTTGCTTAGTTTACACGAAACCGTACGTGAATCCCCCATTATTTTTCAGTACAATATTTAATAAAAACAGAAATACGAAGATTTTTATCCAACTGTACCTAATTGCATCAACCCGAGTAAAAAAGAGTATATATAACATATATTTTTTAATATTAAAATATAGGATAATATAAAATATTGTGTGCGACCTTAAATGTTTTTATATGGTGATATATTATAAATTTTTTTAGAAATTTTCTCATATGTAATCATATTAAATCATATATCAGTATTTGCTTTATTGCAAATTGTATATATAGGAATATATTATTGATAAAACCGTTCAAAATTTTATATATAAATAGATACGAAAAATATTTTTAATTTTATTTTTTATATAACAATATCGTCGGCTTGCCTGCAAGTAGTGTTATGTGTTCTTTAACAGGTTGTCAGGAGGGCGAAAAAACTGATTTATATTATCCTTTTAATATATTTCATTGACATCATATGCCTTAATAATGATTGTAATAAATAAGGTCGTGAATCATTAGGGCATATGATGTCAATAAAATATCTTAAAAGGATAATATAAATCAGTTTTTTCGCTCTCCTGAAAACCTGTTAAAACCAAAAACATAGCACTTCTATATTATTTATTTATTTGCAGGCAAGCCGACGATATATTAGTTAATATCAGACCCATGTTCGAGATTAACTAATATATTCGAGATTAATGTAATATTTGATCAAAAACAATTTTTTTTTTAATTTAAAAAATCCAATTTAAAAAAATTAACATTTAAAATCATGGCCCGGCTCGTAATGGGTTAATAAGTCGAGGCATGTTGCATATCATTGGAAAGGTATTTCAAGTACCTCCCCAACGATTTATATATTTTGTTCTGGTCCGATAAGTTTTGAGTGGTATTTCTCCACTCAAAGTCCAAAGAAAATTCCCATATTTGATAAAAAATTATCTAGTATTTAAAGAATAACAGATTTATACATTAACGTCTTTAATAGTTACTCATTATCAACAGTAGCCCTCGGCTGACAGTCAGGCATGTGATGAATATCGAAAACGAAAACGATCTGATTTTCAATAATAAATATTTTAGGATCTGTACAATACCAATTTATATTTTATTTCCTAATTTAGATGTCCGGTGTCAAAAAAAAAAAAAAACGATAAATATTAATTTGAAGCCAATTTGATTTTCGCGAAACAAATTATTCTAGATTGAAAAACTGTTCGTTTTCGATTTTCGTCACACCCCTGAGTGTGTAGGACCCGAAATCCTGCTGCCCTCCAATTCAAAGTTTTTTTATCATTTAAATTTAATCATATCGTATTGGATTAACTTATATCCAATTTGATCGGGACAAAATTCGGATATAAGTTTATCATTTGATATAACTTTGTATCCTTGTAAATACAATTATATCCAATATGATACAATTTAATATAACCATTTTTCGGATGAAATTATATCCAGTTACATATTGCAAATATATCCATTCACATATAATTTTATATACACTTTTTTACTCGGGAACTTTTAAATATTAAGATATTATTTCATACAATAATGTCTGGTCTAAATTCGGATTAAATTGTATATAATTTAAAGTAATTAAATCCAATTTTATCCACGTAGATACAATTGTATTCACCATTTTTCGGATTAAATTGTATGCGATTAGTTATTGTATTATATCAAATTATATATGTCACCATATCATCTTTTTTAATCGGGACTCCATATAAAAAAAATGATTTTTCACGACAATCAGTTCCACATGAAAATTGTATAGTTTGTTTTCACGCAAATTTAATATACAAGACTATTATTTTTCTTGGGAAAAGTGACATTTTGTGTTTATTGTGATTGTGTCTTTGTTATAAAAATTTTCATTTGTTTAAATTAAATTGCAATTTGAGGCATTTAAAGTTCGAGTGAAATTTTTCCACGTGAAAAACAACTTACGGTGCTTAATGCCGAAAGTGTTTTTTAGGATAAGAGTGTGAGAATGGACAAATAAACAGCAGAAAATTAATGGGTCGCTTGCCCACCCCAGAAAAATGGTCTAGGTACGCATATGTCCAAATGTATCAATTATAATATAATCATATCCAATTAGATGTAATGGTATATAATTCGATACAATTATCCATATTTATATGAGATATATGCAACTATATATAAGTCTATATATAATTAGATATTGTAATATGTTGCACTATATATTGTGCAATATATAACAAGATATAGTTATATATTTAGAATATAATTTCGTAAAATTTTATATAATTATATCTTGGTATATATGTTCCAATATATAATTATACAAAATTTTATATGATAATATATGACTATATCAAAACTTTTTTACTTGAGAATCTAAAAATAGAATATTTGACTGAAAATAACAACTCCTACAGACGATACATATTTTTTAGTAGTTTGTTTTTTATTGACAGACAAAAAAAGTTAAACAATATGTTTCAATGTATTTTTATTGATTCTTCAATTGATAACAAACTTTACCTATTTAAATAAACCTCCACCGGTTATGGAAAATATATTGTAAGTGTATGATAAGATTGTACTTGAACGAACATTATAATTATTTTTGTTTTTTTAATAAATAAATTTAGATTAAATTTTATCTATTTTTTATTTTAAAAATTAATGAAACTTTTTATCAAATTAACAGAAAATTTTGTTAAAAATTCACTAAATATTTAATAAATTTCATTTATCAAATCAACAACTCCTTTAATTTAAATTAATTTTAACAACGTGCTTACAATTTCCGACGTCAATCCGGTAAAAATCTTCATCACAGGAAATTCAAAAATTTTTTTTATTCAATCCGTGATTTTCTTATTTAAAATTGAACATTATTTTTTTGTGTGTAGATACAATTTTAGTTTTTAAAAATAACAAAAAAAATCACCCTAAGCCGATTTTAATTTTTTTTTACAAAAAATAAGCAGACATTTTATCTTTATCAGATACATTTTAAGAGGATTTGTTACTCCTGTTAATGTGTTAAATACATAAAGGAAAAAATATATGTATGTTTTCTTCTTTTATTTTCTTTAATGCTACATATAATAAATGTCAAAGCACACTTATGAGTAGTTGTCGAATTAAATTACATTTAGAATGTATGTTGTTTTTTTTTTGTTTTTTGTTGAAGGAGTGCTGTTTTAACATTAAACATTTTTGATTAAATAGATTTGTTGCTATACAGTGTCAGAATCACAGTCCAATAAGTCTTTTAAATTTTAATTTCATTTGCTGTTAAATAAAAAAATTGTATTGATAATTCATTTGATACCCATATCGGCATAATCAAATGTGTATAAATATTATAACACAATTTGACATATGTCTCCTTGGTAACTTTGAAGTTCTCTTCTAAAGGACGGAAGATGAGCTCAAAAAAACTGAGTACACCGATCCCTGCTTGGCGACCTCGCGCCTAATGTCATTTCACTTTTGCTGCTTTTGGTGAATTATATAAAAAAATTTGCTACTATGGCCATTTTATTTGGTACACATTTAAGCACTAACGTATATGAACAATTCCTATAAGCTTTTATTATCCTCGTTATCTTTTTAATTTCCTGGTGAAAAATACCCGAGTAAAAAAGAGTATATACAACATATGTTTTTTAATATTAAAATATATGATAATATAAAATATTGTATGCGATCTTATATCAGTATTTGCTTTATTGCAAATTGTATATATAGGAATATATTATTGATAAAACCGTTTAAAATTTTATATATCAATAGATACGAAAAATATTTTTAATTTTATTTCTTATATAAAAATATCATCGACTTGCATGCAGAGATGGGCTAAAATCATTACCATTACATTTTCATTACCATTACTTGATGTATTGGTAATGGAGCTTTTTTAATCATTACCATTTTTTGAAGAAATGGTAATGTTTTTTTTTTTCATTACCATTGCGTTAAAAAATGGTAATGGATATTTTTTTTAATTTTCGTTTGTTTTGAAAATTAAAATGAACCTTTTTTTAATTCTCATTACTTTTACCTAATGTTTACATAGTTTGTTTTTCATTACAATCCGTTTTTGTCGAAGTTTTTTATTTTAAAAATATGAGGTTTACAAATTACTAAAAGCATTTTTTAGTTCATAATCTGAGGCCTATGGTATGCATATTTGATACCAAGTTTTAGTGTCTAGTTGCAAAAAAAAAATCGCGAAAAAAAATTGCATAAAGGAAAATTCTGGCATCAATATAATTTGTTTGCAGAACATAAATAGCTGATTAAATTTTTTAATTCAATTCTAGTCTTTTTTCGCGATCCGCCATTATTTTGCAATTTTGTAAGTGCGGTTTTTTTAAATTTATAACAATGCTATACAAAAAAAGGTGGATGTTATTGCAGCGGTTTTAGGATAATTAGGGGGTGCTGATTTCGAATCTGCTACCAGTTTGTTTAAATTGGCTCTAGGTTTCGCGTAATTCGCGATTTAATTTTATTAAATTTTTTAGCCGATTTTTTCAATCAAAAATTTATAATTTAGTAACTATAGCTTCGACAAAAAAACGCTTTACACATTTTAAGCATTATTCTGTGCCCTATTTTTCAAACTTAAGTGTGTGTCAATATCTCAATAACTTTTCTAAATATAGTCGCGCAAAATCAAAATATAAAAATTTTTTAAGGTTTTTTTTTTAAAAAAATTTTAAATATAACACGAAGTCCGATTTTAAATATCAAAGCCAATTTGGAAAGAAAAAGGTCCAAAATTTATATATATGTCATATTGCATTAACAAATTATGTGCAGTTTTAGAGCCTTTTGTAATTAAATTTAGACTTAAAATGAACAAAAAAATTTTTACTGTACTAAAAATCTACTGTACTATTAAAGAATTTTTTTTTCTAAAAACATCAGATTTCATTCCCTATTAATTTTTTTCCGATATTATTGCGATTTGCAAAGTTTATATTTAAATCACAATATTTTCGTACACATTCAAAATGAGTTCGTCGAGAAATAATTGTAAAAAGAGTGCGAAGGCATTATTTAAATATAAACTTTGAAAATCGCAATAATTTCGCAGAAAAACCAATTTTGGAAAAAAAAATTATGTAATAGTACAGTAGATTAATAGTACAGTAAAAAATTTTATTGTTCATTTTAAGTCTAAATTTAATTACAAAAGGCTCTAAAACTGCACATAATTTGTAAATGCAATATGACATATATATAAATTTTGGACCTTTTTCTTTCCAAATTGGCTTTGATATTTAAAATCGGACTTTGTGTTATATTTAACAAATTTTTTTTAAGAAACCCTTAAAAAATTTTGAAATTTCGACTTTCAGCGACTATATTTAGAAAAGTTATTGAGATATTTATACACACTTAAGTTTGAAAAATAGGGCACGGAATTAAGCTTAAACTGTGTAAAGCGTTTTCTTTCCGAAGCTACAGTTACTAAATTATAAATTTTTTATTGAAAAAATCCGCTGAAAAATTTAATAAATTTAAATCGCGAATTACGCGAAACCTAGAGCAAAATTGAAAAAACTGGTTGCAGATTTAAAATCAGCACCCCCTAATTATCCTAAAACCACTGCAAAGTTGTGCAACTTATAAATATTGTAATATTTTGTAGAGCTGTGTAATCTAAGGACTATAATACTCATTTCGTACAACAAAGTTTGGTGGCTCGTTGAAAAAAAAAACAAAAATTGCAAAAAAAAAAATCGCAAACAAAAAAAATCCAAAAAGGAAAATTTTTGCATTAATATATTTGCTTGCAGAATGTAAATCGCTGAATAAGTGTTTTAATTAAATTTTTTACCCTAAACTCTTTTTTCGCGTCCCACCATTATTTTTTAATTTTTTAAGTGCGGTTTTTTAAAATTTGTAATCTAGGGACTATAATGCCCATTACATACAACAAAGTTTGGTGGCTAGTTAAAAAAAAAATCGCGAAAAAATATCGCGAAAAAAAATTTGCAAAAAGGAAATTTCTTATATTAATATATTTGCTTGCAGAATGTTAATCACTGATTAGGTTTTTTAATTCAGTTTTTGTACCATAAAGTCTTTTTCGCGTTCCACCATTATTTTACAATTTCTTAAGTGCGGGTATTTCAAATTTAAAATCTAGGGACTATAATGGCTATTTCATATAACAAAGTTTGGTGGTTAGTTGCAAAAAAAAAATCGTGAAAAAAATTTGCCAAAACGAAACTTTTTGCATCAGTATATTTGTTTGTAGAATGTTAATCGCTGATTAAATTCTTTTTTTTGAATTTTTCTGCCATAAAGTCTTTTTTCGCGTTCCGCCATAATTTTGCTATTTTTTAAGTGCGGTTTTTTTTTTATTTATAATCTAGAGACATACATCAAAGTTTGGTGGCTAGTTGCCAAAAGAAATTGCGAAAAAAAATTTACATAAAGGTAATTTTTTTAGTGTAGAACAAAGAACAAAACGTTCTTTACATCATTATGTTAAGTAATGGTAATGAAATTTCATTTGTCTATCTAGTGTAGAAAAAATGAAAATGATTTTTTGTTTTTACTACCATTGCGTATTGTAATGAAAATTATAAAAACGTTTCATTACATGTAAAGAAAACAAATGAAATTAACACTTTTTTCATTGCAATTACATTTTGTAATGGTAATGAATTTTTTTTTTTAATTTTCATTTTATAGATTTAATGGTAATGAAAACCCGCAATGGTCATTACAAAGTAATTAATTACTCCCATATCTGCTTGCTTGCAAGTAGTGTTATGTGTTCTTTAACAGGTTTATCAAATAGGGCGAAAAACTGATTTATATTATCCTTTTAATATATATGTATGAAGAAAAAAATATTTTTTGCCTAAAATATTAAAAAAAAGTAATAAACAAAAGGTTATTGATTTTTATGGTAGCGGTAACAAACATTTATTTTTACCGGCAAAACTGTTGAGTATATAGAAAAACGTTATATGAACAGATTAAAGGAATTGTAATTTTTAATTTTTTTAAAATTGTTCGAGCAAAATCGGACATTCTCGAGTTATGTCAAAAAAAGATATATCTCGATTCCTAGGGGTGACCCAGCGAAACGCCGGGACACGTATAACTTGTTTTTGACCGATATAACATTTCCCGTTGGTTTCATCCCATCCCGATTTTGACTGTCGCATAGTGTAATATAAATCAGTTTCTTCGCTCTCCTGAAAACCTGTTAAAACCAAAAAAACCAAAAACATAGCACTACTTGCAGGCAAACCGACGATATACTAGTTAATATCAGACCCAAGTTCGAGATTAACTAATATATTCGAGATTAATATATTATTTGATCAAAAACAATTGAAGGGCTTAGTGCAATAAGTTGATAAGCCACAAAATAAAAATATTGATATATTCGCCCTTAAAGTTAAAAAAAATGCGTAAAATCAGCTTTTAATTAAATAACACTCTTGATGGACGTAATAAGTGTTTAAGAAAGACTACTCATATCACCTTATATCAATCGATGGATACCAGGAGCAAAGCAGAAACCATTGTTTCAAAGAAAAAGTGTGGCTTATCAAGTTATTGCAGAAAATTTATTCAAGATTTTGTTATTTTCAAGAAATTTTAGGTTTTTTGCAGGACCTTCATGCTATGGATACATTTTATGAGTGATAAAGTAAGTCTTATACCATATATCCCTCGCTGGAAGACTAGAAGACAGTAAAAACGGTTTTATTAAAATAGTGTGGCTTATCAAGTTATTGCAGAAAATTTATTCAAGATTTTGTTATTTTGAAGAAATTTTAGGTTTTTTGCAAGACTTTCATGCTCTGGATACATTTTTTGAGTGATAAAGTAAGTCTTATACCATATATCCCTCGCTGGAAGACTAGAATACAGTAAAAACGGTTTTATTAAAATAGTGTGGCTTATCAAGTTATTGCAGAAACTTTATTCAAGAGTTTTTTAATTTGAAGAAATTTTAGGTTTTTTGCAGGACTTTCATGCTCTGGATACATTTTATGAGTGATAAAGTAAGTCTTATACTTATGAGTGATAAAGTAAGTCTTCCCTCGCTGGAAGACTAGAATACAGTAGAAACCGTTTTAGTAAAATAGTGTGGCTTATCAAGTTATTGCAGAAAATTTATTCAAGATTTTTTTATTTTGAAGAAATTTTAGGTGTTTTGTGACAAAGCAAGTCTTATACCATATATTCCTCGCTGGAAGACTTGAGTACAGTAAAAACTGTTTTATTAAAATAGTATGGCTTATCAGGTTTTTGCAGAAACTTTACTCAAGATTTTTTTATTTTGAAAAAATGTTAGTTGTTTTGTAGGATTTTAATACTCTATATACATTTTATGAGTGATAAAGTAAGTCTTATACCGTATATCCCTCGCTGGAAGACTAGAAGACAGTAAAAACGGTTTTATTAAAATAGTGTGGCTTATCAAGTTATTGCAGAAAATTTATTCAAGATTTTGTTATTTTGAAGAAATTTTAGGTTTTTTGCAGGACTTTCATGCTCTGGATACATTTTATGAGTGATAAAGTTAGTCTTATACCATATATCCCTCGCTGGAAGACTAGAATACAGTAGAAACCGTTTTATTAAAATAGTGTGGCTTATCAAGTTATTGCAGAAACTTTATTTAAGAGTTTTTTATTTTGAAGAAATTTTAGGTTTTTTGCAGGACTTTCATGTTCTGGATACATTTTATGAGTGATAAAGTAAGTCTTTTACCATATATCCCTCGCTGGAAGACCAGAAGATAGTAAAAACGGTTTTAGTAAAATAGTGTGGCTTATCAAGTTATTGCAGAAAATTTATTCAAGATTTTTTTTTTTGAAGAAATTTTAGGTGTTTTGCAGGACTTTCATGCTCTGGATACACTGGAAGACTTGAGTACAGTAAAAACCGTTTTATTAAATAGTATGGCTTATCAGGTTTTTGCAGAAACTTTACTCAAGATTTTTTTATTTTGAAGAAATTTTAGGCGTTTTGCAGGATTTTCATACTCTATTTACATTTTATGAGTGATAAAGTAAGTCTTATACCATATATCCCTCGCTGGAAGACTAGAAGACACTTGTCACAAGTGCCAGAGAAAGAAGGGTAAGGGATTCTCTATTTAATTTGGGACCATTTTTTTTCTCTCTTTGAATTTTTACCTAAGCACTTGCTACAAGTGCATGAAAGTCCAGCAAATACCAACCTTTTCTTCAAAATAGAAAAATTCTTAATAAAATTTCTGCAATAATTTGATAAGCCACATAATTTTAAAATAATGGTTTGCACTATCTTCCATTCTTAAAGCGACGAATTTGTGCTAGAGGTTTTAACATAGCACCTATCATAAGTAGCTAAATTTTTACAATACTACAACAAATCTACCTTTCCTTCAAAATAGAGGTATCTCTAATAATAGTTCCGCAATAACTTGACAACCCACATTTTTGAAATAATGCTTTTCAATGGCATCTAGTGGTCCAGCAACGGATATCTTATAGTAGTTTTGCATAAATTCTGACTACAAGTATCCTAAGTATGATAGTCCTGAGAAGGAGCTACGATTTTTCAAAATAAAACTATCTTTAAAAATTTCTTCAATAACTTGATTAGCCACAAAAGTTAATATAAATCACATATCGCTGGTTTCTGAAATTATTTCACCATCAGTTGGCAGAAAACCTTTGTCCACCATACTACCATCATTATCTTCACAGAAAACTTTATTTCCGCTTATATTTTCTTCAGAATTCATCTTTTTGTTTAGAGGTGTAGTTTTTAAGTGTGGCTTCCCGGGTAAAAATCTACATATATGGATTCATACAGGTTTAATGTATGTTCGCGCATGATCATAAACACGAATGCTTTTCCATACATGGATACATAAACTTCCATACATGCATCCATATATTTCCATACTTGTTCATTAACGAAAATTGAGGTAATATCTACATCTATGTATATTTATGAACATACATGAATACACATTAACATGTGTGACCATACATGCAGATATTACCTACCGGCAACTCAGCTAACTTTTAATGCACTTAAATCTAACTATTTCGCAACTAGTGGTTGTTGATACTTGGATTATTTTTAATGGAGCCAACTGACTATTTTAATATTGCGATGTCATAGGCGGTAGTCAATTGTCCGACTCTGCATGACTTTTCAACTATCTTAAAGTTAGTTGAATATAAGTTAGCTAAAAGTTATCTAATTTATAGTTAGCTATAAATTAATTTTTTTTTAGTTGGCTATAAATTGACTTTATAAAATCAACTATTAGCTAGCTTACTATTAGTTAGCGTATACTTACTTTAGTCACAACTAACAACCCCAAAAGAAAGGTAAATGTATAAATACAACAAAATTATAAACAAAATATTTGCTTTTTGTTTAAGCATTTTATTCCTTCTTCATTGGAATTATTAAACTCGATAATCAGAAAATTATTTACATTTAAATAACTTTGATATCCAAAAAAAAAACATAACATAAACATAATAGGAAACTTCATATAAAAATACAAAATATATATATATATAAACATATATTAAGAATTAAATTAAATTAAAAAAAAATAAAAATTAAATATATTTACATATATAAAAAACTAAATCTCTTCCCGAGTAAAAAAGTGTATATAAAATTATATGTGAATGGATATATTTGCAATATGTAACTGGATATAATTTCATCCGAAAAATGGTTATATTAAATTGTATCATATTGTATATAATTGTATTTACAAGGATACAAAGTTATATCAAATGATAAACTTATATCCGAATTTTGTCCCGATCAAATTGGATATAAGTTAATCCAATACGATATGATTAAATTTAAGTGATAAAAAAAAACTTTGAATTGGAGGGCAGCAGGATTTCGGGTCCTACACAATCAGGGGTGTGATGAAAATCGAAAACGAACAGTTTTTCAATCTAGAATAATTTGTTTCGCGAAAATCGAATTGGCTTCAAATTATTATTTTTTAAATTAAAAAACTTTTAGAAGTAAAAAAGCTCAGAAAATATTGATTTAATGAAAAAATTGAGTAAAGCATATAAAAAATTGTTTTTGATCAAATATTACATTAATCTCGAATTTATTAGTTAATCTCGAACATGGGTCTGATATTAACTAATATATCGTCGGCTTGCCTGCAAGAAGTGCTATGTTTTTGGTTTTAACAGGTTTTCAGGAGACCGAAAAAACCGATTTATATTATCCTTTTAAGATATTTTATTGACATCATATGCCCTAATGATTCACGACCTTATTTATTGCAATCATTATTAAGGCATATGATGTCAATGAAATATATTAAAAGGATAATATAAACCAGTTTTTTCGCCCTCCTGAAAACCTGTTAAAGAACACATAACACTACTTGCAGGCAAGCCGACGATATTGTTATATAAAAAATAAAATTAAAAATATTTTTCGTATCTATTTATATATAAAATTTTGAATGGTTTTATCAATAATATATTCCTATATATACAATTTGCAATAAAGCAAATACTGACATATTATTTAATATGATTACATATGAGAAAATTTCTAAAAAAAATTTCTAATATATCACCATATAAAAACATATAAGGTCGCACACAATATTTTATATTATCATATATTTTAATATTAAAAAATATATGTTATATATACTCTTTTTTACTCGGGTTCAATCAAAAAAATTAAAAATTAATTTTAAAAAATTAAAAATTAATTTTAAAAAATTAAAATATTATATTTAGGTATTAATTTTAAATTTTAGCAATCACATTCAGCAGGAATGGGATGATTCCCTACCCGAGTAAAAAAGTTCATATAAAATTATATTTGAATGGATATATTTGCAATATGTAACTGGATATAATTTCATCCGAAAAATGGTTATATTAAATTGTATCAAATCGGATATAATTGTATTTACAAGGATACAAAGTTATATCAAATGATAAACTTATATCCGAATTTTGTCCCGATCAAATTGGATATAAATTAATACAATACCGTATGATTAAATTTAAATGATAAAAAAAAAACTTTGTATTGGAGGGCAGCAGGATTTTGGGTCCTACACACTCTGGGTGTGATGAAAATCGAAAGCGAAAAGTTTTTCAATCTAGAATAATTAGTTTCGCGAAAATCAAATTGGCTTCAAATTATTATTTATCGTTTTATTTGACTCCGGATATCTAAATTAGGAAATAAAAAAGAATTGGTATTGTACAGATCGTAAAATATTAACCCTTGAAAATGTTAAAGAACACATAACACTACTTGCATGGAAGCCGATGATATTGTTATATAAAAAATAAAATTAAAAATATTTTTCGTATCTATTTATATATAGAATTTTGAACGGTTTTATCAATAATATATTCCTATATATACAATTTGCAATAAAGCAAATACTGATATATGATTTAATATGATTACATATGCGAAAATTTCTAAAAAAATTTCTAATATATCATCATATAAAAACATATAAGATCGCATACAATATTTTATATTATCATATATTTTAATATTAAAAAATATATGTTATATATACTCTTTTTTTACTCGGGTATTTATTTTTTTTTTTATTTCTAATGCATTCCGCATGGATATGACGTTTCTTTATAATTTTTAGAGCATCTCTGATGTTCTTTTCAACCTCATTAGAGCCAAGCGATCGACAGGCATCTGTTTAAAATATAATTGTCCTATGTTATGCGAAATTAATATATTTTTAATATATGTATTAGTTACCCGTTAAAGCCCTGAAGTAGTGAAGCTAGTACCTCTCATTTCAGTTAAAATAATTAGAATTAAAAAGCAATCACAAACACAGTTTTTTTAATATTTTACTTTTTCTATTTATTAATTTTACACGTTAACTCCACGCACGAGCACTGATTTTGACAATGAACAAAAGAAAATGAAAAATATGTAAAACAAAGAGATAACAAAATGTCAAAATCAAGTGCAAATGTCTCTTAAAGAAATGTCTACAAATAACACTGCAAACAATGTGCAAGCTCGTTTTTGGGGAAGTTCTGCATTACATGGTAGTTAGCTTATAGTTAGGTCATAAAAGTTAACTAAAAGTGTGTTTTTTTCGTAGTCGACTACCGAATTGCTTATAGGGTACAAGTATGAAAATATAACGATGCATGTATGGAGACTTATGCATCCATGTATGGAAATGCATGCATGATTATGAGAATTCACGAACATACATTAAAACTGTATGGAGCCATATATGTCGATTTTTACCTGGGTTATCATGTTTTTGAATAGAAAATTTTCAAAATAAAATCGAATTGTAAAAAGTAGCTTTTACGCTAGAACCGAAATTTATTGCAATATGGCTTAGATATTTTCAGTGGATGTTTTTACGGTATTAGGTAATACTATACTTGGGATTTTTTCATTGGCATTGAAATTTCATTATCATTAGTTGACTAATGCTAATGGCAAAAAAATTTCATTACCATTTAATGGTACTGAAATTTTCTGGCATTAGAATTTGTTATACTAATGCTAATGAAATCGCACTAATGCCTTAAAAACTATGAACAATTGAGTAAAAAAGCATTTGTTTACAAAAAAAGGGGGATGGATAGATTGCTTTTTTTCAACTAGCCACCGAACTTTGTTCTATGAAATGGGTGTTATAGTCCCTAGATTATAAATTTTAAAAAACCGCACTTAAAAAATTGCAAAATAATCGCGGAACGCGAAAAAAGTCTTTATGGTACAAAAATTTAATTAAAAAACTTAATCAGTGGTTTTTATTCTGCAAACATACATACTGATGTAAGAATTTTCCTTTTGTAAATTTTTTATCCGCGACTTTTTTCGCGATTTCTTTTTTCAATTAATCACCGAACTTTGTTCTATGAATTGGGTTTTATAGTCCCTAGATTATCAATTTTAAAAAACCACACTAAAAAAATTACAAAATAATCTCGGAACGCGAAAAGAGACTTTATGGTACAAAATTTTAATTAAAAAACTTAATCAGCAAATTTTATTCTGTAAACAAACATACTGATGTAAAAATTTTCCTTTTTGTAAATTTTTTTCCGCGACTTTTTTCGCGATTTCTTTTTTTAATTAATCACCGAAATTTGTTCTATGAATTGGGTATTATAGTCCCTAGATTATAAATTTTAAAAAACCACACTTAACCATACTTGGGATTTTTTCATTGGCATTGAAATTTCATTATCATTAGTTGACTAATGCTAATGGCAAAAAAATTTCATTACCATTTAATGGTACTGAAATTTTGTGGCATTAGAATTTGTAATACGAATGCTAATGAAATCGCACTAATGCCTTACAAACTATGAAAAATTGAGTAAAAAAAAGCATTTGTTTACAAAAAAAAGGGGGATGGATAGATTGCTTTTTTTCAACTAGCCACCGAACTTTGTTCTATGAAATGGGTGTTATAGTCCCTAGATTATAAATTTGAAAAAACCGCAATTAAAAAATTGCAAAATAATCGCGGAACGCGAAAAAAGTCTTTATGGTACAAAAATTTAATTAAAAAACTTAATCAGCGATTTTCATTCTGGAAACAAACATACTGATGTAAGAATTTTCCTTTTGGAAATTATTTATCCGCGACTTTTTTCGCGATTCCTTTTTTCAATTAATCAACGAACTTTGTTCGTTCCGCGATTATTTTGCAATTTTTTAAGTGTGCTTTTTTAAAATTTATAATCTAGGGACTATAATATGCAATTCGTAGAACAAAGTTCTGTGATTAATTGAAAATAGAAATCGCGAAAAAAGTCGCGGAAAAAAAATCTCCTAAAAGGAAAATTCTTACATCAGTATGTTTGTTTGCAGAATAAAAATCGCTGATTTAGTTTTTTAATTCAACTTTTGTACCATAAAGCCTTTTTTCGCGTTCCGCGGTTATTTTGCAATTTTATAAGTTTTTTTTTTTTTTTTTCAAAAATATTACATTTATTTATTCAATTTCTAATTTACACATTTAAATAACCTAAATAAATTTCAGTTATCGCTTATATATAAATAAAAATACTGTTAAAAATACACAATATTTTTCTAAAGATCATACCGATACCATAGATTCAATACTCTATATCTTTTTTTTTTTTCAGAGATATTTTTTTCTTTTTCTCAATAATTAATAAAATACTAATATTAATATTAAACATTTTCTGTTCGTTTTTAATTTCATATAAATTATTTAACCCGTAAACATAAGACCTGCGAAGCCTTGTGGTTTGTCCGCAGGTAAGAAATTCAGGATTTATGTATATTCATATGTAATTTCATTGCGACGATATTAAATAATTCTTAAGGATTTTTTTTCTATTGACCGCATTTGTATTGTCTATTAGATTATTTGGCAGTTCATTGTAAATCGTTGGTAAGATTACCTTCAGAGTTCGGTCACCGTAGCTATTTCTTGTAGTTTCGACCTTAAATCGACCTTCTGAGCGAAGTCTCGTGTTGTAATGGTGATCTATTTTTTGTAGAAGCTGGGAGTCATTTAATTCTGTCAAGATTGTTAGACGATATATGTTTTTGATATTAAGGACTTTTAATGCACTTGGCAGATTTTTTGATTGTCCGTTATTTTTGTTGGTTATAGCCATGTTGTTGTTGTGGATGCTGTTGTTGTTATTGTTGTTATTATTGTTAATGTTGTTATTATTGTTGATATTGTGGTTGTTGGTAATGTTGTTGTTAATATTGTTGTTGCTGTTAATGTTTTTGTTGATGCCATTGTTGATGTTGCTGTTATTGTTGTTGTTATTGTTAATGTTGTTGTTGTTATTGTTGATATTGTGGTTGTTGGTAATGTTGTTGTTAATATTGTTGTTGCTGCTAATGTTGTTGTTGATGCTATTGTTGATGTTGCTGCTACTGATATTGCCTACGTTGGTATTGTTGTGGTGTAAATGGTGTTGACTATTCCAAAGAATTTTGAGTACCCGATGTTGAGTTTGTTGTAGGCTCTTACAGTGGGCAGAGTTACCCCAAGCAGATATACCGTGTCGTATATATGATTCAGCTAACGAGAAGTATGCCTGACGAAGTACTCTGTAAGTTGCGGCATAACTGAGGTGGTACAGCGAATAAGCAGCTTTACGTAATTTCTTTTGCAGTTCTTTTATGTGCGTTTTCCATTTAAAGGTATTATCTACATGTACTCCTAAATATTTGTAGCTATTTACTAGTTCAATTGTAGTATTACAAGAATCATTTGTAACATTGGTTTTGTTGTGTATGCATTCTATGCTGTGGTACTTAATTTTGATGTTGATTGGCTTAACATTCGGTTGTCTGATGTGCATTATTTTCGTTTTTGAAGCGTTTATTACTAAACCATTATCATGGCACCATTTAGATACGACATCGAGCTGAAGTTGCATAGTTTTTGTGGCACTTTCTATATTTTTATTCGTCACAACGATTGCAGTATCATCAGCATATGCGTATGTGAAGCAGTCTTTTAGGGTATTGAGCATATCGTTTGCGTAAATTAAATACAGGAGTGGGCCAAGTTTGGATCCTTGTGGAACTCCGTTGCTTGATCTGATTTCATTGCTAATTTTGTTGTTAATTTTTACTTGATAACTTCGGAGATTTAGGTAGTCCGCAAACCATAATAAAACATTTCCGCGTATTCCATTTCTAGCAAGAGTTGAGAGAAGTTTTGAGTGTGACAGTGTATCGAATGCCTTGCTGAAGTCTATAAATAATACTAGACATTGTTCACCTTTACTAAGAGCATTATTTATGGTATTTGCAAATTTACCAAGCAGTTGATTAATGTTCTTTTCTTTTTGAAAACCATATTGATTTGGGTTTATTATTTTGAATTTCTTTAAAAATATATTTAATCTTTTTACGATAACTTCTTCCAATACTTTTTCCATGACTGATAGTATGGCTATTGGCCTGTAGTTGTTGACATCATCTTTCTTACCGCTTTTATAAATGGGCCTTATGATCGATGTTTTTAATAATTTTGGAATAGTTGAAGAACAGATACTTTGGTTTATGAGATTAGTTATTATTGGTGTAAGGATTGAAGCATTATATCTCATATCTCTGGGCCTAATTCCATCGATCCCTGCACCTTTTTTTACATTTAATCTTGCTAATATATTGAAGATTTCATCTTCTGTTGTTTGTTCAATATACATTGAGTTTGGTAAGGTTATTTCTGAGTAGTTAATTGTTTTTACATTACACGTATGAATTATTTTGCATACATTTTCATTGAAGTTTATGGCAAAATTTTGCAAAGTATTTTCAATGTTATTGTTTTTAAAATTTTTTAAAATTACATCATCAATGTTATTTATAGTCTTACCTTTGATCTCATTTATCAATTGCCAAGTAACCCGAGCGTTATTACGATTTTCAATAAATTTTTGGCGGTAATAATTATTTTTTGCATCAAAAAATTTTTTATTTAAATTATTTCTAAATTGTTTAAATTCTTTTTCATAACTTTTATTTCCTTTATTATTAATCCATTTTTTATAAAGTTTATCCCTTTGCTCACAGCAATTCACTATTTCATCACTGATCCATGTATTTGCAGATCTTTTTTTGATTGGTTTTTTATTAACTTTTGATTTTTCATATATTTCACTAAACTTTTTATGTATATTATTGTAAGAATCATTTACATTATTTGGTACGATTAAATTAATCCAATTTGTTTCCTTTATGAATTTATTTATTTTAAAAGTACTTGTATAAGTCTCTTCACAAAAACAGTTTGGCGATCTCTGATTGTTTGTTACATTGGTTACTTCATTATGTTCGAAACAACAGAAAGTAGAAAAATGATCGGATATTGTTGTTCTAATTACTGCTGCATTAACTAATGTTTGAGTTTGAACATTTTTAACAAAACAGTGGTCGATACATGTTTGTGTGTTTCTTTTTATATCTATGCGTGTTGGTTCGTTGATTGTGCTTTGCAACCCGTTTGACATAAGCATATCAACATAATTTGTTATTGTATTATTTTCGCACATAATGTCCATGTTCATATCACCCACGATAACTATATTTCGTTTGATACGAATTTGTTTGATTACTTGCTCAAGTTCTTTTATAAACACATTCTTATTTTGTTTCGGTTGCCGGTATATCGAAAGAAGGGTGGTTTTTTAAAATTTATAATTTAGGGACTATAATACCCAATTCATAGAACAAAATTCTATGATTAATTGAAAAAAGAAATCGAGAAAAAAGTCACGGAAAAAAATTTCCAAAAAGGAAAATTCTTACATCAGTGTGTTTGTTTGCAGAATAAAAATCGCTGATTTAGTTATTTAATTCAACTTTTGTACTATAAAGTCTTTTTTCGAGTTCCGTGGTTATTTTGCAATTTTTTAAGTGTGGTTTTTTTAAATTTATAATCTAGGGACTATAATACCCAATTCATAGAACAAAGTTCTGTGATTAATTGAAAAAGAAATCGTGAAAAAAAACTTTCCAAAAAGGAAATTTCTTACATCAGTATGTTTGTTTGCAGAATAAAAATCGCTGATTTAGTTTTTTAATTCAACTTTTGCACCATAAAATCTTCTGTCGCCGTCCGCGGTTATTTTGCAATTTTTTAAGTGTGGTTTTTTAAAATTTATAATCTAGGGACTATAATACCTAATTCATAGAACAAAGTTCTATGATTAATTGAAAAAAGAAATCGCGAAAAAGTCGCGGAAAAAAAATTATAAAAAGGAAAATTCTTTCATCAGTATGTTTGTTTGCAGAATAAAAATCGCTGATTTAATTTTTTAATTCAACTTTTGTACCATAAAGTATTTTTTCGCGTTCCGCGGTTATTTTTCAATTTTTTAAGTGTGGTTTTTTAAAATTTATAATCTAGGGACTATAATACCCAATTCATAGAACAAAGTTCTGTGATTAATTGAAAAAATAAATCGCAAAAAAATTCGCGGGAAAAAAAAGGAAAATCCTTACATCAGTATAAATATTTATTTGCAGAATGAAAATCGCTGATAAAGTTTTTGTACCATAAAGCTTTTTTTCGTGTTCCGCCATTATTTTGAAATTTTTTAATTGTGGTTTTTGTAAAATTAGAATCTGGTTACTATAATACCCATAACTCATACCAAAGACTGGTGGTTAGTTTGAAAAAACAGTTTGCGAAAATAATTTTGCAAAAAGTAAAATTCTTGCATCAATTTATTCCTTTGCACAATGTAAATCGCTGATTAAGTATTTTAATTAATTTTTTATACCACAAAATCCTTTTCGCATTCCGCATTTGCAAGCTCAGAAATGAATTTGAAATCTATAAAATGACGTTTACAAATGCCAATTCTTTCTTATAATTGAGGCATTAGTAATCGTAATGAATTTACTATACAATTGGCATTAGTAATGAAATCGATGTATTTCAAAGCATTAGCATTAGTCCAAGTAATAATAATGCCAAAAATTTCATTAGCATTAGTTTCAATTTAATGGTAATGAAATCACCAATTAATTTGTCCAAATAATTAATTAGTCTCATGTATGGGTAATACAATGAACACATAAAATCAGTTTTTGAAATCATGTGGCTTATCATGTTTTCACACTAAGCCCTTAAATTTTTTTATATGTTTTATTCAATTTTTTCATTAAATTAATATTTTCTAAGCTTTTTTTACTTCTAAAAGTTTTTTTTTTAATTTAAAAAATCTAATTTAAAAAAACTAACATTTAAAACCATGGCCCGTCTCGTAATGGGTTAATAAGGCTTGGCATGTTCCATATCTTTGGAAAATTGGAAAAGTATTTCAAGTGCCTTTCCAACGATATATATATTTTGTTCTCTTACGATAAGTTTTGAGTGGAGAAATAAGCCATTGAATATTATTGTAGATCATCTTCATCTACATAAATCGGGAACTATGAAAATTTTATTTTATTTAAAATAAAAAAAGCTTAACATCCCAGCAAAATCTTTCATTACCAAATAAGTGGTTATATAATAGAAATTCATAGCTCCGCACAACTTATTTTTTGGCGTCTAAACTCATTATTTTTGTTTGACGTGGTCGTTTTTATAAGTAGTCGCGCTTACCCGCTCGCTTACAAAAAAAATGAGAAATAAGTAGTTATGAGGTTTTGAATAATAAGTGGTTACACACATGCTTACAAAAAGTTGAATTATACGTGGTTATCCGATTGCTTACTTGGTTCTTAAAAATAAGGAGTTAAGCAAATACTATTAGCTTAAGGAAATATATTCAGAAAAATTTAAGTTTTCTCTAGTGTGTAATTTTAAGACTGGTCATAAAAATTTAAACATAAAACATATTTGTTACCTTCTCCGAGAAAAGGGACCTAGTGTGTCAACAAACGGGTTTGGACTTAAGAGTGGGAAAATCGATAAAAATGAGAAAAACATTAAAATTTTAATGTTTAATTTAAAACTTCTGTTGGGATCAGTACGTGGGGTGGCCGTCACTTTGGGGCTACGGTGTGGCTGTTAGATGTGGCTGGTGGCTCCTTACCCTTTTTTTCCTCTTTCTCCTATTTAAAACACTTCCTTTTTCTTTGTTTTATAATTTAGTTTTATTTAATATATAAGTATGTTTTTCTTTTTCTTTCATATATTTTATTTTGCCTTTCTTTACAATTTTTCACTTAGTTTCTATTTAGTTTCAAACCTTTGTTTGTGAAATACACAATTTTGTTTTCCCTTATTTTTACAAGCTCTTATTTCCTGGCTTAAATTCTTTTAAATTTTTCAAAATTCTTTTTTTTTCCTTCACTTTCCATTAGATTTTAATTTTCAGTCTTTTTTTTTTACACACTTGTTGCTGCTGTTTTTAATGCTAACGATTTTAGTTTTTTCTTGATGTTGCCGCCGGCCGATCACGAATAACGAAACAATAATAATAAAAACAGGATAGTGCCCTGAAGATGTGGAGTACCGGGTTTTTTATGCGAATACCCAGTACCCACACCCTCAGTGCACGATCACAACTGCCGTGGCGGCGTTTTCTTGCCGGCGCAAACAACTTCATTTTCACACACTAGGTCCCTTTTCTCGGAGAAGGTCACATTTACATATAATAAATAAAAATGTATAAAATTAAACTGTGTAAAAAGTACTTATTTAAACTATTACGAGTAAGTCATTATTTTATATTTAGAAACAATGAATACAATAGGCCGTTATTAGGAATTCATTATTTTATATTATAAAATAATGCAAAAGGTAATGATATATCATTTTTGGTAATGCAGATAGTAATGAGGTGTCATTACCAATATTTTGCTGGGATATTAAAAAAAAAATTCTAATTCCAAAGAAAATTCCCATATTTGATAAAAAATTATCTAGTCTTTAAAGAATAACGGATTTATACATTAGCGTCTTTAATAGTTACTTATTATCGACAGTAGCCCTCGGCTAATAGTCAGGCATGTGATGAATATCGAAAACGATCTGATTTTCAATGGTTAACATTTTACGATCAGTACAATACCAATTCTTTTTTATTTCCTAATTTAGATGTCCGGAGTCAAATAAAACGATAAATAATAATTTGAAGCCAATTTGATTTTCGCGAAACTAATTATTCTAGATTGAAAAACTTTTCGTTTTCGATTTTCATCACACCCCTGAGTGTGTAGGACCTAAAATCCTGCTGCCCTCCAATACAAAGTTTTTTTTATCATTTAAATTTAATCATATCGCATTGTATTAATTTATATCCAATTTGATCGGGACAAAATTCGGATATAAGTTTATCATTTGATATATATGCGGCCCTATGCTCCTTGCAAGAGTAAAAGGAACAAATATATATATATTTGATATAACTTTGTATCCTTGTAAATACAATTATATCCGATTTGATACAATTTCATATAACCATTTTTCGGATGAAATTATATCCAGTTACATATTGCAAATATATCCATTCACATATAATTTTATACAAACTTTTTTACTCGGTTATCCACATATGAACATTTATGGTGCATCCATATATGTATGGATCCTAAAAATGAGGTAACACCTAAGTATATGTTCATTAGGGCGGGTCGATTTAATAATCGCCCATGGCTCAGTGAAAATCGTATTCTAGGGATCAAAATAAGAAACTTTGCTGAAGGAACCATACCTCTAAAACGAATTCTACTACCCCCCAACTGTTGACTTTTGTCCCGTAGGGTCAAGTTTTGAAAAATCCCACTTTGACCCATTTAGAGTGCCCCAATCGAGTCGAAATGTATGACCGACCCCCACTAACTTTGGAGGGCCGATCCACCCATGCCAGCGATACACCCCCTGGAACTCCCCTGGGGGGTTCCCCATACAAACATTTTAAAAAATCACCATTTTTGGCACTTTATTTTTATTTTAGAAGTTTACAATGAATCCACCATCCTCTACACCGCAAGATGAAGCAATAACAACATCAACAACTATCGAAAACCCAATGAGTCATATACCCAGGCATGATGTTACTGTTTTTGGTGTGTCTACTGATTTGACTGATCTTAATTTACCAACCCATCTGGATATCTTGAGATATTATTTTTACTTGAGCGAACAAAAAAAGTTGTCCTATAAAGCATTCACTATTCAAGTACAAGATAAGTTGATTGGAATTTGGGAAAAACTTGGTATGGAAATAATGCTGAAAAAAAGTGTATGTAATAAATTGAATAGATTGCTTGACAAATATCAAGAGCAAATCAAGAGAAGAAACAAACCCCAACAATTTACAGAGTATGTAAAATCTCTGGAAACTATTTTTTTCATTGGAACATGTAAATGCGATTTGAAGGCAGCTCCATGTGCATGCGGTTTGGTTCCCGAACGCCTCAAAGAGTTTATGCACGATCAACATAATCAGAGAAGTCTAACAATGGATGGATTTGCGATGGAAATTGAAGAGCAAGGAGCAACGTCTATGTCATCAATGCCAACATACCAAGATCCCGATGATTCAACATACGCACCGCCACCGGTTCAAGAAGATTTGGATATAAGCACAAGTTCACAATACACACAGAGATACGATTGTTTTAACTTTGCCTTGGTATGTGACAGATTTGGCGTGCCTGATAGAGTAGCATCAGCAATGGGAACAGCTCTTTTCCATGATTTTAAAATGAAAGATATCCATGGCAAACCTCTCATCATGGATAAATCGAAAGTTCGCCGAGAAAAAGAGAAATGCAGACAAGAAGTGCTTCGCAAACGGTTAGATGATACCAATTTGTTAGCATTTTCATTCGATGGCAGAAAAGATGATACTTTAACGAGAGATACAATTGATGAGAAGTATCATACTAGAATGGTAAAAGAACCTCATCTTGTTATTTTGAGAGAACCGAATTCTGAATTGATTGGTTACGTAAGACTGGAACATGAAACCGCTGAATACAAAACAACCAAATTAAATGATTTTTTCAACGATAAAAATATATCACTGGATGTATTAATTGGCATATGCACTGACGGTGAGCCAACAAACACTGGCCCAAACGGTGGAATTATACGACGATTCGAATTGCTGTTAAAAAGACCATTGCATTGGTTCGTTTGCCTTCTACACTTCAACGAACTTCCGTTTCGGCATTTGTTTAAAGCTTTGGATAAATCAACCAGCACTGGACCAAGATCGGCAACCGGAAAATTGAGCCGTCAAATCGAAACTTGTGAAACTCTTCCGGTAAGTTATTGCTATCACTCATTTATTATAATTGTCAACCGTTTTTAATAGGTGGTGGTGGACGGCTTTCAGAAAATTGAGTTGAAAAATATGCCCCCTGCTCCAGAAAAAATTTAATTTTCCACCGATTCCAAGTACTTATACGACATGGCCCATGCAATTTCTAGCGGCGTGGTTTCAGTGGATCTGGCAAACATCAAACCAGGGAAAATTGTACATTCTCGGTGGCTCACCAAGGCCGCTAGACTATTACGATTATATGTGACAACGGAAAATCCAGATGCAAATTTAAGAATACTGGTTGAATTTATAATTACATGTTATGTGCCAATGTACTTCAATATCAAGTATTACAGCTCTGTCGTGTACGGTAGTAGATTATTTTTCAAATTCATTAGTTGGTCAAGATTTCTAGAACCTCGTTTACGCAAAATTGTCAATAAAGTAATTACAGATAATTCATATTATGCGCATTCGGAAAATATCTTGTTATCAATGTTGTTTGATGATAGCAAAGAAAAGCGCGACTGTGCTATCAAGATAATTCTACGCTATCGAACCGATGTTGACGACCCAACGGGACTTAGAGCTTATAAAAAACCAGATATAATCTTTTATTGCACAAGTTACACGGAAATGATCAATATGAATGACATAAATGACGTATTTGAACCACCATTCACGCGAAGCATTCCATACGATACTTTGAAAGAATATTTAAATCAAGATGATCCACCGTTTAATGATCCAAAAATTCCATCACACATACAAGAAACAGAACGACACGTTCAATTGCTAGCTAGCGTTTCCAAACGAGTTATACCGGAAAATGTAGAGGCTGTTATGGCGACGACATTAGAGAGCCGTGCGAAATTGCCCAGACTTGAAAGCAAAAAAGACTTCAAACAGTAATTTTTTATTTTTTCTTTTCTATTACTAAGTTAAATTAATTTTTTCATTTACATATGTTCTGACTAAATAAATTTCTAAGGAGAAAAAATAAATAAAATAATAAAAATAAATAAAATAAATAAAAAATAATAAAATAAAGTGCCAAAAATGGTGATTTTTTAAAATGTTTGTATGTGCCACTGGCATGGATGGATCGGCCCTCCAAAGTTAGTGGGGGTCGGTCATACATTTGGACTCGATTGGGGCACTCTAAATGGGTCAAAGTGTGATTTTTCAAAACTTGACCCTACGGGACAAAAGTCAACAGTTGGGGGGTAGTAGAATTCGTTTTAGAGGTATGGTTCCTTCGGCAAAGTTTCTTATTTTGATCCCTAGAATACGATTTTTCCTGATCTTTTTGCCTCCCCACAAATCGACCCGGCCTAATGTTCATATATGAACATATACATTTATTAAATATATGGTCATATATACCCATATATTTCTATATTCCGCTGATATTAATTTCATATCAAGAAAATATTTTATTTTTTTATTCAGAATAAACGCAAAATACAAGTATTTTGAAATAGTTTTCTAAAAAGTACTTTTATACTACAATACCATAGACAATACTAAGCCAGTTAATTACTTTTCTACCAGGCAGATTGTGGATGCCACTAAAATTAAACCTCCAAAAGTGAAAAACATGTATACCTTAATATCTGTGTCATTTTCGTCGAGTTTGTTGTTTATTATTTATGCCCTCGTTAAGACGTATTCATGCGTCTACTGCTCAATTAAGAGTTAGTTCAAAAGTTATAAGATTTTTTAAAATAGCGATTTTCGACAAACACCATTTTTTCTTATATGTAATATCGGCTTAAGAATGAAATTTTGTTAATTCCAAAAAAATTTACAAAAAATTATCGTTGATAACACTATGCGACAGTCAAAATCGGGATGGGATGAAACCAACGGGAAAGGTTATATCGGTCAAAAACAAGTTATACGTGTCCCGGCGCTTCGCTGGGTCACCCCTAGGAATCGAGATATATATTTTTTTTGACATAACTCGAGAACCACTACACTGATAGAATTTTCGTTCATACTATTAATGAATCGATTTCATTAATCTGAATTCACTGATTTAATGAAAAAATTTCATTGAGTTAATGAAAAATTCATTAATTTAATGAATTTTTTCATTATATATTTTCAACTAACCCGTAAGATATGCTATAATTTTTATAAGGGTTTTGAATTTGCTAATTACTAAAATAGATATGTTCCAGTAATGAACGCTAGGGTTGCAAACTGAAATTATTTAAATATAAAAGTCCAAATAATGACATCATTGTGTTTTGGCTATTTAGATCAATCGGTAACGCGATAATGTTTACATTCTGGTGATTGCGGGTTCAAGTCGACTTCAGGGAGATGTCAAAAACGTTGTAAAAACGAAAAAGAAATATATGTACAAATAAAAATTAATAAAATAAAAATAAATAAAACAAGTAACGCAAAAAAAATATATTTTTTTCAATTAGTTTTCATTTAATGAATACGTTTCATTGATCTAATGAACACTTTCTTTGGGGACTTTTCAATGAAAAAAATCATTGGATTAATGAACAAGTTCATTAATACTATGCCCAAAATTCTATCAGTGTAGTCCGATTTTGCTCAAACAATTTTAAAAAATTAAAAATTACAATTCCTTTAATCTGTTCATATAACGTTTTTCTATATACTCAACAGTTTTACCGGTAAAAATAAATGTTTGTTACCGCTACCATAAAAATCAATAACCTTTTGTTTATTACTTTTTTTTAATATTTTAGGCAAAAAATATTTTTTTCTTTATACATTTATTTTTACCGGCAAAACTGTTGAGTATATAGAAAAACGTTATATGAACAGATTAAAGGAATTGTAAATTTTAATTTTTTTTAAATTGTTTGAGCAAAATCGGACTAGTGGTTCTCGAGTTATGTTAAAAAAAAACCACCAAAGGTCAAATCGATATATCTCGATTCCTAGGGGTGACCCAGCGAAACGCCGGGACACGTATAACTTCTTTTTTACCGATATAACTTTCCCTGGTAGTTTGAACCCTTCCCGATCACTGACCCCTACCATTTGTCTCACAGTGTAATAGTTTAGGTATAATCGAACCTCAGCAAAATGTTAGATGTAAAAATGTGTAAACGTTGAATTTTCAATATTAATAGTCAATGAAAGTCAACGTGCATACGAAAAGTAGTGTGTTAGTTTTCGTCTTAAACATCCCAGCAAAAGCTTTCATTACCAAATAAGTGGTTATATAATTAAATTAAAATGTTTTACTGCTTATAATTCGGCGTCAGCCAAGAAAAATTTTTACAATCGGTAGCCAACCACACCTATTCTACAACTGGTTCCACTGCAACCGATTCCATAGAAGTAGTTCTGGAACCAGTGGGATCCCATATGGAAGGTATGACTGAAGTAGAATCAGTTTTACAACTAGTTCCAGAATTGATTCCACTTTGGAGCTATAGAAGTGGTTGCTTCTGGAACAATTTCAAACAAAAATAATCGGTGTTAGAATCGACAGTAGAAGGGGTTGTAAATGAAAAGTAGCTATTCTACAACCGATTCTTTGGAACAGAAAATTTTCCTGGGCAGTATTAGTTATTTTTGTTAGACGAAGACGTATTTATAAGCAGTCTAGCTTACGCTCATATTGGTAACTACTTATTTTTTAACCACTTATAAGTATATGAGGTAAGCCTTATTTTTTAACAACTCGTAACCACTCATTTTTTAACTTGTTGTTATTACCCGAATACCTAATTATTTTGGTAACTACTTATTTTATATATATTTATAGTGCAGCGGGTAAGCGGGTGCACAAATTTTGTGTGTTTTTTCAAGCAGCGAATATGGACAACTACTTACAAAAACTAACTTGTCGAACAAAAATAATGAGTTTTGACAACGAATTATTTGTACACTGATAGAATTTTGTATATAGTAATAATGAATTTGTTCATTAATATAATGAATTTTTTCATTGGAAAGTCCCCAAAGAACGGTTTCATTGGATTAATGAAACATGTTTCATTAAATCAATTTTAATGAATGGATTCATTTATCTAATGAAAGTTTCATAGAATATATGATTTTTTTTTCATTTAAGATTAACATTATGAAAGTTTCATGTGTTTAATGACTTAAATTCATTAGTTTCATGAAATAACTTCATTAATATTTTTCATTTTAGCATAGACTTAATGAAATTATATCAATAAGACGTGAAGTTATTTTTAGTAGAAGTTAATTAGTATAATGATTTGTTCATATTTTTAATGAAGCGTTTTATAGATTTCGCAACAATTCCACGAAAGTGAAAAATGATTTTTTTATACTAAGTTTGACAGCTTTTTTGGCAAAAGTATGAAAAAAATACCGGGCTTAAGGGTTAAAAGCAAACGTTGATCTAAGATGCAATTATGTGTAAACAAATCATACCATTATGTAAGCACTTTTTGATATTTAAAGGCTTTTCCTAAAAAACTCGCTTTAAAATAAAAAAAAAACTGGAATCGGCTCATAATGGGTTAGTAAATATGTCATATTAAAGCCATTTCAATTACCTTTCCAATGATGCTCATATTGTCTTATTGATGCTATAATAAATAGCGGAGATACGGGCAAGTCCATGTGTTAACTTTGTCCCGAAATAGGGGTCTCCGACAAAAAAAATTTCCTATTCAGCCCAATAAGTACTATCTGGGGGAAAAATCGTGGCTGTGCCCCTAAACTCAACTTGTTCCCTTAAAGCCGATATAACTCCCGAGATGAGGGTCTCTTTGTTTAGCCCAAAAATAACACATCCCAGCAAAACCACACATTACCAAATAATGTGTAAAGTAATGTGTTGCCATAGCGGCCGATGCATTACTTTATACCTTACTTCACTGATGAATTTTACAGGCGATAAGCCCCGAAGTAATGTATGAGGAGGAAGTGATAAAGTAATTGGTTACTTATGTGGTTACGAGGATGCGAAAAGTAATGGGTCTAAAAATAGATTTTCGTAAAAAAAATTTTATTTAAAAAAAATTTATTACAAATATTTTTTTTAATAAATATATAAACGAGGTCACGCTGGGATTCGAACCTGGGATCCCTGCATGTTAGCCGAGAACTCTACCACCTGAGCTATCGACACATATAACATTTGATTGCTTAAAAAGTAAATGAATTGTTGTGCTTCGTATTTTCATTTGTAATGTCGAAAAATATATACCCATGCTTACAAAAAAACACAAAGTAATGTGTCTAAAAATAGATTTTCAAAAATATTCTAAGCATTACTTTCCATTTATAAATCATGCATTACGTAATGAGTGATTGGTAAGTCATTACTTTTTGGTCCGAAATAATGCAGAAGGTAACGAGGTATCATTACAAGGTAATGCGTGAGTATATCGCACCCATTACCAAAGTTTTGCTGGGATATATAGGGAAAACCAAAAAGAGGCAAAATTGTACCTGAAATCTATTTTATAAGTTAAATTTTTCTTTATGAAATTTTCATTAATTTAATGAATTTTTTTTATGAAATTATGCATAACAACAATGAATTTTCATTCAGTTAATGAATTTTTTCATTAAATCAATGAATCCATTTTAATGAAATCGGTTCATTACACCCCAAGTTTTATTGGAAATGGTCCCAAACAGAAGAAATCGATTTTTTTTGGAAAACGTTAGCCCGTGCCGAAAGTTGAACAAAAATGGCCCATTTTGGAAAAAAAGTGTATTACTATTAAAAATTCCAAAAATTCGAAATTCCGAAAAAAAGCTCATTTTTTATCCCATTTATTCACTTAATATACTCAAAATGATTCAGACTTGGAATTTTGACTTCATCGGCTATCATTAACCCACTTTAGCCTGTAATCCAAAATGACCCACGAATTTGATAAAAATGCAAAAACGTGTTTTTTTTAAATTAATTTTAAAGATTTTTTAAAATGCCTAATTTGGAGATGTCGATTGTTATTTGTACCACATAATAGTTGATATTAACGAAAAAAAATAAATTGGAAAAATGGTAATGCGAGTTTGTGTTTGGAGCGACTGCTTTCCAGGACATTTTACAAAAATTGCTCATTTTGTCAAAAATTTAACAAAATTTTAATTTTTTCATCAAATTTTGCACAGTTTTCGAAAAGTCATCACTTAAATTTGGTTAGACTATAATTATCTTTGTATCTGTTTAAAAAATCTTTAACCCTTAGGGGCCTGGGGTCAGAAAAGACCCATGAAACTTAATATTAAATATGACTACGAACCAAATGAACTGAAATTTGGCACGAATAATCTTGACTATATATGTAATAACTTTACTAAGTTTGGACTCATTTGTATCTACCATGTGGAGATGCGAGTCCGGTACCAAAGCTTTTTTTAAATAAAATTATTAATTTTTTCCGGTACCGGACCAAAAATATCCACACAGTTGAACAAAATGAACTGAAATTTGGCTCGAATGATCTTGGCTGTATGTGTAATAACTTTACTAAGTTTGGACTCATTCGGAGCTACCGTGTGGAAATACGAGTCCGGTACCGAAGTTTTTTTTAAATAAAATTATTAATTTTTGCCGGTACCAGACCAAAAATATCCACACAGTTAAACCAAATGAACTGAAATTTGGCGCTAATAATCTTTGCTGTATGTGTAATAACCTTACTAAGTTTGGACTCACTAGGATCTACCATGTGGAAATGCGAGTCCGGTACCGAAGTTTTTTTAAATAAAATTATTAATTTTTTCCGGTACCGGACCAAAAATATCCACACAGTTGAACCAAATGAACTGAAATTTGGCGCTAATAATTTTCGCTGTATCTGTAATAACCTAACTAAGTTTGGACTCACTAGGATCTACCATGTGGAAATGCGAGTCCGGTACCGAAGTTTTTTTAAATAAAATTATTAATTTTTTCCGGTACCGGACCAAAAATATCCACATAGTTGAACCAAATGAACTGAAATTTGGCACGAATATTCTTGGCTATATATGTAATAAGTTTACTAAGTTTGGACTCATTCGGAGCTACCATGTTGAAATACAAGGCCGGTACTTAAATTTCGCGCGAAATCATTCAATATTTAGGGCGATCATTATGAATGCATTTGAACTTTTCGCGCGAAAGTTTATTTGTTCTGGTTAAACGATGTGGAAATGACAACAAGTCCTTTGTTACTGTTTTCGTACTAAAATGTAAAAAATATGCAAACTTTTGTACAAATAATCTCCATTTAATTATATTCTAACTAATAATAACACAAATATTTAATTTTTTAAAGCAGATACCGGTTATACCTGTTTTCCCGGGAATCGCGGTATTAACACAAGAACCGGGATTGGAGTAGGGGACAGTTTTTCGATCAAGTGTTTAGTATGGAAACATTTGGTTAGTTTGGGGACTGTCCTCAAACTCTTCCTAGGTCTAGCGCATAGTATTAAGACATTTTTCATATACAGCATAGTTTGGGCACATTTTGGGCTATTTCCCCGAACTATGCGCACCACAAACATATATATATGTACATAATATGAAAAATAAAAAATTTATGATGTTTTTAGTCGACTAAAATAAAGCAAAATTTGTTGTGGATTTTAGCAGGGTGAGTTGTTATTTTCAATTATAACATAGCTAGAATTTTGTTCTTGCTGTTTTATCTTACTAATATTTAGCAAACCCATTCTGCTAGTTTTGGCAGTTTCTTCTGCAGGGCCTCTTCTACTCTCCCATTTTTAGAGGCGTTATTCTCTCACAGAAAAGTTGCTATATTAGAGGCGTTAGTGACATATTTTTGAGAAAGAATAGTCGTTTTGGAACTTAAAAAGTTCTTTAATAGGAATACATTATGATTTCAAAATGTGAAAGATATAAAAATTATAATAAATATCATAATTTATGTGCGCTTAGCAATATTTACTGATTAATGCATATTATTTTGTTCACTATATCCTAAAAAAATTCCGTTATTTCCCCCGAGTCTGTTAAATTTTTAAATAAATTTTTTTTTCCTTTCTACAAAATAGCACATTTCAATCAAAAATTAATTAATTTATATGGAGATTGGCAGACGTTTTCGCAAAATTTAAGAAAACCTTAAAGGACTACAAAGAGAAAAGAGATTCATTGTGCCAACCGAATTTTTTGTCAATCGATTGGTTTGGTTAGATCTACCGATATATTTGTCTGTGGCAACAGACAATCGGTGAATAAAATAGAATTTCGATTGAAACAAAATATATTTAAATTACATCAGGAATGCATTTGATTCCGACAGCTAAATAATTCGGTTACTGCCAACCATTTAGTTGACAATAAATTCTGTTTTCATAATGAATCCGTTTTCTTTGTGTATAAAAAATTACAGAAGAACTTCTAACTTTTATTTAATGAATTATCTGAAAAATCAAATTCACTTTATTTGAATTGGAACTGTCGGAGTTAGTTTTACTTTATTCAATTAACAAAAAAATCTGAAAATATCATTTATCCAATTCATGCATTGAATTCTTTTTTAATTGTGTAATTTATTCGATTACTTAAAAACTGCGCATGAAAGCAATTACCCACGCTCTATCCACGAAGGCAAAAATGACACGCGATTTGTGGCAATTTTTTTTTCATTTAAAATTCCCCAAATATCTGTATTAAAAATACATGTATTTTTCTTTTAGTTTAAAAATGAATAACATACATAAATCCTTCTTCTTCTTTTTTTAATAAAATATAAACATTTAGATAAAAAAAAAATAAATTAAAATATTAACAAGTATTTTTATTAAAAAAGCTTGAAAAATTTACTAACATAACATGCATGTTTTAATTTTTGTGGCGTTATTGGTTGTACATCTAAAAATTACTTCAGTGTAGTTACGTCTTCTTGTTTCAGACAAAAGCAAGTCAAAAGGATGTAACTAACATAAAATCTTAAATAAAACAAAAATTGTTTAAAAAAATACATAAATCTCCATACCATAATTAAATTTAAAAAAACTGCAAAGAATACTTTATTATTATTGATTTTGTAACGTTTTTTGCTTTTCCTGTAAAAAAAATAAAAGTATAGTTACGTCCGTTTGCATTTAATGTGACGATATTAAGTGTTAGAGATAACTGATAAACTATCAAGCTTCATGATTAAAAAACAAAGCCTTTTACTATTAAAAAAAACGTTATAAATTAATTTGGAAAAAATATAAGTATTAATCAGAGATAGTAGTAATTAGCTACTTTGAATTGACCATTGCGCGTTTCCATTACCATTGAATCTATAAAAAGAAAATTAAAAAAAATTCATTACCATTACAAAATGTAATTGCAATGAAAAATATGTTAATTTCATTTGTTTTATTTACATGTGTTGAAACGTTGTTATAATTTTCATTACATTTACGCAATGGTAGTAAAAAAAATCAATTCCATTTTTTCTACACTAGGTAGACAAATGAAATTTCATTACTATCCCAGCAAAAACAGACATTACCGAGTAATTAAGCGACTAAGTAGCATACAAAGGGTTTCACTACTTACCAGGCTATTTACTCGCAACATTACTTTTGTTCGCGATGTCCAAAAATTCATGGGTGGTCATTACGCTCTCGCTTACAAAAAAGTGCGAATAACGAGTTACCCATAGTGAAAGAATAAGTAGTTACTCACAAAGATAGAATAAGTGGTTACTCAGAAGTTAGGAAATTAATCGTTACCCTACATTGTAAAATAGTTGGTCATATTGGAAAAAAAAAAATGTTTACCTTGGAAAAGTTCCTATTTAGTCCAAAACAAATTTATAAATAAAAAATATTAATATAAAAAAGACTTAATCAGTACTTATTTAATCAATTACCAGTAAGTGATTACTTTGCACGAAGATGTAAGTACTTCTACATCTTATTATCGGTAAGTCATTCTTTTGTATTTTAAAGTAATGCAAAAGGTAATGACTTATCATTACTTGATAATCCGTATGGTAATGACCTGTCATTACCATGTTTTTGCTGGGTATTACTTATCATAATGATGTAAAGAAAGTTTTGTTCTTGGTTCTACACTGAAAAATTTTCCTTTATGTAAATTTTTTTTGCGATTTAAGTTTTTGCAACTAGCCACCAAACTTTGATGTATGTCCCTAGATTATAAATTAAAAAAAAAATTGCAAAATTATGGCGGAAAGCGAAAAAAGACTTTATGGTAAAAAAATTCAATTAAAAAACTTAATCACCGATTAACATTCTACAAACAAATATACTGATGCAAAAAGTTTCCTTTTGGCAAATTTTTTCCGCGATTTTTTTTTGCAACTAACTACCAAACTTTGTTATATGAAATGGGAATTATAGTCCGTAGATTATAAATTTGAAAAAACCGCACTTAAAAAATTACAAAATAATGGCGGAATGCGAAAAGAGACTTTATGGTACAAAAACTGAATTAAAACACCTAATCAGCGATTAACATTCTGCAAACGAATATATTGATATAAGAAATTTCTTTTTTGCAAATTTTTTTCGCGAATTTTTTAAATAGCCACCACACTTTGTTGTATGAAATGGGCATTATAGTCCCTAGATCATAAATTTGAAAAAAGCACTTAAAAAATTGCAGAATAATGGGGGAGCACGAAAAAAGTTTTTATGGTACAAACACTGAATTAAAAAACCTAATCAGCGATTAACATATTGCAAACAAATATATTGATGTAAGAATTTTCCGTTTTACAATTTTTTTCCCGATTTTTTTCGTAATTCTTTTTTTTAACTAGCCACCAAACTTTGTTGTATGAAATGGGCATTATATTCCCTAGATTATAAATTGGAAAAAAAAACGCACTTAAAAAATTGCAGAATAATGGGGGAGCACGAAACAAGTTTTTATGGTACAAACACTGAATTAAAAAACCTAATCAGCGATTAACATTCTGCAAACAAATATATTGATGTAAAAAATTTCCTTTTTGAAATTTTTTTTTGCGTTTTTTTTGGCAACTAGCCACTAAATTTTGTTGTATGAAATGGGTACTATATCTCTAGAATACAAATTTTAAGAAACCGCACTTAAAAAATTCCAAAATAACGGCCGGACGCGAAAAAAGACTTTATGTTAAAAGAATTGAATTAAAACACTTAATTAGCTTAATACGTACTCGGATAAAACGAGTTCTCGGTTAATACGAACTAATTTAGAAGTCCCGAAGTTTTGGCAACAATTTCAACAACACTCTGTTAAAACGAACTGTTTGTGATGGTCCCACAAACAAATTTTGTATATATTACGAACTTTTATTACGAACTTTACAGAATTTTACAATTTTTTCTATATTTTTTTATTTTCTGACAAATTTTAAACTGAACAAACAAAATTTTTTTCTTAAATATATTGCAAACAATATATTTAGGAAACCAAATGAAAAAATTGTAAAATTTTAAAGTTTCAAGGAAATTCAAATATTTTGTGGATAATTAAATAAATTTCCCCCTATTAATACGAACCTCGCTTACAACGGACTAATTAATATTGTCCCCCGGAGTTCGTCTTAAGCCAGTTTTACTGTAAATTAATGCAAGAAATTTGCTTTTTATATTTTTTTCGGGATTTTTTTCGCATTTTTTTCATGCAGATACATATGTGCAACAAAATTGCAGCGATTTGTTAGTGAATATTTTGCTACAAATGCATTTTGTCAATAAATGCATATCTTGCCAAAAATGACTGTTTTAAAATTTCTCACTAAAACTGAGCTTTTACACAATTTAAAGTGCTTATGTATAAAAATGTGAAACACGTTTATAAAATGAATTTTGTATGAGAATTTTGTTTTATAAGCCATTTATAAATGTTAAAAGTGATTATGCATATATGGCCATATGCACAATCACTTTAAAAAAATTTAAAAGAAAAAATGTGAAATAGATTGCATCTTCAATATAAAATACTGACAAAAAAGCCAGAAATAAAATTGATAGAACTTGATGAACTTGGTCACTAAAAAATCTTTAAAAAAAACATTTTTTTTTAACCCGGATAAAAATATATCCACTTTAAACTTTGCAGTGCTGTAACTCAGGAACGGCTTAACGTAGGGCATAGAGATTTCGGATCTAGGAAATATAGGTAATTCTTAATCTTTTAAAGGTTATTTGATCGGATCAGTAGTTCAGGAGCAACCATCTTCCAAAGTCACACCTACGTAAACACACACCCGGCATACGTTGTACCAAACCACTTTAAATCAAAATAAAAGGCAACAAACCATTTTATAGTGTGTTTAAATTATAATAATTTATTTGAAAAATGAAGATTATTTAATTACATATTAGCCGCTTTTTCTAATCAATAAGTAATTCTAAAAGTGCTCAACAGATGGGGTTAGATTCTCCCTATTTTAAAAAGAATTTTCTGTCCGACACTTCTTTCCCCCTAATTTTTATTACCGAATTCGATGATAAAGGATTTTACTTTAACTTTTAATTATATTTTATATAAAACAGCGGTAAACAGTCTGCCTTTTCAGTTTTATCATTTCAATTTATATTTTTACACAATTGAAAAATGATATTACAATATTTAATATTCACTAATTGGATTTAATTAAATTACTTACAGTAGAGTGAAAAATTGCCATTTCTATTTCAGCTATTTCTCCATATCCAAGATGGAAAATATGTATTTGCTTAGGTGTAGTTTTTTTTCTAAACATATTTCATAAAAAAAAAATTTAACAAAAACCTTTTATTTGTTAGTTTTTAAATTTTTTTTTGTTTCACTTTTAATTTTCATTCGTATTTTTTTCTGACATTAAATTAACATTACCCAGTCAGAAAAATACAAACGGGAAAGCGGTGGCAAAGCATTTTAACAGGTGGTACAAGTATTGGCAAAAAGTGCTTTCCCATTCCCAAAATGATAACATCATTAGACAAAAGGACCGGCTGTTCAAAAAGCGCCGGAAAAGCACTGGAGGAACAAAATTTTTAAACGTTGGCAAAACGCTGGCAAAACCAATAAATAAGTGGTCTGGAAATATATTTTCCAAAATAAAATTAAAAAAAAAAGTTCATATGTATTTTTTTGACCCCTGCCGTGATTTGAACCCAGGCCGTCAGATTGGCAGACGATTGCTCTACCCACTGAGCTAACGACACATATAATATTTAATGGCTAAACACATAAATGAGTGATAATAGCTGGACAACTACTGGCTGTTGCAAAATGCTAGTACTGGCAAACAATTTTAAGTAACTAGTATGCCAGTGTTTGGAGGGCAAAAAAAAAGTTGGTCTTCAAAGAGCTTTCCCACAAACAAAAAAATTGATTTTATAAAACAAAAAAAATTTTAAATTAAAAAAAATCCCAAAAAATATTTTTGCTTGCAACCGGATTTGAACTCGGAACCTTCCGACTACAAACATTATTTAACGAAGCGTCAGCATTTTTATAAAATCATTGGTTTTCCAGTGAATTTATTTTTGTACGCCTGGTAGCATTGGCTAGGTAGCACTGGATAACCACTGGTTGCAAACCTTGGCATATCACTCTAAGCCAATTCTTTGCCAGTGGTTTTTTTTTATAAACCACCGAAATTTTTGTAAAAAAAATACTGGTAAAACGCTTTTCGCAAACGCTGGCAAAGCGTCCCAAATGAGTGTTCTGCCAGTCATTTATTTTTAACACCGTGGTTACCCAGTGGTATGCCAGTGCTTGATTTTTTGTACCACTGGCGATTTCTGACTGGGTATATTAATGTTTCAAATATTTGTGCTTTTATTGTGGACTTATTAAATCCCGCTTTTCTTTTGGATTTAATAAATCCACTTTTTGTATGAAAAATGCAGTCGGTATTGGTGATCGAATGCTCAAGACACATTGGCTTCTTACATTTGCCGCACACCTTTCTGGTTTTTATACGCCGTTTTGTTTCTTGAGCATAAGATAAATAGCAGGAACCGCTGATAGGTTTTGGCGTGCGGGCTGCGGCAGATCTCGATGGTTCCGGGTTCAACATTGATTCCAGCGGTCGGTTGAAATATGACTCAATAGCTATTTTAGTGGAGAAGTTTCGCGTGACTTGCCGATTTAGTGCACGTTCTTCCATAATTGGCATACACAATGCTTCAGCCAAGCTGCGAAGGAACTGCTTACGCTTGTTTGATTTAGCAGGCAGCATGGGGTTGTTTATTTCGTGTACTATAAACGCTGCAAGAGCCGTTATGTCCAACATGTTGAAAAATAGTGACAGTGGCCAACGCTTCGTCTGTCGTTGTGTAGAATATTCACTGAACAATTGGTCCATTTACCCTCTCGCTTACAAAAAAGTGCGAATAACGAGTTACCCATAGTGAAAGAATAAGTAGTTACTCAAAAAAATAGAATAAGTGGTAACTCAGAATTTAGGAAATAAGTGGTTACCCTTCATTGTTAAATAGTTGTTCATATTGGAAATATAAACTTTTACCTCGGAAAATTTTCTATTCAGTTGCAAAAATGTCCAAAACAATTTAATAAATAAAATGGTAATATAAAAAAGACTAAATCAGTACTTATTTAATCAATTACCAGTAAGTGATTAATTTGCAAGAATATATAAGTACTTCTATAATTTATTATCAGTAAGTCATTATTTTGTATTTTAAAGTAATGCAAAGGGTAATGACCTATCATTACTTGGTAATCCGTAGGGTAGTGACCTGTAATTACCATGTTTTGTCTGGGTATCTTTATGTGAATTAAATAAATTTAAATTTTCGTGTTTTTTTTATAATAATTATTTTTGGCGTTATAATTATTTCCTCCCAGTGTATCTGGCTCATTCAAAATAACACATTTCTTTATTTATGTTTGGATTTGTTTTTATACAAAGTAAATACGTACATAACTATTTTCTATACACATAAAAATTTTATATTTTTTAGCTTCATAATATATTTTTTTCGCATTAAATTTGAGAAACAAAAAAATTGTTTGAATATTATTTTTAAAATTTTGTTGGGAATTTAGCATTAAAATTATTTCTTTATATATAAAAGAAAGAAAATCTCATTATGTCCACAACATAAATTACTTTGAAAATTTGATTATAAAAACTGCATTAAGGACACAATCTAAGTTTTTTATTCTTAAAAAAGCAACGTTAAGTTAAAAACAATAAAGAAAACAAGAAATATGGAAACACGAAATTTAAAAAGTAATTTTCTCTTACCCAAAGGATCTATGCGCATAATAATTTCGCCAACTACTACATCCATTGCGAGGAATAACATTAGAGAAAACCAAATTTTTACTTGTGAAATTTCCATTATTTTTTTTTATTGTACCGCCAGCTATGTAGCGGATATCGATGATTTTGCATCCGCCCCAATGTCGATACAACTACTCTTTGCACGGTTGATATTTGCTTTTGCTCTGCTTCAGCTTTTGTTGTTTATTATTGATGCTGACAACAACGTCGATGCCGTAGTTGAAAACAATAGTACAATAGTTATAGCAATAAGGGTGATTTCGTTTTAATTTTGTAAAAATTTTTCGGCATCAAAAACCAAAACAGAAACCGCACCGTAAGCTGAAAATCCAGATTGTTGGAAATGTAAAATTTCCCCAGCACATAATAATCTTTTATGAAAAGTAGTGGTCTAGTGGGTAGTAGGGAGTGGTTATATTGATGGTTGAAGAAAGTTTGTTTTAACATAAGCTGAAACAACAGCAGCAGCATCAATAACCATCAATGTATTATTCACTCAATACCAAAAAAAAACTCAATTTAAACGTTTTTCTCCGTGACCAACTATCGAAACTTTACTGACCTCACATTTTCACTTGATTTACGATTTTTAGAGAAATATTTTTTTTATTTATGTAAGTTTTACTGAATACAAAATTTTTGCATATAAGACTTTGTTAACATTTCACATTTTTTTGTAAAACTTTTAGTGTCAGTATACTTAGTATATCTTGCATTTTTTTTTATTTAAAACACGTTACATATTTACTTTTTTATATATTAAAATTCACTTTATATGCTATTTTTTAACAGGAAATAAATGAAACTCAATATTTTTTTTTTAGTTTTTATATTGTTTTGTACATGTGTGTGTGCGTTTCTAAAGCCATTATTGTAGTTCTTTGTCGTTATTAAAAAATGCAAAATCCATATTTAAAATATTTTCCAATTAAATTAAATTAACAGGTTTATATTGGTGGAATTATTACCGGTATTGATATAATTTAAAATTGGTCATAGTTAACATACAAACTTCCATGGACTCTTAAAATTATAGATATGTGTTTAGCAAAAAGCAAAAAATTATAGTTCCGGACAAGTTATGAACTATTTAGTATGCCAATTCTAAAAAATAATATATACGCTTAAATTCTGAGGTCTTAAGTTACACTGCATGACAAATCTTGACTTTTAAAAATTAATAGAGCTCTGACCATCAATTCTATATATTTCGGGCATGCTGATTACAATGGCGTACTTTATTTTTCTATCAATGGTACAGATTTTTCGCTAAATGTCTTTAAAGTTTCGCAGTTTTCCCTTTAGTTTTTTATATACAAAAATTTTTAAATGCAATAAAAATAATTTTTTTGTGGTGAAATGTAGGCACAGGTCCTGTATTCATATTTAGGCTTAAAATTTGATACATAAAACTTCATACTAAAACCACTGTTCTCGTTTTAGATGGATTTTTACGGTTTTTTAAGGTTTTAGCCAATTGAATCGCTGAAAGCAAAATCGGCCTTAATAAATGATATGGCTAACCCCCTGTTTTTATAAAGCGAGCGGAATATTTCCGCCTGAGGAATAACAATAACAAAATATACACATTCCTCTGCAGGAATATTTCCTTTCGCTTTATAGAAACAGGGGGTTAGTAAAGAAGCAATTAAAAGGAAAATATTTCACCGAAAAAACTTATTCATCTATAGCGGCCTATATGTTAAAATCGCGATTTTTCAAAAATTTTGTATGGCAGCATAGCTTTCCAAGATGTCCTGAAAGTCCAACTTTTTGTATAATATGGGGTCACCTCTAAAAACTGTTACAAAATTTCAAGCGAAACAGTTTCCATTTGCAAAAGTTATCGCAATAAATAAATTTTTTAATAAGGTTAGTATCATACTAAAGACACTTTAGTATCTTAAAATGTCTTTAGTAGAATACATTTTATTTATTGTAATATTTTCCTTTTAATTGCTTCCTTACTAAGGCTTTAATTTATTGAGGTCGATTGTACATTCGGCGACAAAAATCGCTGAAATAGCAAAAACCATAAAAACCTATATAAAACGCTACACACACAAAATCTTTTAGTTGGAAATCCATCACCGCGGCCATTGTTTTACCTCTGCAACAACATTTTAATTATAATTACAGAAAAACAGATGTATTAGAAAACTATTGGTTTTATTAACTAAACATTTTAAACTTTACTATTAATAGGTCCCAACAGCTAAAAAAATCTGTCCCCCCAACCAATTTGAAGAAACATAAAAATTTATAATTTTATTTGGTAGTGGTAACTATCAGCAATGCTGAAAATTTAATATTTTCCCTCATAAATTAGCAATATGCATTATTTGTCAGTTGTACCAACCAAAGTTTTAAAATGTTTCTCTACTAGTGCCTTACTAATTGTTTTCTACTAACTGATGGTTGCATGTTCTGAATTGAAAAAAGCTCAATCAGTTGTGTTATAGATTTTTGGTTGTGATACCCAAATTAAAACTACAAAAAATCCATTCTAAAACTTTTGGTCATCATAACCAAAAATAAACAATCACAACCGAAAGATATTTGCATTTGTTTCAGTTGTCAAAAAATTCAAAGTATAAAGCCAAATTAATAACAAAAATTAAAGAAAAATAATTTAAACTCTTTTTTTTATTATAATGGTACAAATTTAAAATTTTTGGCATTGTTTGAAATTTCGGCAGTGCAGTAAACTAAAGGTATGTAAAAATCTTTCCTTTGTACATTCTAAATTTACTTATATTAAATGTTTATAATTTTAGGTCTTAAAAGTTGATGTAAATTTAGTGTGAAAAATACCCTTCTTCGTGAAGTTCCCGGCAAAAGCTAAATTTTACTAATAAAAGTTTAGTAAAATTCTACCAATATGAGGTAATTGTTTATATTTTAAAAAGTAATTCTACGGTATACTCCTCAGCAAATAAATATATATCTCAAACTCTTAATTTTTCTTTATTCAATTTAGATTTATATTCTATTTTTTTTCTTCTTTTTTTGCCGTTCTATATAAAGTCTAAGGCTTGTATTCAGAAAAATATTTTGAATTTTATTACAGTTTAATAAAACAAATTAACATGCAAAACAACAATAAAAATCCTTCAATTAGCCTCTAATAAGACAAAAAGTTTTTTTTGAATAACCATGTAACTCTTTTTTTATATTTTCTACTTATGAATTAATAAAAAAAAATTAAAAAAAAATGGAAACAGTGTTTTATTTAATTCGGTTGGGGTTTCTAAAAATATTCGGTTGGATCTACTGCACGCTGAAAAAAAACGGCCTGTCCCAAACATATTTTTGCTGGTAATATATTTGGAGAAATTGTTAAACATATTCGCCGTGTTTTTACTAGAAACAATATATATTTGCATGTAAATATATTATGTTTGCCTTTAAATATATAAATGTTTGGATGAAATGAAATGACGCTATCGACACACATATTATATGTTTGGCAGCAAACATACAATATGTGTGTCATAAACAAATTATGTTTCCATGCAAATACTATATATAAATAATATATTTAGTTATAAAGCAATTATTAATATATGCCAAACAATAGGCGTATTTATTCTACTCTCCAAATTTCTCTATATTTTAATGGAAAAACATAAAAAGTAAAATTAATACATCTACGTACTGTTTGGCGATTATTTAATAACTTAATATATTATAAATCACATTGAATTTTGCATCTAATACAAATCTTTCATTGAAAAACAATAACTACAATTTCTTCATTTATTTTTTATTTATTTTTATTAACAAATATTAATTAAAAACTCTTATTATAAGTTAATACTTTAAATAAAAATAGTGTAAAAAAGCGCCTAAGTAAACCCATTAAATTTAGTTTTCCTTTACAAAAATTGTATGTACCTACTCATTTTTTTATTTATGCAGTTTGATGGGAGTGAACAAATATAGGTTTATTGTGAAATAGTTCGGAATTTATGACCCGTAATTCGAAAATGAAAAAGAAATAAACAGGGCAGCGACTTTCGTGCATAAAAAATATAAAAATACGCACTAAAAAAGCTCTCAGAATAGTGAATATGCACTAACAATAAAAAATTTATCGATTTAAAAATATCTTATTTATTACCGGAAAACTAAAATCCAATATAAAGTTGTGGCAACAGCATGCTTCTTATTTTTTATGTGCTGCATCGTATCAAGGTAAACAAATTCTTCCTCTAGTTTATTTATATTTAAAGCACAATAAGTTGTTCCATTTTCACATGAAAAACTGTAACACCTACTCCATATAAAACAATTATTTTTCACTGCAATTGTTCAGGACAATTATGATTGTGTCTTCCAATAAAATGAAAAAAGTATTCATTTTCAGAATTTAAATTAACTTTTGAGGCCTTTTAAGTTCGAGTGAAATTTTTTCACGACAAAAACAACTTACTGTGCTTAAAGCATAATTTAAATTAAAAAAAGTAATAAAAGTCATTAAATATGCACTTTGAAGCAAAATATACAAATTTGCTAAATACAAACCAACATTTGCATGAAAATTGCTACCCTGGTGATATTTATGTGAGTTATCGAAAGTGTAGGTCCAGAATAAGAGCGCAGTAATTTTTTCCATACATTTTGACATTTAAAAATTGCTGGGGGTAGCTGAATTTTATTTTAATAGCGGTTTTTGTTATTCTCCCATTTTTTTTTCTCATACTCTCACCAATATTGTCAACTCTATTGTTATTTTTGCTTGGGTTCACTACATTTTGTAATATCAAAGAGTACAGCTAACAAAGATAAACAATGGCTCTTCTGACTCTTTTTCTATTTTTTGCAAAAAAAATTAAATTTTTAAATTATTAAAATTTCGTTTTCTTTATTCAACTGAGATATTTAACATTATTAGTAGCTCGTTAGTTCATCGTTTAACATTGCATATTATGTTTGCCCTAAACTAAGAGACATATGAGTGGCATAAAGTCTCCTTGTTATATATAACACATGCTCAATTATGTCGCTGCTGCTGTACGTCGTTATTTCGGGCGCTTTTTTTCTCAGAGCGATAATCGCTAGCCTCTGCGCGGTTATTCTGGGCCGTCACTAAATCGTAAATTAATGTATTTTTTCTTAAGCGGCCTATATACGACCAAGCATGCTGTACAGCATGCTGCACGGCTGTATGAATTTGACCATTTAATGTCTAATTTGACAGTTTGTCAAGCATGTTGGACGAAACACAAAATTTTTTGATTTTTAGGCAAGTTTGTCAAACACGCTTTACCGTCTAAAATACCGTAATTTGTTTGAGTTTCACGGGAAAAAAAACTGTTATACTCTATATATAAAAAAAAAAAAATTTCACAATAATGACTTTCACGTGAAAATTTTGTAGACTTTGTTTTCACGCAAATTTAATGTACAAGACTATTATTTTTCTGGTGAAAAAGTGATATTTTGTCTTTATTCTGATTGTGGCTTTGTTATAAAATTAAAAAATTGTTTGTAATTCAAAAAATCTGTGGTTATCATACACAGAGTTGAATAGAATCAGCTGAGATATCTTAAGAATTAAGCACCGTAAGTTGTTTTAGTTTCACGTAAAAAACTGTTATATTCCATATAAAAACAATAATTTTTACGGCAGTGAGTTTCACGTGAAAATTGTGTAGACTTTGTTTTCACGCAAATTTAATGTTCAAAACTCTTATTTTTCTTGTGAAAAAATGTCATTTTGTGGTTATTGTGATTGGATCTTTCTAAAAAAATTATAAATTTTTCGAATTTAAAGTAACTTTTGAGGCATTTTAAGTTCGAGTGAAAATCTTCCACGTGTAAAACAACTTACGGTGCTTTAAGGATAAAAATAGCATTGTTAGATTTCGTTGATATTAGTCTAAGTTGAGTAGTTGATAACAAATTCGATTTGCTTTCAACTGTCACATAAGTAGACAATTATCAATTATTTACCCATTCAAAGGCGAATGACACTGATGATGGCTTTGTAGCGAAAGCCTAAAAAAAGTATTCTGTCTTGCTGGTCTTATCGAATTCTTTAAAAAAAATTTTTTCTTTGTAATTTACTTGTAAAAATTGTATCATTTAAACAGAAAGTGATATTAATTTATGATCTAGAGTCAAACTAAAGAACATTCATTTACCAAAATAACAGATCAACTAAACATTCCCCTCGTTCAAAATTGTTAATTTTTATAACTTAAATTGCAATTTGGAGCATTTTAAATTTGAGTAAAATATTTTCACGTGAAAAACAACTTACGGCTTACGGAGCTTAATGAAAAAACCATCAATCATTGGAGAATTTTACATTTTTAATAAGTTGTTTTGTGACAAGAAAGGGATAACGTTAATAAATAAACTAAAATATGCAAAAACAGAAATTCAAAAATGAAATTCCAAGAAAAAAATTAATAAAAATAATTTTGTCATTATCATCTGCTGTGTTTATTTTGTGGTTTTGAAGTCAAATTTTAAAGCATGCTTGTCCGTGTATCCCAAAAACCATTTTTTGTTTATCAAACAAGCTGGACAGCATGCTTGCTCGTATATAGGCCGCTTTAGCACTCTTGGCGTCGAAAAAATACTCTTCAAACAATTTTTTGATACCGATATAAAACTCTTATTTCCCATCCCTGGTTTGAGCTTATGTAGGTGTGAGAGAGCGCCCATGGGCATAGGCATTGTCGACCTCTGCTTTACAAGCAGTTCAAATAATAACTTAAAAAATTACCCGATTTGATTTCTGAAAAAAAAATTTTAGAAAGAGATGATTTCCCAAAAAACGAGATTTTTACTTTTCAAATGAACTCTAATATATGTACATGTACAGTATACATGTACTCAGGTCGTGTGATTTTTCTTTGAATTTTTTTTACATTAGAAATTATGTCTAATTCTATATTTTAAAAAAATTAATAAAGTAAAACTAATTTTTAGACTAAAAAATTGTCCGTCAAAAAAAAATAAATAAAAAAATTAATATAAAAAACAATTTTACTAAATTGCAAAAAATTGTGAAACAAATTTTATCTTACATGAAAATTATTAAAAATCAATGAACAAATTTGTGTTTATAGAGTCTTATTTAATTGAGTGGTTTTCCTAAAAAATATATTTTTCAATTTCCTTTTAGTGCCTGCTTTAAGAGCTACTACAAGGCACTTAAAATGTTCGATGAAGTACACAAATTAATCAGTGTGATCGTTTACTCAAAAATCTTACTACTTTTATTACAATTGAAAAATTAATTTACTTTTTGAATTTTTCCAGTTGTGGTAAAAGTAGCAAATTTTAGTAAGTAAACAAACAAGACTACCCAGCAAAATTTTTATGAACTGGTTGCCTCTAAATCTGTTCTAGAATAAGTGTTTTTACCACCGGTTCGGTGGAACAGCTTCTAGAACTGATTCCTGGAAGTCAAAATGGAAGGCCTCACTGTCGCAGAACCGGTTCTATAACTGGTTCTAGAACCTGTTCTAGTTTGGAGGAACATAACCTGTTTCTTTTGGGACAAACTCAAACAAAAATCACCGATGATAGAACATAAATTAGAACAGGTTGCATGCAAGAACAAGTTGCTCTACAACCGGTTCTTTGCATCCGACAATTTTGCTGGGTAGTGTAAAATTTTTACTACAATATTTTCAAAACGTTGAAAAATTTTGTATATAAAAATTTGAGATAATTAACTATATAGTTTTAAATAGCATTTTTTTTAAATCCCGGGATTCCCGAGAATACGGAAACTGAAAAATGCTTAATTTCCCGGGATGGGAAATACCGGGATGCATTTCCTAGTGCTCATGCATTATTATTTGTAAACCTTACAACACGTTTATAAAATGAAGTTTATACGAAAAATTCGTTTTATAAGCCACTTATAAATTTAAAAACTGATTATGCACAGGCGCGTATACAAGGGGGGCTATGGGGCTAAAGACCCCCCCCCCCCGCCTTGAGGACAAAAAAAAATTTTTTTACACATAATGCTGTAATGGAAAACATGATTCATTTTTTAAACCGCCATTTTAGAATTTGACATTAAACAAATATTTTTAGTTTTGAGATTTTGTGTAGATTCTTGGATTTAATAATTTCTTTTGTTTAGGAAACCTGACAGATTCTACATTTTTTCAACAAACAATTCTCAAAATTTTGTTGTAATGAACTTTTTTTACGGAATCAGTATGAAACCATTAACTATTTTTTTGCAATTAAACAAATGTTTTAAGCCATTTTACTCAAAAATTAATATGTAGGGCCAGTTTTATTGTCAGAACAAAGATCGATTTCTAACGAAATTACTTACCTAAGATATATTTAAGAAAAGAATCGTGCTTAGTTCCGAATATAAAACTGGCGTTTATATTTTAAAGTGAGCACAACAATTTTTTTTTTTAACTTAAATGCACTACTAATACTACTACTCTTAATTGAACTTCTTAAATAATTTTTTAATGGTCTTAGGAAGACCATCTCACCCGTAAGTAATTCTCAGACACACCTCAAAATCTTAAAATCTCGGAACAGAATTTCAATTAAGTTCTTTGGTTTTATTTAAGGGTGTATGTAAATTCTCAAATTCTAAAACTTTTGCCGAAGAAACTCTTCATATCGTATAAAAATTTTACCATAAAAAAATTTTTTTAAAAAAAAATCACATTTGTAAAAAAGAAATTGTACACAGAAAGAATTTACAAAATTCTAATTAAATTTCTAAACACCTCTCTCATACCAAATTTGTAAATACAAAACAAAACTTTTTAAAAAGGCACCAACAAAGAAATTTGTAAATCCAAAAAAAAATTTCCTTTTTCTTTTCGTAATTTTGAATTTTTTATTTTTAAACTATTTTTATATGAAAGATAATAATTTACAAACGAGTTACAAATATTTCAAACATAAAAATTCTTGGGAATAAAATTTCAATTTAAAAGAAAATGTGATTGCTTTTACAAATTCCCATTGTTGGTACCTACAGTTTTTTCTGTGTAGAAAAATTGAATACCATTGCATATTTTCTAGTGTTTTAAATTTTTTTTAATCGAAGATAACTGGCGTTTTTAAAAACTTTTAGTTATTGATTAAAAATTTGTATTGAATTTAACAAGTAAATACACTCATAAAAAAAGTTTGTAGAAAAGTTAGTAAAACTGTTAGTACTTCAACTTAACAAATTTTTAACTAATTTTTAGTTAAAATTTAATTTTTAGTTAATTTTTTTGCTACCTCCACATTACTAACTTACAAATTTTTTTGCTATTTTTTTTTGCTGAATTTAGTTACTAATTTTTAACAATAAATTTGCTAACTTTACAGTATTTTGCTGAATTTTAGTTACTAATTTTTAACAGAAGATTTGCTAATTTTATAAATTTTTTGTAAACTAAACCACCAATTTTGGAGCGCTTATAAACAGAATGTTAAATGACTCTAAAAATTACTGCATATTTTTAACTCGCCAAAAATAAATCAAAAAGTTTTTAAATAAAGCTAAATTGAAATGGTTGAAAATTATTAAAATTTATGAGAAAATTTTCTATTTATCGTAATACATTAATTTTGAAAGATCTCACGGTTTATTTTGGACGAACTATTTTCATATCAAAATTGTGTTTAAAAGCAAGTGGAGTTTACGGGGATGACCCTAATTTTTTCCTCCCAATATTGTACTTTATAAGCTTATTTAAAGAATACGATATTTTCAATCGGCTAATTTTTAACAGAAGATTTGCTAATTTTACAAATTTTTTGTAAACTAAACCACCAATTTTGGAGCGCTTATAAACAGAATGTTAAATGACTCATAAAAATTACTGCATATTTTTAACTGGACAAAAATAATGCAAAAAGTTTTTAAATAAAGCTAAATTGAAATGGTTGAAAATTTGTCCTACTCATAAAATATCTAAATTATTAAAATTTATGGGAAAAGTTTCTATTTATCGTAATACATTAATTTTCAAAGATCAAGGTTTATTTTGGACGAACCATTTTAATATGAAAATTGTGATTTAAAGTATCTCTGGGGAGCAAGTGGAGTTTATGGGAATGACCCTAATTTTTTTCCCCCAATATTGTAATTTTTAAGCTTCCCGACTAAAAAAGTTTTTATATAATCTTATATGATTTGATATAAATTTAAATGTTTATATGCGTGGCTTTATATAACCATATAGATTTATATTAACACTTTGGTTTTATAAATATGTTTGATATAACGTTATATATAATCATATGCGATTTGGTCTCCAGCCATATATTAAGAGATCTGCAAATATAGTTGATACATAATTATATATAATGGCATATAAGCTTTTATAAACCATATTATATCAAAATATATAACAAAGTTAATAGAAAATTGTATTAATTTTATATATAATTATATCTGACATAATATCTAATTATACAAAATTTTATAAAGTTTAATTGCAATTTTTAAATTTAAAAATAAAAATTAGAAAAACATATGTTGAAATAAATATGGTTTAAGTTCAGTTATTTTTTCCGTGAAAAAAAATTAATTCTGAAAGTTTTTTTTTTTTCTTTTATAAGACAGTTGTTCCGACAAATTTTTGTAATGTTTTATTTTGTCAGCTATTTCCAAGTTTATTAACAAAAATTTTTCTAAACATTAAGCATTAGTATTTAATATGAATGAAAATAAGTGATCTCAACAATATTTACTAAAATTTTATTTGAAAATCTTCATCAAATTATATGTATTAATATATAATTTGATGAAGTAAGATAGACCCATTTTTCGGATCAAATTGTATCAGGTTAGATAACATGCTTATCTCGCTTGATATAATTATATCTTCCAATATTCGGATCAAATTAGATATGGACGTATATATGGGTTTATATATGGTGATATATGATTATATAATATCTTTTTTAATCGGGTTATTTAAAGAATACAATATTTTTAATAGGCCACACCTTCTTCCCTGTGGGTGGAGCTTTAGAGGTGAAAATGGAAACTCAAATAAATTCGGAAGTACATATCCGATCAGCAAACAATGAAAATCAAAAGAAGGGTCTCTGAAATACATTTTGTTATGGTCAACATATTCAGCCTGATTGCGGTTGTCGTTGTCGTATTACGACAGCAGGCGTTGTCCTTGTCGTTTTTATTATATTTTGGTATTGTGTAAAATATACGACAGAGAATATAAGAAAATAAAATATTTCATCTATTTTTGTGGTGTTTTCATAAAATAATCAAAAAAAAATAAATTTTGTAATAATAAAACGATTATTGTTTCATAAAATCAAGGTCAGAGTGAAACTTTTCATTTTAAGGATAGTGTGTTTTTCCACAAGTTGTAAAATACCCAGTGCGTTAAATTAATTTAATTTTTAAATAAATAAAATATTATTTAAATAAAAAAATTTCTTCTTTAATTTAACTTGTTAATATATTAAAGTGATTTTATGATTAATTTCACTTATTTTAAAACTTTTTTAAAAGTTTTTTTAGGCTGTCGTGCTCAAAAATTTATACGACAGTTTTTGGTGTATTGACTAGGGTTTGGGATTTCCCGGACTTTTTTATTTCCCGGGAAACGGAAATAAAAAAATTTGATTCCCGGGAATACCGGGAATCCCGGGAAATATTTTTTAACAAAATTGTTAATGAAAACCACCTATATAAATAATTTTTGTTAAAAAAAAACACTATTTCAGTACAAATGCAGTCTGTATAGTGAGAATTCAAAGTAAAAATATCAAAATGTTGAACATTTGATTTCACATAAATTACTCTAAACACTGCCAAATAAATTGCATGATTCCAGCAGAAAGCACCCACTACTGGACTGTCGGAAACAAACCGCTTTATCACATTTGGCTCATTTTCTTCAAGAAAAGTTGCATGAATATCAATTTTTTTTTGTGAACTAAATTTAGATGTCGGATAAACTACCTCCGTTAACCATTAGTCTTTTAGGGTAAATATTGCACTGTGCTGTATTGTCCTTTTTTGTAAAGTATTTCCATTCTCCTGACATTTTATTATTTAATATAAAATAATATATTAGTTTGAAAGCAGGTGTAATTAAATAAAGTAAATTTACTTGAAAATATTTTATTAATGGAAACGTTACTTATAAAATTATTGGCCCTTAATATAAAGGATTATTTTAAATAAAAAAGTCGACTTTATTTTTAATCATACGGTTTTGTTCATTTTGTGTATGAAAGCCCTACAAAAATATTTATATTTTCAAATATTTTGATTGGCTGCCACCCAATATGTTAACTAAAGTCGTCTTTAACTAAAATATACATTTTTTTTTTGTTAAAGAGAAGCAACACTCAGGAAATTCTTCCTATTAATTAACGTGTTGCTTCCTTTGGAAAGGGGATAGAGGAGAAGTGCAAAGTGGTGAAAGATGAAGGGCTTCAAATATGGCAACACTGCAATTGCGCGAGATGTTGAATCTTAGAACAGTTGTTGCGCGCCATCTGATGAAGAGTTGGCGGACTTTGTTGAAGCTTTTTAGTTCATAGCCCTGTTATATTATTTTACTTCGGTGGGGTTAAGTGCTATGGGAACACCGAAGGAGGACGCTGCGATATGTATGAGGGATAGAAAAAACTCATGCATATTATTATTTTTCATAAATTGATGTTGCCTTGGTTCGAACCCGCAACCTTACTTGTAACATTATAACGCGCTAACCATTACACCACAGCGCCCCCAAAAAATTTAGATAAAAAGGGCGATTATTTGTAAGAAACAAAACTTTTTGTTCATATTTCTTTTAAACATTTTACCAGATTTTTAGGTTTTACTACTTACATTTTGAATAGGTTATGCGAAAAATCTTTATTACTTAAAAGGGAATCAATTTCTTTTTTGTGTGTCAAAGAAATTGATTCCCTTTTAAAAAATTTTAACATTAACATTTTTGTTTTGGTATTTAAAATGTTTTTTATGACTAAAATTAAAAAATCCTATTCGAAATAAAAATAATTTAATATTTTTCAAATTTCCCGTTTTCCCGGGAAAAATATATTATTTTCCCGGGAATTCCCGGCAAACTTTTCCCGGGATTTCCCGGGAATTCCCGAACCCCAAACCCTAGTATTGACCGAAAAAAACGACACTCGCGGTACCAAAAAATTGCTTTTGGCAAAAACGACAAATTTTTTTGTCGTATACGACAACCGCAATTAGGCCGATTATTGTCTACTAGCGGGCGCAGCCCGCTACGTTGTTAGCGTGCCTTAAAGGTTAAGGCACGCTAACAACGTGCTGCGCCCCCCACAATTTTTACTAAATTTGTTTTTTTATTTAAAGCCTTCACCCAGCCACCACAAATAAATAATTCTGCACAACAATGGGTTTAAAATAAATAAATATTTGATCACTTTTTCTCATGAAAGTGGATTGTTAGTAATGAATCCATAATAAATTGCAATATAAGTGTGTATGTTAAGATAATTTGGTAAAGTGCGAACTTAGGTAGATAGACCCGTAAGTAGGTTTGTTCATTTGTGTTTTGAATAAAAATAAATACCGTAAAGCAGGGTTGGAAAGCATTTTATAATATTAAAAATAGCGGGCAAAGCCCGCTACGTTGTTAGCGTGTCTTAAAGTTTTTTTTTTTAATTCCAGTTTATGTAAAGGTAGACCTGGCAATTCAAGTAAATTCACAAATTCAGTTGGAAAATTTACTGCGTCGGTTTCTTCCACCGGTGCTTCGTTACATGAAGTTTAAATATCGGAATATATAAGTTCCATTCCTTTTCTAAGGTTTTTTCTCTTTTAGAAAATTTGTTTAACTTTTTGGAGAGTAAGTTTCAATGCTACATAAGTTTCATATTCCGTGGATAGTGTTTGAACAGGTAATTCCCTCTTCCAATCCATTTGCATTCTCTATAATTTCAATTCTACTCGTTCAACGTTTATATCCATTTCATTCCACTTGTGTAGTGTTTCATTCCACTTGTTTCCTATTTAGTTTCTTAATTTTAGTGAAAATTCTTGTTCTTTAAGTTTTAGGTTTCTAGCTAAAGACGCAGACGTTAAGGGGGGGGGGGCAATTTTCCCCTTTTGAACCACCATTTTTACCACGTTCTTGTCCAAAGTCCTAGAAATGCCTTGTCGATAAGTTAGCCCATACTCCAAGGAAAACATATTATATATTACAGGTTTCTAGCCGAAGGGTTCGGTTAGGCCATCAAGGGGGAGAATTATTCCGTTTTTACCCCTCCCGGTAGGAATTTCCAAAAATTCCGTCTTAGAGGACGTCTGCGTTGGAGGAGGAACCTACTACATACATAATTTTAGGTCTCTATATCCAGCAGTTTGGCCAGGCCGTCAAGGGGGAAGTTTTTTCCCTTTTTACTCCTCCCGGTATGAATTTCCAAAAATACCATCTTAGGGGACGTCAACGTTGGAGAAGGAACCCAAATACCTAATTTAAGCTCCCTTGTTCCAGCAGTTTGGCCAAGCCGTTAAGGGGGAGACTTTTCCTGTTTTTGACCCTACCTGTAGAAATTTCCAAAAATCTCATCTTAGCGGATGTCTACAATAGAGGAGGAACTTTAATACCAAATTTCAACTTCCTACCTCCAGCGGTTTGGGCAGGCCTTTAAGCGGCACTTTTCGCTTCATTAATCCCCATTTTTGCAATGTCCCTGTCCAAAAAGCACCTTCCCGGTCCAAAAAGCCCATACTCCAAGTAACATATGTTTTACATTTCAGGTTTCTAGCCAACTTTTACTATTTGTGCCCCTCTCGGTAGGAATTTCCGAAAATCCATCGACAGGGAATTTCAGCTTCCTAGTTCCAGCAGTTTGAGCAGGCTGTCAAGGGGGACACTTTTTATTTTTTTGTCCCTCCCGGTTGGAATTAGGCTGGAAGAGGAACCTAAGTACCGAATTTCAGCTTCCTAGTTGCAGCAGTTTGGACAGGTCGTTAAGGGACAACTTTCCCTTTTTGAGCCCCCATTTTATAACGACCCTGTCCAAAATTCAAAAAAGTATATTTTTAATAAGTTAGCCCTTACTCCAGGGACCCATATTTTAATCTTCAGGTTTCTAGCCGAAGGGGTTTTTACCGGCCCCCAAGGTGAGGCTTTTCTTCTTTTTGCCCCTCCCTTTAGGAATTTACAAAAATTCCATCTTCGCGGCTATCTGCGATGGATGAGGAACATTCATACCAAATTTCAACTGCATTGCCTAAGCGGTTTGGGCAGGCCGTTATTGGAGAAATTTTTCCCTTTCAACCACCATTTTTACTATGTTGCTGTTCCAAAATAGAAAAATTACGTTGCCGGTGAGTTAGTCCTACTCCAAGGAATACATATTTAAAATTTTAGGTTGGCCAAAAGGGATTGGGCAAGCCGTCAGTAGGCGACTTTTACCTTATTTCCCCTCCCGATAGGAATTTCAAAAATTCCGTCTAAGCGGACGCCTACACAGAAGGAGGAACTCACATACCGAGTTTCCTTTTGGGATATCCTGTAGGGAATTCCAAAAATACAAACTTAGTCGATGTCTACTACAGTGGAGGAACCTTTATACCAAATTTCAACTTCTTACCTCCAGTGGTTTGGGCAGGCACTTTTCCAATTTGTGAGACTGTTTATGTGGAGACTTTTCACCTTTTTGCCCGTTCCGGTAGGAATTTCCAAAAATCCCGTCTTAGCGCACGTCTATGCCGAATATCAAGAAACCTTGTTTTAGTGGAGATATCCGTGGGGGAGGGAAAAAAGTAGTTTTTTTGAAATTATATATTATTTTAAATGGTACTTTTTGGAAAAACGAAATTTTTTGGAAAAGATACTTTGTTTTTACAAAGTCCTTTATTTGTACTTTTTTTGGAAAAGGTATTTTTTTTTAATAAGGTGTTTTTTTTGGAAAAGGTACTTCTTTTGGAAAAGGAAAATTTTTTTATAAAAAGGTACTTTTTTTTGGGAAAAGGTACTTTTTTTGGGAAAAGATACTTTTTTTTGGAAAAGGTACTTTTCTTGAAAAAGGTATTTTTTTGAAAAAATGTATATTTTTTGGGAAAAGGAAAGTTTTTTTAGAAAAAGGTAGTTTTTTTGGGAAAAGGTACTTTTTCTTGGAAAAGGTACTTTTTTTTTGAAAAAGGTATTTTTTTTTGGAAAAATGTATGTTTTTTGGGAAAAGGTACTTTTTTTTGGAAAAGGTACTTTTTTTTGGAAAAGGTTCATTTTTTTAGAAAAAGGTACATTTTTTGGAAAAAGGTACTTTTTTTGGAAAAATGTACTTTTTTTGGAAAAAGGTACTTTTTTGGAAAAGGTATTTTGTTTTAATAAGGTGTTTTTTTTTGGAAAAATGTATGTTTTTTGGAAAAAGGTACTTTTTTTGGAAAAGGTACTTCTTTTGGAAAAGGAACATTTTTTTAGAAAATAGTATTTTTTTTTAGGAAAAGGTACTTTTTTTTGGAAAAGGTACTTTTTTTGAGAAAGGTATTTTTTTGAAAAATTTATGAAATTTGAAAAAGATACTTTTTTTGGAAAAAGGTACTTTTTTTTTGGAAAAAGGTGCTTTTTTGGAAAAAGGTACTTTTTTTGGAAAAAGGTACTTTTTTTGGTAAAAGGTACTTTTTGGGAAAAAGGTACTTTTTTTGGAAAAGGTACTTTTTTTTTTGGAAAAGGTACATTTTTTTAGAAAAAAGTACTTTTTTTGGAAAAAGGTACTTTTTTTGGAAAAAGGTACTTTTTTTTGGAAAAAGGTAATTTTTTTGGAAAAAGGTACTTTTTTTGGAAAAAGGAATTTTTTTTGGAGAAAGGTACTTTTTTTTGAAAAAGATACTTTTTTTGGAAAAAGGTACTTTTTTTGGAAAAAGGTACTTTTTTTGGAAAAAGGTACTTTTTTGGAAAAAGGTACTTTTTTTCGAAAAAGGTACTTTTTTTTGGAAAAAGGTACTTTTTTCGGAAAAAGTTACTTTTTTGGAAAAAGGTACTTTTTTTTGGAAAAAGGTACTTTTTTTGGAAAAAGGTACTTTTTTGGAAAAAGGTACTTTTTTGGAAAAAGGTACTTTTTTTGTCCCCTTTTTGCCCCTCCCGATAAGAATTTCCAAAAATGCCGTCTCAACGGACGTCTACACCGGTCGAGGAACCTACATACCAAATTTCAACTTCATAGCTCCAGCAGTTTGAGCAGGCCGTCAAGGGGGAGACTTTTTCCCCTTTTTGCCCGTCCCTGTAAAAATTTCCAAAACTCCCGTCTTGGTGGATGTCTACGATAGTGGAGGAACCTTTATACCAAATTTCAACTTCCTACCTCCAGCGGTTTGGGCAGGCCGTCAAGGGGCCCTTTTTCCCCTTTTTAACCCCCATTTTTACAACGTCCCTGTCCAAAATTCCAGAAAGTACTTTCCAGAAAAGTTAGCCCATACTCCCAGGAACACATATCTTAAATTTCAGCTTTCTAGCCAAAGGGGTTTTGGCAGGCCGCCAAGGGGGAGAATTTTCCCCTTTTTGCCCGTTCCGGTAGGAATTTCCAAAAATCCCGTCTTAGCGGACGTCTACGCCGAAAGAGGAACCTACATACCAAATTTCAAGTTCCTAGCTTCAGCGGTTTGGGCTGGCCGATGTTGAGTCAGTCAGTCAGTCAGTCAGTCACGTTATTCTTTTATATATAGAGATAAATATTACCACTTTTACAAACAAACATTCTTGGGAAATTTTCATTCTCAATGTCAAAGCCACCAAATTTCATCACCATACAATGCCAATGAAATTTTTTTCAATTTGCATTGATGAAAACAATGGTAATGAAATGTACACATAATTGAACAAAAAGCATTGTAATATAAAAATATAATATATAAAAATATGAGAAATACGTGAATTTTAATTTTTTTTCTTAATTTATTCTTTTATTAAAACATTAAAACAGATACTTCTTTCATCAATTATAAATGGGCATTTAGGCATTGAACAATGCCAATTGAAAAAATTTCAATTAATTGACACATTCAATAAACTGGTCCCAAGTATGTTTTTAAATACACATTTATTTTTTATTTATTAATTTTAATTTCATTTGCTCCTTTTTTACCTTTTTCCAGTCAACTAGTAATCTGCAAAAGTTTTGTTGATTTCAGAAAATTTTAGCAAAAATTTTGTAGATTTAACAGTTTTTTTTTTGTTTTTTTCATTCTACTATTATTTAGCAATTTTTTTGCTGATTTCAGCAAGTTAAATTGTTATTTGCAATTAACAAAAATTTAGCTCAAATATTACTAAAATTCTGTAAATTTAACAGTTTTATTTGCTATTTTTATTAAACTACTATTCAGCAATTTTTTTTTGCTAATTTTAGCAGGTTAAATTGTTATTTGAAATTAACAACAATTTAGCTCAAATATTACTAAAATTCTGTAAATTTAACAGTTTTTTTGCTGTTTTCATTTTATTAATATTTAGCAAACTGATTCTGCTAATATTAGCAGTTTTTTCTGCAGCATCATTTTTAACTAATTTTTAGTAACTTTTTCTGCTATTTTTACGGACTTATTTGTATGAGTGTACTCAAATGATCGTTGGACTGTAAATAATCATCTAGTATAACAGACTTAAAGTTTTTAAGCAGCATGTAACAATCTCGAGCTGAAAAAGGAAGTCTTTAATAAGATTTGAAAAAATGTTGTAAACTCCGTTCCTAATTTTAACACCAAACTATTAAACGAGTAAGAAAAATAATGTCATATTTGGATTCACCTTGTAGGCATCATACGAATTTGTTTCGGTAAGAAAATTCTGACAAAGCGTTTCTGAAAGAAAACGAAAAAAGTAACCAAACGTAAAGTCCGTAACCAAAATTGTTTGCATCAGATTGCATTCAAAAAAATGGAGGTAAATGTTTAAAATATTTTAATATAACCACAAACAGAGGTGATTCAGCTAATAATTTTGCGTCAAATCAAAAAAAGTTATCAGATTTTTACTGGTTTCATTGGTTTGGAGTCGATATTTCAAGCCATTACTGACATTAGTTTGACAAATTAAATTTGTTTCGCATAATTTAAGAATTTTTTTGTCGGATAATATTATGTTTTTAATATATTATTTTTTAACTTCGCAACTGCTGATTAGATTTTTAAAATTTTTTGTATTTTTGAAAAGCATTTAAAAGGCTCAAAAATATATTATTTATGTATTTTTATTCGCGAAACCACCAATTTGATAAACACAAATTGTATATTATTGGAAAGCATGTTGAAAACCCAAATACGAAAAACTAATAAATTGAAGAAAATTCGCACGCATTTTTTTTGTAATATCTTTTGCTTGCGGAAATGTAAACTCCGTTACCACAAAAAAAATTAAAATTGTGCAAAAAAAAATTATTGCGACACATTGTAGAAGAGATTTTTTGCAATTAGGTTTATAATGACTACCCAAGTAAAAAAAATGATATGGAGCCATACGAAGTTATATTTAATTATATATAATCTTTTATGTAATTAGATATAATTATATCCGAAAAATGAGAACATCTTATTGTATCTTATTGTATCGAATTGTATACAATTGTATACAATTTGGTACAATTTGATACAATTTTATGCAATTCGATACAATTGTGTCCGAATTTTGTCCTCATCCAATTACATCAAATTATATCTTTTTGTATAAATTTATATAAAATGTTATAAAAGTGCACATAGTTTGATACAATTATATCTAAAAATTGACCTTATACTTTAGATCATATTATATATGACCACATCTAACAATATACAAAAATTATTTTTTTAAATAAAAAAGATATGCAATATCTGGAGATCAGACCTGGGGGATTTCAATAACAATTGCAAATAAATATAATTGAAATTAAAAAAAACCCAATTACATTTCATGTAACTGTAATTGAAAATTTTCAATTACAAGTAATTGTAATTGAAAGTGATTTCAATTACAAATTTCAATTACATTTAGAATTAAAGTGTTTTTTGTTAAAATTTTGTAGAAAAAACTGACTGTGATTGGTTGGGTAGGCGTGGATAAGTATAAAAAGAATACGTCATGTTGGGCTGACCCCTCACTTGTGCTTTTTGTCATTATTTCTTTTCCGAAAAAATGTAATTGTAATTGACATTTTTTCAATTAAAATTATATGTAATGTATAATTGAAAATTTTCTATTACAAATTACTTGTAATGGTTTTTTTTTTTGAATTACAATTACAAATAATATGTAATTGTGTAATTGCATGTGTAATTAATTTCCAAATATAATGATTGACCCAAAGGTCTGCTGGAGATCCTATAATTTCAATAAATCTTCAATTACTTTTATCCAGATTTACCATGACAGTGCATTAAACATGAACAAAATTATTTTTAGTAATTTTAAAATAAAGTTAACAAGACTGAAATTTTAAAGTTATTAGGATTATGTTATACAACCAAGATATAAGAAAAATAGTAAAATATTACAAAATAGTAAAAATTACTAAAAATATATGATGCAAATAATAAACTCACTAACGAATCATGCGCGGATTATATATTCTTATTCACGCTCACGCACGAATCAAGTACGAATTATATATTCTCAGACTCACGCACGAATCACTAGAGTATAGTAATTATTACTCACAATCACGTGTGAATAACGTGACTCACGAACATTTCTAGTCACGCGCCAATCGCTAGTAATTACTAAATCTAAAACTAGTTCAAAATCATTGTTAACATAGAACCACATATGAAAATAATACGGTTTTATATGGATCTTATATATTTTTATATAAAATCACTTTGAAATAATTGCTTATGTGGGATGATATATAATTATAGATGATTTTATAAAGAACGTTATATTGTTATATATTAAAGAAATCATGAAATATTGTAGATATGGAACCATATTAAGTTATATATGGGTTCTTATTCGTCAATATATAATCATATCTAACACAAATTATGAAATATTTCTTATATGGCTCTACATAAAGTTTTATATTATTATGTATAGTGTCATACTAAATTATATATAAACGTATATGTAATTATATCTGTAGAATGTTACTTTATGTACTTATATATAGCACATGCAATTATATGTAGGCCAGTATTTAATAATATAAAATCACATATGTCTCCATATTAAAACCTTTGAGGAAAAAATATCTAACATATGACTATATAAAAGTATATCTGCTTGAATTTAAAAGCATATGTGACCATATGTAACTATAAGTTACTATATGCAATTACATAAAATAATATATGGTTATATCAAAACTTTTTTACTCGGGTAAATTTACTGATTCCATTAAGAAAAAACCGAAATATTAACACTTTGTGCTTCTCACAAATTTGGCCCAAAAATTTATCACATTTTTTGATTTCACCCATATGTAAGGGGTTTGGTTCAGTATATCCTGTGTATTCTTTAATTTGGATGGGTAAGCTATTGTATTCATCATTAAAGTTCACTTTAAACATAAAATCACCACTTGGTAAATACGAGTACTTTAGTAATCTTAATTGTGCAACTGTTGGATCATTTTTGGCTCGACCAGGTCTAATGCTGGAAAAGCAAATAAGTTTGGCATCATTGTAGTTTTTAAAAAATCGTAATTTAAATACATTGCATCGAATGGTTTATTGGTTACAGTATTATTATTACTTTTGATAGGGTTAATTTAATAGACGTCCCTGATACGAAGGTCTAAGTAAGAGCAGATTTGTATAATATTTTGTTACAATTCTAAAAAAAACCTTGCAATTAATTTACTTAAATTAGACAAAAATGTTATTTTAGTCCACCATTTCAGGTACATAATAAACATCCTAAAACATGCTGGTAGACTAAAATTACACCAAACATCGTTGTAAAAAAAGAGGGAAGTCAATATCCAAAATCACCATTTATTAAAATACTATACTTTTTTCTTAAATCGCAGCGGTGGTCAAAAATTAATCTCTTACTTTATTTATTCCCTGTAATGAGCACGTCGTTAATTTTGATAAGGAAAACCGAATTTGAAATTCCGAAAACGTATTTTAGGGGCCACACTAATAAACAAACATTTAAACGACCTTAGTATTTTAGGCATACATCTATATTTTATTGTAGGGTACAATTTTGTTCAATATATATAGTAATATTATGCTTTTATTAAGTCGATTACAAAAATGTTCCGATAGATCATATTGCATTCAAAAAAATTAAGTCTTATGTCCGATAGAGTAATAACAAATAATGAAAAAAGGATTCTTAAATACATTTTTTCTTTCTGAAATTTTTGTCAGAGGTGTAGCTGTCATAAGTGAAGAGTTTGCCATCAAAAAGTCATTTTTGAAAAATCTACCGATAGAGCGTATTGAATATAGGCTCTCGATATATCCTCCAATTTACTATTGAAAAATTAAAACTTGTATTCTTCAAAGGTATGTTTGGCGCAGACATAGTAAAAGCAGTAAAGTTTTTCTTAAAAAACGAAAAAGGTTAAATTCCCTTACCGCAATTTGGAGTGGCAAATAGATAATGATAAAAGGAATGAAGATAGATACAAAAGTATTCGGTAGTTGAGTGTCAAACCTTCTCGTCAGAGATGGGAAGGCCTACATATGTGAACAATAACTAAATTAACCTTCAATGGGCAATCTTGAATTTGACTGGTTTTTGCTGTTTGTGTTAAGTTTTGGGCTTTCGTGTGTTCCGACATATGTAGTAAAATTTTATGGATTTTTACGATTAGTTAGAATAGAGCCAATAATTATAATTATGTAGGAAAGTTAGAGGGTTAATATCACAGATTAAAACCAGATGTGAAACCAATGGCAGGTGTCAAAAAGTATTCTCGAACCCTATGGTTTTGTTTACATGGAAGTCAAGTCAAGAGGGAGATAACAATATAAAATCTACATACATTTTGTAGTGCGCTTTTTTTGTATATATCTGTTTCTTTTCAGATTATTGTGTTTTATCTTTGGTATTTTTCTTAAATTTTTGCGTTTTGTTATGCTCATTTTCTGTCGGCCATATTGCCGAAATCAGCTGATTCATATCTGGTATAATCTGTGGTTAATATGTTCCACAAAAATATTTGCGTTAATATTTTCTACATAAAGTTGCTTTCACAATGGTAGAGTGACTCTACTATGCAGCACAGATTAAAATGTTAACTGTTCGAAATGCAGAGTAGAGTTACTTCAAAACTTATTTGACATTTAGTACTTACTTCATATTTTCGCCACTCTTTTGCCAGAATTTTTATCGTTTTTTATTTCAATATTTTTTTTATTTTAAATAATACCGAAAACACCACAAATTTTATATTTATTTATTATATTTTGTTATTATTTTTTTTAATTTGTTGACAATTAGAGATGTGAACAAATTAGAGATGTGTTTTTTTGAGTATATTTGTCATGTTAAACAGTTAACAGACCAATGTTAACTCCAGAGTGTAGCAAATCTGTCTTCCAGAGTCAAACAAGTTTTAATCTGGAGTGGAATAACAAGAGATAGCACAATACAAAAATGTGTTAGTATGAAAGAGAAAAAAACAAAATTTGCTCCAGATTGGAATACTCCGTCATTGTGAACGCACCTTAATGCTGAACATACCCTACATCTCAGACGTAAAGAACATATAGTTTTATATACCGATATGCTGCACGAACAGGCCAAAGGGGAAAACGTTAATATAATATCTTTCAAATACCCAGTAGCAAAAAATACTAGTTCCGAACCAGTTATGTACTCGTTTATTTAAACCAGGCAACTATTTAGTACGAGTTCTACCGCCTCTCCATGCAAACAACTGTAGAATTTAACACGGAGATGTCATAGGGGTGGGGACAATTGTCGCCAAACTCCCACTTTGGTACTAGTTGCAGAAGTAGTTTGAAAATTACAATTTAAGGACGAACAATAGTGAGCAAAACTTTAGTATCAGTTTTGCTCACTTTAGTACCAGTTTTGCTCACTATTGTTCATGACACTCGCGTAACCAGTTCCGAAGTGACTCTTTGGAAATAGTACTGTACCAGTTACACACAGAGAAAAAATTTCCCATTTTCCAACTGAAATTCGCTTACATATAGGTACTAAAATAGGTTGGTATGGGTTATTACAACAATATTCGGTTTATACAACTGAATTTATATTTAGGAATCGCATTCCAAAATAAGCTCAGCAATTCGGTTGGCAATTTTTTTTTCTGTGTTTAGTAAAGACCTAAATTATATAGATAAAACACAAAAGCTTTTTCTTTGATGAATCGTACATTAGACCAATAATTTTAGTGTTTATTCGCAAACTTCGAATATATTATTACAACAAATGTAAACAAAACTAGAATTTCAGAACTCGTATTTAAGTTTAATCTTTCGAAATAGTCTCGCATTCTTTCAATGAAACTAATAGGTACAGAAATGGTTCAAAATTATTGTTTTATACATAAAACAGGGAGCTGTTCTGGCACTAATGAGAAATTTACCAAACTAGTTCCGGAGTGACTCTTTGGTACCAGGTGATCTGCACCTTAAAGGTATAATTAGTTTGTACGTAACGTGCCGTGACGAATCAGCTGATTTGTTTTTGTTCTATAAAAAAGCATTTGAGTCGTTAGTTTGTCTGCAATGTAACGTGCCGTGCCGGATGAACCAGTTGAAAACAGAATTTTTGTTATCCGTTAAGTGACAGCGAGTTGACAGCTGCTATTTTGAGATCTACGACGAATGGCTTAAACCGGCTAAGCCGAGCCGCCGTCTAATTTTTGTCACCGCCACCGTCAAAAATTTTTTTACACGATCAAATTCTAAAAATAGTATATATTTTTTTTAATTTTCTTTTTTTTTACCGTTAAGCCGATATTTTGTATGTGTCAACTTAAAGTTGGCTAGCCGATAAGCTTTTGGCTCACAGCCAGCTTTAAGCCGCCGCTGCAATTTTTTTTATTTAGCCACCGAAACCGATAAAGACTAACTACACAAAAGAGCCATCCGGCACGGAACATTACAGAACCGTCACGGAACGCAAAGACTAATGGAGCCTTAAGTCAGTTCACAGTAAAAAAAATAAGTGTTTATTTCCAAACTCTGATGTTTTATTAAATATAAATAGAAACGCAATGAGAACTTCAAATATTGCATTTTAATTTAGTTGTTTTACAGTCCCTACATAGATTGTATTTAAATAGTACACAACTGGTTCAAAATGGTTATTCTGAGAACTAATTTTGTATTTATTGATAAAAAAACTAGTACTTTTTAGAAATAATTCGACCACATAAAATCATATACCAAAAAATGCTTTAATGTTAGTGATCCAATAAATTGAGGTTTGATATACAATTAAATATAACGCAATACATAATCACATACAAACACAAATCGAAGAATTTGTTTAAGTCATTTTAGACACAATCTCTATATGTGACGCGCAAAATAGAAAGGGACCTAAGGGTAAAAACCGGTTTTGTTCAGGAGAGCCATTTTAAAGATTTAAATACGTGTATCTTTGGTGTACCATCACTGAGCGTGTTGGTATTGGTCTCATTTGAAAGCGACACATCTCATGACGATAGGAACGTTTTGGTCAACCTCGAAAACGCGCGTAGGTCGTCCCTACCTCTTGTTTTGTGTAGTTGGTTTTTACTGTTTTCTACCTAGCGCGCTGTTTCCATGAGTTTGATATCAATTTTGCTCGCTGTTTTTCGAATCCAGCTTTATTTTCTGAAATTATTAATTGTGAATTATAATAAATACTCATTTATAATTCTTTTAAATCGTGAATATCACTCTGTTAGTACGAACATTTTTTTAGAATCGTCGACTTCACTTTCATGGGATCGGTCTCATTCGATGCTCAGATGTTGTCCAAGAAAAAAAAAATGTATTTTTTACCCTTAGGTCCCTTTCTCTATGCGCTGTCACATATATAAAAGAATAACGTGACTGACTCACAGACTCAACATCGCCCAGCCCAACCCAGCAAAAATATGGTAATGACCTGTCTACGGATTACCAAATAATGATAGGTCATTACTTTTGCATTAATTTAAAATACAAAATAATGACTTACTGATAATAAGTTATAGAAGTACTTATATATTCTTGCAAAGCAATTACTTACAGGTAATTGATTAAATAAGTACTGATTTAGTCTTTTTTATATTAATATTTTATTTATTAAATTTTCCGAGATAAAAAGTTATATTTCCAATATGACCAACTATTTCGCAATGTGGAGTAACCACTTATTTCCTAACTTCTAAGTAACCACTTATTCTATCTTTGTGAGTAACCACTTATTCTTTCACTATGTGTAACTCGTTATTCGCACCTTTTTGTAAGCGAGAGGGTAATGACCACCCATGAATTTTTGGACATCGCGAATAAAAGTAATGTTACGAGTAAATAGCCTGGTAAGTAGTGAAACCCTTTGTGTGCTACTTACTCGCTTAATTAATTAATGTCTATTTTTGCTGGGAACCCACCGAAGCTAGGAAGTTCCACCTCTATCGTAGACATCCACCAAGGCGGGGTTTTTGGAAATTCCGACAGGGAAGGGCAAAAAGGGGACAAGGTTCCCCCTTGGTGGCCTGCCCAAACTACTGGAACTAGGAAGCGAAAATTCGGTACGTAGATTCTTCTTCCAGCGTAGACGTCCATTTGGACGGTAGTTTTGAAAATTTCAACCGGGAGGGTCAAAAAAGAAAATGTGTCCCCTTTGACGGCCTGGCCAAACTGCTGAAACTAGGAAGCTGAAATTCCGTGTGTAGATTCTTCCTCCAGCTTTGAAGCCCTCTAAGGCGGGAATTTATGAAATTCCTACCGGGAGGGGCACAAGCCCCTTTGGCTAGAAACCTGAAATGTAAAACATGTGTTCGTTGGAGTATGGGCTCACTTATCGGGAAGGTCCTTTTTGGAAAAATGGGAATTCAAGAAGGGAGAAGGCTGCCCAAACCGATGGAGGTAGGAAGTTTCAATTTGGTATGAAGGTTCCTTCTCTATTGTAGACATCCGCTAAGCCTGGACTTTTGAAAATTTCTACAGATAGGGTCAAAAACGGGAAAGGCCTCCCCCTTGACGGCCTGGCCAAACTGCTGGAGTTGAAATTCTGTATGTAGGTTCCTCCTCCAACGCAGACGTCTATAAAGACGTCATTTTTGGAAATTTAAACCTACCGGCCTACCCGAACCCCATGGGCTAGAAACCTGAAATTTGTAATATAAGTTAATTGGAGTATGGGCTAACTTATTGGTAAGGTATTTTTTTTAATTTTGAACAGGGACGTGGTAAAAACGGCGGTTCAAAAGGGGAAAATTTCCTCCTGATTGTCAACCGTTAGTTTTGTTAATTTCAAATATTTTATTAATCAATATTTGTTTTGGTACTAACCCAGCAAAAAATACTGCTTGCTTGGAAGAAGGTTCGTCAGGGAAAAAAAATAGTGTAGCGCTTACATTATTGCTGATATAAGGCACTCGAGATAGCTCGAGTGTAAGCACTTGTTTCGATATCCGATATGCGCTTCTATCATAGCTCCAAATAATGACATGAAATCACAGCTTTTAGCTAGTAAATTCGGTTATCATTGTCATTCTTTCGTGCTTTGTTAGAGCGATAAAGTGTGGTAAACAAAACTCTATTGCCTTTTTTAACACACTACTGCAAGCTATAAATTCTCAGAAGCAGTAAACGAAGCAGAAAAGTAGCACTAATAATTTTTACTCAATTTTACCGATTCCGAATTTCTGCTGGGAAGTAATTGAAAGTATTTTGCCCTTTTGTCCCTTTGATACATTCCCTCACCATTATGCACTTGTTGGCCAACACTGATAAAACGTCATTTTCTTGTATATAATCCCTACGGGGAATGAGGAGTCAATTGCCCTCCAAGGACCAATCCCGTGACCGGTCAATCGAAGGCAGATTACTAAATTAGTACAAATATGAACCAAAGAGAATGAATTAATTTTCTAAGTATTTTCTGATTCGTTACTTTCACTGTTGTTTTAAAAAACTTGACCAATACCGAAATAAAAAATAAAATTCGCGGCATATTTTTAAAATATTTTTTTATTTATTTTACTCTTTTATTTATTTTGAACTTTATTTTCTTAACGATTTGCTTATTTAAGCTCTTATTTTAAATTTTTATAATTTTTTGCTAAAAAATTTTAAGTTTTGTATTTTCAACGTTTTTTAATATTAAAGCTGTTTTTGTTTTAACAATTGGTATTTCATTTAATATTCTTTTTAACTTAAGGGCAATTTTTAAAATTTTTATTTATATTATCAGAGTTTTTGAGGTAATTTTCTAATTTATATTTCATTTTTTAATTTAGTTATGGCCAACACAAAAAACGAGTCAACCGCCATTAAAGGACCCATCCCGTGACTGGTCAATCGGGGGCATACTAAAGCCACTTCCACTATATTTGTGTGTGTTAGTGTTGTTTTCTTTTCTTTCTTTTTTTTCCCATTTTTTTTGTTTGCTTGTAGTGTTTGTTTTTTCTTTTTTATTTGAGCAGAAAGGAAAAATATATTACTTTACCATCACGCATAAGCACCATTAGCTCAGACGGTAAAGCGTTTGCCTTACAAGCAGGAGGTTATGCCCTACTTCGACGCCAAGTAGATTATTTTTAATTCTTAATTTTTTATTAGTTTATTTGAAAAGCTATTTTTAGACACACCACCTTACTGTCACAAGGTGTCTAAACTGTGGCAATTGGCAATTTCTAATGACAACGCCATGTTAAAGTGATATGTCTTTTTCAAACAAAAAGACCGATTAACGACCGGTCTCCGCCCCTTTGGGACCTATCCTGCGTGTCATCTGGGACCGGTCCTTTTCCCCGTAGTGATGGTACATACTATTGGTATGGCGTGATCATCCCGTCAGTTTTTTTTCTGCATTTTGTTTTTTTGCTAAAGAAATAGCAACTAAAGAATGTAGGAATATTCAATAGTTGATTTTTTGGCATGTGCGCGTATAGTTGGTTTTTTTTTTGAAAGTAGAAAAATGGAGTAATTTTTATAAAACAATTATAAAATTTTAATTTACAATTAAAAACCAGACAAACTAATACAGAAACTATTCATTTCCTAAACATTCTTAAAAATAATTACTGTGCTTCGAATAATAAACGTGCATCGTTTATCAAATTTAAAAATTTGAACAATAAAACCAACAAGAAAAAACAATAATGTGCGTTAAAAGACCCTAATCAATAACAACAAAAAAAATTTGTTCCTATATTTGAAGACTATGCCAAAAGCCTCACAAAATAAAAAGAGAAGGGAAAAAATGGGATATATAAACTCAGAAAAAAATGTTTTATTATTTGTTCATGAAAAAAAGAAGTACTTAATTAAGATTATTTTAATTATTTAAAAATAAATCGAGGATCATGCAAAAGCCTCACAAAACAAAAAAAAGTTTAAATTTATATAATCAAAAAACTAAAAAATTTTAAATACGTACCCAGCAAAATTGTCGGATGCAAAGAACCGGTTGTAGAACAACTTGTTCTTGCATGCAACCTGTTCTAATTTATGTTCTATCAGCGGTGATTTTTGTTCGAGTTTGTCCCAAAAGCAACAGGTTATGTTCCTCCAAACTAGAACATGTTGCTTTGGAACCGGTTCTAGAACCAGTTATATAACCGGTTCTGCGACAGTAAGGCCTTCTATTTTGACTTCCAGGAATCAATTCTAGAACCTGTTCCACGGAACCGGTGGTAAAAACTCCTATTCTAGAACAGATTCAAAGGCAACCAGTTCATACAAATTTTGCTGGGTATGTATATGTAATAAAAATCATTTATTTAATAAAACAAATCAACGTGCAAAACAACAACTAAATCGAAAGGATAAACATACAACAACAACTTTATCTAAATCTTTAACAGCAACCACAATAGCCCTAAACAGAATCGCAGTGCAGCGACAACTACATCAGCAGCAGTAAATAAAAATAAATATTGTATGTATATTATTATCATTGTTAGAATTATTATTTTTATTTTTACTTAGGTATTATTATTATTATTATCATTTTTTTATATTATTATTATTATTTTTTTTTTTTGTATATCCCTTTGGAAGATAGGTTTTAAAACTAATATTTTTAATCATACTGATACAGTTTCAAGAACAAAAATTTATTTTAAACGAAAAAAAAGATTTATGCAAACCATTATTTTAATAAATTTTTTTACAGATTCATATAGGTAATTTCATATGTTAGTTAATAGTATTTCCAGGAAAAATATACCAAAGTAGACAAAGATTTGGAGACGTTACACATTTTATTTATATTTAGCTTGCCCGTTTAATACGAGTATAAGACACAAAGCGTTTCCACTGTCAGCATTATGAAAAGATGAATTCTTTTCCTTAACGGTTATTTTCATACCAAGTTCTTGGGATGTTTTCCATTTTGATAGGAAACAGTTTCAGAGCATTTTTTTGTTAATTTAAGAAAGAAAAAATATTTAAAAATTTCTAAGTTTTTCAAATACCTTTACGGAGCTGTTTTGGAACTAGTATTAGATTCTGGGAACCATAAGTAATGTATAAGTAGTTCTAAATCACCAGTTCCCAAAACATTCTAAGAATGTAGTTAAAATGGTAAATATGACTCCTTTGCATGGGTTCTAGAACTAGTTGCATCATCACTAATTCCAAGGGTGCTATTCGAGAATGTGTAGTAACTCCCTGAGAAGTAGTTCTAGAACTAGGAATTTTAGAACGGGTTCCAAAAATTTTCCTGGGTGGGTATTATCATTATTATTAATGATTACATATATTATCTACATATTTCTTTTTATATAAGGGTGATATCAAAAAATGTGATAAAAACCGTGTAACCACCTAATTTCTAATGCATGGTTTACATTTGAGTTACATATTTCGATATATATCAGCGCATTGTCACCTGTTTTACAAAATTTATAACAATCTGACCAATTTTTGGTTAATACATAAAATTTGTGGCCAAATGTAAACTCCGTAACAAGTAACTAATAAGGTTTTTTAACTTTAATAGCTTATATTTTAATAACCAATAAAGCTAAACACTAACTGTAAGAATTTTTATGAAGAGGAAAAGCCCCGTTTGTAATAAAAATTAATACATTTTACAAACTTTTTCGTATATCTTAGCTATCACGACTTCAACTCTCTAACGATTTTTCGTCATAATTTTTGATAAAAATGCATATACCAGAATTTTGGAGTTATCTATTATTTATATTGCGAAAAGTATAATGTTATTTATATGTACTCAAATGATCGTTGGACTGTAAGTAATCATCCAGTATCACACACCCAGGAAAAAGATTGGTTGGCTTTCGATCAAAACCATTAAAATGAATTTGCCAGGACTTTATTTTATTTGGAATTACCTATAATTGAATACTACATCAAAAATATTTGACTAGGTATTAAAAATAGGGAAAATGAACTAAAAAACAATCCTTTTAACAAATTATTGGTATCTCCAATCAATTTTAAAATTAGTATCAGTTTAGTAATTCAATGCAGTAGAAGCAGCCATTTATTTAGTGAATATACAAGAAAATTGGTGTTATCTATAACCTTTTTTTAAAAAATTTCAATATTCGAAAGTGGTAACTACAAATACGGGTATCCTAATCAAATATGACCTTAAATTCAAGTTTCTGTAGAACCAACCGAATTGTGGATTGTATTGATAACACACACAACTATTAATTGGTATTGATAAACGAATTTTATACTGTATTAATAAAACACATAAATTCAAAATTAGTCATTAAAATTATTAAGTGTTTGTGGTGTAGTCGGTAGAGAGTTGGCCTAGCACGCCGGATTTCCGAGTTCAAATCCCGGACAAGACAAAAATTTATGTTGTTTTTTTAATTAAAATAAAATATTAATATGTATAAACAGTAAATATGGCTAAGAAAATTAAAAGTAGTTGTGGTGCAGTGGGGAAGAGTGTGAACTATTAACCTGAATGGCCGGGTTCAATACCAGAAATTTCAGAAAAAGTTTTTTAATTTCAATAAAATTTTGTGGAACATAATAATATTTATGTGGAACATAATATTGAATTAGACAACCGAATATTGGCTTTCACGACGAAAAATATAATTTAATATAAAGATAGTTGTCGTAACCGCACGAATTCGATTGGCAACAAATTCGGTGGCCACAACTGAGACTGTTTTCTGTGTGCAGACTTGAAGCTTCTCTGCAGCATGTAACATTCTCGAGATAAAAAAGGATGTCTTTAATAAGATTTGGAAAAATGTTGTAAACTCCGTTCCTAATTTTTACACCAAACTATTTAACGAGTAAGAAAAACAATGTCATACTTGGTTTCACCTTGTAGGCATCATGCGATTTTGTTTCGGAAAAGAAATTCTGACAAAGCCTTTCTGAAAGAAAACGAAAAAAGTAACCAAATGTAAACTCCGTAACCACAATTGTTTGCATCAGGTTTCATTCAAATAAATGTAGATAAATGTTTAAAATATTTTAAAATAACTGTAAACAGAGGTGATTCAACTTATATTTATGCGTCAAAAGACGATTCAACTAATAATTTTGTGTCAAATCAAAAAAAGTTATCAGTTTTTTACCCTAAGTTGCTGGAGCTAAAAACGATTGATTTTGCATTTCATTGGTTTTGAATCGATATTTCGAGTCATTACTGACATTAGTTTGACAAATTAAATTTGTTTCACACAATTTAAGAATTTTTTGATCGGGAAATGTTATGTTTTAATATATTATTTTGTAACTGCGCAACCGCTGTTTGGATTTAAAAAAATTTTATATTTTTGAAAAGCATTTAAAAGGACCAAAAATACAAAATTAAAAAAAAAATAAAAATTTTTTTCGCGCAATGAATTGTATTTTTATTCGCGAAACCGCCAATTTGATAAACACAAATTATATATCATTGGAAAGCAAGTTGAAAACCCAAATACGAAAAATTAATAAATTGAAGAAAATTCGTACTCAATTTTTTTTGCTATATCTTTTGCTTGCAGATATGTAAACTCCGTTACAACAAAAAAAATTAAAATCGTGCAAAAAAAGTTATTGCGACAACTTGTAGAAGCGATTTTTTGCAATATTAACACTTTTTGCTTCTCACAAATTTGGCCCAAAAATTTATCACATTTTTTGATTTCACCCATAAATAAATACTGAATTTCGAAATGACCCGTTAGACTTTATTATTTGGAGAAATGAAGGTTAGCGGGAAGGGTAGGTATAAATAAACAGTGATCATCCTTCTTTGGGGAAACCATACATTTAAAGAGTGTTAACCCATTGGCGTAGCTAAATTCAGCTATTGGTGGGAAAATTGCATTGCTGTGTCAAAATGATTTAAGAATTCACGTATCCTTACAAAAGTGATTGGGCAAATACAAAAAATAAATGTTGCAATTTATTACTTTCTTTTCAAAAAAAATATGAGGATAACACAGAAATATGCGAACTCAAAAGTTATATAGTCAATAAAAATCTTGAAAAATGTTCTAAAGTCGATTAAAATTGTTTTGCCAAAAGTCCTTAGATATGATTACATACGAAATGAGAGAGAAAATTTGTCTACACCTTTTGCAACTGTAATTCAGAAAATATCAATTGAAATTCAGAATTTCCATTTGAAATTCAGAAAATATCAATTGAAATTCAGAATTTCCATTTGAAATTCAGAAAACATCAATTGAAATTCAGAATTTCCATTTGAAATTCAGAAAACATCAATTGAAATTCAGATTTTCCATTTGAAATTCAGAAAATATCAATTTAAATTCAGAAAATATCATTTGAAATTCAGAAAATATCAATTAAAATTCAGAAAATATCATTTGAAATTCAGAAAATATCATTTGAAATTCAGAAAATATCAATTATTATTCAGAAAATATCAATTGAAATTCAGAAAATATCAATTGAAATTCAGAAATCGTCATTTGAAATTCAGAAAATATCAATTGAAATTCAGAAACCGTCATTTGAAATTCAGAAAATATCAATTGAAATTCAGAAAATATCATTTGAAATTCAGAAAATGTCAATTGAAATTCAGAAATCATCATTTGAAATTCAGAAAATATCATTTGAAATTCAGAAAATATCAATTGAAATTCAGAAAACATCAATTGAAATTCAGAAAATATCAATTGAAATTCAGAAATCGTCATTTGAAATTCAGAAAATACCAATAGAATTTCAATTGATATTTTCTGAATTTCAATTGATGTTTTCTGAATATCAATTGATATTTTCTGAATTTCAATTGTTATTTTCTGAATTTCAAATGATATTTTCTGAATTTCAAATGATATTTTCTGAATTTCAAATGATGATTTCTGAATTTCAATTGACATTTTCTGAATTTCAAATGATATTTTCTGAATTTCAATTGATATTTTCTGAATTTCAAATGACGGTTTCTGAATTTCAATTGATATTTTCTGAATTTCAAATGACGATTTCTGAATTTCAATTGATATTTTCTGAATTTCAATTGATGTTTTCTGAATTTCAATTAATGTTTTCTGAATAATAATTGATATTTTCTGAATTTCAAATGATATTTTCTGAATTTCAAATGATATTTTCTGAATTTTAATTGATATTTTCTGAATTTCAAATGATATTTTCTGAATTTCAATTGATATTTTCTCAATTTCAAATGGAAAATCTGAATTTCAGTTGATGTTTTCTGAATTTCAAATGGAAATTCTGAATTTCAATTGATGTTTTCTGAATTTCAAATGGAAATTCTGAATTTCAATTGATATTTTCTGAATTTCAATTGATATTTTCTGAATTACAATTGCAAAAGGTGTAGTGTTTGATGTAATATAAAATTATATCCAAAAGTGACAAATTTTCTAGTGTGACTCTGAAAGGGGTATATATAATTCTATCCAAAACGAAATCGTGTTTTTCTAAAAAATTGTATCATATAAAAACATATCTTATTTTGGATTATGTACTAAATAGGTTACCCGATCAAAAAAACATTATATCTAGCATATGTAACCATATCTCATTTGATATAGGTCGACATTTAATCTTATCCAAGTTCATCTCAAAATTGGGGTATCCAGTAATATCCAATAAGATCCCTCAAATATATTACAGGATTAAATTAGATCTCAAAATTGGGAGATCCAATAATATCCAATAATATAAAATTGAGATCCTGATAGATCCCAAAATATCCCATAGGATTAATTTACATCCAATTAGATACAAATGGATAGGCTAATTTTGGCAGATCGAATTGAATAATTTTAGATCAAAATTTAACCTATGATTAGGGAATGCATCCCAGGATTTCCCGTCCCGGGATTCCCGGGAAATTAAGCATTTTTCATTTTCCGCATTCCCGGGAATCCCGGGATTTCAAAAAATGCAGTTAAAATAATAAAGTTAATTATTTCAAATTTTCTTATGCAAAGATTTCCAATTTTTTGAAAATAGTAAAAATTTTACATTAGGCTTGTTCGTTTACTTACTACAATTTGCTAATTTTACCGCAACTGGAAAAATTCAAAAAGTAAACAAAACAACAATTGTAGTAAGTTTTCGAGAAAATGAACACAACGATTAATTTCTGTACTTGATCGAACTTTTTAAGTTCCTGTTGGAGTCTGTTAAAAAATATATAGCGGTATTCCTAAGTTAAAACTAACGACTAACATCCAGTGCACAGCTTTTTATACACACATATTGTGCATTCATTGTGCAGTCGTTATTTTTAACTAATGAATACAGCCCATATTTTTTAAGAAAACCATTCAATTAGACAGTGTGTGTACAAAAAATTTTTAATCGCACTTATTCTGTACGGAATTAAAGACAAATTTGTCCATTGATTTTTAAAAACTTTCAATTAATACTGCATTTAGACCGAGGAAAAACTACTGGTTTTTGGCTCCTGCTAGCTTTTATTTGTCAAAATGCATATATAAAAAAAACACATTTTGTACGAAAACTAGGTAGATTTTGCTCAGTCTATATACAGAATAAGTTAAATTTCCCATAATTTTTAAATTTTTTTTCCAATTTTCTAAAATTTTTCCGATTTTTTAAAATTTTTGCAATTTTTTTGAATAATTTTCTACATTTTTTTTCTCTTTTACGAATGTCTTCTGTTATTCGTTTTTAAATGTATTAATATTTTCTTTACATTAATTTAACAATAAAAAAATAAAGAAAAGTGTGTAATAAAAAAGTGTTGTGACAAAGAAAAACTAAATAACCAGTGTAAATGACTTGGTTTTTGCAATTTAGTTTTGTACAAAAACCAGCTGGTTTTGCTCAGTCTAAATTCAGTATTATAGACAATAATTTCTAATATAAAATTAATTCTTTCCCACTACGAAAATTCCAAGAAAAACCACCTGAGCTTCTTCATGATCATGAAAATTTGAGGCCTTTAAGACATTTTCTTTATAAAAATTGTTAAATTATAAAATATTTTCTAATTTATATCCCTTGCGGGATCCCGGGAATTCAAAATAAATGTCCCGCTTTCCCGGGAAATGAAAAAGTGCGGGATTTTGCATTCCCTACCTATGATATATTCGGAATTATTTAAATTTTAATAAAATTTTAAAAATAACACAAGAAATTAAAAAAAATATTAATTTATTAAAAAATATTTATTTCATAAAAAAAACTCCGTCGGCAGGATTCCAACCCAGATTTCTGGAGTTGTAGTCGTCCACTTACCCAGCAAAACTTTCTATTACCTGGTAATAAGGTGTGTAAGAAGAAATTAAGGTATGTAACCTCTTACTTTGCTATTCCAACAGCTATTATTTTAACAAGGGTATGTCATTGGTGGTATGTACTTTCCAAAAGAGGGCTAGGTAACAACATAAGAACATGTTACTTTAATGTTACATGTTAGGAGTTACGTAACCACTTACATAACCGATACTGAGCACAATACTAATTACATAACAGCTTAAAGTAAGGCCAAAAAAAATGTGTTACAAACAGGTCTGAAATAACACATTAAAATTATGCGCTCACTTACTGTATAAAAATATATACTTACTTCTTACAAAAAAAAAATAAAAATAAGAAATGAAGCATATTCATATTTAATTAATATTTACTCAGATTAATATAAAGTTAACAAAAAACATAAAAAATATTTCAGTCAATATATTTAAAACATATAAATTATTTGTATCGAATATTTTAAATAGAAAATAACACTCATGTATCGCATTACAAATAACTTCTTATTTTGAGGTTTTTGAATACACCATCGGTAATAAGTGGCTATTTCTATTAAGTGATCACGTATCACATTAAAAGTAACTCCTTATTTTACGGTTTTAAAATATCACATCTGTAATAAGTCGCTGCTATTATTTAGAACTGATGTTGTGTATTACAAGTAGGGTTTATGTCCCGGGAATTCCCGGGACGGGATTCCCGGGAATCCCGCCCTTTTTTCAATCCCGCAATCCCGGGAATTTTGTGCGGGATTTCCCGGGATTTTTTTTATTCTTTTACAGAAGTTTTATCTATTAAATATTGCAATTTTGGAAGCTAAATAAATTTAAATTTAAAGCATTGATTTCAAATTAATTTAAATAAGAAATACTTGATATTAAAAAATGAGATTTAAAATTTAATAAACTGAATTAGTATAAAAAATATATTATTTAGGCCAAATTGTGTTTGGATGTATGTAAGTTGAGTTAGGTTAAGTTAAACCGAAAAGAAATACTCGAACTTCAGAAAAAAATTTTTTTCTTTAAAATAGTGATCTTTGTTCATATAAAGCAATATATACAACACTTCAACACCCGTATCTGAGTTCCAAATACCTTAAAAAAAAAAACACCAGGCATTAAGAAGTTAGTAATATTTGGAATGGAGTATTTTGAGGTTTTTTCACTTCAAATAAGTTTATTTAAATTTCAACTGCTATTCCCTTATTTCAATTGTATTTTTTAAATATTATGCAGATGCTTTTTATTTTGGATTTCTGTATATGTGACGCGCAAAATAGAAAGGGACCTAAGTGTAAAAACCGGTTTTGTTCAGGAGAGCCATTTTAAAGATTTAAATACGTGTATCTTTGGTGTACCATCACTGAGCGTGTTGGTATTGGTCTCATTTGAAAGCGACACATCTCATGACGTCAGGAACGTGTTGGTCAACCTTGAAAACGCGCGTAGGTCGTCCCTACCTCTTGTTTTGTGTAGTTGGTTTTTACTGTTTTCTACCTAGCGCGCTGTTTCCATGAGTTTGATATCAATTTTGCTCGCGGTTTTTCGAATCCAGCTTTATTTTCTGAAATTATTAATTGTGAATTATAATAAATACTCATTTATAATTCTTTTAAATCGTGAATATCACTCTGTTAGTACGAACATTTTTTCAGAATCGTCGACTTCACTTTCATAAAACGCGCATATCTCTGGGAGGGAACACTTTTGGGGCATGGGATCGGTCTCATTCGATGCTCAGATGTTGTCCACATCAAAAAAAAAAAAAATGATTTTTTTACCCTTAGGTCCCTTTCTCTATGCGCTGTCACATATGTAAATTTAAAATACAACTATCCAAATTAAATAATTCCTTTTTAAATAGTTGAGGCATAAAAAATTTCTATTCAAAAGATACCAATTAAAGTCAAGCAACTATTTAATGAATGTTTTTCGTTCAATTTGAGATCAAATATTATCACATTTTCCTTTAAATTATTTTGAAATCGAAAGAAAGATGATAAAATTTTTACAAGTAAATTCGATAGAATACCTATTTTCGAATCCTGCTACAAACCAATCCTCAATATTCTGTGCCTTTATGGGTTAATAATTAATGATGAACTATTTATTAAATTGAAACAAATAAGCAAATTGAAACAAGTCAATTAAACTAACATCAACGAAATTCTTTCAATGTTATTTTTATCCAGCTGCTTCCTATAGAGTTCATTTCTGATCGACAACCTATGAAGCACAGATTTATGAACGACAACGAACCGTTAAGATGAACAAATTTTTATTTAATAATATTCTATGTAGTATCGTTTTTATGAAAAATCTTTAAGAGAATTTGCGTAATAATTTGTGTGAAGAATACTCACTTTTAAACTTTTTTATAAAATAATTTTATACGAATACTTCTGAAAATCTGCACAGAAAAAAAATCTTTAGAAGTACAAATTTTTGGATTCCATATTTAGGACACACTTAAGCAAAAAATATATTTTTTTTCTGACTACAAAACTGGTCCGACACAAGTTTGCACCCATTAACAATTGCAATATATCCTGAAAGAAGGGAAAAAATTAAAATATCCGTGTCTTTCACTTTTTCTATATCAATTCGTTTTTCCGCTATAATTAATATTTAGTTAACATATTTCATTTTAAAATTAAGACCGCCTTCCATATAAATATATTACCTAAATAGTAATTCGGGATTTAAACTATTAAACGAATTGATCTAGAAAAAGTGGAAGTCATGCATACTTTATATTTAGCCCTCCTTTCAGAATATATTAAGTAGATTTTATCATGGGTACAACCAAAAGACGAACTTTGTCGGACGGTGTTTTAATAGAAATCGAGTTTTTCAAGTATGACATATATCGGATTTATTTATTTTGTAACGAGCGGGAATTCCCGGGATCCCGGGAAATTCAGGAAAAAATCCCGCTGTCCCGGGAAATGAAAAAGTCCGGGAAAAGAAAAACCCTAATTACAAGTAACTCTTTTCTTTGAGGTGTTTAAATATATCATTGGTAATAAGTTGCTATTACTACCCAGTAGTTATGCAGCACATTATACGTAAGACATTACATTTTAGTTATGAAATAATGCAATGGTAAGGGGTATGTTATTACCAGGTAATGTGTTCTGTAATACCAACATATTACCAAGGTTTTGCTGGGTTAACTCACTCAGCCACACACTGCTATACAAAATTACTGACTATATGAGACAACATTTTTCGTGTCATTTCGTTATATATGGTTATATCAATTTATATATACATACATGACTTAGAAAAAATAAATTAATAACATTATTATTATTATTATTATTATTATCCCACCTCTTTCCCCCCCAGATACAGCGCGAGCTGGGGTCCATTTAAGCCGAACATGACGGTGGTCTCGGCCACAAGTCACTACGGCACTATTTTCTATTTACTTATGCATCCTTTCCCCTTTCCATTATAATAAGTGCAAATACAGTTCAGCCATGCCGCTATCATTGTCTAAGAAATCCCCTTACTATTCTACATGTATCAAGAATAATCGACTTAGATATATTCGATAAGACATGGTGACAATCCAATACCTTCAATCCATCCAACATTATTATTATTATTATTATTATTATTATTATTATTATTATTATTATTATTATTATTATTATTATTATGGGCGGTCTAGGCCACGATTTATATGTGTCAAAAGTCTAAATATCAACAGTCTGTATTTGCGAAATTAATAATTGGATAAGAACAATATACATATTGTTGAAAATGTCTTTTAAATAAGGTATGACATGTACAAACTTAGCAATCCTTTGGAAAAAATTCTCTTATCCAACACTTTTTCACAAGTTGTTTTGTATTAAAAGTAGTAGTAAAAAAATAAGAATATTGCCAAAATTTTATGTAGAAATATTACAAAAAACATTTTCACTCTGGAAGAACTCAAGTTCAGAACTTTAACCAAATTATTATACATTACGATATTTATGTAATTATATATTTAAAATAATATTAATTGAAAACATAATTTGCAGATGCTGTTGACGCAAAATGGTATAATCTTTTTAAGATCTGTTAAAAAAATATTTATAAATAAATCAAATTGAGTTAAAAAAGAAAAAAAAAATTTTTTTTTGTGCCCGAGCTGGGATTCGATATTAGGGTCTCTCAGGTTATATGTGACTATATATAATTATATATTAAACACATAGAAAATATTATTGAATTGGGACCATATATAATCATATCTCAAATTATATTGTTAATCTTGCACCATATATGAAATAATATATAACTATATCTTAGAGCATTTAATATAATATATAATCATATATACAAATATCTTACATCATACAACTAAAAAATTTTTATAGGAGGACATATATCATTATATCTCAAAATATATGGCTTATATGCCACCATATGTGATCATATATTGTCATATGTGATCATTTGTTATTATATATGACAATTGATCTGTCATATCTCATTATGTATAGCATATATGGTTGCTATCTAATTTTATAAAAGACAATATACAAAAATATATGGTTATATAAGGTACAACATAAGAAACATATAATTATATATGGCTATTCATGACAAGATAAGATAAAACAAGATATTACCATATATGACTATATATAAATTTTTTGGTCGGGTATATAGCGTCATATAAAAATGGATTATCCGTATCTAATTGCAAATGCAATATACAATTACATACTGATCGATATGTAATAAGATGCAACTAAATATAACATCATATTACAATTTTTTGAGAAAGAAAAACTTATATATGGATACATATAATTATGTCCGGTTAAATACACTGGTGTACAAAAGCATATAAAGGTATGTAAAATTATGCATTATTATATACAAACGTAGTTAAAAAAACAAAAAAACAACGCAAACTACTCAAAAGTTATTTAATTTCTTAAGTTTTGATTTCATATTCCTTTCATATTAAATAAGACTAGTCTAAAAACTAATTGTTCCGTTATAACTTATAGGTTAAGAAGTAATTCAATTTAAATTCAACCCTACTTTTTGTATAAATTATTTTAGAGATGAATTACTATTTATTAAAGGATTGCTTTTTCTGCTATCCCAAAATAAAGGCGGAGTTAGCTGAAACTTGGTGCACAGAGTTTTTAGACATTAAGGAATAGGGGCAACATTGTGGAGACGAATTCCGACTTTCTAATTATCATGTCTGAATTTGTATGACTTCATATACCAGCATTTGTGAGTTCACAAATGTCCATCAATTATAATAATTCAGAAACCAGGTCAACAACCAAATGAAGTAAGTTCTTGCAGACCTATTTATTTCACTTCTACCTGTACTATAAAAAGTTTTCGAAAAACTGTTTTCAAAAAGAATACAACCAATTTTAGAATAAAGAAATGTAATTCCAAGCCATCAATGTGGATTCAGAAAGTAACATGCAACAAAAGAAGAGGTGTAGAGAATAGTTGATGTGGCATTATGAGATTCGTGAATCATACCATTCGGAAAGATATTCTAGGGTTAAAGAAGCTAAAACACATAAAAGCAGGTCTTCCCCAAGGCAGCGTCTTGGGACTAATATTGTATCTTCTATACACTAGCAGTCTTCTAATTCGGCTAATCGATTAACCGATTCCTTGATTAATCGCCTCTATTTCGGTTAATGTCGAAACAAATAATTTAAAACTCAAATAATTTCTTGACCCGAATAATCGTATAAAATAGGTAGATTAATCGGTTACATTTTTAACATGGAATTTTTCGTTTATTTTTTTACATAACTGCATCATTTTCTTAGCCTTGGCTAAAAAATTGCAAGCTAACTTACTATACACGCGCGTTGCAATGGGACGCTTTTGAATGAAAAGCGTGGCATAAATAAAAAATTTTACAAAAGTATTTGATAAAATAAATGATCGCAGCGGATTTAGAATTCCTCACAGAATTCCGAAAAACTTTTTGAAATCGAATAAAAATTATGAATGGTAGAATACTCAAAGTTGGCAATTTTTCACTCTGGTGGAAAAGACTTAAATTAAAAACAAAAAAAAAATATCCTATTCACAATTTAATTGTAGTCAATGTATGCAACCGATCATTATGTTTTTGGTGTCCTTTCAAAAGTATGTTTATTTTGAATGAAAGATACTAAAAACAGTGTAAATCGGTTGTTTACTTTTGCAGAAGGCCAAGATTAACAAACACACTACATTTTTGTAATAGGGCTAAAAAGTGGCTGCCCGTTTACATGCAAAAACAATAAAACTGTAACAACCTCGCAACGAAAACCGAAATACGTCCCAGCAGAAATTCGGAAGCGGTAAAAATGATTAGTGCTTCTCTTCTGCTTCGTCTACTGCTTCTGAGGATTTATAGCTTGCAGTAGTGTGTTATAAAAAAGCAAAAGAGTTTTGTTTACCACACTTTATCGCTCTAACAAAGTACGAAAGAATGACAATGACAACCGAATTTACTAGCTAAAAGCTGGGATTTCATGCCATTATTTGGAGCTATGACAGAAGCGCATAGCGGATTTCGAAACAAGTGCTTTCACGCGAGCTAATTCGAACAAAAATCATTCCTTATTTCACCAATAATGCAAGCGCTTCACTATTTTCTTTCCCTGACGAACCTGCTTCCAAGCAAGCAGTATTTTTTGCTGGGGTATACGTGATATATCACGTATACATATGATTCTGAAGTAAGCTTTAAAAGATGTACTCACACGTGGTTCTTTACCCATCAACCTTTTTTGTCAAAGCTCAATGTTATTTATAGTATTTTAAGTATTAAAATCATATTATTTATATGAATATTTATTATATATCTTACTTAAAAATCGGTTTTACACAGAATATTTGATTTACTTAAAAACGGTTTATTATTCAATACTCTATCTAATTTAGGGGGTTATTTTGTAATACGCAACGCCTTGCGTTGCGTTGTTTTCCATACAAATTGTTTTTGTAACAATAACAATTTACACACAAATTACACACAAAACGCCTTGCGTTGCGTTTTACAAAATAATCCACTTAATTAAAATTTACTGCCCGATCTTGCCCGTGTACATGACAAAACAATAAAACTGCAACCTCCGGATTATTTATTTCATGTTTTTATTGCAGTAGGTAAATTCTATTAAAATCAAATAAGAACTATTGCTTACTAAAGAGTTAAGGAATAACACGTATTTAAAGATTAAATGAAATTTGGGCAAAATTTCAGTTTATGGGGTTTCGGCAAAAAAATAAAAAAAAAAAATATGACCCACTCTGGATTTAAAAGGCAAAAAACGGGGGAACATAGTAACATGTAAGTGTGGGTACTCAAATTAAAGGAAATTGTCTCACGATTCCAAAAATTTTATTGTTTTTATATCCATAAAACATAGCCCTAACCAGGGCCATTTTTCGACCAATACGGGGGGTTGAAAAAACGAAACAAATTGATATGAACGAAAATAGTACTCAAATAAAATAAAATTTTCTCACGGTTTCAGAACTGAGGTTTTTTTACTAATCCGTTGGACTTAAATCGAATTGAAGGCATTTTGTTAAATTATAGACCTTTGAAAAATTAAAAAAAGTCTAAAATCACGTTACTTTAGCTTTGGTAAAACTCTGCAAATATCCATTTTTTGTTGTTTACTTTAAAAATTTGGAATATAAAAGGTAGTTTGAAGTGGAAATAACAAAAGTAATTGACTTTTAATTGATGAGAAATTCAGTTTGAGAACTGATATAGTTTAGTTGCGCCACAGGGAAATTTTTTAATGTTAGGTATACCCAAACTTTTTAGATGATATAAAAATGAAACTTTTTGATGAAAGAAGGAATTTCAGAAGTGATATACTTTTATTGCGCCGCAGACGAAATTCTTTTTGTAAAAATGGCTCTAGTTAAGGCTACGTTTTATGGATAAAAAAATAATAATAATAAAAATAATAATATTACCAAAATTAATATGCTACTAGTTTCCTCCGTTTTTTGCCCCCCATGGGCCTCCCGGGTCCGAACCCTTCCCAAAATTAATTTCGGTTTTTATTTTTTTAATTCTAATTTTATATTTTTTGACGAAACCCATTAAACTGCAGTTTAGCCGCAACTTGAAATTACCTAACATTGGTAGATTTCTAGCTAATAGAAAATCGACAATTTCTCTTGCTAAATGCAAATTTAAGTTGCTCTATCTGACGAAAAAAACGCTAATTGGCAACAGTGCGGCCACCCTTTGCTTTTATTATCATTATTTTTATTATAAGCTGGATACAACTCACATCATTTTTTGTTGAAAAAGTGAAAGGAATGAAGTGAGATATGAATAAAACTAAGCAATTACTTCGAAGTAATTACTTTGACTTTTAACTAGGGTATTCAATTAATCGACATTTTAATTTAATCGATTAATCGTTCAAATAATTATTCGGTTTTTTTTCTTAACCGATTAATCGAATAAAATGTTAAAATTAATCGATTAATCGAAAAAATGTTATGTAAAATAATATATATGCATTTGTTGTATTTTTAATAATTTTATTTAAAAAAAGAACAAAAAGAGTTTCGGAAACTCTTCTGAAATTCATAAAAATAAAAACTGCTATAATTGAGATCATATTTTATAAAAATTTTTATTACTTCTGTCCTCTCTATAATATATTAAAATTTTATCCAAATCGGGGAGAACCACACCGCATTTATAAAAATTAGCCAGACGTTCATATATTATACATAGCGCTCTATAATATCTTCAATGAGAAGAAGAATAGAACAACTTGTAGATTAATTTGTATCTATTTCGTATGCATTCAACTCATAGAACACATAAATGTAGAGAGACATTCTGTTGAGAATTGATTTTCCCTCCACGCTTACGTCCCTCCATCCCTTTATTTGATTTTAGCAACTATTTCGCAGGAAATTAAAAAAAAAACCTTGTGATTAATTTTGACAAATTTGTTTCTAGGAGAGTTAGCTGAATTGGGCTCTGAAAAGCTCATATATATAAAAGGTTATTTAGCTCTCATTAAACATTATTTAGAACTCATAAATACTAATTTTGACTATAATCTTGTTAACAACTGATTTGCAAATTTCTTTGTCTTACGTTTCAAATGAAAAACACCTGGATATGTTTCTTTGTCTTTTAATTTGCCATTTATTAATTCGAATCCTAGGCTTGGGTAATATCCTTTTCTAGATATTATGAATGCAGAGTGCTAACTACTGTTGATGTTTTTGTTTTTTCTTTGATATTTAAGATATTTTTTACAATTTGTTAAATAAGTTTTAATAAAATCCCATATTTACTTTAATAAAAAATATATATTTTTGAAACATTTTATTAATTTTTTACCAATATCGATTAATCGATTAATATTATTAAATTATTCGAGTTATTCGTTATTCGAAATATGGCCATTTTAAATTATTCGAACAATTTTTGAGCAAAATTGTTCGATTAATCACTAGGGCAAAGAATTTCATGCACTTAAAAATTGAAAATATGCACCTAAAAAATGCGGCTAAAAATGAAAAATATGCATTAAAAACATAAAAAATATGCACTAAAAACGACATGTGACATTTTGCAGGCCGGTCGACGATATGTAAGTTAATTATTTTTCAAATAGACACGGAACTCCAAGCTTTTCCATAGGTCAATAAGGTTTTCTAAAAAGTTTATTTTTAAAAATAATAAAAAAAAAATAAATATTTTGATTGAATAAAACACGAAAACGTATCAATTTTTTATATTTTTTTTACAAATTATAAAATGCTCCTAAAAACTAAAAATATGCACAAATATGCATTAAAAAGCACAAAATATGCATTAAAAAGGCACCAAATATGCATTAAAAGTCAAAATATGCAAAAATATGTAATTACAAATCGATGCCATTTTGTTCTAAATTTGATGATTCGGATAAGTATTTAGGCTATATTTGTTTTGGACTATCGAGAAATTCCTTGCCCTACTAATAACCATTAATCGATTGAATACCCTAGTTTTAACACTAAAATTTATCCATAGACTTGTGAAATAGCATGAAGTATAAACGAAAATCAGAAAATTTATTTTTTAGTGTACTCGCAAGCAGACTACAATTGTGAAGTAATTGCTTTAAAAACCCAGTATTTCCCCCTATTAGTAATATCTATTTTTTATTCATATGAGCCATAATTTTTTAATTTTCGTTTACATTTCATGCTATTCTACCAGCCAATTGGTAAATTTGGAGTTAAAAGGCATTCCTAAGCCCAAAGTAATTACTTCGAAGTAATTGCTAAGTTTTATTCATATGACCCAATGTCTTTACAAATTCAAAATCGTTTGAGTTATTCAGAAGTTCGAAAGAAGAAAGTGCATTTAATTTGGGGGTATTAAAAGAAGTAGACTTTCTACCAGAGAATAAAAAAGGGTAGATCTGAAAACAAAACTTCACGCAATTCATATGTTTATTAAGAGAAAATGCAAGTCTCCAATCGTACAAAGGGAAGCTTCATAAAAAAGAATTCACAATATTTGACAACTTAGAAAAAGTCCATATATCTATTGACCGAATCAGACGAAGGCCGACAAAATCTATAAAGGCGTTTTCGCCGTACACAAGAAAACGGAAGCTCCAGGAGTCTACAGAAGAGTTATCCATTAAGTATGCGAAAGATCAAGAAAAGACAAGGTCGGACGTTACAAAAGTAGTGGCGACCGCAAGCCCAGTGCAAATGCGCAGGATAAAAGATAGTACTCCAACGCCACCAAATGTTTTACTTAAAAATTATATCTTGGAAGAGGCCTTAGTTTATGGACTTGGGATTATAAAAGGAGAAATATTCTATTTTACAAACCCCTTTAAAAATCATAATGTTAATAATTAAGTTCCTGGATACAAAAATGTTACATCTACCAAAAAGGAAGCAGTGCTCCTTCAAACAAATGTAACTGAAGTATCAGTAGACTTGATGGACTTAATTCAAAGTTTGCCTGAAGGGGAGGCAGAATTACTCCTAGAAAGACTAATTTTGATTAATAAGTGGGTTTGTGATGGAACATCCAGTCCAAGTGCTTACAAAAAATAAAAGCTACAAATGACACAACTATTACAGATGAAAATATGGTTATGGCTTCTGTAGTTCCTTTGCGGCTGAGAAGTGAAATCTCTGAGCACTAGAAAAATCCTCGCCCACCATCAGTTCATTTTTTCCGTCTGATGTTATTTTAATAAGCAAAGGAGCCTTCAAAAATAATCAAAGCTGCAGTAACCGATATAACAAATCAAATTGATAGCCTGAAATATACGATTTGGCTCAAAAAGACTTTCAGAATTTTGGTGATTCAACATGTGATGAACATAACTATGAATATGCAATTTCTCCATTGAATGCTAGAATTAGGTGCATAAAGTTCATTTTGGAGCTAGATTATACAATTTCGAGGGATGAAAAAACTTGATCAGAATACACTGTCAAAGGAAAAACAAAATATTCGAAAAAAATTATACAAAATGAACTTTTCAGGAAGCTGGGACTGAAATTAATAAGTCCAGGGCATTTTTTGAAAATTATGTGCCCGAATTACTGGTGTGAATAATACATACATGGGAATTTTTCATTACCATTGAATTTTCATTACCATTAGTTCATACTAATGACAATGAAAAAAATTCCATTACCATTTAATGGTAATGAAATATTTTTCATTAGAAAAATCATTACTAATGGTAATGAAATTACACTAATGTATAAAAAAACTAATTACAATTGACTAAAAACCATTTGTTTACAAAAAATTCAGACAAATGAAAACGAACAACTGGTTTGACCAGGGAAGTTATAAAACATACTTTATTAAGGAGGATCCATTTAATTCCGTTAAACTTTATCTGGATACAAATAACAGCGGAATGGAAAGTAATACTTAATTTTAAATGAGCATGAGCCTTAATGAGCATATTCCATTTTCGATTTCAGCGAGTTTTACTCCAGTTTTGCGTTTTTCTGTCAATGGAAATTATTTTATTTAATTTATTCATTATCAATGGTAATGAAATTTAAAATCATTGTCATTAATCAATGAAATTAAATTTTAGAATCATTACCATTAATTAAAAAAATGGTAATGAAAATAATTTCATTACAATTGATATGAATGTAATGGTAATGAAATTATCAATTAATTATTCCACCTAATTAATTAGTCCCATGTATGGAATAATAGTAGTATAAAAAGGTTGACTATTATTCTTAATGTTATAAATAGTAAGAAATGGCTAATGGCTCATTACAAAAATTTTATTAAATATCAATGCTTACCATTGGGAGAGTTGCAAAAACAAAGATTAAAAAAAATCTTGATACACGAATACTTGCAAGATTTGACGGATTAGACAAAATGAGGACCTTATCAATATTTTGGTGGCCCCTACAGATAAACTTATTTCATCACGAAAGCACGTGAGATCACGAAAGTGTTTGCAAAATTATGACTATTTTGAAGAGAATTAACTAATAAAAAATACTTATACTAATAACACACATTGAATTTCTGATAAAATGTGACAAATCGCGAATTTCAAAAAAATCTGAAACACACACAGGAAAAAAAATTGCCAACCGAATTGCTAAGCTTATTTTGGTTGCTAAAACCAATAAATTCGGTTGGTGAAGCCATATTGGAATATGATTCCTAAATATTTTGAGTATTGCAACTAAAATTCAGTTGTATAAACCGAATTTTGTTGTGATAACCAATATTTAGTTGCACCAATCTATTTTAGTAGATGTAACCGAATTTCAGTTGGAAAATGGCATATTTTTTCTCTGTGTGCACGTGTTCACTTTAATCGACTATAGCTTATGATATGTAAATTTGACATTTCAATCACAAAAATCTCCGTACAAAAGATTCAAAAATTTGTTTTTTTTTATAGAATATCCTTGAAAATAGGACATGTCTGGATATGCTTGAACATGTAACATCCCAGTGTAGAAACGGTAATGACATATCATTATTTTTTGGACTACCAGTAATGACACCCACTTACCGTCTGTATTATTTTAAAACATATAATAATGAGTTACTGATAATGACTTATTTTTAAAATTTTTTGAAATCTATTTTTAGACTCAATATATTTTAAACACTGGTAAGGATATATGTAACCACATATTTTTTGATTTTTTGTATGTTGGCGAGTAAGCTTACTTGTGTGGAGCAGGTCAATTATGTTTTTATCTATTAAATATTACATGTCGATATAGCTCAGATGGTAGAGCTATTGACTGGCAATCTGTAGACCCAGGTTCGATTCCCGCACCAACAAATTTTATTTAAAAAAAAACAATAAAAAATATTTTTTTATATAATTTCCTTTTTTGAAAATCTATTTTTAGACTCATTTTTTTTGTCAATACTGGTAAGCACATAGGTAACGATATATGTTTTGATTTTTCGTATGGTGGTGTGTAACCATAACTCATTATTTTTCGCGACATCGCCATATAAAGGTAATAAGAAATGTAATAACAAAAGTAACTAGTTACCATTACCAAGTATGTAGTTACATAACCACATATCTGGTAATGATTTTCTACACTGGGATATACCGCTGGATGCGCCTCAAAAAAACCTTTCACATGATATCCATATTGAGTATGTTGTCTTAAGCTAAAAAGCAATATTCTTACAAAAACTAAAAAAAAAACTTTTTTAAAAATGGTTTAGCTCGTGAGATCTCATGCTAGACCCGAAATATTTTGGGAATCATCATAAAACATACCAATGTTTATTTTGAGGGGGCACTTTTTTTTTACTTTTTTTCTGTCCATATAAGGTGAGTCGTTCTAGTTTACAGTGTTTACAGATATACCTCAAGATATATTGATTTTTAAAGTGCAAAAGCAAACTTCAAAATGTAATTAATGAAAGAGAAATCTGGTTTAAAAAGTGGATAATGAAACAGGATGAATCTAAATCAATTCATATAAAATCTACAAATAGAAATATCAAACATTTATCAATTTATATTAATAATAAGCAAATCCCTTATGCTAACACTTCTAAATACCTTGGCATGACGTCAGATATTAAAATCAAAAGGAAAGAACACGTTAAGAAAAAAAATAAGAGAAATCGAATTGAAATTTAAACAAATGTATTGGCGAAAAATTCCAATGTTTGAGCAATAAAATATTGTTATACCTTCACGTTATAAAACCTATCTGGACTTATGGTTTACAGCTATGGGGATGTGCTAAGAAAATTGAAATAAATTTGATCCAGAAAACTCAAAACAAGATATTAAGAACCATTGTTGGAACACCTCGATACATCCATAAGGATGACTAACACAGAAATCTTGAAATAACACCGTAAAAGGAGAAACAATTTCCATTGCCCAAAACATGCAAATAAACTGCAACTCACAACTCAGGTCTTAATGATATATATGCAGAGCCAAGTATTCAAAAAAGATTAAGGAGAACCATTTAAATGGATCTTGCTACTTCTTATCAATCAACTTAGTTAATAAGTTTATATTTAAAGAAGAAAGAAGAACAGTCATTTACCGGAATAAAGGGTCAACTAAAAATTTCCTCATTCATTTAAAAATAATTTTATATTCCTAGGAAAATTTTTGGAACCCCTTCTAAAATTTCTAGTTCCAGAACTACTTCTCAGGGAGTCACTACATAGTCTCGAATAGCATCCTTGGAACTAGCGATGGTGCAACTAGTTCTAGAACCCATGCAAAGGAGTCATATTTACCATTTTAACTACATCCTTAGAATCTTTTGGGAACTAGTGATTTAGAACTAGTTATACATTAGTTTTACATCGGTTCCCAAGATCTGATACTAGTTCCAAAACAGCTCCGTAGAGCTACATATTTGAAAAACTTTATTCATATTATTAACATTAAATTAACAAAAAATATTCTGAAAATGTTTATCAAAATGGAAAACAGCCCAAGAACTATACCAAGAAAATAACCATTAAAGAAAGGAATTTATGTTTTCCCGGTTGGTAATTTTTCGAAATGTATACCTGAAATCAGATATTTCGCAATGTTACCGCGGATGCCCGCGGGAGGCCAAATTTTATGAATTTACACACAACGCTGACAGTGAAAATGCTTTGTGGTAAAATTGCCTTTTCAAACTACGTGGAATAATAGAAACAAGCAGAATATAAATACACCCAGAAAACAGATTCAGTTCTGATAACCGCATTTGTAGCCAATCGCATGGTTCGGTTGTGGTAGCCGGATTTTTCAGTTGTGGCAACAGAAAACCAATTAAGACAAGACTAATTTGACTATTGCAACAGAATTTCAGTTGTATCAAGAATAATTCGGTAGCCACAACCGAAAAATTCATTTGAATCTGTTTTCTGGGTGTAGAAGAGGTTCGCTATATCTTAGTCTTATATTAAACGGGCAAACTAAATACAAAAAAAATGTGTAACATCTCCAAATTTGTTTTGTTACAATTTTCGGAATGAGAATGTCTTTGTCTACTTTGGAATATTTTTAACTAACATATGAATGTACCTATACGAATCTGTATAAACAATTTTTAAAAAAATGGTTTGAACAAATATTTCTTTTTTCGTTTAAAATATATTTTTGCAAAACTCATTGTTCTTGAAACTGCTTCAGTATGACTAAAAATATTCGTTTTAAAACCGATCCACCAAGGGATTAATGCTCCATGATGGATTCTTGGAACTAGTTCTGAGCGCGACATTTCCATATAATTAATAATCATGGATACAAGAATAGTACCTGTTCCCTTGAACTAGTACCTGTTCCTCAAACCATTCCCTAGAACTTGTTCTAAGGGTGACAATTTCAAATAAAAATCATGGGTAACAATGCCAAAGAAGAACTAGTACTAGCTCTAAAGAACTGGTTGTAGAAATAGTTCTGGGACTGATAATTGTTTTGCTGAGTTTTATATTATATTTACATATCAACAATTAACTTTTGGTAACCACTGGGTTAAACTCCCATCACCTCTCATATGCTAAGATAATATTACTAGATAAGTATTCCCCAGTCGTAATAAAATTAAAATAAAAAATCAAAAAATTGTCCATGAATCCGGTAGATATTTTTTGACTAAAATTATGATATTTTGAAAATGATAATGATTTGAAAACTTTGGGATTGATTGTTTGATTGTGGAATTTAATGCCATGTGATTAATTTATAAAATATTATCCGACATAATATAATTACTTGATAAAAATTCATGTTTTTTACTTTATCGATTATTTCTAAATATTAAATTAAGTATCGCTATATAGGTAATTGGGGTTTTGTCAAATTGATATGTTGTTAAATAACTTTTTTTCTTCAGAAAACAACTTAACAAGTATTAATACTTTTTAATAGAATTCAACATTTACTTCAACGATAAAAATTTTACACATATTTGGTTATAATAAAGCATTGTTTGTAATATTTTATAATTATTTTATATGTATTTATTTGTATATTTATTATTAAGTTTTATGTAGGTAAACATTTAAAATTTTTCAGTTGTTTAAATTTTTACACAAAACTCATTCATTACAACATACAGTAATTTAAATAAAGCCCACAATTAAAAAAATTTAATTTTCTTTTCCTAGTAATTAAATTTATTTAAAATTAAGTACCAATTAGGTTTTATTTTATTCATTATTATTATTATTCTTTTTACTTTATATTTTTGTAGTTGAATTTATATTGCTTAATTTTTCTTTTCAGTTACATTTTAATTAACTCTGTGTAAATACTGGCATATGTACTATACATATGTACATATTTATGATGACACAAAAGTGTATTTATTTGCATTAATTTTTATGGTGACATTTTAATACACATTCTATCAAATAGACACGATAATATACAATACTGTAAGCACACACACACACACACACATTTTGATAATATTACACAGCAATAAAAAATATGTATTGTATGAATGTGAAACCAAATGTTAAACATTTACAGAATAATATCCGTATCCGCACATCACAAATTGTTATACGTACATATCTCCTTGTTTGCAATTGTCACACATACCCACTCATATACACACAATGGTATATGTTTGTATGTACGCACTAAATTTTACGCAAACTTACACACTTTGACAACTTTAAGTCGCATATTCTTTTTTATTTGTATTTAAATAAACTGTTTAATATGCTTCATAAAAATAAACCATCTCATTTATTTTTCCATGTGTGTTTGTGCGTGGGATACTAGATATAAAAAAAATTAACTGAACAAACACTAAAAGATCGTTTAGATACCCGCTGATAGCTTATTAAATTTTAAGTGTTTACATACACTAACAGCAAAGAAGTGATAGGACAAAGCTTAGCACTGTAATCCACGGTTGTGTGCCAGCAACATCCCACATCTTTTACTGTAGTTGTACAAACACTACACACTTTTTTTATTTAATCCTTTAGTAGTCGTATTTTTTTTTCATTTTAGTATTCATATTTATTTTAACTTAACCGACGACAATATAACACAACGGTCCTTGTACACAGGTTTTACACGTGGCGTATTCGCTAACTGATACGAAGACGAAAACATATAAAAAAATAAATCTGGAGCTCCAAAGGATTAGTTGTAAAAGAGCTTGAACACAATTGCAATAAAATATAACGCTTTATTCTCACAAACTCCCGTGAACACAACCGTTAAGTTTTCGTTCTAATTTTGTACTGAAGATACCAGACAATTATTGTTGGTGTGTCGGCAATACAAAACATATCACAGCTATTGTTAACATTGAGTAGATTATATTTGTTATGTTAAAAAAAGGGATATTTTCTCTTTCACTTTAGAATTTTAGTTTAAGAGAAATTAACCTTCCCAGCAAGTAAAGACCCTGCCACTTCCCAGTGTAGAAACGGTAATGACATATCATTATTTTTTGGACTACCAGTAATGACCTTCTTCATTATTTTAAAACATATAAAAATGAGTTACTGATAATGACATATTTTTATCATTATTACAAATAGAAAATAATTTTGTAGATTTTTTTTAAAACTTTTTGAAATCTATTTTTAGACTCAATATTTTTTAAACACTGGTTACATATATCCTTACATATGTAACCACATATATTTTGAGTTTTTGTATATCGGCGAGTAAGCTTACTTGTGTGCAGCAGGTCATTTATGTTTTTATCTATTAAATATTACATTTCGATATAGCTCAGATGGCAGAGCTATTGACTGGCAATCTGTAGACCCAGGTTCGATTCCCGCACCAGGAAATTTTATTAAAAAAAAATACTATAAAAAATATTTTTTTTTTTATATAATTTATTATTTTGAAAATCTATTTTTAGACTCATTATTTTTGTCAGTAGTGGTAACCACATAGGTAAAGATATAGTTTTTGATTTTTCGTATGCTGGTGTGTAACCATAACTCATTATTTTTCGCGACATCGCTATATAAAGGTAATAAGAAATGTAATAACAAAAGTAACTAGTTACCATTACCAAGTATGTAGTTACATAACCACATATCTGGTAATGATTTTCTACACTGGGTTCTTAATAACATAAGTTATATATAAACATACAACTTTCATATAAATACATTCTTGTATACATCACATTCCAAACAACTTTTTAGAAGTTTAATTGACAATATCAAAAACGTACTCTATGCGTTATGCCTTGTAAAATTCATTAGTGACGTAAGTTGTTGATAGCAGCAATATAACTTCTGACAAGTTATTTGTAAGGTTATTTTATGTAGGTTAATATAAAAACAAGAATGTTTTTATATTGCACTATAATAATTAATTCTTTTAAAAGTTTTGTGTTTTTATATTACTAAATAAGTTATCCATTTAGAAGTTCTTTCCTTATTTTTTGCTGGGATATTATCACATTTAATAAATGTAAAAATAGCTCTCAATTTCATAGAGATTTCCGTGCTCTTAAAATAGTGATTATTTAAAATTTTTATTGTAACAGATATTTTCTCTTACGTTATATATAAGTGCTTAATTAAAATTTTCAGAGAATATACCAGTTGGTTTACTAATTCAAAGTACCTACTTAATAAAACACTTTGCTGTATAGTACTCGTAAAAGGGAACTACTTGAGCTAAAGAAGAGTGTTTGATGTTGTTAAATATTCTGTTAAATAATATTTATTTGTGGTTATTATATGTAGGTCAGTATAACTTCTATTTACGTTTCGATATGGGTTAAATGTATTGAATATGGTTCTCATCAGAAGTGTCATACAATAAACATAAATTCAACTTAACAGTTGCGGTCAGAATATTGTACTTAAATATTTATTTTTAATTTTAAATTCAATGAATTTTGTACACAGTGGCAATTTAAATTTCGTAGTTAGAAGTATGCATTTTTGAAACTAATAATAAATAGAACAACACTGTTCACGATAACATAATGAGTTTTTAAAATGTACAGGCGAGCCATCAATTTTATTTTGCCAAATAAGGCAGAATTTTATATCAGGGCGTATAATAAGGAGTAGACAAATTTTATCATATCCCAGCAAAAAAAAGCAGTAGAAAAAGCACTACAATTGACGATCTAGATGTACTTCTTTTTTAACAAATACACTAATGATTTTAAGATTGAGTTGTCATAGGAGAGGATTAGTCCCACTTCAACATTTTTTCAGTACTTTTTGAATTAGTGCAAAGGAAGCTCTTTTTCACCAATTAAAAGTTAAGAAAAATTCTTCACAAAAAAAATATATTTTTTTTATTTTACAAAAGTTTTTTATTGCAGCCACCGGGTATCGAACTAGCGACCTTGCGATTACAAGTCTAGAGCTCTACCGCTGAGCTATTCTTTGATATGAAAGTTGACTGGCATAAAAACACCACTTTTTTACTGCGAGATATTGTTCCTTATTCTCTTCAATAAAAGTACTTATTAAACAAGTGCAAAAGGTGCACCCCAATTCAATATTGTTTTCAGTACTATTTTTAGAGGTGCAATTTCTCACCATATTTTATATATACATATATTTAAAAATTTTAAAATTAAAAAATATTGAATTCAAACAAATTAATTATATATGGGTGAAATAAAAAAATGTGATAAACTTTTGGGCCAAATTTGTGAGAAGCAAAATGTGTTAATATTTCGGGTTTTGTTAATGTAATCAGTAAGTTTAGTCATTATAAACCTAATTGCAAAAAATCTCTTCTACAAGTTGTCGCAATAACTTTTTTAGCAAAATTTTAATTTTTTTTTGTGGTAACGGAGTTTACATTTCCACAAGCAAAAGATATAACAAAAAAGATTGCGTACGAATTTTCTTCAATTTATTATTTTTTCGCATTTGGGTTTTCAACATGCTTTCCAATAATATACAATTTGTGTTTATCAAATTGGCGGTTTCACGAATAAAAATACAATTCAGTCCTTTTAAATGCTTTTCAAAAATATAAAATTTTTTAAAATCCAATCAGCGGTTGCGCAGTTACAAAACAATATATTAAAAACATAACATTTCGCGATCAAAAAATTCTTAAATTGTGTAAAACAAAATTAATTTGTCAAACTAAAATTTAATTTGTCGAAATATCGATCCCAAACCAATGAAATGCAAAATCCGTCGTTTTTCGCTCCAGCAGTTCAGGGTAAAAAACTGATAACATTTTTGTTTTGAAGTTAAATTATTAGTTGAATGATCTTTTGACGCATAAATATTATTTGAATTACCTCTGTTTATGGTTATTTTACGGTGTTTACATTTGGTTACTTTTTTCGTTTTCTTTCAGAAAAGCTTTGTCAGAATTTTCTTTCCGAAACAAAATCGTATGATGTCTACAACGTGAATCCAAATATGGCATTGTTTTTCTTACTCGTTAAATAGTTTGGTGTAAAAATTAGGAACGGTGTTTACAACATTTTTCAAATCTTATTAAAGACATCCTTTTTCATCTCGAGAATGTTACATGCTGCAGAAAAACTTCAAGTCTGGTATACTAGATGATTACACTATGAGACAAATGGTGGGGTCAGTGACCGGGAAGGGTTCAAACTGCCGGGGAAAGTTATATCGGTAAAAAAGAAGTTATACGTGTCCCGGCGTTTCGCTGGGCCACCCCTAGGAATCGAGATATATCGATTTGACCTTTGGTTAGTCCGATTTTGCTCAAACAATTTTAAAAAAATTAAAAATTACAATTCCTTTAATCTGTTCATATAACGTTTTTCTATATACTCAACAGTTTTACCGGTAAAAATAAATGTATGAAGAAAAAAATATTTTTTGCCTAAAATATTAAAAAAAAGTAATAAACAAAAGGTTATTGATTTTTATTGTAGCGGTAACAAACATTTATTTATACCGGCAAAACTGTTGAGTATATAGAAAAATGTTATATGAACAGATTAAAGGAATTGTAATTTTTAATTTTTTTAAAATTTTGATCAAAATCGGACTAGTGGTTCTCGAGTTATGTCAAAAAAAAGATATATCTCGATTCCTAGGGGTGACCCAGCGAAACGCCGGGACACGTATAACTTGTTTTTGACCGATATAACATTTCCCGTTGGTTTCATCCCATCCAGATTTTGACTGTCGCATAGTATTATTTATAGTCCATCGATCATTTAAGTATAAATAAAATTATACTTTTCGCAATATAATTAATAGATAATTCCAAAATTCTGGTGTATGCATTTTCATCAAAAATTATGACGAAAAATCGTTACAGAGTTGAAGTCGTATTAGCATAGATATACGAAAAAGTTTGTAAAATGTATTAATTTATATTAAAAATGTTACTTTTCCTCTTCATAAAAATTATTACAGTTAGTGTTTAGCTTCATTGGTTATTAAAATATAATCTATTAAAATTAAGAAACCTTATGAGTTACTGGTTACGGAGTTTACATTTGGCCTATAAAATTGGCCACAAATTTTATGTATTAACCAAACATTGGTCAGATTGTAATAAATTTTGTAAAACAGGTGAAAATGCATTGATATATATCGAAATTTATAACTGAAATGTAATCCATTCATTAGAAATTAGCTGGTTACATAGTTTTTATCACATTTTTTGATATCACCCATATATTAAAAAAAATTAATAGAATAAAAAAAAAATAAAAAAAAAATAAAAAGCATTTACTCTTTAGAAGCAATACTTAAGTGATTATTTGGATGTTGTTCAGAAATAATCATAAAAAAACTGTAAAAATATACTAACGGATACTTTGAAAGCAATGAAAGAAATGATTTTTTCAAGCTGTTCAGAATAACTTCTAAAACAGCAGTAAAAATATACTTGTGAAGCATTGAAAGAAGTAGTTTGTAAAGCATTACTTGCAATTTTTTTTTGCTGGGATGTATCTATGAAAATTTTCATATATTTTGGTCCAATGTTTTGCTACACATAGCATTTATTAACATTTCATAAAGCAGATAAAACAATAAATCATATTTTTTAAATGTTTAACACTATTACTGAAACCAGGTTACGAGTGTAACTATTTATGTAGTGAGCCTTGGCCAATTTAATACTTGTTAGGCGCCAGTTACCAGCAAAATATTGGTAATGACACCTCATTGCTGTCTGCATTACCAATAATGATATATTATTACATTTTGCATTATGTTGTAATATAAATAAATGACTTCCTAATAACGGCCTATTGTAGTCATTGCTTTTAAATATAAAATAATGACTTACTCACAATAGTTTAAATAAGTACTTTTAACAATGTTAAATTTTAGTTCTAAAATTACACACTAGCAAAAACTTTAATTTCTCTGAATGTATTTCCTGAAGCTAATAGTATTTGTGTGACTCCTTATTTTTAAGAATCAAGTAAGCACTCGGATAACCACTTATAATTCAACTTTTTTTAAGCATATTTGTAACCACTTATTATTCAGAATCTCATAACTACTTACTTCTCATTTTTTCGTAAGCGAGCGGGTAAGCGTGACTTATAAGAACGACCACGCCAAACAAAAATATTGAGTTTAGACGCGAAAAAATAAGTTGTGCGGAGCTATGAATTTCTATTATATAACCACTTATTTGGTAATGAAAGATTTTGCTGGGTTGATATTTTAACTAGAAAGTTTAATATTTTTAACTAAAACATTGCTCAGAATTTTTTGTCATTTTAGCATTATTTGTGTGGCTTACAAAAAAATAAAAGTTGTGTATCAGCAAAAAAATTGAATTAATTCGTAAAAATGTTCGGGCAATGATTTATTACGATTTTCGATGTGGATTATCTAGACAAGTCAAATTAAATTCAACTTTTGATGAAACTCCATCCTTTGCAACTGTGAAACGTTGGTATTAACTTCAAAAGACGTTTATAAGATCGGTACAGGTGACGAATCATGGATCTACTCATCGGAGCCTGAAACTAAACAGCAGTCGACTGTATGGGTGTTTTATGATGAACAAAATCTAACAAACATTGTTCGCTCTCGAAGCACTTGAACCAAATGGTCGCCTGTTTTTTGGAAAAACTGGCCAAGAGTGCAATTAGAACAACATAGAGCAGTTAATTCTGAATGGAACACTATCAATCTTTGCTAGAAATGTTCGGAGAAATGAGAAAAACCAATCCCCAAAACGGATAAGTCTTCATCATGGAAACGAGAGCTGTTAAACATCGGCTCAAACAAGTTACTTTTTGAGCGCCCATCCACCTTACAGCCCTGAACAATGACTTTTTAGCAGAATAAGCCGTAGATGCATTCAAAAACCATGTCGCAGGCGGAATGGAGAAAGTGCCATGCCACAAGTGGTTCGAACGCACGCAAGAGTATATAGATCATAAAGGACGATAGTTTTAAAAATGAGAATTTTTCATAACAACTTTCTGTTTTTTCATTATTAGGATCAAAATATAATAACACATGTGCTTAAAAATAGGTAGGACGACACATAGGTAGCGCCACTAATGGAAAATGAATGTGATTTATTGGAACTATCGACTTTTAGATGATACCTGTCAAAATTTAATGACAATTCGTTTATTAGTGAACAAGTTACAGCTGTTTTAGTGACGCCATTGATTTATCATTGCTTTTTAATGGGAAAAGTAACACCCGAGGAAGCCAAAGAATAAATAAATTTAAATTAAATTTAACATATTTTTTTATTAAAAAAATTATTAAAACTTTGTGTTAAATCAACACATTCTTTCATTAAAAAATCACAAAAATTCAATAATTGTGTTTTATCAAATCAACAACTTTCTTTATAGACAGAAAACAAAATAATTTCAACAACGTGCTTACAATTTTCATTATCATTTCTGAAAAAGTCGTAATCACAGGAAATTAAAATTTTTTTTTATTAAATCTGCGATTTTCGTGTTCAACAATGAAAACTAGTTGAATTTTTGGCAAAAAAATTGTTTTTTATTGGTTATACTGACTTTTCAGCAGATGTGTTAAAATTGTGGAAGACATACAAAAACTTAATTAGGTTGTTCACAAGGATTGTGCTCTCTGTTGTATCGTTGTATCGTCCTAACAAAAAACAGAGTTCCCAGGTAAAAATCGACATATGTGGATCCATACAAGATTAATGTATGTTCGTTCATTCCCACCTATCGGAAAAAAAGTATGCGTTTCGTGTATAGTGTAGCTACCAAACACAATTTCATTGTTAATTTGTTATTTCCAGATAAAAGTGTGTTTGTAGAAATGTTGTAATTCACAAAAAATAATCCGTTTTAACTTTTTTTTAATATTAAAATTTGTTTAATTTTTTCCAATTTAAAATGTTAGAGTATTTATTACTATTATAAGTTAGTATATTTACAAAACTTTGTGCGTTAAAAATTTATTATACAAAAGAAATACTTTGTGTATATATTATTGTACAGTAAAACTCGGTTAAGACGAACTCCGGGGAGCAAAGAAATTAGTTCGTCTTAAGCGAAGTTCGTATTAAACAAGGTCAAGTTTGGTACACAGACCTATGTTGGCCCATGGACGAAGTCTATTGATTTTGGTGAACATTGGTCCATGTTTAGACCTATAGTATAAGGGTCCCCCAAAATTATATTGTTTATACGCTGCAGATCGCAAATATTAATATATTTTAATGAAGTTTGGTACACCGACCTACGTCGGCGCAAGACCGAAGCCAATTGATTTTGGTTAACACCGGTCCATGTTTAGACCTAGTGTCCATATAAGGGTCCTACCAAAGTTATATTGTTTATACGCTGCAGGTCGCAAATATTAAGATATTTTATAAAATTTGTTACACAGACCTATGTTGGCCCAAAGACGAAGCCTATTGATTTTCGTGAACATCGGTCCATGTTTAGACCTAGTGCCCACATAAGGATCCCCCCAAAATTGGCTTGGTTACAAACTGCAGGTCGCAAATATTAAGATATTTTATTTGGTTCGCTGACTCACATTATAGAACATTTTGACACAAGTCCCATTTTAACCCATTCGAATTTCAGATCCAAAATTAGTTGGCTTTTAACCAGACTGGTGTAAGGTATTGTATAGTCGGCATGGCCGACTTTAACTTTTTCACTCGTTTTGATATGTCGTAGTGGAACTTTTTTTTTCTCATGCCAAAAGCTATCGAAAAATCGATGGCACAATATCGATTGCTAAATCGACCCACCCTAACCAGCATACAGTAAAAAGAAACGAAATTGAGTTGCTTTCCAGTTTGCTAAATCTAACAAATCAAATAACTTCCTCTGGAATTCTGTCGGTACATCCTTTGATATTTTTATAAAGCGTTTTTGAAGAATTATAACATTTTCCTCCGAAATACATGGATTTGAAATATTTAAAATTAGTTTTTTAAGTAAATATTTGCTTATGCGTAGATATAACATACGCACTTCATATAGCACCACAAACTTTACTGGATCGAAGTTAACGATTTCCAGCAGTGGGCAATCTTCTTTTTTTGAATGATGTTGCGGATTAGTTTTATCTCTATCGGATTAGTTTCATTAGTTAAAAACTTGGCTTCCAAAACAAGTTCTTCCAGAAATTCTTTAGCCGAATGCGGTTTTGAATTTCCATAATAGAGACCAATCAAAAATGGATTTGTAATGTATGCGGTTGAAAAAACCTTTCCCACTATGGACCAAAGTTTTTTTTTCGATTTTTCAATCACATCCATTCCATCTACATAAATTATAATTGTAATTTCCTTTTCATTATAATAAACATTGTGATCAAAAATTATATCAATATTAGACTTTATTCCAAAATATTGAAATTTTCCCAAAGTATCGTCAAAAAGTGGCATCACTTTAGAATCGCCGCTGAAAGTAGAAATTCCTAATAAAGTTTTAGAACATTTCGGAAGAGATGTATAACCTTCAGGTCTCAGTACCATTAATGTTACATCTATAGAGGTTTTGCTCGAGGAGTTTTAATGAAATTTTTCATTAAACTAATGAAATTGTCTTAACAAAATAAATAAAAAATTCTTAAAATTGATGTAAAAAGCTACATATATTTTGTAAAACTTTTTCATTGATAGTTTTAACAAATATAAGCAAATTTTTCATAACATTTTATGAACACTTATTCAACGAAAAGTTTCAATGAACTAGTTCCAGTGAAACTTCATTAGTTTTATGCAAAAACCCATTAATATCTTGCAGATAATTCTCTCAGTGTAGGTTAATTTACTACTTAAAATAGCAAGAAGGAATACCGTGCTGCAGGCTTTTAATTTTTTTTACTCATATTTCTGAAAGCGCCGCAGACGAAAATTTGTATAAAAAATCGCGGCGATTTTTTTCTTTTTATTTCTGAATCGCCGCGATTTCTTATACCAAATTTTCGACTGCGGCGCTTTCAGAAATATGAATAAAAAAATAAAAAGCCTACGGCACTGTTTTCTTTAATTTGAAACTTTCAGTATCTAAAAAAGCACTACAACAAACTTCGATTTATGTACACTATCCTTATTTTCAATGTTGAACAATAGCAGCTGTTGAAAAACAACCCATCGGCACAACGCAAAGTTACCGTCAATTAAAACTAATTGTTATATAGATAAATAAAGTTATGATTTCAGGTTTGTATTGTAAATTTGAACGGTTTAAATTGTAGAAATATTTACTAAAATCCGTTTGACAGAAACAAATTTTTAAAAATTTCAGAAATTAGAAAAATGAAATAAACCCCAAAAAAATTAAATTCTCCCCAAAAAGTAAGTGAATGCAAAAATCCCCAAATTAATATGTTTGGGAATTCTTTCATTTTGGGCTTATTTCATAATGAAAGAAACCCCAAAAATCATATACGAAACAATCCCCAAAATAAATGAAACAATCGCCAAACTAAATTTTTGCCATTTTTTGGGGCTTTTTTCGTTTTAAGGTTTGAGGGTTATTTCGTTGGGGCTAATTTCGTAGTGCCGTCAAGCTCAATTCAAATTTTTAGTGAATAACTATAGGTTTTTGAAAACGCCAGTTATTTTCGAATAAACATTTTTTTTTAAAAACTAGAAAATATGCAATGATATTTAATTTGTTTGCTATTTCTTTTTTATAAAAATATGACTCCAAATCTGACATTTTTTTAATGCCTTAGAATTAACAAATTTTGTTTTTAATGTAAAATTTTTCCACGGTATGAAGAGTTTCTTTGCGAAAAGTTTTAGAATTTGAGAATTTTCATACACCAGTTAATTTCAGTGAAATTTTGTTCCAAGATTTTAGGGAGTGTCTGAGCATTATTTACGGATGAGATGGTCATCCTAAGACCATTAAATTTAAAAAGTTATTTAGGAAGTTCAATTAAGAGGTTTTAATAATAGTGCACTTTAGTTTAAAAAAAATATTATTTTGTTCACTTTAAAATATAAAATCCAGTTTTGTAGTCATGCCTCAAAACATTTGTTTAATTACAGAAAAATGGTTAATGGTTTCATATTAGCTCAGTTTCCCGTTGTATCCGCGCCTGGGATATTTTTCGAACGTTGTGTGGTAAATCTCGAGATCCGATCACGCCATTTTATATTTATGATCAGAATAACCTAAATTACTGAAAAAGGCGAACCAGCCATAAAAATTAATTTTTGTTGTTTGACCAACTTTCTGCTTCTTTGTTTTTAAAACATGATATTATTTTGCTGATATTAATCATATCTTACAGAGATTTTAGAAACAGTAATTACACTCATCTACAAAAAAAAGTTGTATGATATTGTAGTGGATTTAGGATAATTGGCGGTGCTGATTTTGAATCTGCAATTAGTTTGCAGATTCGAAATCTAGATTTTGCACAATTCGCGATTTTACTTTTTTCCATTTTCCTGCCGATGTTTTCAATAAAAAATTTTTAATTTAGTAACTACCCAGCAAAATTAAATGTAATGACTTCTAAATGAATCACTTCCTTCATTACATCACAAAGAATTACTCCCTTAGGAACCCAGTGTAGAAACGGTAATGACATATCATTATTTTTTGGAGTACCAGTAATGACACCCACTTACCTTCTGCATTATTTTAAAACATATAATAATGAGTTACTGATAATGACTTATTTTTATCATTATTTCATATAGAAAATAATTTATTAGATTTTTTTGAAAATTTTTTGAAATCTATTTTTAGACTCAATATATTTTAAACACTGGTAAGGATATATGTAACCAAATATTTTTTGATTTTCTGTATGTTGGCGAGTAAGCTTACTTGTGTGCAGCAGGTCAATTATGTTTTTATCTATTGAATATTACATGTCGATATAGCTCAGATGGTAGAGCTGTTGACTGGCAATCTGTAGACCCAGGTTCGATTCCCGCACCAGCAAATTTTATTAAAAAAAAATACAATAAAAAATATTTTTTTTTATATAATTAATTTTTTTGAAAATCTATTTTTAGACTCATTATTTTTGTCAGTACTGGTAAGCACATAGGTAACGATATATTTTTTGATTTTTCATAAGCCGGTGTGTAACGACAACTCATTATTTTTCGCGACATCGCCATATAAAGGTAATAAGAAATGTAATAACAAAAGTAAGTAGTTACCATTAGCAAGTATGTACTTACATAACCACATATCTGGTAATGATTTTCTACACTGGGAATGGGTTTTAAACAACATCGAATGCTGCAATTAATATATGCTAGTCAGAAGTTCTTTTTTATGGGTGATAAGAAATTTATATTTTGTATGGGGGTTGCATAGGAACGTGCTGGCACAGAAATCAGGAGGTTGCGGGTTCAAATCCTACAAGGGGAAAAAAACTTTTTCGAACTTTATTTACTCAATTAATAATGTTTTGTATTTTTCACTGTAAAATGTTTATTTTTTGCATTAAAGGAATTAAATATGCTAAAATCCCAAACGTATTTAACAAATTGTGAAAAATAATCCCTAACCGGATTTCATTCTTGCCTAAGGAAATCGTCAGGCGACGACGTTTTTAGAATTTGTGGAAATATTTGTTAAGTTAAATTACAAACTCAATGAGAATTTCTTGTTCTCGTCTAGGAGCGTTATTAAACATTTAAACTATCACAGAAAAAACAAAAACAACAACAGAAAATTTTCTACAATTTGCTTTTTAATCTTCCAATGTACTACTCTGTTTATTTTTTTTTTTATTTTTGTACACTCAATTAATTTTTGAAACGATTTAAATTTTTTTTTTTAATTTTCTACTAATTTTTAATGAAATTTTATGGAAATATAAAAATTCTAAATAAACATGTAAGATATTTCTTCAAATATTTTTTTGATAAAAAAAGGTAAATATTACAATTTTGGTTGTATTTAAAAAATTGTAATTTAAAAAAACTCATTTTGATAAAATTTTTACTAAATATATTTATTATTACACTAACAGAAAAAAATCCCATAAACATTTTATTTAGATCTACTAAAAATAAGTTAAAAATTACCTTGCAGAAAAAACTATTTTTTTTACAATACTAATATGGTGCAAAATTTTTTCCGGATTTGATCAAGGTAATTTGTTATTTTTAATTAACTAAAAGTTGACTGAAATGTAACTAAAATTTTCTAAATTTAACAGTTTTATTTTTCCTATTATTATCTTACTATTGTTTAGCAAACAAAAATCTGCAGTTTTTTTGCAAGGTTATTTTTAATTAATATTTAGTAGCTTCTCATAGTTTTATAGCTTTATTTATTTCTATAAGTGTATTATTTTTTATAAAAAATAAAACTAATAAAAAACAAATTTATATATTTTTTCAATATTTTATATATTTTTGTTAATAAAAGATGAAAGAAATGAAGATAACAACAATTTACTGAACAAGACTGCTACTTAAAAGCCAGCTATCATGTATAAGAAGTGATACAACAAGTGTGGCTTCAAACCCCACATTCTGCATGATGATTTTTTTTAATTAAATTAAAATAAAAAGAAGTGAAAAAGAACTTCCTTCTAATTGGTTCAAATATACATCATTTGTTTTTAAAAAGAATAACTTCCTTCCTATTACAAGCCAATGTTAAATTCATCAGTGAAAAACCCGAAAAAGAACAACTCGCTATTCAACAGTTGCGTGCTTTAACAACTTCTTTTTCCTCACTTTTTTTCCTGGATACCTTTAGCTAGCAATATGTCAAAAAAGTGTTTTTTTCAAATTCAAGATATATACCCAAATATTTTTATTGTTTCGAGGACATATTGGGCTACCTCCCAGTGCAGAAAATCATTACCAGATATGTGGTTTTGTAACTACATACTTGGTAATGGTAACTAGTTACTTTTGTTATTACATTTCTTATTACCTTTGTATGGCGATGTCGCGAAAAATATTGAATTACGAAAAATCAAAAAATATATCGCTACCTATGTGCAAAAGAAATGTGAGAAAACTGATGCAACACGACACCCCTAACATTCCAAGGACAGCTGATCGAGGATGTAGATTCCTTTTCATATCTCAGCAGCACAATTTGCAAAGACGGAGGCTCCAGTGTCGATATCTGCGATAGCATCAACAAAGCCCGGACCGCATTCCACTCCCTGCACAGAATATGGAGAGCAAACAATATAACCCCCACCACAAAGCTGAAAATCTTTAATTGTAGTGTCAAATCGGTACTGCTGTATGGTTGCAACATCTGGAGTGCAACGCAATCTACACGCAGGAAATTGCAATCCTTCTGCAATAAGTACCTGAAACAAATTCTGCGAATTTTCTGGCCGAACTGGGTGACCAATGAACAACTGCTTCTGTTGGCTAACTGCAAACCCATTGAATCCGAAATCTGCAGACGCAACTGGACTTGGATAGGTCACATCCTAAGAAGGCCACCTGACGAAATCGCAAGGCATGCACTGGACTGGAATCCACAGGGGCATAGAAACATGGATAAGAATGATGAAAAATGAATGTAAATCTCGTAATTTGACTTGGAACCAAGCAAAGATCCTAGCTAATGATCGAATAAAGTGGAGAGAATTTGTTAATGCCCTTTGTTCTTCGTGAACTTTTATCTAATTTGCAATAACTACTCTGTAAATATTATAAATAAAGGAAATATATATATTTAACAATGAACGAAACTTGGATCTGCCACTTCACTCCAGATTCGAATCGGCAGTAGCCAAAGCCAAAGACGCAACAGTCAGCTGGTAAAGTTATGGCATCAGTAGTTTGGGATGCGGCTGGAATTTTGTACATTGATTACCTTGAAAAAGGATAGACCATCAACAGCGATCGCCACATGGCGCAACTGGTGCGTTTGAAGGAGGAAATCACAAAAAAGACCGCATGTGAAGAAGAAAAAGTGGCCTTTTACCAAGACAAGTTGTTGGCTACCATGGCCAATTGCACTTTCAATTGCTTCCGCACACACCGTATTCACCAAATTTGGCTACCAGCGATTTTTACCGGTTTTCAGACTTCAAAATAATGCTCGCTGGAAAGAGATTTGGTTTGAATGAAGAGGTGATTGCCGAAACAGAGGCCTTATTTGAGGAATGGCTATGTAAGCATGGGTGTAAGGTGTATATTTTTGCCATTACGAAAGAATATACGAAGCACAACAATTCATTTACTTTTTAAGCAATCAAATTTTATATGTATGCACAGTAGAGCGTACCACCTTACAGGCAAAAAAAAAAAGTGCGCCGTACACCCTCTAATATGAAGTATTTTTGCAAGGAGGTTTCAAAAAATTTTTTTTATTTTTTTTATTTTTTTTGCCGAACGTAGAGGTCGCCATTTCACATTTTTCGTTATATCTTTGGTATTTACAGTCGGATCTTAAAGTATGATACATCGATGTTTTTCTCTCGAGGAGACCAGTGTTTTGTTCTTAGGGCATTTTAAGTATCCCGTTCTAGTAGTTACCCACCAGATCTCAGTTGCTACCACCCTAATGTACCACCCTAATGTCAGAAAATTAAAGCTCGCAAAAAATCATTAAACATTTGCTAAGGAAGTTTTTCGCTAAACCCAGTAGAAATTTTTTTTATATATTGGTTGCCGAACGTAGAGGTCGCCTTTTTAAATTTTTTGTTATAGTCAAAAAGGTCGGCAAAAAAAAAAATTTTTTTTTTTGAAATCGCCTTCCAAAAATACCTCATATTGGAGGGTGTACGGCGAACTTTTTTTTTTGAGGTACGGTCTAATGCACAGCCCATGCTACGGGGACAGATTTTCGATCAAGTGTTTAGTATGGAGACATTTGGTTAGTTTGGGGACTGTCCTCAAACTCTTCCTAGGTCTAGCGCATAGTATCAAGACATTTGTGACTCATATACAGCATAGTACCAGTACTGACAAAAATAATTAGTCTAAAAATAGATTTTCAAAAAAATAAATTATATAAAAATATATTTTTTATTGTATTTTTTTTATTATAAAATTTGCTGGTGCGGATATCGAACATGGGTCTACAGATTGCCAGTCAATATCTCTACCATTTGAGCTATATCGACATGTAATATTTAATAGATAAAAACATAATTGATCTGCTACACACAATTAACCTTACTCGCCATCATACAAAAAATCAAAAAATATGTGGTTACATATATCCTGACCACTGTTTAAAAAATATTGAGTCTAAAAATAGATTTCAAAAAATTTAAAAAAAAATCTAGAAAATTATTTTCTATTCGAAATAATGATGAAAATAAGTCATTATCAATAACTCATTACACTGCTCTACAAAAAAAGGTGAATGTTATTGCAGTGGTTTTAGTATAATTAGGGGCTGCTGATTTCGAATCTGCAACCAGTTTATTCAAATTGGTTCTCGGTTTCGCGCAATTCGCGATTTAAATTTTTTCAATTTTTTAGTCGATTTTGTCAATAAAAAATTTATAATTTAGTAACTATGGCTTCGGAAAGAAAACGCTTTACATAGTTTAAGCTTAATTCCGTGACCTATTTTTCAAACTTAAGTGTGTATCAATATCTCAATAACTTTTCTAAATATAGTCGCTGAAAGTCAAAATTTCAAAATTTTTTAAGATTTTTTTAAACAAAAAAATTTAAGTATAAGACGAAGTCCGATTTTAAATATCAAAGCCAATTTGTAAAGAAAATCATCCAAAATTTATATATGTGTCATATTGCTTAAACAAATTATATGTAGTTTTCGAGCCTTTTGTAATTAAAGTTAGACTTAAAATGAAAAAAAAAATATTTTACTATACTAAAAATCTACTGTACTATTACAGAATTTTTTTTTTCTAAAAACATCAGATTTCATTCACTATTGATTTTTTTTGCGATATTATTGCGATTTGAAAAGTTTATATTTAAATCACAATATTTTCGTACACATTCAAAATGAGATCGTCGAGAAATAATTGTAGAAAGAGTCCGAAGGCATTATTTAAATATAAACTTTGAAAATCGCAATAATTTTGGAAAAAAACCAATATTGAATGAAATCTGATATTTTTGGAAAAAAAAATTCTGTAATAGTACAGTAGATTTTTAGTACAGTAAAATATTTTTTTGTTCATTTTAAGTGTAAATTTAATTACAAAAGGCTCTAAAACTACACATAATTTGTTAATGCAATATGACATGTATATAAATTTTGGACCTTTTTCTTTCCAAATTGGCTTTGATATTTAAAATCGGACTTCGTCTTATATTTAAAATTTTTTTTTTGAAAAAAACCTTAAAAAAGGTAAAGCGTTTTCTTTCCGAAGCTATAGTTACTAAATTATAAATTTTTTATTGAAAAAATCGGCTGAAAAATTAAAAAAGTTTAAATCGGGAATTGTGCAAAAGCTAGATCCTATTTGAACAAACTGGTTGCAGATTCGAAATCAGCACCCACTAATTAACCTAAAACCACTGAAAAGTTGTGCAACTTATAAATATTGTCATATTTTGTATAGCTGTGTTATTATATGTTTTAAAATAATGCAGAAGGCAAGTGGGTGTCATTACTGGTAGTCCAAAAAATAATGATATGTCATTACCGTTTCTACACTGGGCTTAAGTGGCCCTACATACATAGTGGCCCTGATTTTCTCAGTTTGTGAAATACAGAGTGTTTTAAACCCAATACGAATTCTGCGCTGTAATTTTTTTAATAGCTAATGATATGCCCTTTTTTATTTTTGAGATATAACTATATGTAAATCTTCCATTACATGCGCGGTTCCAGCAATTAATATAAGGGGGAAAATCATACGCCACCGTAGACAAATACATTGAGTTGGACACTGAGGCGTATGATTTTTCCCCTTATATTAATTGCTGGAACCGCGCATGTTCCATTACAAATACAAAAATTGGTCAGTACACTTAGAGTAAAAAAATTTTAGAACGAATAATGTAAGAATGTAAAATTTCGTATTTTACATTTAAAACGGCATAAAAACGGCTGAGCCAAATTTCACACACTAGTAAAAGACTTTCATATATATAATTTGGATATTCCGCTTGACCATAGAATGTTTGGTTTGGCGATAAATTGAGAAAAACTAAAAAAGGTGGGAAAAATGCCAAAATAAACATTTTTACATCTTTTTTTCATATAACTCGGAAACTAAGCGTTGAATCGTAAAGCGAAATACCAAAATTTTAGATATTTATGTCGTAAATAAGTACGCAAAATTCACAAAAAAAAATTTGAGCCGTTTTTGTGCTATTTACAAAACAAACGAGAAAAGTTTAGCCATTTTTTGCTATTCCCAAGAAATTTATGAATTCATAACACAATGAAATGATTTAGCTATTATAAAAAAACACGAAAATTTGCACTAAAATTTCCTCCAAGTTTTACTAATATTAGGCATATTTTTTAATCACCTGGATTTAGAATTTTTCATACAAAAAGTGGATTTATTAAATTCAAAAAAAAGTTGGATTTATTTTTCTGGGTTTACACATAGCAATAAAAATAGAAATATATGGAACAGCCTATTAATTTAAAGTCAGAAAAAGTACGGATAACAATTAAAAGAAAAAAAATTGCAAAACTAGCAAAAATAAAATGTTTTGTATAAAATATGTTTAGAAAAAAATACACTTCACCAAATACCTATTTTCAATACTGGATATGGAGAAATGGCAATTTTTCACTTTACTGTAAGTAATTTAATACAATTTGTGAATATTATTATTGCAGTGGAATATTTTGATTGTTTAAAAATAAAAATTAAAGTGTTAAAACTGAAAAGGCTGACTGTTTGTCGTTATTTTATATAACATATAACGAAAAATTAAAAGTTACAGTAAAATCCTTCATCACTAAAGTCGGTATTAAAAATTATGGTGATAAAAGTGTCGTATATAAAAATCTTGTGAAAATAGGTAGAAGCTAACGCCATCTGTTGAGCACTTGTCGAACTAATTTTTGGATTTATTAAATCCAAGTGATTAAAAAATGCTTGAATTATTTTTCAATCAGCTCCATAATTTCGGCATAAATGCATACAACATAACCACACTTGCATTTTATGGCACGAGTTTTGGAAAATCCACAATTACCGATTGCTAATCTAATTGTATGAGTATTTTATGTTTCTAATCTATTGTTATCCCTGGAACAGGTGGAAACATAAATCGTACACAGTATAAATAAAAATTCCTCAACCACTTCATTGTCATATGGCAAGTGTTTGCTAAAGCCAATAGTGAATATTTGTGAAATACAATAACAAAAAGTAAAAAATTACTGTTGGTTGGTTAATAAATCCTCTAAAAAAATTATAAGAACAATTTTGGAAATTTGTCAGGCTTGCTTAAATTGTTTTTACAAATATTCCAATGGCAGTCTAATGTGGAAAAAATAGTGATGTTTTTGATTTTTTTGAATTAATGAGAATTAAAAATAGTAACGGGATCGATAAAGAAAAAAATTTCGAGCTTTTAACTTAAGTAAAAGGGCCTCTAGATAGACGTACAGTGATCCGCAAGTTCGATGATTTCAAAAGGCAATGTGTACAAAAAGAGGTCTTTTTAAATCTTAAAATTATGGAATATGCACTGAAGTTGATCATTTGCGAACCTATTGAATTGTGTGGCTTGTTTAATCAATTATCTGATGTTGGTGTACAAAGTTACAGAATAAGAATTCTTAAAAAACAAGTTAACAATTTGAAAACCCAACAATACAATAAGTTTGGCAAACAAAAACTCTGGATTTGGAGACGGAAATGAAAGAAAAATTAAAAAACTCACTCTGATATGGAATTTTAGTAATTCAAATAATTCTATAAAATTGTTATTAATCCAACATTTTGCTTACTGCAATTAAAATCTACACTGTATAAATTTTAAATTTAATTATGTTATTTATTATAGTCTTAAGTTTTTTTCTTTTATTATTGTAATAATTTTAAGTTTATACACAGAACAAAATTTGTTCATAAATAGAATGACTTGCTTTCATTGATTTTGTTTCATATTATGTATGAACAAATTCATACAGTTTATGAATAATTTTATAAATTTTGAAATTTAAAAATTATTTAAAATAACAGTTGGCTTAAAATAAAAAAATATGTCAACAAATTTTATTTCATGTGTTTTGTTTTTGAAAAAAAAAAATAACACTAATTGGGGATGAATTCGAAAATTTTTTAAGAAAGTATATAAATATGGTATGTATGAACAATTGCTCTGTACGAGGGCAGTTCGAAATGTTCTTAGCCTAACAATGAAAAACAAGAGCTAGAATTTTAAAATTATTTTATATTTCAATATAATCCCCTGAAACTTCAATTCACTTAGTCTAACGTTTTTCTAGCAATTCTATCCCTTGATTAAAATAATTTTCCTGAAGCTCCTCAAAATAATCGTTTACAGCTGCCATTGTATCTTTATTCGAGGTTAAACGTTTGTCAGCAAGGATTTTTTTAGATTTGGGAACAGGTAGACGTCAGAGGGAGCTAAATCAGAAAAATGATGAGAAATGAGAAATTTTTATTCCAATACGTTTTTGATCAACTGTTAACAAATGCGGCACCCATTTTGCAGAAAGCTTTTTCATCTGTAATTCTTGATGCAAAATAATATGTACTCGATCATTTGAAATGCCTATGCCATTCCCTATTTCACGCACTTTCACTCGCCGACGTTTTCGGACGTCCACTTCGTGGTTCATCGTCAATTTTTTACTGTTGCATATGAAGTAGCACTTTCACTTAACACATTCACCATATCATTATGAATTTCTTATCCCGATAAACCTTTCTTATGCAAATATTTAATCACACCACGAATTTCTAATATTTCCATAACAAAAAAATCATTGAAGCGCCTTTTTTGATCACCTCATGCGAATGAGTTGACAGATTGAAATGAAATTCATTCAAGAATCCATATAAATATAGTTCAGTAGATCCTGTGAAAAAATAATGTGGTTAATTACAATTTAAAAAAATTTAATTTTTTAATACAATCATTAATATATTAATACCAATTTCCGTTTAAAACTTCATACGGATTTCAATTCAGTAGAACATGGATAAAAAATAAAAGTTTATATGACTCCATATATGGACATACGTGACATATATTTTCATATATGGAACAATACATGAATTCATATATGAATATTCATGGCATATATGGAGCAATTTAATATACATGGTGTCATACATTTCCATATATAAAACTTTTATTTTGAATACATTTACCCATATATGCTCCCATATATGGGTAAATGAAATGGAAAAAAAAATTTAGAGAAATTCAAGTCAAACGTTCACAAACACTACTCCCTCTTTCCTCCTTCCAATAACCTATTTTCCTGATATCAACACAATGCATTGCATTAGTAGGGGGCATCCCCTGAGTGTTGGTCTATAGTAAAAAAATATATATATATATATATATATATATATATATATATATCAGTTATGTTCATATATCATTCATATATGATCATACATGAAGCCATATACGACAATATATGAGCATAAATGATAATTTTCACCCGGGATTGTAAACCATAGTAAAAATGATTTTTATGTAATCATTTATGATTTTATACAATTATATCTCATCGAGTATTGTGAAATGTATATTTTTATATAATTATGTAAAAATATATTTAATTATATAAAATTAAATTAACCAGATCCACCATTTCCCGGATGAAATCATATATGGGTTAACATAATTGTGTCTACACATATATTATTAGATCCGAAAAATGGTGAATCTGGTTAATTTGATTTTATATAACTAAATATATTTTGATATAATCATATATAATTATACTTGGTGTTACATATGACAATACTCAACGATATATAAATCTATAAAATCATAAATGCCCGAGTAAAAAAAATTGATCTCGCGCAATATCTAATTATATCCAATTTGATATTGTTTAAGATCTGTTGTAATATCTAGCTGATCCAATTAGATCTCAAAATTGGGTGTATCCAATCATATTGTATTAGATCCCATTGTATATATGGGGATAAACTAATATCAAGTTATATCTCAAAATTGGGAGGTCCAGTGATATCTTTGGGGATAAACCTAGATCTATTTTGATCCGAAAATTGGCGGATCCAGCTAAAGGGTGTTTTTTTAAGCTAGATAGAATTTTAAATTGTAAAAAGTAACACAAAAAATTAAATTTTGATGAAACATTTTTTTTTATTTGTTTCAGTATACTCTGACAAATCATCATGAATAGACTCACGCTTGAACAACGCTACGAAATTATCCAAATTTACTTTGAAAATCAGTCGTCGATTCGCGCAACTTATAGACGCAAAATTGTGTTCAGCGATGAGGCGCATTTTTGGCTTAACGGGTTTGTTAATAAGCAAAATTGCCGCATATGGAGTGAGACCAATCCACAAGAGACCCTACAGACTCCATTACATCCAGAAAAATGCACCGTTTGGTGCGGTTTTCACGCTGGTGGCATCATCGGACCTTATTTCTTCAAAAATGAGGCCGGAGCTCGCGTTACGGTCAATGGAGATCGTTACCGCACCATGATCAATGATTTTTTGTTTGAAAATATGGATGACATTGATCCGGAGGAGATGTGGTTTCAACAGGATGGCGCTACGTGCCATACGGCGAACGCAACCATCGACTTATTGAAATCAAAATTTGGCGATAAGTTGATTTCGAGAAATGGACCTGTCAATTGGCCTCCAAGGTCGTGCGATTTGACACCTCTCGATTATTTCCTGTGGGGCTACGTGAAGTCACTGGTTTATGCTGATAAACCAGCAACAATTGATGCCTTGGAGGACAGCATTGTTCGTGTTATTCGTGACATACGGCCAGCAGTGCTCGAAAAAGTGGCCTAAATTGGACGTCCAGAATGCGCTTCGTCAAGAACAGCCGCGGTGCTCATATGCCCGAAATCATTTTCAAATGTTAATGTCACGTATTCATCTTTCCAATAAAAAAAAAATTTTGATTACAATTTAATTTTTTGTGTTATTTTTTACAATTTCAAGTTCTATCGGGCTTAAAAAAACACCCTTTATATATTTGCGGATATTTCTAGATCTAATTTGATCCGAAAAATGGCAGATCCAATTAGATCCAGCTATATATTTGGGGATAAACTTAGATCTAATTTGATCTCAATTTTGGCAGATCAAATTAGATCCCGCAATATATTTGTGGATAAACGTATATATAATTTGATCCGAAAAAGTGGCAGATCGAATTAGATCTAGCTATATATTTGGGGATAAACTTAGATCTAATTTGATCCGAAAAATGGCACATCGAATTAGATCCAGCAATATATTTGTGGATAAACTTAGATATAAATTGATCTGAAAAATGGCAGATCAAATTAGATCCAGCAATATATTTGTGGATTAACTTAGATCTAATTTGATCCGAAAAATGGCACATCGAATTAGATTCAGCAATATATTTGTGGATAAACTTGGATATAAATTGAATAGAAAATTGGAAGATCAAATTAGATCCAGCAATATATTTTGGGATTTAGTAAGACCTAATTTGATCCAAAAAATGGCAGATCGAATTAGATCCAGCTATATATTTGTGGATAAACTTAGATCTAATTTGATCCGAAAAAGTGGCAGATCGAATTAGATCCAGCAATATATTTAGGGACAAACTTGGATGTAAATTTATCCGAAAAATGCCAGATCGAATTAGATCCAGCAATATATATGGGGATAAACTTGGATCTAAATTTAACCGAAAAATGGCAGATCAAATTAGATCCAGCAATATATTTGGGGATAAACTTGGATCTAAATTTATCAGAAAAATGGCAGATCGAATTAGATCCAGCAATTTATTTCGGTATTAAAATGGCAGATCGAATTATAAACAGCAATATATTTGGGGATTGACATCTAAAAGAATCCATAAAAATGACAGATAAAATTAGATCCCGCATTATATTTGGGTACTACGTAAGATCTCCATTTATTTGGGATTAAATAAGATCCCAGACATATATTGCCAACTGTTCAAAAAATAATAGACTGGCAGAGCACTGATTGTATAAAAATTACAATATTTTGTTAAAATAAGGTTTTAACTCAGAAGGTAACGAGTTCAATATGCATTTCTTTTACAAAATTAATTTCTTTTTATAAAATTAAAATTTTTTTTTCTATAAATTTTTTTATAAAATTATATATTTATTTTTTTATTAAATTGAAATCTTTGAATAAAATAATTTTATTTACATCTTTTTGACGCTCTACACCATTTCCAATTGTATTAATTGTTTTAAGATTTATCAATTGTATTTCAGAAATAATCAATTGAATTTCAGTTTTATCAATTGTGTTTCAGAACTCATCAATTATTTTTCACATTTATGAATTGTATTTCAGAACTAGTCAATTGAAGTTCAGTTTTATCAATTGTGTTTCAGAAATTATTAATTGTATTTCCGAAATTCACAACTGTATTTCAGAAATTATCAAACTGTATTTCAGAAATTATCAATCGTATTTATGAAATTATGAAATGTATTTGAGAAATTTTTCTCTATTAGCTATGAAATTCTGAAATAGATTTCATTATTTCTGGACACAACTAAATAAATAAATAATTAAATTTGCGTAATATTGTAGTTTCTGAAGTGCAAATAATATTTTGTGATATACAATTAAAATTTTCTAAAATACATTTAATAATTTCTATTTCGTTTTTTCGATGCTTATAAGTTAGCTCGAAATGCTTTTATCATTCATTTAATTTGTAGCGATCACACATCTATAACAAGTCTCGTTAGATTAGAGTGTAGAGGTCTTGGCTGACAATCTGGTGGACTGGGTTAAATTTCATGTTTTTAAAAGCAAAAAAGTTTTCTCAATTTTTTCAAAAATGTTTTTTGAAATCTATTTTTTTGCCAAGATAGTTAATGCAACGTTCTGCCAACGCATAACCGACCATCGCCAACGGTTTGCCAGCATTGTGCCGAATTATATTTTTCTGTCTGGGATGTTAAACTTAAACCTATTGTATATTAACATTAATTAACACTATTTTTTATTTTTAGGAAATACATTTTTATTTTATTATAAGTTAACATTAAATTAAATTTTAGATAATGGCACCAATTTGTAGTTGTAATTATTATATATTAAATCGTATATTCATAAACATTCTATACAGTTAGACGAGGTTTATGGAACTATTTAACTTTATAAAGTGTTTATAAATTATAACTTAAATGTACATATATATATATATTAAATGTACGTGAACAAATTGTTGATATGGACCCACAAATTGTATCTCAACTGATATTGGAATTATTGTACCATTACCATACATCAATATATATTAAATGATATACATATATTACAATATATGACACTGTATTATAAATATTGTTAATGAAGTAACATATTTGATAATATTTTTTATAGCGCCATACATAGTTTTACATTATTCAAATTAAACCATATATGGAATTGTATTCAAAATGTTGATGTGGTACCAAATTTGACCATATATTGTTTAAATTGTGCCATATATGACAATATATTGTTTAAATGATACCATATATGTCTATATATTAATATTGTTTAAATGACAACATATATCAATATATATGGGACTATATATGGTAGCATATATTATCATATCTGCATCTGTATTAAAAATTTCGTTCATCAGGTACCATATATGAGCATATATTGTTGAAATGGCACCATATATGACAATATATGGTTTAAATGGCACCACATATGGTAATATATTGCTTAAATAACACCATATATAAATATATATGGCACTATATATGGTAGCATATATTATCATATCTGGAACTGAATTAAAGATTTGGTTTATGAGGTACCATATATGACCATATATTGTTTAAATGGCACCATATATGATAATATCGAGTTTAACTGTCATTATATATTGTTTAAATGATACCATATATAATTATATATTGCTAAAATGCCACCATATATATTAAGATATAGTTCTATATATAACCATATATGCAATAAGATCCACCATGTCATGTAATATATAATTAAATATGCCATATCTAATATTATGAAGGCCAATATCTGTATTAAAAATATTGTTCATGAGCATATATTGTTGAAATTGCACCATATATGATAATATATGGTTTGAATGGCACCATATATGATAATATATGGTTTGAATGGCACCATATATGATAATATATAGCTTAAATAACACCATATATAAATATATATCGCACTATATATAGTACCATATATTATCATATCTGGAACTGAATTAAAGATTTGGTTTATGAGGTACCATATATGACCATATATTGTTTAAATGGCACCATATATGATAATATCGAGTTTAACTGTCATTATATATTGTTTAAATGATACCATATATAATTATATATTGCTAAAATGCCACCATATATATTAAGATATATTTCTATATATAACCATATATGCAATAAGATCCACCATGTCATGTAATATATAATTATATATGCCATATCTAATATTATGAAGGCCAATATCTAATTAGATGAAATTATATATGGCATAATATAAGGAAAAATTTTGTGAAAAAACGTCATATATAATTATATATGGATATACATAATGACATGTATAATTATATATTGTAATATGTGCCATATATGATTATATATAATTTTTTTTACTCGGGTGGTTACATAAAAAATATTTTTACTCCGGAACTAAAACAAAATATTTTATTTTTTCGATTTTCATAATTTATCTCATTTTAACCCTACAATGGTCAGAGGAAATTTCAATTACTTGAATATTTTCCAACCGATTTTGGATTTAGATTATGATTCTATTTACATTTCCCAAAAATACAGTGAGAGCGAGTATTTTCAAAAAAAGCCAAAAAAACCCTGGTCATATAGTACCGGAAATAGCCCCTACTTGTCCAGATAGCTCACGGATGTAATGTGAGGTAAGACCCGCTATTTCCGGCATAGGGTCGGACACTAAAATTTGTAAAACTACCCAGCCAGAAATTGACAAACATAAAAGCGTTCTGAAAGCACTTTGTATGGTGGTTGAAGCGTTATCAAAGCAACATATTTTTAGGTTTTATAGTGTTCTCAGAGCACTAAAATGATAACCATGATTTACGGTCTCATGTTTGTATTTAGAATATTTTAGAAACGTTGCAAAAGCAAAGAATAATGTGGTTTTAAAGCGTTAGAATTTTTGTTTATAGAACGTTTTCAAAACATTAGAAAAACTAAAAATAAAGTGATTTTAAAGTACTCTATTTTCCAGTACTTTAAATACAAAAAATAATGCAATTTCTTAGTACAGTAATTTTGACTTAGCTGCACAACCAACTTTTGCAAGAATTTTTGTGCAGGTAAGCCAAAAAGGCAGCTAAGTCAAATTGTTTACCTGCCTTAATACAGACTGAAAACAAGCAAAAAAAAAATTAAGCTAATGATGACAACTTTATGCTTTGCACCAAATCTTGCGATTTTTATGGTTGAAAAACGACTAAAGTAGGATATTTTTGTCACAAAAAAAGTTGACAACACATTTATTTTATGTGTGTTTTTTTTCCTAGAATTGAAAAACAAAGCAAAACACAAGAGGCAGCTAACGGTGATCTTTTTTATGAAAATAATGTAAAACTGCCAAAAATATGAGGCAGTTATCTTAAATGTGCAGGTACAAAAAGTGTACTTAAAGAAGACAATTGCGTACATAATTTTGTAAAATAGAAACGAAAGCAAAATTTTGTGCAGCTATAGCAAATGTGCTCTTAAGAAAAAGGCAGTTAAATCAAAACTACTGTACTTAAAAAACATTTATTTTTTTTTAAATATTTTTTTATTGGAATTTAAATTAGTTTTAAATCATTAAGTTAAAAAATTATAGAATATTAAGAGAAATGTAGATCTGTTCAATATTTTTGTGGTGTAGGGTTATGGCGACCTTTTGTTGCAGCCAACCACCGACTAGTTTTTGATAAAATAGTTAAAACTGAAGTATTTGACGAAGAAGTAGTAGATGAAAATTTAGATTCAGGTGATGAGGATGTTGGTAGTTCCAGTTTAAGCTCAGCTGCAGAAACAAGTTCCGATGAATTTATTCCAAAGGAATCTAATAGTGATTTAAGCACACTTACATGTGGTCATATTAAGCAAAACTTGAAAAATTGGGATGTAAGGAATATCAAAACTCGCACAAAAAACTCTATAGACGAAATATTAATGGTACTGAGATCTGAAGTTATACATCTCTTCCGAAATGTTCTAATACTTTATTAGAAACTTCTAATTTGAGCGGCGATTCTAAAATGATGCTAGGATTAGACTATACTTTGGAAAAATTTCAATATTTTGGAATAAAGTCTAATCTTGATATCATTATTGATCCTAATCTTTATAATGAAAAGGAAATTAAAATTATAATTCATGTAGATGGAATGGATGTGTTTGAAAAATCGAAAAAGAACTTTTGGCCCATAATGGGAAGGGTGTTCTCAACCGCATACATTACCAAGCCATTTTTGATTTGTCTCTATTACGGAAATTCAAAACCGCAATCGGTTAGAGAATTTCTGGAAGAACGTGTTTTGGAAGCCAACTTTTTAACTAATGAAGGTATAAATATTTTTTTTAGTCTCAAACTTACAATAATTATGTAATCTAATTTTTTTTTTAATGAAGGCATCCAAGTAAATGGAAAAAACTTAAAATTTGAAATATTTACATTTGGCTGCGATATGCCCGCCCGTTCATTTTTTAAATGCTGTAAAAGTCATACTGGGTTCTTTTCGTGTGAAAGATGTACTGTTAAAGGTGAAACCATTAATAACACGCAGGTATTTGAATAAATTAATTGCGAAAAATGAACGTTACAATCGTTTAGAGATAAAACTAATCCGCAGCATCATTCAAAAAAGAAGAAGACTGCTGGAAATCGTTAATTTCGATCCAGTTAATTTTGTGGTGCTAGATGAAATGCATATGCTATATCTAGGCATAAGCAAATATTTACTTCAAAAACTAATTTTAAAAAGTTCAAATGCATATATTTCAGAGGAAAATGTTATAATTCTTCAAAAATGCTTTATAAAAATTTCAAAGGATGTACCGACAGAATTCCAGAGGAAGTCATTTGATTTGTTAGACTTGGCAACTTGGAAATCAGCTGGTATTGTTTTAAGACGTGTATTGGAAATTGAACATTACAAACATTTTCTTATATTATGTACTACTTGTCGTATTTTGTCTTTAAATAAATTGGCCACACAAAAAACCATACATGGGACTAATTAATTAGGTGGACTAATTAATTGATGATTTCATTAACATTACATTAATATCAATTGTAATGAAATTATTTTCATTACCATTTTTTTAATTAATGGTAATGATTCTAAAATTTAATTTCGTTGATTAATGACAATGATTTTAAATTTCATTACCATTGATAATGAATAAATTAAAAAAATAATTGCCATTGACAGAAAAACGTAAAAATTAAGTAAAACTCGCTGAAATCGAAGATGGAATATGCTTATTCAGGCTCATGCTCATTTGAAATTAAATATTACTTTCCATTCCATTATTATTTGTATCCAGGTAAAATTTAACGGAATGGAATGGATCCTCCTTAAAAAATTATGTTTTATAACTTCCCCGGCCAAACCCGTTGTTCGTTTTCATTTGCCTGAATTGCTTTGTAAACAAATGGTTTTTATCAATTGTAATTAGTTTTTTTATACATTAGTGTAATTTCATTACCATTAGTAATGATTTTTCTAATGAAAAATATTTCATTGAAATTTTTTTCATTGTCATTAGTATGAACTAATGGTAATGAAATTTCAATGGTTATGAAAAATTCCCATGTATGCAAAAAACACATTCAGTGTGTTCGTTTATTCGAAATTCTTACTACTTTTACTACAATTGTTTTGTTTTGTTTACATTTTGTATTGAATTTTTCCAGCTGTAGTAAAAGTAGTAACTTGTAGTAGGTAAACGAACAAGCTTTATGTAAAGGCGATTTTAAGAAAATTTGTGGAAATTATGCCACATTTTTATGGCTCAGTGACAATGTATATTCATAATCTAATACATACCCAACAAACAATTCGTTCCGTTTACGCACCGTTTTCGGTCCGTCATAAACGGAATCCAACTCCGTATACGTACCGTTTTCTGGATCCATATACGGACCAGAAAACAGAACATAAGGAACATCGAAACTGATTCGAATCCGTTGAAAATCCGTCAATGACGGACCGTTTACGGACCGGTATGTCGTGTTAAAAACGGACAAGTCCGTTTAAAGTCCGACAATGACGGACCGTTTACGGACCGTTATGTCATGTAAAAAACGGACTAGTCCGATGAAAGTCCGTCAATGCCGGACCGTTTCCGGACCGTTATGTCGTGTAATAACGGAGTATTTCCTTGTCCGTATCCTACCGATTTTTTCAACAAAAATAGGCCATATGTTTATTATTTTCAATACAAAGTACTTTTTTTTTCTTTTTTATAAATTCAATACAATATTTAGCACATCCAGCTCGGTTTACCTATCTATCCAACGCTTAGGGACACGGAGTAAAATCCAACATCTATATGGAAAAGAGACAATAAATTAGTTATGGTTTAATTGACTGTGTACACGATGCAAATTCTCACATCTTATACACAAAACATTGTGAAACATTAAGTTTCATAAATCTTACCTTGTAATGGTGTGATAGAAAGAATTCCCTCTATTGCGTATTCTACATATAATCCCATTATAATAATATTTTCACCGACTTTACAAAAATATAATTTTTTATTTTGTAAACAAACTGCAACCGATGAAATCCGTATTCAAAGGTACGGAAACGGATACTCCAATACGGAGTTAAAACGTATTGTGTTCGAAAATCCATTTATACGGCCCTTTAATGTTCCGTATACGTACAAGCATTGACGGATAAGTACATTACGGAGAGTTAACGTGCAGTGAAAGCCGGATTCATGAATCCGTAAGTGCCGGAGAGTCCGTAAAAATGTTTCTTGCCGTAAGATGACGTAAATAGTATAAGATTATATAATGTAACAAATTTAAATGAAAACAACAACGCTGAAATAGGTGGAAGCTAAATGCATTCTTACAACATTTTATAATGAATCAATTGCTATTTCTCTTTTACATAAATAATTGTAAGAAAACATTTCAAAAGTAATAAAAATAATTTTTACTTAGTACTAAAATACAGTTGTAAAATTCGTTAAAATAACGCTTTTTAAAGATTTTAAAGATGGTATTTTCCAAACATTCTCAAACCGTTTTATTTTTGGTATAAACAATGCTTTGAGAGTACTTAGTTTTTTGTACCATCATCAATTTCTGGCTGGGTAACTACCCAGCAAAATATTGGTAATGACACCTCATTACTATCTACATTCCCAAAAATGATATATCATATTATATATATCATATTATTTGCATTATTTTATAATATAAAATAATGACTTACTCGTAATAGTTTAAATAAGTACTGTTTACACAGTTAAATTTTATACATTTTTATTTATTATACAGCTATGGACATTAGAGCGTACCACCTTACAGGCAAAAAAAAAAGTGCGCCGTACACCCTCTAATATGAAGTATTTTTGCAAGGAGGTTTCAAAAAAATTTGTTTATTTTTTTTTTACCGAACGTAGGGGTCGCCATTTTACATTTTTCGTTATATCTTTGGCATTTACAGTCGGATCTCAAAGTCTGATACATCGATGTTTTTCCCTCGAGGAGACCAGTGTTTTGCTCTAAGGGCATTTTAAGTATCCCGTTCTAGTAGTTACCCACCCGATCTCAGTTGCTACTACCCTAATGTACCACCCTAATGTCAGAAAATTAAAGCTCGCAAAAAATCATTAAACTTTTGCTAAGGAAGTTTTTCGCTAAATCCAGTAGAATTTTTTTTTTCATGTATTGGTTGCCGAACGTAGGGGTCGCCTTTTTAATTTTTTTTTAATTGGATTTTTACTTTTTTTTTAGCAAAACACTGGTCTCCTCGAGGCAAAAAAATCGATATATCACACTTTAAAATCCGATTTTAAATGCCAAAGCTATAACAAAAAATTAAAAAAGGCCTACGTTCGGCAAAAAAAAAAAAAATTTTGTTTGAAATCGCCTTTCAAAAAACTTCATATTAGAGGGTGTATGGCGAACTTTTTTTTTGAGGTACGGTCTAATGGACACGGAAATAGGACACTTTTATGTCAAAGTGTAGAAACGGTAATGACATATCATTATTTTTTGGAGTACCAGTAATGACACCCACTTACCTTCTGCATTATTTTAAAACATATAATAATGAGTTATTTTTATCATTATTTCAAATACAAAATAATTTTTTAGATTTTTTTTTAAATTTTTTGAAATCTATTTTTGAACTCAATATTTTTTAAACACTGGTACACTCATAGAAATAAATCCGTAAAAATAGCAGAAAAAGTTACTAAAAATTAGTTAAAAATGATGCTGCAGAAAAAACTGCTAAAATTAGCAGATTTTTTTACTAAATACTAGTAAAATGAGAACAGCAAAATTAAAACTGCTAAATTTACAGAATTTTAGTTATATTTAGGCTAACTTTTAGTTAATTGAAAATAGCAAATTGTACTGTAAAATCTGCAGAAAATTTTGCTAAATATTTGTAGACTAAAAATAGCAAAAATAAACTGTTAAATCTACAAAATTTTTGCTATTTTTAAGCTAAATTTAGTTGAATGCAAATAGAAGTCTATTCTGCTAAAATCAGCAGAAATATTTGCTAAAAAATTGTAAACTGCTGTTTTCAAAAGGCTCGATTTTTATTTGCATTTAAAAAAAAAATCGAAAAAAAAACTTCGAAAATTTTAAATTTTTTGGTGATTTTTTAGGCTACTAATTATTTAGCAAAATTTTTTGCTGATTTTAGCAGGTTAATTTGCTAATCTCCATTTACAAAAATTTAGCTCATATATAACTAAAATTCTGTATATTTAATAGTTTTAGTTTTGCTGTTCCTATATTACTAACTAGCGGGCGCAGCCCGCTACGTTGTTAGCGTGCCTTAAAGGTTAAGGCTGCGCCCCCCACAATTTTTATTAAATTCGTTTTTTTATTTAAAGTTTTTTTATTTAAAGCCTTCACCCAGCCACCACAAATAAATAATTCTGCACAACAATGGGTTTAAAATAAATAAATATTTGATCACTTTTTCTCATGAAAGTGGATTGTTAGTAATGAATCCATAATAAATTGCAATATACGTGTGTATTTTAAGATAATTTGGTAAAGTGCGAACTTAGGTAGATAGACCCGTAAGTAGTTTTGTTCATTTGTGTTTTGAATGAAAATAAATAACGTAAAGCAGGGTTGGAAAGCATTTTATAATACTAAAAATAGCGGGCAAAGCCCGCTACGTTGTTAGCGTGTCTTAAAGTTTTTTTTTTAATTCCAGTTTATGTAAAGGTAGACCTGGCAATTCAAGTAAATTCACAAATTCAGTTGGAAAATTTACTGCGTCGGTTTCTTCCACCGGTGCTTCGTTACATGAAGTTTAAATATCGGAATATATAAGTTCCATTCCTTTTCTAAGGTTTTTTCTCTTTTAGAAAATTTGTTTAACTTTTTGGAGAGTAAGTTTCAATGCTACATAAGTTTCATATTCCGTGGATAGTGTTTGAACAGGTAATTCCCTCTTCCAATCCATTTGCATTCTCTATAATTTCAATTCTACTCGTTCAACGTTTATATTCATTTCATTCCACTTGTGTAGTGTTTCATTCCACTCGTTTCCTATTTAGTTTCTTAATTTTAGTGTTTCATATACACTTGTTCTTTAAGTTTTAGGTTTCTAGCTAAAGCCGCAGACGTTAAAGAAGAGGGGCAATTTTCCCCTTTTGAACCACCATTTTTACCACGTTCCTGTCCAAAGTCCTAGAAATGCCTTGTCGATTAGTTAGCCCATACTCCAAGGAAAACATATTATATATTACAAGTTTCTAGCCGAAGGGTTCGGTTAGGCCATCAAGGGGGAGAATTATTCCGTTTTTACCCCTCCCGGTAGGAATTTCCAAAAATTCCGTCTTAGAGGACGTCTGCGTTGGAGGAGGAACCTACTACATACATAATTTTAGGTCTCTATATCCAGCAGTTTGGCCAGGCCGTCAAGGGGGAAGTTTTTTCCCTTTTTACCCCTCCCGGTATGATTTTCCAAAAATACCATCTTAGGGGACGTCAACGTTGGAGAAGGAACCCAAATACCGAATTTAAGCTCCCTTGTTCCAGCAGTTTGGCCAGGCCGTTAAGGGGGAAACTTTTCCTGTTTTTGACCCTACCTGTAGAAATTTCCAAAAATCTCATCGTAGCGGATGTCTACAATAGAGGAGGAACTTTAATACCAAATTTCAACTTCCTACCTGCAGCGGTTTGGGCAGGCCTTTAAGCGGCACTTTTCGCTTCATTAATCCACATTTTTGCAATGTCCCTGTCCAAAAAGCACCTTCCCGGTCCAAAAACCCCATACTCCAAGTAAAATATGTTTTACATTTCAGGTTTCTAACCAACTTTTACTATTTGTGCCCCTCTCGGTAGGAATTTCCGAAAATCCATCGACAGGGAATTTCAGCTTCCTAGTTCCAGCAGTTTGAGCAGGCTGTCAAGGGGGACACTTTTTCTTTTTTTGTCCCTCCCGGTTGGAATTAGGCTGGAAGAGGAACCTAAGTACCGAATTTCAGCTTCCTAGTTGCAGCAGTTTGGACAGGTCGTTAAGGGGCAACTTTCCCTTTTTGAGCCCCCATTTTATAACGACCCTGTCCAAAATTCAAAAAAGTATCTTTCTAATAAGTTAGCCCTTTCTCCAGGGACCCACATTTTAATCTTCAGGTTTCTAGCCGAAGGGGTTTTTACCGGCCCCCAAGGTGAGGCTTTTCTTCTTTTTGCCCCTCCCTTTAGGAATTTACAAAAATTCCATCTTCGCGGCTATCTGCGATGGATGAGGAACATTCATACCAAATTTCAACTGCATTGCCTAAGCGGTTTGGGCAGGCCGTTATTGGGGACATTTTTCCCTTTCAACCACCATTTTTACTATGTTCCTGTTCCAAAATAGAAAAATTACGTTGCCGGTGAGTTAGTCCTACTCCAAGGAATACATATTTAAAATTTTAGGTTGGCCAAAAGGGATTGGGCAAGCCGTCAGGAGGAGACTTTTACCTTATTTCCCCTCCCGATAGGAATTTCAAAAATTCCGTCTAAGCGGACGCCTACACAGAAGGAGTTTCCGAGTTTCCTTTTGGGATATCCTGTAGGGAATTCCAAAAATACAAACTTAGTCGATGTCTACTACAGTGGAGGAACCTTTATACCAAATTTCAACTTCTTACCTCCAGTGGTTTGGGCAGGCACTTTTCCAATTTGTGAGACTGTTTATGTGGAGACTTTTCCCCTTTTTGCCCGTTCCGGTAGGAATTTCCAAAAATCCCGTCTTAGCGCACGTCTATGCCGAATATCAAGAAACCTTGTTTTAGTGGAGGAGGGAAAAAAGTAGTTTTTTTGAAATTATATATTATTTTAAATGGTACTTTTTGGAAAAACGAAATTTTTTGGAAAAAGATACTTTGTTTTTACAAAGTACTTTATTTGTACTTGGAAAAAGGTACTTTTTTGGAAAAAGGAATTTTTTTTGGAAAAAGGTACTTTTTTTGGAAAAAGGTACTTTTTTTGGAAAAAGGTCCTTTTTTTGGAAAAAGGTACTTTTTTTGGAAAAAGGTACTTTTTTTGGAAAAAGGTACTTTTTTTGGAAAAAGGTACTTTTTTTGGAAAAATGTACTTTTTTTTGGAAAAGGGTACTTTTTTTTGGAAAAAGGTACTTTTTTTGGAAAAAGGTACTTTTTTTGAAAAAAGCTACTTTTTTTGGAAAAAGGTACTTTTTTTTGGAAAAAGGTACTTTTTTTGGCAAAAGGTACTTATTTTGGAAAAAGGTACTTTTTTTTGGAAAAATGAATTTTTTTTGGAAAAAGGTACTTTTTTTTGAAAAAGGTATTTTTTTTTTGAAAAAGGTATTTTTTTTGGAAAAAGGTACTTTTTTTGGAAAAGGTACTTTTTTGGAAAAAGGTACTTTTTTTTGGAAAAAGGTACTTTTTTTGGAAAAAGGTACTTTTTTTGGAAAAAGGTACTTTTTTTGGAAAAAGGTACTTTTTTTTTTGGAAAAAGGTACTTTTTTGGAAACAGGTACTTTTTTTTGGAAAAAGGTACTTATTTTGGAAAAAGGTACTTTTTTTGGAAAAATGAATTTTTTTTTGGAAAAAGGTACTTTTTTTTGAAAAAGGTATTTTTTTTTGGAAGAAGGTACTTTTTTTGGAAAAAGGTACTTTTTTTTGAAAAAGGTACTTTTTTGGAAAAAGGTACTTTTTTTGGAAAAAGGTACTTTTTTGGAAAAAATGTACTTTTTTTGGGAAAAGGTACTTTTTTGGAAAAAGGTACTTTTTTTGTCCCCTTTTTGCCCCTCCCGATAAGAATTTCCAAAAATGCCGTCTCAACGGACGTCTACACCGGTCGAGGAACCTACATACCAAATTTCAACTTCATAGCTCCAGCAGTTTGAGCAGGCCGTCAAGGGGGAGACTTTTTCCCCTTTTTGCCCGTCCCTGTAAAAATTTCCAAAACTCCCGTCTTGGTAGATGTCTACGATAGTGGAGGAACCTTTATACCAAATTTCAACTTCCTACCTCCAGCGGTTTGGGCAGGCCGTCAAGGGGGGCCTTTTCCCCTTTTTAACCCCCATTTTTACAACGTCCCTGTCCAAAATTCCAGAAAGTATTTTCCAGAAAGTTAGCCCATACTCCAAGGAACACATATCTTAAATTTCAGCTTTCTAGCCAAAGGGGTTTTGGCAGGCCGCCAAGGGGGAGACTTTTCCCCTTTTTGCCCGTTCCGCTAGGAATTTACAAAAATCCCGTCTTAGCGGACGTCTACGCCGAAAGAGGAACCTACATACCAAATTTCAACTTCCTAGCTTCAGCGGTTTGGGCTGGGCGATGTTGAGTCAGTCAGTCAGTCAGTCAGTCACGTTATTCTTTTATATATAGAGATATATAGCAAAAATAATCTGCTAATTTAGCAGTTTTTTTCTGCAGCATCATTTTTAACTAATTTTTAGTAGTTTTTACTAAATTTTTTACGGACTTTTTTCTATTAGTGTAAGGATATATGTATGTAACCACATATTTTTTGATTTTTTGTATGTTGGCGAGTAAGCTTACTTGTGTGCAGCAGGTCAATTATATTTTTATCTATTAAATATTACATGTCGATATAGCTCAGATGGTAGAGCTGTTGACTGGCAATCCCAGGTTCGATTTCCGCACCAGGAAATTTTATTAAAAAAAAAAATACAATAAAAAATATTTTTTTTTATATAATTTATTTTTTTAAAAATCTATTTTTAGACTCATTATTTTTGTCAGTACTGGTAAGCACATAGGTAACGATATATTTTTTGATTTTTCGTATGCTGGTGTGTAACGGCAACTCATTATTTTTCGCGACATCGCCATATAAAGGTAATAAGAAATGTAATAACAAAAGTAACTAGTTACCATTACCAAGTATGTAGTTACATAACCACATATCTGGTAATGATTTTCTACACTGGGTATATATATAAAAGAGTTCCGTGGGTGACTGACTGAGTGACTAACGATCAACGCCCAGCCTAGACCACTGGACCTAGGAACTGGAAATTTGGCATAAGTGTTCCTCCTCCAGCGTAAACTCCCACTAAGACGGGATTTTTGGATATTCCAACGGAGTGGGCTAGAAAGTGGAAAACTTCCTTCTTTTTGCAAGAAAATGGGGCTTTTTTTAAGTAATTATTTTACACTGTTTTTTGGATAAAATACATTTTTGGAAAAGGTTTTTTTTTTTTGAAAAATCCCGTTTAGTGGGGGTCTATGTCGGAGGGTAAAAGATATTTATTTTTTTCCGAAAAACATTTTTTTTTTCGAAAAATAACTTTTTTTTTGGACAAATAACCTTTTTGTACAAAGGCTCTTATTAAAAGAAAAAGGTACTTTTTTGTTGGAAAAATCGCGTCTTAGTGGATGTCTACTATAGAGGAGGAACCTTCATACCTAATTTCAACTTCCTAGCTACAGCGATTTAGGTAGGCCGTTAAAAGGGGCACTTTTCGCCCATTGAACCCCAAGTTTTACGACGTCCCTGTCCAAAATTCACCGAAGTACTTTCCAGAAAGTTAGCCCATACTGCAAGGAACACATATCTTAAATTTCAGCTTTCTAGCTAAAAGGGTTTTGGCAGGCCGTCAAAGGGGAGACTTTTCCCCATTTTGCCCGTTCCGGTAAGAATTTCCAAAAATCCCTTTTTTTGGAAAAAGGTACTTTTTTTTGGGAAAAGGTACTTTTTTTGGAAAAAGGAACTTTTTTTTGGGAAAAGGTACTTTTTTGGAAAAGGGTACTTTTTTGGAAAAGTGTACTTTTTTTGGAAAAGGGTACTTTTTTTGGAAAAGGGTACTTTTTTCGGAAATAGGTACTTTTTTTGAAAAAGGTACTTTTTTTTGATAAAAGGTACTTTTTTTTGAAAAAGGTAATTTTTTTTTGAAATAAGTACTTTTTTTTTTGAAAAAAATAAATTTTTTTATGGAAAAAAAGACCCCAGTTCCTAGGTCCAGTGGCCTAGGCTGGGCGTTGATCGTCAGTCACTCAGTCAGTCACTCACGGAACTCTTTTATATATATAAATAGATTGTGGTTACTCGTTGTTAGTTAGCGAGAGTTCAAAATCAAAGTTTCTTAATTTTGTGACATTTTTTATTTTATAATGATACAATAAAAAAATCATAATAAACAATAATTTGTTCCAAAAACAATTTCAAAATGTAAAACTGAATCTAGTTATAAAAAAAAAATAGAAACCTGTTAAGTATTTACGAAAAAAATAACAACATTATTAATTTTGCCGCAAAAATAAAGGTTTTTTTGAAAATCCTAAATTTAAAAAAAAGCTCCAAAATGTTCCAAGAGATATCTGAGAAACTTGAATGCCAATGTGTTTCCTAAGATGTCTTCTACCTAGGTTTTTGCGACCGTTCATAAACTTTCGAGATTTTGCCTTTTAACTGAAAAAGTACCTTCAGATCTCGCTGATTTCAGAGTTTTAGTAAAAACTAAAACAATAGCACTAAAACTTATCTTAAATGAAGGTTCTAGTTTTCTGACATGGACTAACCCCATAAAATCCAGGCTTGTGGGACATTTGAGTGCTAATTCTGAATAAGTACGAAATTAACCCTTAAACACATTTTAAGTTTTGACTTATTTCTGGCATTGAAGTTGAATTTTCAACTTTGATGTCTTCAGAGACTTATAGTAGAATTTCATGACAAATAGTTTTGCGGAACATTTTAACCCTCTAACTCTTCAACTTATGGGTCCTTTTTGACACTTTTTAAAAACGGCCAAAAATACCCTTTAATTGCAGAGCTAGAGTGTTAAAATGTTCCACGAAAATGTTCCTCGTAGTGTTTTACATAATGGTTTCCTATGCCGATTCACAATAAACATTTTCAAAAGAGGGGAAATTTTAACCCCCCAAAAACATAGGGCCAGACGAAAACTTTTAAAACGCTGATACACTTACATGTTTCTTTGCTCCCTCTGTCAGAATCAGTTGTCATCAGAACCTTTTTTTTTTTGCAGTGTAATTTATTTTCAAACACATAACAATTTTAAATTTATGGCCGCCATATTGGATCCGCCATTTAAAATTTTTAAAATTTGATTTCAGATTCGTAATCTGCTACCTAAAAACTTCGCCTGGTGGAAATTTGAAGAAAATCAGACGACATAAGAAATTTAATGATTTTTTTGTTTGTGGGAAAGACCAACTTTTTGCTCTCCCAACGCTGGCATATTAGTTCCAAAAAACTGTTTGCCAGTACATACTAGCATTTTAGCACAGCCAGTAGTTGTCCAGCTATTGTCACTCATTTATGTGTTTAGCCACCAAGTATTATATGCTTCGTTAGATCAGTGGGTAGAGCGATTGTCTGTCAATCTGATGGCCTGGATTCAAATCACGGCAGGACCAAAATAAATATATATGAACTTTTTTAAATTTTATTTTGGAAAATATATTTGCAGACCACCTATTTACTAGTTTTGCCAACGTTCAAAAATTTTGTTTCTCCAATGCTTTTCCGGCGCTTTTTGAACAGCCGGTCCTTTTGTCTAATGATGTTCATTTTGGGATTTCTCTCTATGTAGAAAATTTTATGGGTGAATCATTTAAAGTGTAATATAAATTGCAAAAGTTAACTAAATCACTTCGAAAATTTCTCTTATTCACTCTGTGAGAAAACAATACATTCTTATGCATATAATTTTCTTTTGATGTATCTACATCATACTTGGGATTTTTTCATTGGCATTGAAATTTCATTATCATTAGTTGACTAATGCTAATGGCAAAAAAATTTCATTACCATTTAATGGTACTGAAATTTTCTGGCATTAGAATTTGTAATACTAATGCTAATGAAATCGCACTAATGCCTTAAAAACTATGAAGAATTGAGTAAAAAAAAGCATTTGTTTACAAAAAAAAATGGGGATGGATAGATTGCTTTTATGGGAGTTATAGTCCCTAAATTATAAATTTTAAAAAACCGCACTTAAAAAATTGCAAAATAATCGCGGAACGCGAAAAAAGTCTTTATGGTACAAAAATTTAATTGAAAAACTAAATCAGCGATTTTCATTCTGCAAAAAAACATACTGATGTAAAAATTTTCCTTTTGTAAATTTTTTTCCCGCGACTTTTTTCGCGATATCTTTTTTCAATTAATCACAGAACTATGTTCTATGAATTGAGTATTATAGTCCCTAGATTATAAATTTTAAAAAACACACTAAAAAAATTGCAAAATAATCGCGGAACGCGAAAAAAGACTTGATGGTACAAAATTTTAATTAAAAAACTTAATCAGCGGTTTCTATTCTGCAAAAAAACATACTGATGTAAGAATTTTCCTTTTTGTAAATTTTAAAAAACACACTAAAAAAATTGCAAAATAATCGCGGAACGCGAAAAAAGACTTGATGGTACAAAATTTTAATTAAAAAACTTAATCAGCGATTTTTATTCTGCAAAAAAACATACTGATGTAATTTTCCTTTTTGTAAATTTTTATCCGCGACTTTTTTCGCGATTTCTTTTTTCAATTAATCACAGAACTTTGTTCTATAAATTGGGAATTATAGTCCCTAGATTATAAATTTTAAAAAACCACACTTAAAAAATTGCAAAATAACCGCGGAACGCGAAAAAAGACTTTATGGTACAAAAGTTGAATTAAAAAACTAAATCAGCGATTTTTATTCTGCAAACAAACATACTGATGTAAGAATTTTCCTTTTTGAGAGTTTTTTTTCCGCGACTTTTTTCGCGATTTCTTTTTTCAATTAATCACAGAACTTTGTTCTATGAATTGGGTATTATAGTCCCTAGATTATGAATTTTAAAAAACCGCACTTAAAAAATTGTAAAATAATCGTGAAACGCGAAAAAAGATTTTATACTACAAAAATTTAATTAAAAAGCTTAATTAGCGATTTTTATTCTGCGAACAAATATACTGATGTAGGAATTTTCATTTTTGCAAAATTTCTATTGCGCGGCATTTTTTGCGGTATTTTTTGCAACTAGCCACCGAACTTTTTCCTATGAATTGGGCTTTTAGACCCTAGGTTATGATCCTAAATAACCACCAGTAATAAATTGCAAAATAATCGCGGAACGCGAAAAAAGGCTTTATGGCACAAAAATATATAGAAAACTTAATCAGCGATTAACAATCTGCAAACAAAAATGCAACTTTTCTACCATAGTCTTTTTTCGCGTTCCGCTATTATTTTGCAATTTTTTAAGTGTGGTTTTTTAAATTTTTATTCTCTAGGGACTATAATACCCAATTCATAGTACAAAGTTCTGTGATTAATTGAAAAAAGAAATCGCGAAAAAAGTCGCGGAAAAAAAATTTACAAAAAGGAAAATTCTTACATCAGTATGTTTGTTTGCAGGATAAAAATCGCTGATTTAGTTTTTTAATTCAACTTTTGTACTATAAAGTCTTTTTTCGCGTTCCGCGATTATTTTGCAATTTTTTAAGTGCGGTTTTTTTAAATTTATTATCTGGGGACTATAACACCCATTTCATAGAACAAAGTTCGGTGGTTAGTTGAAAAAAAAAAATCGTGAAAAAATGTCGCGGAAAAAAAATTTGTAAAAAGGAAAATTCTTACATCAGTATAAATATTTATTTGTAGAATGAAAATCGCTGATAAAGTTTTTGTACCATAAAGCTTTTTTCGCGTTCCGCCATTATTTTTCAATTTTGTAAGTGTGGTTTTTGTAAAATTAGAATCTGGTTACTATAATACCCATAACGCATACCAAAGAAACTCATAGTTTGAAAAAAAAAAAGTTTGCGAAAATAATTTTGCAAAAAGTAAAATTATTGCATCAATATATTCCTTTGCACAATGTAAATCGCTGATTAAGTATTTTAATTAATTTTTTATACCACAAAACCCTTTTCGCATTCCGCAATTGCAAGCTCAGAAATGAAATTGAAATCTATAAAATGACGTTTACAAATGCCAATTCTTTGTTATAATTGAGGCATTAGTAATCGTAATGAATTTAGTATACAATTGGCATTAGTAATGAAATCGATGTATTTCAAAGCATTACCATTAGTCCAAGTAATAATAATGCCAAAAATTTCATTAGCATTAGTTTTAATTTAATGGTAATGAAATCACCAATTAATTTGTCCAAATAATTAATTAGTCTCATGTATGATCTACATAAATACTAGAAAAAAAGGTATATTTTTGCATCCATTAGCAAAATTTTTTATAACGAATAGTGTCAATAGTTTCGGAAATCCATCCAGCCAACCATCCAATCGGCCATTACCTTAGTGGATGCTGTTGGTGAACAATAAGCAATAATGGTAAATTGCTTCTAAAGTAAACTACCATACATAAGATGAAGAAAAATAGTTGTGTCAATGCATAAGAAAATAACTGATGAGAAGACATATCTGTGTATGAGCGTGTGTGTGTGAGGAGCTGGTGAAGAGTGCTGAGTATGTACTCTAACTAGGGATGGGCCATAATCATTACCATTACTTTATGTTATGATAATGAAAGTTTTTTCTTTTCAATTACTTTTCTATAATGCAATCAAAAATAAATTCATTACATTTTTTTAATTGTATTGCAATGAAAAAAAGAAACCATTACTTTACCAACATCGAAATACATTTGAGTTTTCTATAGTTGCACCTTTATTGGTTAAGAAGCACTTATGGGGCATGCTATAGCTTAAGATGTCAATATTTAAAGTTATATTTTATTTGGGCATTAAGCGAGGAATCGAAAAAAGAAAAATATTTAACTTTTTATAAAATTAATGTCAATGAAAATATGTCTAATTTGTAATGGAAATGAAAATAAAATTCATTACACTTACTTGAATGTAATGGAAGTGAAAAGATATTCCATTTCCAATAATGAAAACAAAAGTAATGAACTTTGATTTCATTGCACATACGTATATATAATGGCAATGAAAATAAGTACCCTTCGGCGAAAGGGACCGGTCCAAAGTGACACGCAGGATAGGTCCCAAGGTCGCAGGGACCGGTCCTTGATCGGCCTTTGTTTAGGGCTCGATAATACAACCTTCTGCTTGTAAGGCAAACGCTCTACCGTCCGAGCTAATGTTGCTTGTGCATGATTTCTCGCTAAGGGTAAAGTTATATATTTTTCGTTTCTGTTCAAATAAAACAGAAAAACAAACACAAAGCAAATAAAAAAATGAAAAAGAAAAAAATAGAAAAGAAAACAACATTAACACACACACAAATATAGTGGAAGTGCCTTGAATATGCTTCCGATTGACCGATCATGGGATAGGTCCTTTAATGACAGTTGACTCGTTTTTTGGGTTGGCTATAATTAAATTAAAAAATCAATTAAAAATTAGAAAATTACTTCAAAAACTCTGATAATATAAACAAAAAATTCCCCTTAAGTTAAAAACAAAAGTTTTTTAAAAGCAACAGTAAAAGTAACGAATCAGAAAATACTTAGAAAATTAATTCATTCTCTTTGGTTCATATTTGTACTAATTTAGTAATATGCCTTCGGTTGCCCGGTCACGGGATAGGTTCTTGGAGGGCAACTGACTCCTCATTCCCCGTAGGGTAATGATTATTACAAAAAGATTAATTACTCCCAACTATGTCTCTAACTACTAGTTACTTAAATGACATTTTCCATAAAAAATTGTCGTTACATACACTAATAAAATCAGCTTGGTGTTGAAAACATTAGACTGGCACTAGAGATGCATACTCGCATAAACATCAGTTTGTGTGTTGCTTGTTTGTTTATAAACGACACAACTGGAAGTCGATGGCATTTTTTACTTTCATTTATGTTGCTTAATACTGATATTTTTTTAACTGATGATGGTTCGTTATAAAGGGCTTAGCAAAAAAAAATATACATGCATTTAACACAGAACTATTAGTATGTGCATTATAATGACACTTATTTTTTGAATTTATGAAAATATAAAAGGTGATTAATATGAACACTAAAAAAAATAAAGTGCCACCAGAATTCTATAGTGTATTTTAGTTGGTGAAACCAAAAAATTCTGTTAGTACAACCATACTCAGATGTGGTTGCTGAATATTGTACATGCGCGGTTCCAGCAATTAATATAAGGGGAAAAATCATACGCCACAGTAGACAAATACATTGAGTTGCCCACTGAGGCGTATGATTTTTCCCCTTATATTAATTGCTGGAACCGCGCATGATATTGTATCATAACAAAAATTAAATTATATTAACCGCATTTTGTTGTGTTAACCAATACTTAGTTCTACCAACCGATTTCAATCATAGTAACCGCCCAGGTAGAAATTATGTGTTGTAACAAAAAAGAAGCACTGGCAAAGCACAATTAGACCGCGGTCTTACAAAAGAAGTACTGGCAAAGCACTAAATACTTTAATTTTTTTATTTGAGCGTTGGCAAAGCATTTGACTTTTATGTTTATGGGTGCTTTCCCAGGGCTTTGTAAAGCAGTGGCACCACCCTGGAACGGTGTTATCATTTGGGCGTTGTGAAAGCGCTGTTAACAAGCACTCATACCACCCATTTCGGTGCTTTGCCAGTGCTGGCCCCTTTGTAATTCTCTACTTGGGCGAATACCTATTGGGAACTGGAACATTTTTTCTCTACTTGTACATACAAGTACATACCCTACGGGGAATGAGGGGTCAATTGCCCTGAAAGTACTTATCCTGTGAGTGGTTAAATCAAGACTTGTCACAGGATTGGTATAATTTAAAATTGCTGTGGGTTAAGCAGTGACAATTATACTTAAAGGACTAGTCCCATAACTGGTGAAACGGTGGCATACAATTTAATCGTCCTCAAAGTACCTATCCCGTGACTGGTAAAAAGAGGACATACCACTAAATTGCCTCAAAGTACGTATCCCGTAACTGGTTAAAGAAGGACTTGCAGCAGGACTGATATAATTTACTATTGCTGTGGGTTAAGCAGTGTCAATTGTACTTAAAGGACTGGTCTCGTGACTGGTGAAATGATGACATACCACTGAATTATCCTCAAAGTACCTATCCCGTGAGTGGTTAAAGATGGTCTTGTCGCAGGACTGGTATAATTTATTATTTCTATGGGTTAAGCTCTGTCAATTATACTTAAAGGACTGGCCCCAAGACTGGTGCAAAGAGGACATACCACTTAACTGGATACGTGTGTTATAAAAAAATCCACAAGTAAGACTTTATTTTTTTTTTAAAGAGAAGCAACACTCAGGAAATTCTTCCTATTAATTAACGTGTGAAACGTGAAAGATGAAGGGCTTCAAATACGGCAACACTGTAATTGCGCGAGATGTTGAATTTTAGAACAGTTGTTGCGCTCCATCTGATGGTGATTTGGCGAAATTTGTTGAAGCTTTTTAGTTCATAGCCCTGTTATATTATTTTACTTCGGTGGGGTTAAGTGCTATGGGAACACCGAAGGAGGACGCTGCGATATGTATGAGGGATAGAAAAACGTATACATATTTATATTTTTCATAAACTGATGTTGCCTTGGTTGGGGATCGGACCCGCAACCTCACGTGTAACGGTCCAACGCGCTAACCATTACACCACAGCGCCCATAATTGGTCGGTGATAGAATTATCCTTCATGATGAACAATTTTTTTCGTAAGTTCAATGAAGAATTTCGTTAAATAAAATGGTCAAAAATCGTAATTTGTGAAAAATTACGATTTTTTGATAATTTTAGTTCTAGTTCTAGGCCCTATGCTCCAACTTGGAACGACGGGAATAAATATATATACTCGTATATATACTAACAAAGATTATATACTTTATAGATTGACTATGCTACTCACGGTTCTGTCGATAATTAGCGAACTCGGGCTAAACTCGGGCAAAGAGAAAAATGCATAAGAAAACCTATTTATCAAAAATGCCACCAAATAAATCGAGCGAAGGTTGAGCGAGATAATGTGGATAGAACCCCCCTGGTCCTAAGCTCTTGGAGTTTTCTTTAAATTTTAGCATCAAGAACCCTGAACTTATTGCTAACAACTTCAGCTCCAATCTTTTGGAGGATTTTACAGGAATTTTAGAATCGGTAAAAGGTTCGACGCATATATATATCTTATATCTTAAGAACATCTTAATAAAAGAATATGTATTTCATATTTTATTTCTGTGAAAAAACATACCCAAATTCTTCAAAAAAAAAAAATTTATATTTTAATTTGTTGACAAATGAAAATATTTGTGCTTTTTTTACATAACAATTTTGTCAAGGTTTTGCTGTGACAATTTTACTTATAATACCAAAACCATAACAATTTCCATTCACCTCAGTTTTGTCACTGTTTTTGTCAGTTTTGTAATGGGACTGGTTCTGTATCAGTTCCTTTTAGGTTAGTTGGGTGACATGTCACAAAATATACAAAGTGTGACTCTTTCTTTGACGGATCCTTTTGGGTTAGTTCGGTGACATGTCTCTTCAAGTCAGTTAGGCGACATGTCCTTTGGGGCTAGACCTGCGACATGTCGAAAGGTGTCTAATCTGTGGCAATACATCATTTCCAATGACAACGCCATGTTAAAGTGATATGTCTCTTTCAAAGAAAAAGACCGATCAACGACCTGTCTCTGCCCCCTTGGGACCTATCCTGTGTGTCATCTGGGACCGGTCCGTTTCCCCGTAGGGTACATATGTATGTTATGTACTTATATGGAGATATTTTTTACTAATTCGGGATCTTGGCAACATAATTCGGTTGTGACAACTGAATTCGGCTGCGACAATTGAATTTGGGACGACTGATTTCGGTTGTGATAACATTTTGATATTAAATGGCATGTTTTTCAAAATATATTAATTTATTTACGTTGTCATTCTAAAAAGTTATAAATTATGGGGTCATTTTGTAACTCGAATGAAAAACGTTTTTTCGTTTTCGTTTGAAACGTAAACGAAAATATTTGGAATTTTATAAAACGGGTAGTAGTTTGCGTTTGTTGCCATTTGCGAGTTATTACTGCCAGACAAAAAAATAATATTTGTGACATGGAATTACAAATTATTTAAATAAAAATTTTTTCATAGAGTTTTCCAAGTCTGTTTAGGCTGATTGGTAAATGAATTGTTGTTTTTAGTTCTAATATTTTTAGAGTCCAGGTATCGAATGCTGTGTGGGGCAATTTTTTTTATTAGTAGTTTTTTTTATGATATATTTTGTAAATTTTTTCCTAATAATATGAAACAAATATATTTAGGAAAAATTTTAAATTGTACAGAAAATCAAGATAAATAAGAAGGAGTACAAAATATGGTTTGTTAAGATGGCCCTTAAGTTTCGAATTGTCAGTTTTTAGTTTTAAAACCGCTCAGTTTGTTTCATTTGGTCTCAAACGTAGAAGTTTTTATATAAGAAAAATTTTTTTAAACGTAAATCGTGTCTTAGCGCATCTAAAATCAGATATTTTTAAAATTGACCAAATTTTCACTAATTTGCATATAAATTTAAGTGCTTATGCATAATTATTTGATTTTTTTATAACGATTTTTGTGTGAAAAATTTGTTTTATAAGCCGTTTATAAATTTAAAAAGTGATTGTGCATATGACCCTAAAAGGATTATTTCTTATTGATAATAAAAAATATAGGAGTATCATATTTAACTACTTCATATTTTGAAACCCATATTTATACAATTTTTATTCCAAAAATTGCAATTATCTAACTTTTTATTCAAAAACTTTAACTTTTTAATAGGAAACGACAACTATTTCTGTTCGTTTGAATATGGCATAATATTCGTTTGCAAACGTTTACTTACTTCTTATAAAATACCGTTTTATTAAGGAGTTTGTCTTTGATTATAATATTGCCAGATTGAAGAAAAAAAGAAAATATACATATTTTTTTGAGTTTTACAAAATTTAAAAAAACTAAATATAAAAAAACGTTCAAACGAAAGCAAAGTTTCGTTTTACAAAATGACCCCATTATTATTAAGAGAAGCAGGGATGCCAACTTAGTGCTTTTCGCGCTAAATCTGGTGCTTTTTGATGTGCTAAAACGCGAAAAATTATAATGAAACGCGTAACTAAAAAAAGCGCTAAATTGGTGCTTTTCAGAAATTTATTTAGCGCGTTTTGCGCTTTTTACAAATTTTTTGTGTTTTATTGTTGTTATAGCAATATCAGGAAATCTATCAATAGGCCTATTTTTTAATCACTGGATTTATTTTTGGATTTATTTTATTTTGTTAAAAAATTAATGCTTTGTTTTTTAATTTGAAAAATTTATAATTTTTATTAATTCTTATACTTATTTGCCAATATAATGCGCAGGAAAATCATTAAATTTTGTAAAAATGTGAACACAGGAATTGAAATAAGCTAAATCCAAAATGGATTTAAAAAATAAATAAATCCGCTTTGGATTTAGCTTAATTTTATTCCGGAAATTCCATTTTCGCAAAATTTAATTTTTCTTTCACATTATATAAGGGAATAAGTGTTAGATCTGGATACAAATATAAAATTTTAAAAATTGAAAAACAAAATGTGGATTTTTTAACAAAATAAAATAAATCCAAAAATAAATTCAGTGATTAAAAAAAAAAAACGCCAAATATTTGTTGTTAATTCAATAACAATAAATTAAAATATCAAGGAAAAGTTGTAAATGGCATGCTATTCGAGCTAAATGTAGTTTTGTTTGATGTGTCAAACGCGAAAATTTCCAATTTTGCATATTTAAAAAAAACTTAGTTATGGTCATATATAATCGTTCTTAGTTCTGACTAGAAAACGGCACTTAAATTTTAAAAAATTTAATCATTTTTCTTTGATTACACTGTGAGACAAGTGGTAGGGGTCAGTGATCGGAAAGGGTTAAAACTACCGGGGAAAGTTATATCGGTAAAAAATAAGTTATACGTGTCCCGGCGTTTCGCTGGGTCACCCCTAGGAATCGAGATATATCGATTTGACCTTTGGTGGTCTTTTTTTTGACATAACTCTAGAACCACTAGTCCGATTTTGCTCAAACAATTTTAAAAAAATTAAAAATTACAATTCCTTTAATCTGTTCATATAACGTTTTTCTATATACTCAACAGTTTTGCCGGTAAAAATAAAAGTATGAAGAAAAAAATATTTTTTGCCTAAAATATTAAAAAAAAGTAATAAACAAAAGGTTATTGATTTTTATGGTAGCGGTAACAAACATTTATTTTTACCGGCAAAACTGTTGAGTATATAGAAAAACGTTATATGAACAGATTAAAGGAATTGTAATTTTTAATTTTTTTAAAATTGTTTGAGCAAAATCGGACTAGTGGTTCTCGAGTTATGTCAAAAAAAATATATATCTCGATTCCTAGAGGTGACCCAGCGAAACGCCGGGACACGTATAATTTGTTTTTGACCGATATAACATTTCCCGTTGGTTTCATCCCATCCCGATTTTGACTGTCGCATAGTGTTATTATTATAATCACAAAATAAGCAATAAAATTCAAAAATTTTGGGAACGTTATTAGCTTTTATTTTTGTTTTACCCCCGGTCGACGTATTTACTGATGTAGATCGTACGCTTATATTACAATTTTATTTGTTTTTAATTAAACTATGTGTGTGAATCACGGCAAATTTTTTTAAAGGTCGTAAAAGAGGTTTAGTGCTTTTTTACCCGTTTTTAAGTAGAAATTTGCGCGTTTTTACCTTTTTTTGTATATTTTTTGCGCTTTTTGCTATGAAAAAGTTGGCATCTATGAGTAGAAGAAGTAGATGGACAAATATTTAAACCTGCTGTATCATGAACACTAGCATTAGGCAACGACATTGTATTAGTAACAATAGCAAGAGACTTTCGATTTTCCTGTGTGTTAATGTTCTCCTCACCAACAACACCAACTACTTTATTTAAAGCAGGGATCGGCAAATATAGAATACCTTATTTTGTGCTTGTATGACTGAGTTGCAGCCTCTCTCTCTCAATGCACTGACAAAGAACGTTTGTATAATAATTTGAAAATTTTAAATGTTTATAATGGGAATATAAAATAAAAATTTAAAAGCAAAGAACAACTACAAAAACAAATATCAAAAAACAACAACAAAAAAAAGCAAAAGGACTTAAAAATAAATTACCAAAAAAATGTATCAATAAACATTATGCAGAGTGTAATAAATCTGACAAACAAGCGAAGCGATTATGAAAGTGGCGTTTACAAAAATCACAAGTAATTAATCCTTGCTGTTAAATATTATGAAAACAGAACGAACAAATCAAATCTAGATCCGACATTATAAACGCGTCTTACTCAATCAAGTGTACGAAATGAATATTATAGTCCTTAAATTATAAATTAAAAAAAAAACACACTTACAAAATTGCAAAATAATGGCGGGTCGCGGAAGAAGACTATGGTACTAGAATTGAATTAAAAACCTTATTCAGCTATTTATGTTCTGCAAACAAATATATTGTTGCAAGGATTTTCCTTCTTGTAATTTTTTTCGCGATTTTTTTTTCAACTAGTCACCAAAACTTGGTATAAAATATGGATACCATAGGCCTCGGATTATGAACTAAAAAATGCTTTTAGTAATTTGTAAACCTCATATTTTTAAAATAAAAACCTTCGACAAAAATTGCATGTAATGAAAAACAAATGGGTGTTTCATTACTATGTAAACATTAGGTAAAAGTAATGAAAATTAAAAAAAGGTTCACTTTTTTTTCAAAATAAATGAAAATTAAAAAAAAAAATAATAATTACCAATGGTAATAACAAAAAAAAACATTACCATTGCGTTAAAAAATGGTCATGATAAAAAAGCTACATTACCATTACATCAAGTAATGAAAATGTAATGATTTTAGCCCATCTCTGATTTTACTGAAATTTACACAAAAAGTAAAGAAACACACTTAACTTAAAATAACGAGTTTTTTGTAACAATTATAAAGTTTTTTCTGTGTGTTGTTTTATAAGTTTCCACAGTAAAAAATTTAATTCCCTAAGGAATTAAAATTTTCGTTTAATTCCCTAAGGAATTAACTTTTTCTTTTAATTCACTAAGGAATTAACTTTTTCGTTTAATTCCCTGAATTCAAGTTTTTCATTAAATACCCAAAAGGACATGACTTTTCACCTAAAAATTTAAAATGAAAACCTAAATATTATTTACACAATTCTAATATATTTATGGGATGATTTTGTAACTCGAATGAAAAACATTTTTTCGTTTTCGTTTGAAACCAGAGACCCAAAATAACTGTTATATTTCTAAAAAAGTCACCACCCAAATTAATTTAATTATAATATTTCAATAATGCACTATATTTTATAAATCATATTGCACAAAAAAATCACAAAGTTTGGCAAAGATTTTAATTTTTTCAATTTTTATATTTTACTCTATAAATTTCTGTTGTTTTTTGATTTTTATTTTAAAACTTTTTATAAAAGTTACAGAATGATTTTTTTGAAAAAAATAAGCAATAACTTTTTTATTTGATAATAAAATAAAAATTAAAAATTGACCTAAATGGAATGCCGGAAGTTGCTGGAGTATACATATTTACTCACTTTCAATCACTGTTCAATATTTTATTAACACTAGTTGACATCATCAGGATATTATAATTGGTGAAGTCATTGGTTCTATGGCTTTTGATTTATATTCTTAATTGTTATTTTTTGATAAAGAAAAAAAAAATCACAAAATAACTTTTATTATTTTTGAAAAAATAAAAATCGTGTTTGGATTGTTTTTGTTTGAATTAAAAATAAAAATCAAACAGAGCAAATAAACAGAAAATTAAAAATACTCAAACAAGAAATAATTGTAAAACAATCACTTTTTTGAATAAAAGTTATAACTGTTACGTCCCTGTTTGAAACGTAAACGAAAAAATTTGGTATTTTATAAAACGGGTAGTAGTTTGCGTTTGTTGCCATTTGCGAGTTATTATTGCCAGACAAAAAAAATAATAATTGTGACATGGAATTACAAATTATTTAAATAAAAATTTGTTCATAGAGTTTTCCAAATATGCTTAGCCTGATTGGTAAATGAGTTGTTATTTTTAGTTCTAATATTTTTAGGGTCCAGGTATCGAATCCTGTGTGGGGCAATTTTTTTATTAGTAGTTTTTTTTATGATATATTTTTTGAAATTTTTTTATAATAATATGAAACAAATATATTTAATAAAAATTTTAAATTGTACAGAAAATCAAGCTAAATAAGAAGAACCTTACATTAGCGGATAGCGAAGGAGTACAAAGTATGGTTTGTTAAGATGGCCCTTAAGTTTCGAATTGTCAGTTTTTAGTTTTAAAACCGCTCAGTTTGTTTCATTTGGTCTCAAACGTAGAAGTTTATATATAAAGAAAAATTTTTTTAAACGTAAATCGTGTCTTAGCGCAATTAAAATCAGATATTTTTAAAATTTCCCAAATTTTCTCTAATTTGCATATAAATTTAAGTGCTTATGCATAATAATTTGATTTTTTATAATGATTTTTGTGTGAAAAATTTGTTTTATAAGCCGTTTATAAATTTAAAAAGTGATTGTGCATATGACCCTAAAAGGATTATTTTTTATTGAGAATAAAAAATATAGGAGTATCATATTTAACTACTTCATATTTTTAAACCCATATTTATACAATTTTTATTCCAAAAATTGCAATTATCTAACTTTTTATTCAAAAACTTTAACTTTTTAATAGGAAACGACAACTATTTCTGTTCGTTTAAATATGGCATAATATTCGTTTGCAAACGTTTACTTACTTCTTATAAAATACCGTTTTATTAAGAAGTTTGTCTTCGATTATAATATTGCCAGATTGAAAAAAAAGAAAATATACATATTTTTTTTTGAGTTTTACAAAATTTAAAAAAATTAAAAATAGAACAACGTTCAAACGAAAGCAAAGTTTCGTTTTACAAAATGACCCCATTAATTTGACTAATATGTCGTTGTTGCTATTAAAGGAGGTATACACAGACTTTATTAAATTCCATTTTAGTTAAACCAATTATATAAATTATCGGCAGAGTTGAAAAATGAAGAAACAATTTTAAAATTTTAAGGCCTTAAGTGGGTATTAAGTGAAAACTTAAATTCAGGGAATTAAACGAAAAAGTTAATGGGGTCATTTTGTAAAACGAAACTTTGCTTTCGTTTGAACGTTTTTCTATTTTTAATTTTTTTAAATTTTGTAAAACTCAAAAAAAAATATGTATATTTTCTTTTTTTTCAATCTGGCAATATTATAATCGAAGACAAACTTCTTAATAAAACGGTATTTTATAAGAAGTAAGTAAACGTTTGCAAACGAATATTATGCCATATTTAAACGAACAGAAATAGTTGTCGTTTCCTATTAAAAAGTTAAAGTTTTTGCATAAAAAGTTAGGTAATTGCAATTTTTGGAATAAAAATTGTATAAATATGGGTTTAAAAATATGAAGTAGTTAAATGTGATACTCCTATATTTTTTATTCTAAATAAAAAGTAATTCTTTTAGGGTCATATGCATAATCACTTTTTAAATTTATAAACGGTTTATAAAACAAATTTTTCACACAAAAATCGATATAAAAAATCAAATTATTATGCATAAACACATAAATTTATATGCAAATTAGTGAAAATTTGGGCAATTTTAAAAATATCTTATTTTAGATGCGCTAAGACACGATTTAAAAAAATTTTTCTTTATATATAAACTTCTACGTTTGAGACCAAATGAAACAAACTGAGGGGTCTTAAAACTAAAAACTGAATATTCGAAACTTAACGGTCATCTTAACAAACCATACACTTAAATAAAAAAGTTTGTAAAAAAATTTGTAAACAGTTTCCAATCGCACTATACTATTTTTATACTGATTATTAGTACAATTTTTATTTTTAGTAATCATTTTTGCTATTCTCTTATTACAAATTACGGATTTTTTTACTAATTTTCGCTGCTGATTTCAGAAAAACATTTTACTAATTTTTCAAAACCGAGTGCTAAATTTAGCAGAAAAATATACTAATTTAAAAATATTTTTTTTTTTTTGATTTTTTACAATTCTTGATTAGTTTATATTTGTTACTATTGATATATTCTTAGTTTAGAAATAACACCCAGAAAATTTTATTGCATCTCCAATGCAGTAAACGGCAATAACTGGAGAACCGTTTGCAATTTTGACTCCAAATTTCAAGTACGATGAAGTAATTATACGCTTGTTACAATCGAAAGAAAAATTTTTTTTTTTTAGATTTTACAGTCTTTTTATTTTTTAGTACAATTTTTTGCTAATTTCAGCAGATTGATTTTAAATTAAGTTTACAGCAATTTACGGAAATTTAGTAGCTGCAACTAATTATTTATACTAATTTCATTGTACTAAAATTATGATATTTAGAAAGTTTTTTAACTGATTTTAGGAAATCGATTTTGAATTGCATTTAACATAAATTTTACTAAAATTTAGTAGCGGCTACTAATTTTTTCTACTAATTTTATTGTACTACAGATCAGCAGACATGTGTTGCTAAAATTAGCAAAAAATACCGCTGGCCTCAAAACAGTTAAATTTCCCGTAATAACAGCAAAAGTTTCAGTAGCCATTATACATTTGCTATCCGCTAATGGAAGGTTCTTCTTATTTAGGTTGATTTTCTGTACAATATAAAATTTTTCTTAAATATATTTGTTTCATATTATTAGGAAAAAATGTCCAAAAATATATCATAAAACCAGTTTGGTGTACTGTTTGGATCCGAAATTCGAATGGGTTAAAATGGGGCTTATGTCAAAATTTTCTATAATGTGAGTCAGCGCACCAAATTTCATTAAAATATCTTAATATTTGCGACCTGCAGTTTGTAACCAAACCAATTTTGGGGGGACCCTTATATGGGCACTAGTTCTAAACATGGACCGATGTTCACCAAAATCAATAGGCTTCGTCCTTGGCCAACATAGGTCTATGTACCAAATTTCATCAAAATAGCTTAATATTTGCGACCTGCAGCGTATAAACAATATAATTTTGGGGGGACCCTGATATGGGCACTAGTTCTAAACATGGACCGATGTTCACCAAAATCAATAGGCTTCGTCCTTGGGCCAATATAGGTCTGTGTGTCAAATTTCATCAAAATATCTTAATATTTGCGACCTGCAGCGTATAAACATTATAATTTTGGTAGGACCCTTATATGGGCACTTGGTCTAAACATGGACCGATGTTTACCAAAATCAATAGGCTGCGTTATTGGCCCAATGTAGGTCTGTGTACCAAATTTCATCAAAATATCTTAATATTTACGACCTGCAGCGTATAAACAGTATAATTTTGATAGGACCCTTATATGGGCACTAGGTCTAAACATAGACCGATGTTTACCAAAATCAATAGGCTGCATTATTGGGCCAATATAGGTCTGTGTACCAAATTTCATCAAAATATCTTAATATTTACGACCTGCAGCATATAAACAGTATAATTTTGGTAGGACCCTTATATGGGCACTAGGTCTAAACATGGACCGATGTTCACCAAAATCAATAGGCTGCGTTATTGGGCCAATATAGGTCTGTGTACCAAATTTCGTCAAAATATCTTAATATTTACGACCTGCAGCGTATAAACAGTATAATTTTGGTAGGACCCTTATATGGGCACTAGGTCTAAACATGGACCGATGTTCACCAAAATCAATAGGCTGCATTATTGGGCCAATATAGGTCTGTGTACCAAATTTCATCAAAATATCTTAATATTTACGATCTGCAGCATATAAACAGTATAATTTTTGTAGGACCCTTATATGGGCACTAGGTCTAAACATGGACCGATGTTCAAAAAAATCAAACTTGTTCGTCCTTGGGCCAACATAGGTCTGCGTACCAAATTTCATCAAAATATCTTAATAGGTGCGACCTGTAGAGTGCGCACAAGATTGCATGGACAGACAGACAGACGGACGGACGGACGGACAGACGGACATCGTTAAATCGAAATAAAAAAAATTCTGAACCGATCGGTATACTATAAGGTGGGTCTACGACCAATATTTTTTGGTGTTACAAACATCAGCACAAACTTATAATACCCTGACCACATAGTGGTGTAGGGTATAAAAAAAAACTACTAATAAAAAAAAATTGCCCTACACTGGATTCGATACCTGGACCCTAAAAATATTAAAACTAAAAATAACAACTCATTTACCAATCAGGCTAAACGGACTTGGAAAACTCTATGAACAAGTTTTTATTTAAATAATTTGTAATTCCATGTCACAAATATTATTTTTTTTGTCTGGCAATAATAACTCGCAAATGGCAACAAACGCAAACTACTACCCGTTTTATAAAATACCAAATATTTTCGTTTACGTTTCAAACGAAAATGAAAAAACGTTTTTCATTCGAGTTACAAAATGACCCCATAATTCTTTAGGGAATTGAACGAAAAAGTCAATTCCTTAGAGAATGAAACGAAAAAGTTAATTCCTTAGGGAATTAAACAAAAATTTTAATTCCTTAGGGAATTAAAAGAAAACTTTAATTCCTTAGGGAATTAAACGAAAATTTTAATACCTTAGGGTATTGAACAAAAATTTAATTCCTTAGGGAATTAAACAAAAATTTTAATTCCTTATGGAATTAAACGAAAAAGTTAATTCTTTCAGGAAATTAAATGTGCAAGAGAAAGAATTCCCTGGAAATTCATTCTATAGGGAATTAATTCCTTCATAAAATTAAACTTTACCCATTTTGTAGTAATAAATTTACAAACATTTTTTAGAATGTAGGCTATAAAAATCATGTCTTCCAAATTTGCGCGAAATCGGTTGGAAAATACAAAATTTCAGTGCGAAAATCCATTGTAATATAACATATTTTTGTTTTTAAAGAAAAAGTGGGCGCAAATATGGGCGTGGTCAAGAAAAAGTATATGGCGACCTCGCCCATGGTATGAGAATCAATGGCACGAAATTTCAGAGAAATACTTTGAAAAATAAAAATTTGTATATGCATCGAAAAATGTCTACGTATATGCGTAGACATTTTTGATGTTTTTTTTTTTAAACCATCAGTGAAAGTAGACCAACCCATGTATTGGTTTGTAAATCGGTTGAGTGGTTCTCGAGTTATAAGATGACGAACATATTACAACTTATTTATATATGAGGCATTCCACACCAAATGTCCAGCTTGTAAAACATATGTCGTATCAATGTCAAATTTTCGGTACATATACATCTGTGTAGCGGGAAATAGAATCCGTACTTGTTTTCTACTTTTCTACAAAGCGTAGGCGTGATCAAATGTTGAAACAATTTAAAAGCGTTGTTAGTTAACAATTTGTTAACATTTTTTGAAATATGCCAAGAGCCTAAAAATTAAACAGAATCTATAGGGTTTTTTACGTACTATTTTCTGAATGAAAAAAAATTAAAGTTTTCAGAACAAGTTCTGAATTTGGATTTTTTGTGTTTTTATGAAAAACTCTATTTATCAAAAAACACCCTGCTTTGTTTTATTTTTTTATATTGAGTGTTATTTTTGTTCGGTTTAAGATCAAATATTACAAATTCTAAATAGATTTTACAATTTTTATTTTACAACCAATAGAGAAAAAACTTATGAAAAAAAACTTTCTCAAAATGCATTTCTTTGAAATTTAACATATATACAAAAAACTAAAATCTACACTATAGCCTAGAGAGGACCCCATAAAGACAATCCCAGCAAAACTTTCTATTACCTGGTAATAAGGTTTGTAAGAAGATATTAAGGTATGTAACCTCTTACTTTGCTATTCCAACAGCTATTATTTTAACAAGGGCATGTCATTGGAGGTATGCACTTTCCAAAAGAGGGCTAGGTAACAACATAAGAACATGTTACTTTAATGTTATATGTTAGGAGTTACGTAACCACTTACATAACCAATACTGAGCACAATACTAATTACATAACAGCTTAAAGTAAGGCCAAAAAAATGTGTTACAAACAGGTCTGAAATAACACATTTAAATTATGCGCTTACTTACTGTATAAAAATATATACTTACTTCTTACAAAAAAAATTAAAATAAGATGTTATCGTGTTGGTTTTTTATAAATACTTAAACGAAGCATATTCATATTTAATTAATATTTACTCAGATTAATATAAAGTTAACAAAAAACATAAAAGATTTTTCAGTCAATATGTATAAAACATATAAATTATTTGTATCGAATATTTTAAATAGAAAATAACACTCATGTATCGCATTACAAATAACTCCTTATTTTGAGGTTTTTGAATACACCATCGTATTAAGTGATCACGTATCACATTAAAAGTAACTCCTTATTTTACGGTTTTAAAATATCCCATCTGTAATAAGTCCCTGTTATTATTTAGAACTCATGTTGTGTATTACAAGTAACTCTTTTCTTTGGGGTGTTTAAATATATCATTGATAATAAGTTGCTATTACTACCCAGTAGTTATGCAGCACATTATACGTAAGACATTACATTTTAGTTATGAAATAATGCAATGGTAAGGGGTATGGTATTACCAGGTAATGTGTTCTGTAATACCAACATATTACCAAGGTTTTGCTGGGATCTGATGATAGTAATGCGGTGTCACTTAAAAATGCATTACTTGTCAACCATTGGTTCTAGGAAAGTTTTTTTCATAAGTTTTTTCTCTATTGGTTGTAAAATAAAAATTGTAAATTCTATTTAGAATTTGTAATATTTGATCTTAAACCGAACAAAAATAACACTCTTGTAACAATCTTCAGATCAACTAAAAATCTACAATAAATTTTTTTATATTTTTAAAAAAATCTCCAGATAATTTTCTATTGGTAAGAAAAATATTGGAGATGTGTTCGGCTTAATTTTCGAGAAAATTTACATTGAATATAATACAAATGTACACAGAAAAAACTAAAAACCAATTTTAACAACGAAATTGATTATATCAATTAAAATTTTAATTGATTTTGCACCTACCACTCAAATAATACTATTAACTACTAAAAATTGTATACGATTAATTGAAACAAATTTCGATTAAAGTAGTAATAATATCAATTAAAACATCAATTGAAAATAAAAATAACATTAATATGAAATTGTAAAAACGTGTGTGTATGTTTATATACCCAACAAACACCAATTCTAGCCTTAGAGAAATATTGAGATTTTTCATGGACAACAAGTGTATTTAACAAGTCACTCTCTGATAATAAAGTAGAGCCTTTGAATTAGATTTGAAAACTACTAGAAAATCATTTGATAATTATGCTAGAAAATTGCGTTCAAAATAACGAATAAATATTAAAATATCCACTATATAGCTCAAGTCAGCTTCTAGTACAATTCGAGTGTTAGATATCCAGTTTTGTTATCAAATCTTTCTCGAATCAAAAATTACGAATATCCTATTGTTGAAAAATTTTAAATTTACTATTGTTACCAAGGCTATATTTCAAACTCATTTCCAACCTTTTTCTGTTACCTAATGCTAACATTTGAAAATGGCTTAAAAATTTTCAGGTTTCTCAAACGTTCCTCGAGCTTCACTTTATAAGAATAAAAGTAATCAAAAATCTTTGAAATTTTGTTTCAAAAAATGTAAAAAATTTTACAATTTAATTTTGTTCTGTGTGGGATATTAATAACAATTTAGCGCATCCAAAAAAGATAATCTTTGTTTTGTGGTGCACACAACTTAAATAATTAAGGATTTTCGTTGGGCATAAAAAAATCTGCAAATCTATTAAAAGTGCATCAAGCTAAATAAGCAAAAAATTAAAATTTTATAACAATATCCGGTAAGTATATTAAATTTGGATTATAAATTCTATTTAAATTTTTCATCCCAGTTTTGCACCATTTGGTCATATAAAAATTTCTGAATTATTAAGTGTTGGTCTCTGCATTAATCTAAATATTTGCAATTTCAGAAATTAGAATTTAAGATCAAATTTACTAAGTTCTATTAATCTGTAAGAGTAGCGTGCCTCTTATTTATATTATATTTATATATCTTAGATTTAGATTTCAATACTTTCAAGCAAGAACTTAAAGATAATATACAAAAGGCAGAGAAAAGAATCACTGATGGTAATTTTTGCAATTACTGCGGTTTTTACAGAAATTAAAGAGCAAACTTAAAGCAATAAAAGAGTGTTGTAACACGTGTTTTAGAGGAGGTAAAAATTATAAATAATTTAAAGATGAAGCCGAAAGTACAACTAATCAAAAAAAAGCATTTTCATCTGTTGAAGTTTTTAAATTTTGAAGTGGAGGTAACAAATGATGTGGACAAGTATTATGAGTTGGTAAGGATCTTACAGATAGAAAAAAAAACATATAGATGAATTTAAAAATCTCCGCCAAAATGTATTCGGGTTTTCTGTAAAACGAATCCACATAAAAATATTCGTTTTTCATAAAATTAGATGTTATTTTAATGTGGTTTTGTTTTTCTGAATACCCTAACCCACAATAACTTAATTTCTTATTTCCAGGTATCAAATTTTGAATAGGAGAGAGCAAGTTGTATTCAAAAGTTTGCTAAATCTATTTGGAGATGTCTAATTGATGACGTGCTTCCCAGTATCTACGCTGGAAGGACAGAAAGTTGTATATTTAATTTTCAAAATGCAAAAGGGCGATATCAAAAAAGGAAAACTTACATCAAAAAATAAACAAATGAAAATAATAACTTAGTAATTCTTGTAATCTTTAATGCATTTTTCGTTTTCCATTTCTTCTCGTTGATAATTTTAAATACCTAAACAGGTATATAAATTTGAATATGTGCCTAATGAATTTTCTTCACAATACCCTACTTTTGTAATTTTTAACTGTTAATTAAATATTTTGATAATAACATTCCACATAATTGCATTTAAAAATTTTTAAAACTGCCCAACAAACACCAGTTCAAGCCTTAGAGAAAATTTGAGATTTTCATTTGATATCAAGCGTATATTTCAAATCTGTCTCGATAAATAAAGTTGAGTCCATAATTTTATATTGATTAATATTTGAAATCGATTTGAAAAATACACTTGTAAAAGCTTTGATATTTCTATATAAACTTCTGTATTGTTCTCTAGTGTTTTTCTATTTAAAAGCATAGGTTTGAGATTTATCATTTATATCAAATGATTTTCAAACTGAAAACAAGTTTTTTTTAATTTTTTAGAAAAATTATCTTCACGTTAGAGAATTACATATATTTTAAGTAGTTGTGAAGTATTTTTCTACATTCGATAATGATTTGAGATAATTTTGTATGTATAACGTATCTCAAATAACAAAACAAAAATGTCAATAAATAAAAAATATAATGGAAAATTTTAGGAACAACGCGTAAATACGCCTAATTTTACAGGAAGAGGCGACGCGTTTTAAATAAGTGTTAATATTTAAAAGGAGCTAAGAAGGCAAGTAATAAAATATGATAACAGTAAACATAAAAAATTAACTTATTTCATCAAGAGATCGTACTTTTTACAGCGAATGAATCAAATATCGCCAATTTAAAAGTCCATCAAGGTTGTGCTTTGAATTTTTCAGGTAAGAAAAATGTCTTATGGACATTTTATTTAAAAAAACAGCCTGTATACAGTTCTAATAAATATGTTACATGGGCCAGTTTTATAGTCAGAACTATGGACGATTTTTGTCCTAAATATTTCTTAAGTTAGAAATTTTGTTTGAAAATTTCTGGCTTAAGCTAAATTTTATAAAAAAATCTTTCTCAGTTCTGACTATAAAACTAGCCCTTAAAATTTAATGCCTATAACCTATAAGATTCTCTTAATTGTCTTTGCACATTTAGACTGCGCAAAAACTACCTAGTTTATGGCCGTTGCTAGTTTTTACTTGGCAAAACGCATACATAAAAACAAACAAAAACTAGTTTTGTACAAAAACTTGGTAGTTTTTGCTCAGTCCAAATACAGTATAAGAACTAATTTTTGTCCGAAATACTACTCAAGTTACAAAAAAATATTTCAACATATCTTAATTAAGCAAAATTTTAGAAAAACTCTTTTTTTTCTGACTATAAAACTGAAGATAACTTTTTACCACTCGGGAGTTTTATTTTTTTAATTTTAGTGAGTATGAGTTAATAGGTTGATAGGTCCAGTTAAAATTAATTTGTTAGCGGCGGATCTAATTGTCTAATTAATAGCTTAGGAATACCTAATGAATGACACTAATAGGCAATACCATTATCGATTCAAACCGCTTGCAACCGACTACACTCAAAAAAAAAAAGTCAGTAAAGTCAGCAAAAATTTTTGCTGTGCCAGCAAATTTTTAGTCATGAGCGTACTTGCAAAAAAGTTGGTAATTTCAGCAAAAGTTTTGCTAACACTTAGTCGACTGCAAATGAAAAAAATCCTGGCTAAAATCACTAAACTTTTTGCTGAATATTAGTAGACTGAAAAAAACTCAAAAAACTTGTAGCGAAATTTTACTTTAGTTAATTTATTTGCTGAAAATTTAAATATAGAATATGTGTAGAGTTGTTTTTCTTTTTTTTTTGTCATTTCCGTTTCCAGACAAGCTGCGACATCTACATCTTGTCTATCTGGTTGTCGTCCACGGTATGAATGCGGTTATCAGCACAATTTTTGTAGCAAAATAAATTAGTAAAACACTAGTTCAAAATTAGTTTAGTGCTAAAAAAATATAACTAAAATTTTTGCTGAAAACGGAATTTCAGCAAAAAAATTGCTGAAAACTAGTACACTTGATATACAAGACGTTTTACTAATTTTTCTACTAACTTATTTTTTTGAGTGTACCTTTACCCTTAAAATAGCATTAGAAAAATAACCGAAAATACCGTTACCGAGATAACTAATTTATCGTTATCCTTAGAGTACCGCTCTTTTTAAAATACCGTATCCTGAAATGCTGTTATCCTTAAAATTTCGTTACCAATATTCTGAATTCTCTTCTTTTGGTAGTTGCACATGGTTATTTAGTATTTTCCAAGTTTTTATTTTAGCTTTTTTTTTGTAAAAAAAAGTCTTGCAGTATACACCGAAATAACTAAATACAGTTACTTTTGAAATACCGTTACCGAAATAACTAAATACCGTTATATAACCAGAATACTAATATCCTTAAAATACCGTTGGCTAAAAAACTAAAATACCATTATCCTTAAGATACCGGTATCGAAATAAATGACATAGCGTTACCCTTAAAATACTGTTATTTAAATATTCTAAAATAGCCTTATCCTCACAGATTATTTCGGTAACCAACAGTGATTAAAACAAAAGATTTAAGACATAAAAAATTTGTTTGGACTTTAGAAATAAAAGCATTTTACCGTAGCGATTGGGGTGGTTAATCCATTAAGAAAGACATTTCTCTCGAAATGCTTAATTTTAACTTTTACTTTTTCCCTGCATTATAACCACTTTATCATAAACTGACTAATATCCCCGTCACTTTATTTTTTAGGATGAAATTGGAAGATAGCTGTAACTACAAATTCTTGGGTCATATTATCATTCCATGTCAAAAGATCTACGGAGAATAGTAAGTAAAATACTAGTCGAGGGAGAATGGAGGGAGGGAATTGTTTCGAAAAACGAACAAATATAAAATTATTCGTTTTTCCATAAAACTATGTATTATTGTTGCACAAAAACAAATAATTTTATTCTTTTTTTAGAAATCCCCTGAACACATAATACATATTAAAAAAAATTATCTTATTTACACTAAATCATTGTTTTATTTTAAGGTATCTTAACATGGCCGATAACCATTTCAACATCCAGGGTTATTAAGTTTAGATAAAATTTTATGTCGTTTAATTTTGTTATTATTTTTAAAAATGTAAATTTTTTAAGTGTAAGAATAAAATAATTAAAAAAATAACTTTATTTTTTATATTGGAGGACGATTTGATATATTATATAATTCTCAAGTTTTTATATACAGTATTTTTCTATTATAGAAATAATATCAATAAAAATAAAAAAATTAAGTTAGAGGTAGATTTGAAAAATGTTTGGAATTTGTGTTATTATTAAGTATACTTTTCGACTCTGAAATGATTTGAGAACTATGCTAGACCTCTAACTGCCGTTTTTATGGAGAACGGCATGATTCTCGAATGGAGAATAAAAATTCTCAACCCTATTCTCAAAGGTAACGTTTGAGAATTAAGTTTGTTATCAAATCTATATATATTCGGTTTCAATAGTAAATGTTTGTTGGGTGTATAAAAAATACATTGAAATAGACGTGGTAACTATTGAGTAAATACACTGGAGTATCATTTGATAATCAACATATTTCTCAACTGATTATCAACAATATTTCTCTACTACAGAACAAAATTTTTTCTACACAAAAACAGGTTAGAGAAAGATTTGAAATATACTTGAATTTTATATTAATATCGACCCTTATATTAGGCTCTGTAAAGATATGAGAAATATACTTGAGCTCTAACTGCCGTTTTTATGGAGAACGCTATGATTTCCGAATTGAGAATAAAAATTCTCAAAGCTATTCTCAAGGGTAACATTTGAGAAATAAACTAGTTATCAAATCGTTACTTATTCGGTCTCAATAGTAAATGTTTGTTGGGTATTTACAGTACTGCATATGTGTTTGTTTTGTTTGTGAACTGCAAAGATTTTGGTTTTTATACTAAAAATTTTATATATATGCATACAGTTTAAGAAAAAAGGTTTGGGAATTATACAACACATAATTACGTAACAAATATTTGCAAAAATATTTAAAAGTCAATTAAAATATTAATTGATTCAATTAAATACTTGTTTAGAAACAATTTTCATTTTTAACATATTCCATTCATTCCGTATTCCATCAAAGAACACTAGAAAATGACGATTTTTTTCTTAGGTTGTCCGATTTTGTTTATATTTTGTACATGAATACTCTATAGTCCCATTTACACAAAGCCTTTTTCAGATCTCGAATTTTGTAAAAACTCGTGATTTTATGGGCGTTTTTAATTTTCATAAATTTCATAAAAATGCTAAAAGTGCTTCACTTTGAAGTGCCATAACTTTTTAACTGTATATCGCATGTTATTAATTTAAACGATATTTGGAAGATGCACCTGTCTGCTTTATAACTGGATGTTTCTAAACAAAATGATTGTTAAAAGAGTGCATAAGTAATGCAAATGCAGATTTCTAATGCATTTTTCGAAACTTTCTCCCCCTACGATTTTCAAAAAAATACAGCTTACTAAAATATGGAATTTTAGCTAAATATACAAATGCTGATTTTTATGGGACAAACATGTCTTCTATTTTTAATGAATTTTTTAATAAAAAAGCTTATTTTTTATCCTAAAAAATGGAAATATTTTTATACATTTTTGTATTTCATATTTTTTGTAATAAATTTAAAATACGAGCTCATTTAGTAACTTTCTTGAATAGTTATATTTATAAAACTAAGTATTGTATTTCATTAATTTAAAAAATATTTGAAAGATATGTTTAACTACTAAGAACATTAAATATTAAAAAACCGTTTTCATCTAAAGTGCATTTCAATGCACTATTTTTTACTTATCTTGGTTTTTCCTTTAATATCATTTAGTGGATGGCAATTAATTTAAATAAAAGTAAACTGAAAAAGTGATCTCATTTAAGAAGAAAAAAAATTAATATTTTTAAAGTACCCAGCAAAATCTTTCATTACCAAATAAGTGGTTATATAAAAGAAATTCATAGCTCCGCACAACTTATTTTTTGGCGTCTAAACTCATTATTTTTGTTTGGCGTGGTAGTTTTTATAAGTAGTCACGCTTACCCTCTCGCTTACGAAAAAATGAGAAATAAGTAGTTATGAGATTTTGAATAATAAGTGGTTACACACATGCTTACAAAAAGTTTAATTATAAGTAGTTATCCCATTGCTTACTTGATTCTTAAAAATAAGGAGTTAGGCAAATACTATTAGCCTAAGGAAATACATTCAGAAACATTTAAGTTTTCTCTAGTGTGTAATTTTAGGACTCGTCATAAAAATTTAAACATAAAACATATTTACATATAATAAAAAAAATTAACTGTGTAAAAAGTACTTATTTAAAGTAATACGAGTAAGTCATTATTTTATATTTAGAAACAATGAATACAATAGGCCGTTATTAGGAAGTCATTATTTTATATTATAAAATAATGCAAAAGGTAATGATATATCATTTTTGGTAATGCAGATAGTAATGAGGTGTCATTACCAATATTTTGCTGGGTACAGACTATTGGTCATAGTGGATCGAGCAAGTTTGGAGCAAATGGAATCTGACATCGATAACTTTTTAGACAAATTTTCGAAGACGTTATCAATATTACTAAGGCACTCATTCATTGAGGATGAGCAATCAAAATTTCTCAAACACGTACAAGAAAATTTAGGTAATAACGAGTGCATAGTAAATTGCGATTTTTCGGAAAATTACGCGTTCATATTTCAAGACAGTATTCAAAGTGTTCATTGAAACAACGATCAGGCTACAGTGCATCCTTATTAGGGTATTCAATTAATCGGCTTTTTATTTTAATCGATTAACCGCGCAAATAATTATTCGGGTTTTTTCTTATCCGGTTAATGGAACAAAATTTTAAAATTAAACGATTAATCAAAAAAATTTTCTGTAAAATAAAATATGTACATAGACTTGTTATATTTTTTATAATTTTATTTAAAAAAAGGAACAAAAATAAATTCAGTAACTCTTCTGAAATTCATTAAAATAAAAGAATTCAATAACTGAGATCAGATTTTGTCAATATTTTTATTTTTTCTGTCCCCTCTTTCAAATATTAAAATTTTATCCAATTCGGGGAGAACCACACCCGAAAGAAGAATATAAGACCCCATAAATAATTTTGTATCTTTTCCGTATGCATTGAATATATAAAAAGAATAAATGTATTGAGGAATTCTGTTGAGAATTGATTTTCCCTCTACGTTTCGTATCCCCATCCATTTAATTTATTAACTTAACTCAGAGTGCTTACTAAACAAGCTTTCTTACATTGAGCATTAATTATAATTAATAATTCTAATAATCATTAATTACGATGAATGGGGGAAATGTTTTAGTTGATCTGTTATTTAAGTAAATGAATGTTATTTTAGTTTGACTCTAGATCATAAATTAATATCACTTTCTGTTTAAATTATTTTCAAATCAAAGAAAAATGATACAATTTTTACAAGTAAATTACAAAGAATAAACATTTTTTTTTTTAAAGAATTCGATAAGACCAGCAAAGCAGAATGCGCATTTTCGGCTTTCGCTACAAAGCAATCATCAGTGCCTTTCGCCTTTGAGTGGGTTAATATTTTGATAATCGTCTACTTATGTGACTGTTGAAAGCAAATCGAATTTGTTATCAACAACTCAACTTAGACTAACATCAACGAAATTTAACAATGCTATTTTTATCCTTTTGTTATTATTACTCTTTTTTGCTTTGAACCTTAATTCTTAAGATATGTCAGCTGATTCTATTCAACTCTGTGTATGATAAACACAGATTTTTGAATTACAACGAACCGTTAAATTTAAATGTATGTTATTAAATTATATTTTTGCACCGTGTCAATGTGTTTAAGATGAATGGGGGAAATGTTTTAGTTGATCTGTTATTTAAGTAAATGAATGTTATTTTAGTTTGACCTTAGATCATAAATTAATATCACTTTCTGTTTAAATTATTTTCAAATCAAAGAAAGATGATACAATTTTTACAAGTAAATTACAAAGAATAAAAATATATTTGAAAGAATTCGATAAGACCAGCAAGGCAGAATGCGCATTTTCGGCTTTCGCTACAAAGCCATCATCAGTGCCTTTTTATTCTTTGTAATAAACAGAAAGTGATATTAATTTATGATCTAGAGTCAAACTAAAATAACATTCATTTACCTAAATAACAGATCAACTAAAACATTTCCCCCATTCTTCTTAAACACATTGACACGGTGCAAAAATATAATTTAATAACATACGTTTAAATTTAACGGTTCGTTGTAATTCAAAAATCTGTGTTTATCATACACAGAGTTGAATAGAATCAGCTGAGATATCTTAAGAATTAAGGTTCAAAGCAAAAAAGAGTAATAATAACAAAAGGATAAAAATAGCATTGTTAAATTTCGTTGATGTTAGTCTAAGTTGAGTTGTTGATAACAAATTCGATTTGCTTTCAACAGTCACATAAGTAGACGATTATCAAAATATTAACCCACTCAAAGGCGAAAGGCACTGATGATGGCTTTGTAGCGAAAGCCGAAAATGCGCATTCTGCCTTGCTGGTCTTATCGAATTCTTTCAAAAAATTTTCATTCTTTGTAATTTACTTGTAAAAATTGTATCATTTTTCTTTGATTTGAAAATAATTTAAACAGAAAGTGATATTAATTTATGATCTAGAGTCGAACTAAAATAACCTTCATTTAATTCAATCATTAATTACAATAATTATTAATGCTTCCATTTAATATCAACGTTTAAAAAGTAAAAAATAATTAAAAATTTATTATACGTAAATAGATAAGTAACAACAGGGTAGTAATTTGGAAGATGACAAAGCAAACAGTGATCATTTTATATTCCCGGTGAAAAATATCCATATATGAACATTTTTGGTTCAAGGATATATGTATGGATCCAAAAAATGAGGTAACACCTAAGTATATGTTCATATATGGACATATATGAACATATACATTTATTAAATATATGCGAATACATGCGAACGTTACACAGTGGTTTGAAACAAAAAAAAAGTGGTAATAAATCTGTATCTTCTAAACTATAAGTCCGATTGCATCAATATTTATGAGATAATTGTTAAGGAGGACGCAGGCTTTCTGAATTGTGGATTCAGGGTTACACTGTGTTACCACAGGGTGACTTATTGGGCGTCAAAGTATACCACCTCAAAAGTAAAATCGCTTTTGGACCTTGTAGCTCTTTCAATTATTGCCCAATATGGTTGATTTTTTATATTTTGGAATGAGCTTGGAGAAACGAAGAGAAAACATGCTTACCACAAATTATACCAGATATGAATCAGCTGATTTGGGCAATATGGCCGACAGAAAATGAGCAAAGCAAAACGCAAAAATTTAAGAAAAACACAAAAGATAAAGCACAATAATCTAAAAAGAGACAGATATATACAAAAAATGCGCAATACAAAATGTATGGAGATTTTATATGGTTATCTCCCTCTTGACTTGACTTCCATGAAAACAAAACCATACGGTTCGAGAATACTTTTTTGACACCTGTCATTGGTTTCACATCGGGTATTAATCTGTCATGCTTACTTTACTATAATAACTGTTATGGGTTTTAAGTTATTTCATATCAAAAATAAAAAAACTCATTTTTCTCTTCGACTTTTTTAGTTTTTGGCCGATTGTGAATTCGATATTATAACGATAATTTAAGAAATGAAACTGTGAAAACTTTTTTTTAGTATCTGGAACCATTTAGTGTTGAGAAATCTCCAAAATCAAACATTTTCCGCCGATCGAAAAAATTGCATTTTTTTCTCAAAAAGATGCTATCAATTTTTCACTTTTTGCTGAGAAGTTATTTAACAAAAGTTAATGTTTTATTATATATTCGTAGAGAATGGGGTTCTAAGATGCTTTTGATCTAAATTTGAAGTCGGTACAACATTCACCCTACGTACAGCATTGACCGAAATTGGTCTTATTTTTATGAGAATTTTTGAGTTTTCGATCATATAACAAAAAAGTCACGGATTTTGCTACTTTCTGAAATACAGTTATATAGTGCCATATATTCTGTTTAGATTTCAAAAATAAAAAGTAGCGCCAATTCATAAACGAAACCAGAAAACATGATTTTATAAAAAATGGTAAATTTCCATAGACCATAATTTTAATTGCAAAAAAAGGATAGTTCGGTTTATTTTTTTTTAATTATTTTAATTGTTTTGCATGAACAATAAAATAGTCTTTATTGTTGCAAAAAATCATTCACGTACCTTGGATAGTTTTTAAGATATTCAAAGTCAACTTTCTAAGATGATTTTATAAAAAATACACTTTTTTGTATTTTCGTAGATTTTTCCCAGAAGTGTTTAAGGTTTTTTAAATGTTACTTAAAAATTAACAGTCCAATAAACTAGACATGTTTTCCTTTTCATTGATGTATTAAACATGTATAAAAAGTATTGATAACAGGTAAAATTATTGCATTTAAAACACACACCTGAGGTCAAAAAATATAACCACATGCAAATATTGTGCAAACATTCACTTTCTTGTTTTTTTAGTTTTATCGTAGATTTTTCCCAGAAGTGTTAAAGGTTTTTTTGAATGTTACTAAAAAATTAACACTACAATAAAGTAGACATATTTCCCTTTCTATGCATGTGTTAAAGGTATATAAAAAATATTGGTAACATGTACAATTCTATTTCGCTCCCTATTCCATTTTGTTTCATATTCCATTCCATTTCCATTGTCTATTGTTTCAATTCCACGCGTTCCAAGTTCATTTAAATTTCATTCAATTTGTGTTGTGTTTCAATTCCACTCGTTTCCCATTTCGATTCTTAATTTTTAGTGCCAAATAAACTCGTTCTTTAAATTTTGAGTTTGCAGCCAAAGAGTCAGGCCTTAAACAAGGGAATTTTCCCCTTTTTAACCCCCATTTTTACCACGACCCTGTCCAGAGTTGCAAAAAGTACCTTGTCGATAAGTTGGCCCATACTCCAAAGAACACATTTTATAAATTTCAGGGTTCGGGCAGGCAACCAAGGGGAAAATTACTTCCTTTTTACACCTCCCGGTAGGAGTTTCCAGAAATGCCGTCTTAGCGTACGTCCGCGTGGGAAAAGGAACTTACATATAGAATTTCAGCTTTCTAGTTCTAGCAGTTTGGCCAGGCCGTCAAGGGGGAGACTTTTTCACTTTTTACACCTCCAAATGCAAAAAGGCCAGCGTTAAGGGAGGGCAATTTTCCCTATTTGAACCCCCATTTTTACCAGATCCTCTCCAAAGTTCCAAAAATAACTTGTCGATAAGTTAGCCTTCAAGGAATACAGTTTATAAATTTCAGATTTCTAGCCAAAGGGGTTCGGGCAGATCATCAAGGGGGAAAATTATTCCCTTTTTAGCCCTCCCGGTAGGAATTTCTAAAAATGCGTACGTCTGCCTTGGAGGAGGAACCTACATACAGAACTTCAGATCCTTAGTTCCAGCAGTCTGGCCAGCCCGTCAAGGGGGAGACTTTTCCCTTTTTACCCCTCCCGGTAGGAATCTAAACAGAATATATGGCACTATATAACTGTATTTCAGAAAGTAGCAAAATCGGCGTGCCTTTTTTGTTATATGATCGAAAACTCAAAAATTCTCATAAAAATTAGACCAATTTCGGTCAATGCTGTACCTACGGTGAATGTTGTACCGACTTCAAATTTAGATTAAAAGCATCTTAGAACGCAATTTTCTACGAATATATAATAAAACATAAACTTTTATTAAATAACTTCTCAGTAAAAAGTGCAAAATTGATAGCATTGCCTTCCTCACACAATATATTTTAATTGAGTGAGGAAGGCATTTGATTGCGGCAACCAAATAAAACGGTTGCTGCAACCAGTCGGCAAGAAATTCGGTTTTCGCAATGAATCCGGTTTCTCTGTGTATGTATAAAATTTGGTTTTAACAGATTTATTTGGACAAATTTTTTTTTTTTTAAGAGAAGCAGCACTCAGGAAAATTCTTTCTATTAATTAACGTGTTGCTTCCTTTGGAAGGGGATAGAGAAGAAGTGAAAGGTAGTGAAAGATGAAGGGATTCAAATATGGCAACACTGTAATTGCGCGAGATGTTGAATTTTTTAGAACAGTTGTTGCGCGCCATCTGTCGGTGAGTTGGCGAACTTTGTTAAAGCTTTTTAGGTCATAGCCCTGTTATATTATTTGACTTCGGTGGGGTTAAGTGCTATGGAAACACCGAAGGAGGACGCTGCGATATGTATGAGGGATAGAAAAAACTCATAAATATTACTATTTTTCATAAATTGACGTTGCCTTGGTTGGGGCTCGAACCCGCAACCTCACGTGTAACAGTCCAACGCGCTAACCATTGCACCACAGCGCCAAATTTCACCAAATTCCGCAAGAGTCAATACACTGTTTTGATTAACTTTCAGGAAAAATCGAAAATTTTCAAAAAATAACTTTTGACCTTGGTAAAGAAAGAATTCACGCGATCAGAGTTTTTCAGAATTTTCGGAAATGAATCTCTTGTATCAGAGTTAAATCAATCGGAGGTGATTTTGTTACAGTTAAATAAAAACCCAAAAAGTAACAAAAGCCGAAATAATAAAAGGTCCGCCCCAATGTCCATGTGATAATTTAAATTATTAATTTTTTTATGTAAATATGCATGAACACATGTATGTTAGTTTTTTGTGTTTGTCATTTCATTTTATGTTCCTCTTGACCACTTGGGTCAGTTTATGTTGTCATTTCAGCACTCATGCCTGTCATTCTCAATTTTAGTGTTTTTATGCTTCCCTATTTAAGGTTATTATTATTTCGTTTGTCGTCTGACAGTTCTGCTTTATTCTAACTTTTCTATCTCTATTCAACACAAAATCACTACACATACATATAACACTTTAGTTTTACATGCACTAATATGAAATAAAGTGGGACGAAATGCACAACAAATTTTAGAGTTTTTACCCCCTGGTTTTATAAAGCGAACAGAATTATTCCTCCAGAGGAATTGTGTGTATTTTGTTTTTGTTACAATAACAAAATACACACATTCCTCAGGGGGAATAATTCCGCTCGCTTTATAAAAACAGGGGGTTAAGCCTGGATCAGCCAGACGTAAACGTAAACGTATCTCTGCATAGCTGAATTAATAAGTTAAATAAGAACAGGAGATGTGTTGTGTTTTTTGTTTCATTCTTATGCATGCAATATAGAGCAAACGTAAATATACAACGAAAATCTATTCACAACAGATTTTTGTTGTGTATTTACGTCTGCTCTATATTGAATGCATAAGAATGAAACAAAAAACACAGCACATCTTCTGTTCTTATTTAACTTATTAATTCAGCTATGCAGAGATACGTTTACGTTTACGTCTGGCTGATCCAGGCTTTAGTCTCACTCTGCAGAATTATTGTATAAAAACTTCAAAAAATAAAATGAAAAGATCATTTGAGGTACATATATAAATATGCATACATATGTATTTAATTGAAATTAACATTTTATATATATATTTGTTCCTTTTACTCCTGCAAGGAGCATAGGGCCGCCTCAAAAATGGCGTAATAAACAACAAAATGCGTAAATCAAAGATCTGACTTGTGGCCATCGGAATTGAATTTTTTAATATTAAAAAAAAACACTATTTTTGTAGTATTGTGGAGCTATCACATTTTAACCTTTTAAAATTTTGGACCATTCTAATATAACTACACATATTACACATGTATGTCTGCTAGTTTGTTCATGTGCTGATTACTTCACGTAGTTTTGTAATCCGTTGCGGTCATGTATGATTACTTTCCTCTATGAAGGTTGTGAAATCTTTTCAACAATTTTGTTGTTATAAGCTCTTAGAGCCAGTTTTTGGAATTTTAGTTAACCATGGTTTAATGAATTATATAATTATATTAGAAGAAATGTAAACTAACTGATAGAGAGTTTAGAATAAAAGGCAATTGGTAATAAATATATCGGCCAAAGTTAATAAGTATTTAAGGAATAAAAATTATGGGGTCAATTTGTAAAACGAAACTTTGCTTTCGTTTGAACGTTTTTTCGTTTTAAATTTTTTTAAATTTTGTAAAACTCAAAATCATGTTTGGAAAAATATGAATATTTTCTTATTTTTTCAATCTGGCAATATTATAATCGAAGACAAACTCCTTAATAAAACGGTATTTTAGAAGAAGTTAGTAAACGTTTGCAAACAAAAATTATGTCATATTCAAACGAACAGAAATAGTTGTCGTTTCCTATTAAAAAGTTATGGGGTCATTTTGTAACTCGAATGAAAAACGTTTTTTCGTTTTCGTTTGAAACGTAAACGAAAATATTTGGTATTTTATAAAACGGGTAGTAGTTTGCGTTTGTTGCCATTTGCGAGTTATTATTGCCAGACAAAAAAAATAATATTTGTGACATGGAATTACATATTATTTAAATAAAAATTTGTTCATAGAGTTTTCCAAGTCTGTTTAGCCTGATTGGTAAATGAGTTGTTATTTTTAGTTATAATATTTTTAGGGTCCAGGTATCGAATCCTGTGTGGGGCAATATTTTTTTTATTAGTAGTTTTTTTTTATGATATTTTTTTGGATATTTTTTCCTAATAATATGAAACAAATATATTTAAGAAAAATTTTATATTGTACAGAAAATCAACCTAAATAAGAAGAACCTTCCATTAGCGGATAGCAAAGGAGTATAAGGTATGGTTTGTTAAGATGGCCCTTAAGTTTTGAATTATTAGTTTTTAGTTTTAAAACCCCTCAGTTTGTTTCATTTGGTCTCAAACGTAGAAGTTTGTATATAAAGAAAATTTTTTTTAAATTGTGTCTTAGCGCATCTAAAATCAGATATTTTTAAAATTGCCCAAATTTTCACTAATTTAAATATAAGTGCTTATGCATAATAATTTGATTTTGTGTAACGATTTTTGTGTGAAAAATTTGTTTTATAAGCCGTTTATAAATTTAAAAAGTGATTATGCATATGACCCTAAAAGAATTATTTTTTATTGAGAATAAAAAATATAGGAGTATCAACTACTTCATATTTTTAAACCCATATTTATACAATTTTTATTCCAAAAATTGCAATTACCTAACTTTTTATGCAAAAACTTTAACTTTTTAATAGGAAACGACAACTATTTCTGTTCGTTTGAATATGGCATAATATTCGTTTGCAAACGTTTACTTACTTCTTATAAAATACCGTTTTATTAAGGAGTTTGTCTTCGATTATAATATTGCCAGATTGAAAAAAAGAAAATATTTTTGAGTTTTACAAAATCTAAAAAAAATTTAAAACGAAAAATCGTTCAAACGAAAGCAAAGTTCGTTTTACAAAATGACCCCATTAAAGTTTTTGCATAAAAAGTTAGGTAATTGCAATTTTTGGAATAAAAATTGTATAAATATGGGTTTAAAAATATGAAGTAGTTAAATGTGATACTCCTATATTTTTTTATTCTCAATACAAATAATTCTTTTAGGGTCATATCACTTTTTAAATTTATAAACGGCTTATAAAACAAATTTTTCACAAAAATTCGTTATAAGGTTTTCAAATTATAAGGCATAAGCACTTTAATTTACATATATGCCAATTAGTGAAAATTTGGGCAATTTTAAAAATATCTGAATTTAGATGATTTAAACCAGATTTACCTTTAAAAAAATTTTTATGTGTACCCGAGTAAAAAAAATTGATCTCGCGCAATATCTAATTATATCCAATTTGATATTGTTTAAGATCTGCTGTAATATCTAGCTGATCCAATTAGATCTCAAAATTGGGTGTATCCAATCATATCGTATTAGATCCCATTGTATATATGGGGATAAACTAAGATCAAGTTATATCTCAAAATTGGGAGGTCCAGTGATATCTTTGGGGATAAACCTTGATCTATTTTGATCCGAAAATTGGCGGATCCAGCTATATATTTTCGGATATTTTTAGATCTAATTTGATCCGAAAAATGGCGGATCCAATTAGATCCAGCTATATATTTGGGGATAAACTTAGATCTAATTTGATCTCAATTTTGGCAGATCAAATTAGATCCCGCAATATATTTGTGGATAAACGTATATCTAATTTGATCCGAAAAAGTGGCAGATCGAATTAGATCTAGCTATATATTTGGGGATAAACTTAGATCTAATTTGATCCGAAAAATGGCACATCGAATTAGATCCAGCAATATATTTGTGGATAAACTTAGATATAAATTGATCTGAAAAATGGCAGATCAAATTAGATCCAGCAATATATTTGTGGATTAACTTAGATCTAAATTTATCCGAAAAATGGCAGATCGAATTAGATTCAGCAATATATTTGTGGATAAACTTGGATATAAATTGAATAGAAAATTGGCAGATAAAATTAGATCCAGCAATATATTTTGGGATTTAGTAAGACCTAATTTGATCCGAAAAATGGCAGATCGAATTAGATCCAGCTATATATTTGGGGATAAACTTGGATATAAATTTATCAGAAAAATGGCAGATCGAATTAGATCCAGCAATTTATTTCGGTATTAAAATGGCAGATCGAATTAGAAACAGCAATATATTTGGGGATTGACATCTAAAAGTATCCATAAAAATGACAGATAAAATTAGATGCCGCATTATATTTGGGTACTACGTAAGATCTCCATTTGTTTGGGATTAAATAAGATCCCAGACATATATGGCCAACTGTTCAAAAAATAATACACTGGCAGAGCACTGATTGTATAAAAATTACAATATTTTGTTAAAATAAGGTTTAAACTCAGAAGGTAACGAGTTCAATATGCATTTCTTTTACAAAATGAATTTCTTTTTATAAAATTAAAATTTTTTTTTCTATAAATTTTTTTATAAAATTATATATTTTTTTATTAAATTGAAATCTTTGAATAAAATAATTTTCAACAATTATTTTAATTTTTGCATTAAAAATACAAAAATTGTTTTTTCGGACTTTCTATATTTTCATATATTTAGTTAGAATATTCTTCTACCTCAAGTCCAAATTCTAATATGATATTGTCATATTAGATTTTTATTTGTTGTTTCAAAAAGGGTTGATCATTTTCATGATAGACAATACAATTGTTTCGTAGACATCACTCTACTCTTCAGTTGTCCGCTAAGAAAATGATAACTTTCCTACTCAAAACGAGACATTACATAAGGTACAAAAATCCAACGGGATGAGAATTTTGTACTTTCGTATATGAACTGTCTGATTTGGTAAAACCAGTTATAAATCAACTCCTTTTTGAAAGCAACAATTACATAAAAGTACCCTTTGGGTACTATTTATATGTATGTCTGTTGTCAATACATTTTGTAAAAACAACTAATTTTAAACTCAAAACAAAATAAATATTTGAATGAGATTTTAGCCGTGGTGTGCTTATTTTCAACAATTATTTTAATTTTTGCATTAAAAATACAAAAATTGTTTTTTCGGACTTTCTATATTTTCATATATTTAGTTAGAATATTCTTCTACCTCAAGTCCAAATTCTAATATGATATTGTCATATTAGATTTTTATTTGTTGTTTCAAAAATAAATGATTTATAACTGGTTTTACCAAATCAGACAGTTCATATACGAAAGTACAAAATTCTCATCCCGTTGGATTTTTGTACCTTATGTAATGTCTCGTTTTGAGTAGGAAAGTTATCATTTTCTTAGCGGACAACTGAAGAGTAGAGTGATGTCTACGAAACAATTGTATTGTCTATCATGAAAATGATCAACCCTTTTTGAAACAACAAATAAAAATCTAATATGACAATATCATATTAGAATTTGGACTTGAGGTAGAAGAATATTCTAACTAAATATATGAAAATAATTTTATTTACATCTTTTTGACGCTCTACACCATTTCCAATTGTATTAATTGTTTTAAAATTTATCAATTGTATTTCAGAAATAATCAATTGAATTTCAGTTTTATCAATTGTGTTTCAGAACTCATCAATTATTTTTCACATTTATGAATTGTATTTCAGAACTAGTCAATTGAAGTTCAGTTTTATCAATTGTGATTTAGAAATTATTAATTGTATTTCCGAAATTCACAACTGTATTTCAGAAATTATCAAACTGTATTTCAGAAATTATCAATCGTATTTCCGAAATTATGAAATGTATTTGAGAAATTTTTCTCTATTAGCTATGAAATTCTGAAATAGATTTCATTATTTCTGGACACAACTAAATAAATAAATAATTAAATTAGTGTAATATTGTAGTTTCTGAAGTGCAAATAATATTTTGTGATATACAATTACAATTGTCAGCATTGTGCCGATTATATTTTTCTGTCTGGGATGTTAAACTTAAACCTATTGTATATTAACATTAATTAACACTACATTTTTATTTTTAGGAAATACATTTTTATTTTATTATAAGTTAACATTAAATTAAATTTTAGATAATGGCACCAATTTGTAGTTGTAATTATTATATATTAAATCGTATATTCATAAACATTCTATACAGTTAGACGAGGTTTATGGAACTATTTAACTTTATAAAGTGTTTATAAATTATAACTTAAATGTAAATATATATATGTTAAATGTACGTGAACAAATTGTTGATATGGACCCACAAATTGTATCTCAACTGATATTGGAATTATTGTACCATTACCATACATCAATATATATTGAATGATATACATATATTACAATATATAACACTGTATTATAAATATTGTTAATGAAGTAACATATCTGATAATATTTTTTAAAGCGCCATTCATAGTTTTACATTATTCAAATTAAACCATATATGGAATTGTATTCAAAATGTGGATGTGGTACCAAATTAGACCATATATTGTTTAAATTGTGCCATATATGACAATATATTGTTTAAATGATACCATATATGTCTATATATTAATATTGTTTAAATGACACCATATATCAATATATATGGGACTATATATGGTAGCATATATTATCATATCTGCATCTGTATTAAAAATGTCGTTCATCAGGTACTATATATGAGCATATATTGTTGAAATGGCACCATATATGACAATATATGGTTTAAATGGCACCGTATATGGTAACATATTGCTTAAATAACACCATATATAAATATATATGGCACTATATATCGTAGCATATATTATCATATGTGGAACTGTATTAAAAATATTGTTCATGAAGTACCATATATGGGCATATATTGTTGAAATTGCACCATATATGATAATATATGGTTTAAATGGTACCATATATGATAATATATGGTTCGATTGGCACCATATATGGTAATATATGGTTTGAATGGCACCATATATGGTAATATATGGTTTGAATGGCACCATATATGATAATATATAGCTTAAATAACACCATATGTAAATATATATCGCACTATATATAGTACCATATATTATTATATCTGGAACTGAATTAAAGATTTGGTTTATGAGGTACCATATATGACCATATATTGTTTAAATGGCACCATATATGATAATATCTAGTTTAACTGTCACCATATATAATTATATATTGTTTAAATGATTCCATATATAATTATATATTGCTAAAATGACACCATATATATTAAGATATAGTTCTATATATAACTATATATGCAATAAGATCAACCATGTTATGTAATATATAATTATATATGCCATATCTAATATTATGAAGGCCGATATCTAATTAGATGAAATTATATATGGCATAATATAAGGAAAATTTTTCGAAAAAACGTCATATATAATTATATATGGATATACATAACCACATGTCTAATTATATATTGTAATATATGCCACATATGATTATATATAATTTTTTTTACTCGTGTATATAAACTTCTAAATACTTACGTTTGAGACCAAATAAAACAAACTGAGGGGTTTTAAAACTAAAAATTGATAACTCGAAACTTAAGGGACATCTTAACAAATCATATATTGTATTCCTTTGCTGTCCGCTAATGGAAGATTTTTTTATTTAGGTTGATTTGCTGTATAATTTAAAATTTTTATTAAATATATTTGTTTTATATTATTAGGAAAAAATTTCGAAAAATTATGTATTAGAGTGGGGCGATTTGTATTTGCAAAAATTTTTTGATATTGTGCCATCGATTTTTCAATAGCTTTTGGCATGAGGAAAAAAAAATTCCACTACGATATATCAAAAAAAATATTTTCGAGGCGAGTCTTGTTACCTTTATTTTAAAATTCCTAAAAATAAAGAAAATTTTGTTCATGTAATTTGTAATTGAAAATTTTCAATTATACATTACATATAATTGTAATTGAAAAAATGTCAATTACAATTGCATTTTTTCGGAAAAGAAATAATGAGAAAAAGCAGCCCAACATGACGTATTCTTTTTATACTTATCCACGCCTATCCAACCTATCCCAGTCAGTGTTTTCTACAAAATTTTAACAAAAAACACTTTAATTCTAAATGTAATTGAAATCACTTTCAATTACAATTACTTGTAATTGAAAATTTTCAATTACAATTACATGAAATGTAATTGAGTTTTTTTTAATTTCAATTACGGCCCTATGCTCCTTGCAGGAGTAAAAGGAACAAATATATATATATACATTTATTTGCAATTATAATTGAAATGCCCCAGGTCTGATCTCCAGATAAATTTTTAGATATAATTGTATCAAACTAAGTCCACTTTTATAACATTTTATATAATTTTATACAAAAAGATATAATTTAATGTAATTGGATGAGGACAAAATTGTACCAAATTGTATACAACTGTATACAATTCGATACAATAAGATGTTCTCATTTTTCGGATATAATTATATCTAATAACATGAAAGATTATATATAACTAGCGGGCACAGCCCGCTACGTTGTTAGCGTGCCTTAAAGTTTTTTTTTTTAAATTCGTTTTTTTTTATTTAAAGTACAGTTTTTATAATAAAAGCCTTCACCCAGCCACCACAAATAAATAATTCTGCACAACAATGGGTTTAAAATAAATAAATATTTGATCACTTTTTCTCATGAAAGTGGATTGTTAGTAATGAATCCATAATAAATTGCAATATACGTGTGTATGTTAAGATAATTTGGTAAAGTGCGAACTTAGGTAGATAGACCCGTAAGTAGTTTTGTTCATTTGTGTTTTGAATGAAAATAAATAACGTAAAGCAGGGTTGGAAAGCATTTTATAATATTAAAAATAGCGGGCAAAGCCCTCTACGTTGTTAGCGTGCCTTAAAGTTTTTTTTTTTAATTAAAGGTAGACCTGGCAATTCAAGTAAATTCACAAATTCAGTTGGAAAATTTACTGCGTCGGTTTCTTCCACCGGTGCTTTGTTACCTGCAGTTTAAATATCGGAATATAAAAGTTCCATTCCTTTTCTAAGGTTTTTTCTCTTTTAGAAAATTTGTTTAACTTTTTGGAGAGTATGTTTCAATGCTACATAAGTTTCATATTCCGTGGATAGTGTTTGAACAGGTAATTAAAAGGGATTCTTCACCCCTTTTTGTTCCACCCAGTAAAAATCCCAAATATATATAATCTTGCCTCAATCGCATGCGAAATTTCAAGTACCAAACTCCGGCAGTTTGAGTCATTCAAATTCCATTCCATTTTGTTTAACAATTTTAGTGTTCCAATTCAACTCCTTCCAAGATTCCATTTTGTTCACCATTCGTTCCCATTATCTGTTATTCCAATTCCACTCGTTCCCCGTTTCATTCCATTTCGTTCCTACTGTCTTGTGTATCGATATTGATATCAGTCGCTTCTCTTTCCATTCCATTTCTTTGCACTTGCTCCGTTCCATTCCTCTTTTAACTGCAGTGTTTCAATTCCACTCGTTCCCCATTCTATGCCATCTCGCTCCTCATTCCATTTCGTTCTATAGTCCATTCCTCTTCCAATCAATTTCAATTCCACTCGTTCAACGTTTATATCCATTTCGTTCCACTTGTGTAGTGTTTCAATTCCACTCGTTTGCTATTTAGTTTCTTAATTTTAGTGTTCCATATACATTCGTTATTTAAATTTTAGGTTTCTAGCTAAAGATGCAGATGTTCAGGGGTGGGGGGGGGCGGCAATTTTCCCCTTTTGAGCCACTATTTTTACCACGTTCCTGTCCAAAGTCTTAAAAATGACTTGTCGATAAGTTAGCCCACACTCCAAGGAAAACATATTATAGATTACGGATTTCTAGCCGAAGGGTTCGGGTAGGCCATCAAGGGGGAGAATTATTCCGTTTTTACCCCTCCCGGTAGGAATTTCCAAAAATTCCGAGAACGTCTGCATTGGAGGAGGAACCTACTACATACATAATTTTAGGTCTCTATATCCAGCAGTTTGCCCAACTCGGCAAGGGGGAAGTGTTTTCACTTTTTACCCCTCCCGGTATGAGTTTCCAAAAATACCGTCTTAGGGGACGTCTACGTTGGAGAAGGAACCCAAATACCGAATTTAAGCAGTTGGGCCAGGCCGTTAAGGGGGAGACTTCCTGTTTTTGACCCTACCTGTGGAAATTTCCAAAAATCTCATCTTAGCGGATGTCTACAAAAGAGGAGGAACTTTAGTACCAAATTTCAACTTCCTACCTCCTGCATCATTAATCCCCATTTTCGCAATGTCCCTGTCCAAAATTCCACAAAGCACCTTCCCGATAAGTGAGCCCATACTCCAAGGAACATATGTTTTACATTTCAGGATTCTAGCCAACTTTTACTATTTGTGCCCTTCTGGGTAGGAATTTCCGAAAATCCATCGACAGGGAATTTCAGCTTCCTAGTTCCAGCAGTTTGAGCAGGCTGTCAAGTGGGTCACTTTTTCTTTTTTTTGTCCCTCCCGGTTGGAATTAGGCTGGAAGAGGAACCTAAGTACCGAATTTCAGCTTCCTAGTTCCAGCAGTTTGGACAGGTCGTTAAGGGGCCACTTACCCTTTTTGTGCCCCTATTTTATAACGACCCTGTCCAAAATTCAAAATACTATCTTTCTAATAAGTTAGCCCTTACTCCAGGGACCCACATTTTAAATTTCAGGTTTCTAGCCGAAGGGGTTTTTACAGGCCCCCAAGGGGAGGCTTTCTTCTTTTTGCCCCTCCCTTTAGGAATTTACAAAAATTCGATATTCGCGGCTGTCTGCGATGGATGAGGAACATTCATACCAAATTTCAACTTCATTGCCTCAGCGGTTTGGGCAGGCCATTATTTGGGACATTTTTCCCTTTCAACCCACATTTTTACCATGTTTCTGTTCCAAAATAGAAAAATTACGTTGCCGGTCAGTTAGTCCTTCTCCAGGGAATACATATTTAAAATTTTAGGTTGGCCAGAAGGGATTGGGCAGGCCGTCAAGGAGAATACTTTTCCCCTTATCTCCCTCCCGATAGGAATTTCAAAAATTCCGTCTAAGCGGACGCCTACACAGAAGGAGGAACTCACATACCGAATTTCGGCTACATAGTTTCAGCAGTTTGGGCAGGCCGTCAAGGGGGAAACATCCCCCTTTTGGGATATCCTGTAGGGAATTCCAAAAATACAAACTTCTTATCTCCAATAGTTTGGGCAGGCAGTTAATGGGGACACTTTTCCAATTTGTGAGACCGTCTATGGGGACGTCTATGCCGAATATCAAGAAACCTTGTTTTAGTGGAGATATCCGTGGGGGGAGGAAAAAAAGTACTTTTTGTGAAATTATATTTATTTAAATGGAATTTTTTGGAAAAAGCGAAATTTTTTGGAGAAAGATACTTTATTTTTACAAAGTACTTTATGGAAGAAGGTACTTTTTTGAAAAAGTTATTTTTAGGAAAAATAAATTTTTTTTTGGAAAAAGGTCCTTTTTTTGGGAAAGGGTCCTTTTTTGGAAAAAGTATTTTTTTCGAAAAAGGTATTTTTTTGTAAAAATGAAGGTACTTTTTTTGGATAAGGTACTTTTTTTTTGGAAAAAGGTAAATTTTTAAAAAAAATAAAATATTTTTTTTTTGGAAAAAGGTATTTTTTTTGGAAAAAGGTACTTTTTTTTTGAAAAAAGGTTCTGTTTTTGGAAAAAGGTACTTTTTTTGGAAAAATGTACTTTTCTTCGGAAAAAGGTACTTTTTTTTGAAAAATGTACTTTTTTGGAAAAAAGTACTTTTTGTGGAAAATGGTACTTTTTTTGGAAAAATGTACTTTTTTTGGAAAAAGGCACTTTTTTGGAAAAAGGTACTTTTTTTGTCCCCTCCCGATAAGAATTTCCAAAAATTCCGTCTCAACGGACGTCTACACCGGTCGAGGGACCTACATACCAAATTTCAACTTCATAGCTCCAACAGTTTGAGCAGGCCGTCAAGGGGGAGACTTTTTCCCCTTTTTTCCCCTCCCTATAAAAATTTCAAAAAAATCCGGTCTTGGTGGATGTTTACGATAGTGGAGGAACCTTTATACCAAATTTCAACTTCCTACCTCTAGCGGTTTGGGCAGGCCGTTAAGGGGGGCTCTTTTCCCATTTTTAACCCCCATTTTTACAACGTCCCTGTTTAAAATTCTTGAAAGTACTTTCCAGAAAAGTTAGCCCCTATTCCAAGGAACACATATCTAAAATTTCAGCTTTCTAGCCAAAGGGGTTTTGGCAGGCCGTCAAGGGTGAGACTTTCCCCCTTTTGCCCGTTCCGGTAGGAATTTCCAAAAATCCCGTCTTAGCGGACGTCTACGCCGAAAGAGGAACCTACATACCAAATTTCAACTTCCTAGCTACAGCGGTTTGGGCTGGGCGATGTTGAGTCAGTCAGTCAATCAGTCAGTCACGTTATTCTTTTATATATAGAGATTAAATATAACTTCACATGGCTCCATATCATTTTTTTTACTTGGGCAGACAAAAAAAATAATATTTGTGACATGGAATTACAAATTATTTAAATTAAATTTGTTCATAGAATTTTCCAAGTCCATTTAGTCTGATTGGTAAATGAGTTGTTATTTTTAGTTCTAATATTTTTAGGGTCCAGGTATCGAATCCTGTGTGGGGCAATTTTTTTTATTAGTAGTTTTTTTTTATGATATATTTTTGGACATTTTTTCCTAATAATATGCAACAAATATATTTAATAAAAATTTTATATTCTACAGAAACCAACCTAAATAAGAAGAACCTTCCATTAGCGGATATCAAAGGAGTACATAGTATGGTTTGTTAAGATAGCCCTTAAGTTTCGAATTGCCAGTTTTTAGTTTTAAACCCCCTCAGTTTGTTTCAATTGGTCTCAAACGTAGAAGTTTATATATAAAAAAAAATTTATTAAATCGTGTCTTAGCCCATCTAATCGTATCTTAGCGCATCCAAATTTTCACTAATTTGCATATAAATTTAAGTGCTTATGCATAATAATTTGAGTTTTTATAACGATTTTTGTGTGAAAAATTTGTTTTATAAGCCGTTTATAAATTTAAAAAGTGATTATGCGTATGACCCTTTTTTTTCATAATTTTATTTATTGAATCTTCACAACAGTGAACTAACAATAAGTTTATCAAATCTTATGTACTAAAGCTAAAATATTAAGCCCAGCCAGTGCCAGACAAAATTTTAATTTTTAACATTAAATATTTTTTTAATTTGATGCAAAGTAAATGTATAAAAAAAGTTAAAAACGATAAATTAGAAGTTTAATTTTTAAAAAGGTCGAAAAAACTAATTTTTAATTTTTTAAATAGAAATTAAAAACCAACAGTTTGTAATAAAGAATATACATTAACCCCTCAATTCATATGACCCTAAAAGAATTATTTTTTATTGAGAATAAAAAATATTGAATTAATACATTTAACTACTTCACATTTTTAAACCCATATTTATACAATTTTTATTCCAAAAATTGCAATTACCTAACTTTTTATGCAAAAACTTTAACTTTTTAACAGGAAACGACAACTCTTTCTGTTCGTTTGAATATGGCATAATATTCGTTTGCAAACGTTTACTTACTTCCAGCGTTGCCAGAAAAGTTTGTGCTCATATCCCCATTTGACAAGTTGAAATCCCCAAAAATCCCCAAAGTTAATTTCTAACTCCCCAAATATTTCCCCAATATGGTTTTTAATACGAATTTGAAATAATAACCCATTTTTAGTGAAAATGAAATTTTATTTGTTTAAATTAGAAATACTCATTTTCAATCCTTTAAAAAAAATATGACAAAAATCATTTACTTGCACAAAAAATCAACAAAAATCAAAAAAAGTACCTTAGTCTTCTTATACTATTCTAAAAACATTAAAATTAACACATTCAGTAATATCTTATATTTTGCACCCTAGAACTTTATGTAACCACCTAAAGACTGCGGTTTTTATTTTTTAGAAATTCTAAAAAAAATTACAAGAGGTGCGAAATTACATTTTGGTTTACTTGACATCTCCACGAGTCATAAAATCAATGTTAAGGTAATATGTAGACAACTGTTTAATAAACTACACTCATATGAAAAAGTTAGTACAAAAGTCTGTTAAACACGTTCTGATGCAACTGATCTAATTTTTCTATTTTTTTACCTTAAAATTTAGAATTGAAAATATTTATTGTAAATCCAATTTAGCATAACAATTATTTTCATCCATTTAAACTAACTTTTTTTCAGGAAATAAAAACTTTGTTAACAAATAATCTCGAATTTATATCCTGGTAATCATCTCAATCAAATTTTGAGTACTTTTCAGAATCCGGCGACGTTTTTCGTAAAATTTAATAAACATTCTTGTTTTGAGTGAGTGATGTTCTATATATTTAAAACCAACCAAACTAATCCAAATTTTGACTTACCCAAATTTTCTATATCATTTGAAATGCTTAAGTCATTAGAATTATTGCGGTATAACTTTAAAGAATGTGATGTCGGTGTAATAAAATTATAAGTAATAAAATTTTCATAATTTTCAAAGTTTAATTTAATGAAACCTGCGATTTAAATCGCCATATATCGAAAAATGGATTATTTAAAATTTCTGAGAAAATATATGTTGTTCCTTAATGCTTTATTTTTGTCTTTGCGAAATCTTATAATGGTAATCTTGTTGGCTCCTTTTACATACAAATGCTGAAAATCGAACTGTTTTTTAATTAAATACTATGAGGGAATTCACAGTTTAAATGCTAAAGTTAGCACTTTGTAAACTAGCATGATTTTTGAAGTTTAATCAATAGAAAGTTGTCAAATTTACGATAAATGTTAATGAACATGATCATATATTAAGTGTTATTATAAATTATCTACTTCATTTTCTCTATCTTTTTTCTTTAAAATTTTGTAATGTGTGGACAAAGAATCTCCCCAATTTACCCTGAGCACGGTCGTGTAAGTATTTAGTCCACGCTATCGTTACAACATATATGATAGGGAAGCCGGTTGGCATGCTCTTAACTAATTTTAGGTACGAGTTGTCAACTTATGACAATCTTTAAGTTTTTTTATTTACCCAGCTAAAATTCAACATATATGCATGCATGCAGGTTAAATGTATGTTCATGCATGGCCATAAACATGCATTCATGACGACACATGGTTACATAAATCTCCATACATGAATCATATATGACCATACGTGAGCATTAACGAAATTTAAGGTAATGTCTACATGTATGATCACGCATGTTCATGCGTGCTCATGTATGTTCATGCATGTACACAAATGTTTTATATAACCTCAAATTTCGTTAATCCACACGTATGGTCATATATGAAACATGTATGGAGATTTATGTATCCATGTATGGTCATGAATGCATGTTTGTGAGCATGCACGCACATACATTTAACCTGTATGGACCCATATATGTCGATTTTTAGCTGGGTATGAATATTTTTTATAAGTATCAGATTTTTCTTATAAAGGAGCCTACGTTTTTTAGCTAAAAACGTTAAATCGGTCCATGTTTAGACCTAGTACTCATATAAGGGTCCTACCAAATTTATATTGTTTATACGCTGCAGGTCTTAAATATTAAGATATTTTGATGAAATTTGGTACACAGACCTATGTTAGCCCAATAACGTAGCCTATTGATTTTGGTGAACATCGGTCCATGTTTAGACCTAGTGCCCATATAAGGGTCCTACCAAAAGTATACTCTTTTTAGGCTGCAGGTCGCAAATATCAAGATATTTTGATGAAATTTGGTACACAGACCTATGTGGGCCCAATAACGCAGTCTATTGATTTTGGTGAACATCGGTCCATGTTTAGACCTAGTGCCCATATAAGGGTCCTACCAAAATTATACTCTTTATACGCTGCAGGTCGCAAATATTAAGATATTTTGATGAAATTTGGTACAGCGACCTATGTCAGCCCAAGGATGAAGCCTATTGATTTTGGTTAACACCGGTCCATGTTTAGACCTAGTGCCCATATAAGGGTCCGCCCCAAAATTATATTGTTTATACGCTGCAGGTCGCAAATATCAAGATATTTTGATGAAATTTGGTACACAGACCTATGTTGGCCCAAGGACGAAGCCTATTGATTTTGGTGAACATCGGACCATGTTTAGACCTAGTGCCCATATAAGGGTCCCCCCAAAATTGGCTTGGTTACAAACTGCAGGTCGCAAATATTAAGATATTTTAATGAAATTTGGTGCGCTGACTCACATTATAGAAAATTTTGACACAAGCCCCATTTTAACCCATTCGAATTTCGGATCCAAACATTAGTTGGCTTTTAACCAGACTGATGTAGGGTATTGTATAGTCGGCATGCCCGACTTTAACCTTTTTACTCGTTAATTATAAATTTATAAAATTTGATTAAATGTGTAAAACATTAAGGAAGCTGTAATTTTTTTTCACGAAATTTTTTTTATAGTTTTTTTTCGCAAAAACAATTTTTTCTGCAAATAAAAAGTATGTGTTATGTTATTTTGTGTATATTCAATAGGGTTTAGAAAAATACTTAATAGAGTTAAGAAAAAATTTCTTTCGAAAAAAAAACAAAAATCGTAAAAAAAATGTTTCTGGGAAAAAATTATCGAAAAATTGTATTTAACAGGGTTGGATTGATTGAAATTCAAAAATGATCCCAAAAGTATAAAAATATTGCTTTATGGTACCCCAGCTAAAAATCGACATATATGAATACATACAGGTTAAATGTATGTTCATGCATGCTCATAAAAATGCATTCATGTCCATTCATGGATACATAAATCTCCATACATGCATCATATACATATGTCCACACATGTGCATTAACGAAATTTGAGGTAATATCTACATGCATGATCATGCATGTTCATGCGTGTTCATGTGTGTTCATACATGTACACACATGTAGATATTACCTCAAATTTCGTTAATGCACATGTGTGGACATACATGATGCATGTATGGAGATTTATGTATCCATGAATGGACATGAATGCATGTTTATGAGCATGCATGAACATACATTTAACTTGTATGTATTCATATATGTCGATTTTTAGCTGGGACTTTAATATTAAAATTTTAAATCGGCATGCCCGGTTTTAACTTTTTTACTCGTTTGACTTTTTTTTTGTTATGGTGAAGGAGTGATTTTGCACAAAAATACTCAAAATTTTTGGTAAAAAAAAAAATAATAATAATTTAAAGAATAGAGTTTAAAATAGAATTGCAAAATGTTGATAAGGTTCGTTTTTAATCTTAGCAATTTTTATTGATTTTTTTTAGGTTTGGGTCATAGAGGGTAATGTGGATAGCGTTTGTGATAAATTCCTATCTTTTAAGAATTTCAGTGAATTTTGATTATTTTTACTGTAACACCTGTACATTTTTCATTTAATCATATCAAAAATCTTACGTCAACCAACACCACAAAAAGTATTAGCCCTGATCGCGAAAATAATTTTTTTAAAGAATTTCATGCAGGTAAGCCCAAAAATGCAGAAATTTGAAAACGGTATACAGAGCGTTCAATAAAAACCATTTTATTAATTTGGAGTAGATAAATTAAGGCTGAATGGGAAATTCATATTACACGCCAAAGTATTCCACATTACCACCTATTTTAGAAATAAAACATTTTGAGATACTTTTGTTTATCCGCCTTTAACTTTTTGAGATAACATATTTTCAGTGACACAGTTGGGAAATCAAATAATAATAAATTTATTTTAAAGGATTTTTGAAATTTTTTACAAGAATTAATTTTTGAGTTGTTTTTAATTTTTCTTTTATATAATTTTAGTTAATAAAATGAACTGAATTCATAATTAGAGATGACTTATTTTCAGTCTAATTGTAAAAAGTCACTAAAATAGTATTTTTTTAAACAAATTGAAACATATTTTTATAAAATTTTTTTAGCATATTTTTTCTAGCATATTTTTTTTAGGTTTCAGCTTTTTTTAGCATTTTTATACAAAAAATCTAGCATTTTTTCCTAAATAAGTTTTGGCAACATTGGTTACGAGACTTGTGATTGATATTTTAAAATTTAAGAATTAGCCCTGGTTTATGTATTACAAAAATGGTCTAAGCCAGTGGTGCCCACAAAGAGAAATGAGAATGTATTACACCCTCAAAAAAATTCGTTTGGAATTAGGTTGCCACAACTTCAATTCGGTTGTTTCAACCTCTTTACGGTTGTCACAACCTAAATTCGGTTGTTACAACCGAATTCGATTGTCACAACTTCAATTCGGTCGTACCAACCGAATTCAGTTGCGGCAACATATTAAATGGGGTCGTGACAACCGAACTGATGAAAATTCCGTTGTGGCAACCGAATTCGGTTATCACAACCTATTTATTTGTAAATGGCAACCGAATTCAGTTGTGACAACCGAATTGGTTGTAAAATGGGGTTGTAACAACCCTTTTAAGAATTGAAATTGTAGCTTTTAAACTTCAAAATTAAAAACAATTTTATTTCTGTACATAAAAATATCGAAGAACATCAGAGAAATTGGGAAAAAATTAATATAAAAAGGCACAGATTACAAAAAAATAAATTGATAGCAGTGCCATCATTTAATTCTTTATAACCATTGCCTTTTGCAAGCATCGCGCATGGGAAATTTGGAGGGCAAAATGAGTTCATAATCATAGGGTCAGAAATTATATGCATTAAGGAGATTGGAAAAATTTTAAATAAACCACAATAGGTAAGTAGATTTTAAGCAAAAGGTACAGTAATTCTTAAATTTTTTCTTTCATTTCATTTGGTGAAGCCTCAGGGATTTACCAATTTGCAACCTTCATTGAATTCGAAGTAATGGATGCCTTTTCATTTAAATTGGATCAACCTACTCATGAAGTGACTCTTGGTAAGAAGAATTCTTAACAGAATTGTATCTGTAGATTTTTTATTATACCAATTGCATTATTTTTGTATAAAAAAGTGTTCTTGCTTCAAAAGCGTACATACAAAAGTATTTTTTCTTCGAAAGAGTGGAAAAAGAAGTACCTTTACCTCTAAAAGCAAATATAGGGAATGTTTTCTTATTTAAAAGACAGAAACAGTACATTGTTTAAATAAAAAAAATAAAGAAGTGCCTTTTTATGTACTCTTTCAAAAAAGTGACACTATTCTGTGAATTTTTTTTTTAAGAAACAGCACTTTCTTGAAAGAAAGAAACCCCTTTCTGTATTCTTATTCATAAAATACTTTACTTATAAAAAAATACTTTTCGGTTACTTTCGAAGAAGAACATATTACTTACTGATCTTTTAAAGAAAGCGTACAGCTTTTAGCACTATGTCGAAAACGATATGATTTTATTCCATACTTTTTAGTAATTTTTCAATTGTTATTAGGAACTCTGTAAAAGATATTCCTTTTGGAAACCTTTCAAAATAAGAATATTTTTACAAAGTGTATGTGTAAAAGAATTTTACTTTCTTCAAAAGAATGGTAACAAATGGTTGTTTTTGCAGAACGTCTTACATTTATAGAACACAAAAGTGTGACAGTTTTGAATATTAAAGCTTTAACATTTGAAAAACCCTTACTTTTGTGCCGTATTTTTAACATATTTACTTTAAGATGAATGGGGGAAAAGTTTTTAGTTGATCTGTTATTTTAAGTTAGTGAATGTTATTTTAGTTTGACTCAAGATCATAAATTAATATCACTTTCTGTTTAAATTATTTTCAAATCAAAGAAAGATGATACAATTTTTACAAGTAAATTACAAAGAATAAAAATTATTGAAAAAATTCGATAAGACCAGCAAGGCAGAATGCGCATTTTCGGCTTTCGCTACAAAGCCATCATCAGTGCCTTTCGCCTTTGAGTGGGTTAATATTTGATAATCGTCTACTTATATGAATGTTGAAAGCAAATCGAGTTTGTTATCAACAACTCAACTTAGACTAACATCAACGAAGTTTAACAATGCTATTTTTATCCTTTTATTATTATTACTCTTTTTTTGCTTTGAACCTTAATTCTTAAGATATCTCAGCTGATTCTATTCAACTCTGTGTATGATAAACACAGAAGTTTGAATTACAACGAACCGTTAAATTTAAATGTATGTTATTAAATTATATATATATATTGCTGGTCTTATCGAATTTTTTCAATAATTTTTATTCTTTGTAATTTACTTGTAAAAATTGTATCATCTTTCTTTGAATTGAAAATAATTTAAACAGAAAGTGATATTAATTTATGATATTGAGTCAAACTAAAATAACATTCATATTTACTTTAAGTTAACATAATTTGTGGTTTATTTGTATTTTTTTTTAATAATAAATGTATAAAAAATAAAAAAGCGTATTTCGTTTTGCAAAAATATTTTAGGAATTAAGCAAGTATAACAGAAAATATCGGTTGAGACAGCCACCGAATTCGGTTGTCACAACCCCACAATTCGGTTGCCACAACCGAACTCGGTTGTCACAACCCCATAATTCGGTTGCGGTAGCCGAATTCGGTTGCCAGAACCCCATAATTCGGTTGTTACAACCCCAAAATTCGGTTGCTACAACCGAATTCAGTCGACACAACCTCAAAATTCGGTTGTGATAACCCCATGAATGGGGTTGCTGCAACCTCGTAAATTCGGTTGGAACCTAATTCGGTTGGGACAACAATTTTTTTTGCTGGGTGTAGTTATGTTACAAAAAAATGAGAATGTATGGCTAACTATTGCACTGAACAAAATCACTTATGTGTTAAAATGTTCTTATGTGTTCTTATGTGTTACATTTTAGCAATGAGCAAATTAAAAGAAATAAACATAAAAGCAATTAATACACCCAGGAAAAAAATTTGTTGTCCCAACCGATCTAGGTTCCAACCGAATTGGCGAGGTTGCAGCAACCCCATAAGTAAGGTTGTCACAACCGAATTTTGAGGTTGCAACAACTGAATTCGGTTGTGGCAGCCGAATTTTGAGGTTGTGGCAACCGAATTGTAGGGTTGTAGCAACCGAATTCGGTTGTTGCAACCCTTTTTAAAGGTTGTGGCAGCCGAATTTTTAGAGAACGAGGTTACCTCAACCGATATTTTATATTATTTTAGCCAAAATTCCAAAATAATACAAACTACATTAGCAACTACTTATTAGTGACATATTTCTTTATTAAAATTAAGGATACGAACTGTTTGGTACCCACTCTTTCGTAGAAAAAAATCCTTCTCCTTTTCGTACTTTGTCTTTAAGGGAAGATGGTGCTTTCTTTAGTACTGTAACATTTCAGTGAAATATTTTCCGAGATTTTAAGATTTTGTAATTTTTTTTCTGCTTAATGTGTGCAAAAGTTATGCGACAAAAATTTTGATAGTTAATATTCTATCAACTCCTTGCAAGTCATTATTTCAGTGCATTTGTTTTTTAAAGTGGGAAACAAAAATAAACTCTAATGCGGAAACATAAAGTGATAATGTAAAAATGACTTTACGATTGATATACTAAGGGTCAGTTTTATAGTCAAAACTCAAGATTTTCGCCGAGGTATATAAATCGTAAGACCCTTTTTTAAATTACCACATTTTGTTTAAGCATGAGTTTATTTTTGATTCCCACTTACAAAAAACAAATGCACTGAAAACATCGTTGCCAAGTAGGCAACAAAAGATTAACTTGCAAAGATTTTTCACATAAATTATGCAAACATTAAACAGAAACAAAACTTTGTGAAATTTAAACACTTTAAAATCTTATCATCTCGGAAAATAATTCACTTAAATGTTATGGTACCAAAGTGTTTAAATAAAACTGACACTTTGAATGATGCTGCAAGCATTGCGTTTTTCGAATAAAAAAGTACCGCTTTTACTTGTCTGAATTTGAATGAAAGCATACTTCATTTAGAACTTCCTTTTTTAAAGGAGGAGTATTCCTTTTAATATTTCTTTTCTTTGAGTGAAATAAATTATCCTTTAAAAGAGTATGTACCATTTTAATAATTTAGAATGCTTTAACAATTACCAAACTGTTCAAAGAACATTTTTCAAAAACTGTTGGGTGCTAACAGCTCGAGAATATTATTCAATGCACCTTTTGGATGATCTAAAACATGGAGAGAACTGGGGATATTCAAATTGTTCCGAAAGTCCACTATCTTTATGATCCTTATATCTCTTCACTTGTAATAAGAACTTCTAAAAATAAAAAAATAAAAATATTTTGAATTATTGTATTTTAAAATAATTATTTACCCACTTTTGTCCGCTTATATCCCGCAATTTATGTGTATTCCATGGAATTCAAATAAATTCCATGGATTTTTCTTAAAAATATTGTTCTATTTATAAATACATTTTTTTTTTTATTTTTGAAGGTTTATTGATTTTTAACTACTCAAATTAAATTTAAAAACAAAGTTTTTAAATTTCAATTCTGAGACCACAACCGAATAACGAGGTTACTACATCCCTATTATAGAACAATTCGGTTGTAACTACCCTATTGATAAAATATTCGGTCGTGGCAACCGAATTCAGTTGTCACAACCGAATTTTGTTTCATTCGGTTGCTACAACCCCATTACATCGGTTGTTGTAACGAAATTGAAGTTGCTGCAACCGAATTCGGTTGTGTCAACCCTATTGAAGTGGTGACAACCGAATTGAAGTTACAGCAACCGAATTGAGGTTGCAACAACCGAATTGATGTTGCAATAACCGAATTCCAACCGAGTTTTTGGGTGAGTGTAGGTAATAAAAAAGATATTCTTTAAGAAAATTGGTACATGAGTTATTTGCAATACCGTATTGGATAAAAAAATTGACAAATAATGTTATAAATATTAATAACCCAGCTAAAAATCGACATATAATGGATCCATACAGGTTAAATTTATGTGAGTGCATGCTCATAAACATGCATTCATGACCATACATGGATACATAAAAATCTCCATACATGAATCATATATGAACATACGTGTGCATTAACGAAATTTAAGGTAATATCTACATGTGTGTACATTAGAGCGTACCACCTTACAGGCAAAAAAAAAAAGCGCGCCGTACACCCTCCTATATGAAGTATTTTTGCAAGGTTTCAAAAAAAAAATTTTTATTTTTTCATGCCGAACGTAGGGGTCGCCATTTTACATTTTTCGTTATATCTTTGGTATTTACAGTCGGATCTTAAAGTATGATACATCGATGTTTTTCTCTCGAGGAGACCAGTGTTTTGCTCTAAGGACATTTTGACCTCAAGTATCCCGTTATAGTAGTTACCCACCAGATTTCAGTTGCTACCACCCAAATGTACTACCTTAATGTCAGAAAATTAAAGCTCGCAAAAAATCATTAAACTTTTGCTAAAGAAGTTTTTCGCTAAACCCAGTAGAAATTTTTTTTTATATATTGGTTGCCGAACGTAGGGGTCGCCTTTTTGAATTATTTTTAATTGGATTTTTACTATATAGCAAAACACTGGCCTCCTCGAGGCAAAAAAATCGATATATCACACTTTAAAATCCGATTTTAAAAGCCAAAGCTATAATAAAAAATTAAAAAAGGCGACCCCTACGGTCGGCAAAAAAAAAAATTTTTTTTTTGAAATCGCCTTCCAAAAATACATCATATTGGAGGGTGTACGGCGAACTTTTTTTTTGAGGTACGGTCTAGTGTACATGCATGAACAAGCATAAGCATGTATGGTCATACATGTAGATTAGGCCGGGTCGATTTGTGGGGAGGCAAAAAAATCGCCCATGGCTCAGGGAAAATCGTATTCTAGGGATCAAAATAAGAAACTTTGCCGAATGAACCATACCTAAAACGAATTCTACTACCCCCCAACTGTTGACTTTTGTCCCGTAGGGTTAAGTTTTGAAAAATCACACTTTGACCCATTTAGAGTGCCCCAATCGAGTCCAAATGTATGACCGACCCCCACTAACTTTGGAGTAATAGAAAAGAAAAAATAAAAAATTACTGTTTGAAGTCTTTTTTGCTTTCAAGTCTGGGCAATTTCGCACGGCTCTCTAATGTCGTCGCCATAACAGCCTCTACATTTTCCGGTATAACTCGTTTGGAAACGCTAGCTATGTGTGATGGAATTTTTGGATCATTAAACGGTGGATCATCTTGATTTAAATATTCTTTCAAAGTATCGTATGGAATGCTTCGCGTGAATGGTGGTTCAAATACGTCATTTATGTCATTCATATTGATCATTTCCGTGTAACTTGTGCAATAAAAGTTTATATCTGGTTTTTTATAAGCTCTAAGTCCCGTTGGGTCGTCAACATCGGTTCGATAGCGTAGAATTATCTTGTTAGCACAGTCGCGCTTTTCTTTGCTATCATCAAACAACATTGATAACAAGATATTTTCCGAATGCGCATAATATGAATTATCTGTAATTACTTTATTGACAATTTTGCGTAAACGAGGTTCTAGAAATCTTGACCAACTAATGAATTTGAAAAATAATCTACTACCGTACACGACAGAGCTGTAATACTTGATATTGAAGTACATTGGCACATAACATGTAATTATAAATTCAACCAGTATTCTTAAATTTGCATCTGGATTTTCCGTTGTCACATATAATCGTAATAGTCTAGCGGCCTTGGTGAGCCACCGAGAATGTACAATTTTCCCTGGTTTGATGTTTGCCAGATCCACTGAAACCACGCCGCTAGAAATTGCATGGGCCATGTCGTATAAGTACTTGGAATCGGTGGAAAATTCAATTTTTTCTGGAGCAGGGGGCATATTTTTCAACTCAATTTTCTAAAAGCCGTCCACCACCTGAAAATATATAAAAATAAAACAATTAAAAACGGTTGACAATTATAATAAATGAGTGATAGCAATAACTTACCGGAAGAGTTTCACAAGTTTCGATTTGACGGTTCAATTTTCCGGTTGCCGATCTTGGTCCAGTGCTGGTTGATTTATCCAAAGCTTCAAACATATGCCGAAACGGAAGTTCGTTGAAGTGTAGAAGGCAAACGAACCAATGCAATGGTCTTTTTAACAGCAATTCGAATCGTCGTATAATTCCACCGTTTGGGCCAGTGTTTGTTGGCTCACCGTCAGTGCATATGCCAATTAATGCATCCAGTGATATATTTTTATCGTTGAAAAAATCATTTAATTTGGTTGTTTTGTATTCAGCGGTTTCATGTTCCAGTCTTACGTAACCAATCAATTCAGAATTCGGTTCTCTCAAAATAACAAGATGAGGTACTTTTACCATTCTAGTATGATACATCTCATCAATTGTATCTCTCGTTAAAGTATCATCTTTTCTGTCATCGAATGAAAATGCTAACAAATTGGTATCATCTAACCGTTTGCGAAGCACTTCTTGTCTGCAATTCTCTTTTTCTCGGCGAACTTTCGATTTATCCATGATGAGAGGTTTGCCATGGATATCTTTCATTTTAAAATCTTGGAAAAGAGCTGTTCCCATTGCTGATGCTACTCTATCAGGCACGCCAAATCTGTCACATACCAAGGCAAAGTTAAAACAATCGTATCTCTGTGTGTATTGTGAACTTGTGCTTATATCCAAATCTTCTTGAACCGGTGGCGGTGCGTATGTTGAATCATCGGGATCTTGGTATGTTGGCATTGATGACATAGACGTTGCTCCTTGCTCTTCAATTTCCATCGCAAATCCATCCATTGTTAGACTTCTCTGATTATGTTGATCGTGCATAAACTCTTTGAGGCGTTCGGGAACCAAACCGCATGCACATGGAGCTGCCTTCAAATCGCATTTACATGTTCCAATGAAAAAAATTGTTTCCAGAGATTTTACATACTCTGTAAATTGTTGGGGTTTGTTTCTTCTCTTGATTTGCTCTTGATATTTGTCAAGCAACCCAGCAAAACCTTGGTAATGACTGGTCATTACTACATGCATTACTTAGATCTCATATCTCATTACCCGTTGAATTACTTTTAAACTAAATGTAATGAGTTACCGATAATTATACCCCACACATTACTATTTCACAATAGCTGAAACCAATAATATATGTTCTAAATCATTAAAAACCATAACTATGGCGTAGCCTAGTGGTTATCGTTTTTGCCTGACAGACATAAGGATCGCTGCTCAACTCGTGTTAGCTTCCATTGTTGTTTTTTTTTTGTAACTTATATTAAACATCTATTTATAGAAATGTTGATGTTCATTATGCAGTAGGGATGCCAAACGGGAAGTCCCAAATCCCGAAATCCCGGGATTTTCGGGATTGGCAAAATCCCGAATCCCGGGATTATTTCTTTTAAATCCCGGGATTTTCTTATTTTTTAATATTAATATAAACGCAAATAAACAAAGTGAGCAATTTTAGATTACCTACGTTTTTTCTTGAATTTTCTCAAGAAATTGATTCCAAGATATTGGTAAAATTATAAATTAAGTAGATTATTCGAGTAAACTATGCAAAGACTTTGCAGAAAAATTTCAAATTTTGGTAAACAATATTAAGTTTTTGAGTAATACATGCGAAAAATCAAGTTTGTTTGTTATTTTACCGATTTATTCTTCCAAGCGAAATTCGATTTCTGAAACTGGGACTGTAAGTTTTGGCTGGGACTGTAAGTTTGAATTCTTCCATGAAAACATTTGATAACGATAACCAAATAACTTTGTTGCTGTAATTACACGATTTAGTGAGCAAGGTTATCGCAACGAATTTGTTTTAAAATCTGCTTACAAAATACTGGGCGCAAGTGTACTTAATGATAGGCCTTCATATATTATCCCAGCCAGAAAAATACAAACGGGAAAGCGATGGCAAGGTATTTTAACAGGCGGTACAAGTACTGACAAAAATTGCTTTCCCATTTCCAATATGATAACGCCAATAGACAAAAGCACCGGCAGTTCAAAAAGCGCCGGAAAAGTACTGGAGAAACAAAATTTTTAACTTTGGCAAAACGCTGCCAAAACCAATAAATAGGTGGTTTGGAATTATATTTTCCAAAATAAAATTTCAAAAAAGTTCATATGTATCTTTTTTTTGCCCTGCCGTGATGTTTTGTAAAACAAATACTGGCAAAACGATTTTTGCAAACGCTGGCAAAGCGTCCCAAATGAGTGTTCTGCCAGTTATTTATTTTTAACATCGCGGTTACCCAGTGGTATGCAAGTACTTGATTTTTTGTACCACTGTCAATTTCTGACTGAGATGTTTCAATATTCATAAAATGTACCACATTATTAATTAAAAACTATTAAATAATTATAAAACGCTTTATTCTATAAAAAAATTAGTTACATACACTCTAATTAAATTCTGTTGAAATTTACCCAACTTATAGTAGGAAACTGAACTCCTACTATAAATTGGGTAAATTTACTCTATGTGCGTAATTGAAAAAAAATACGCACATTGTGTTTAAGTTGGTGCACAAATGATTTGTAATTTTACATTGAAAGTGCGTAAAAATTAAATGAAATTTTGAAATTAGTTTGTTAATTTACTAAATTTGTGTGTAAAAAAGCACGTTTCACGTGTAAATGTACGCATAAAATGCGTAAAAATCCACAAAAAATGCGCAAAAATCCACGGAAAGTGCGTAAAAATAAAATATAATGCGTACATTTACAACAGGTGTGCTAACTTTAAGCACCACCCAAAAATTTTTTTAAATAAAATAACAAATTAATTTTTAGTACGTATTTTATTAATAATAATATCCGAGTCATTCTCTCATAATCGTTTATGTCCAAATTAGTCGTTTTGGGATCTTAAGGCATTTGTATAAAATTCATATAAAAATTTGTTATAACTATTGAATGGGTGCGATGACTCCTGCTCAACAAAATGCCTTCTTTGAAAGGGGGGCAGTAACCGTCAACAATAATGGGAGAAAGCGCCTTAAGAGAGATATCGCCTACGCAGGAACAACTGAGTGCAATGACTCCTACTCAATAAAGTCAGTATTCATTGAGTACGGCCTAACTTGCAAAGAAAGCATTTTGTTGAGCAGGAGTCATTGCACTCAGTTGTTCCTGCGTAGGCCATATCTCTCTTAAGGCGTTTTCTCCCGTTATTGTTGACGGTTACTGCCTCCCTTTCAAAGAAGGCATTTTGTTGAGCAGGAGTCATCGCACCCAGTTGTTTTACCTAGGCCGTATCTCTCTTACGGCGTTTTCTCCCGTTATTGTTGACGGTTGTTGGTTGACTGCCTCCCTTGCAAAGAAGGCATTTTGTTGAGCAGGAGTTATTGCACCCATTAGTTCCTGCGTAGGCCGTGTCTCTCTTACGGCGTTTTCAATTTTGAAATGAGGTTTAGACTACCACATGCGTTAATAATAATTACCAAAAACAATTTCATGCTTATGTTGCTATTTCCAGACTCTAATGTGTTTGTGGAAATGTTGTAATTCACAAAAAATAATCCGTTTTCGCTTTTTCTTTTTATTATTTATAAATTTTTTTAAATTTTTTCCAATTTGAAATGTCAGAGTATTTATTACTTTTATTGGATAGTATATTTACCAACTTTGTGCGTAAAAATTTTATTTAACAAAACAATAGTAATTTTAGGCACAATGTGTTTATTTATCAGCACATAATGTCTAAAAATACTTTGTGTGTGTATTATTGCGTATGGAAGTGTGTACAAAAAAAGTTTACGCATTTTTTGTTTATATTTACCAAATTTTCGTAAAATTAAACAAAATTTTACCCATTTTATAGTAGTAAATTTACAAACATTTTTTAGAGTGTAACATAAAAATTTTTACAAATAAAGGAAAATTTAAATCCCGAAATCCCGGGATCCCGTAGTCCCGAAAATCCCGAATCCCGGGATTTTCAAATATCAATCCCGATTGGCATACCTATTAAGCAGTATTTAATAACAACAAGTTTTGTGAAAAATAGACATATATAACAGTTGCCACAATAAATGTGTACATAAGTTAAAGCAATAAAAATCATAGTGATGTCGTGGTCTAATGGTTAGAGTGTTTGCCTGACAATCGTGGGGTACGCTGATCAATACGTGTCAGCTCCTATTGGTTTTTAAATTTTTATACTTTTTTAAATCTATATTCAACATCTATTTATAGAACAGCTGATAAACTACTTACAGGTAACATCAGTGTAATGACTTTCCTCCAATGACATCACCATGTTAAAATAAGTAGTTTAGTAATTAAAAGGTAACTAGTGAACACTTAAGATTTCAATACCTAAAACTCATTACATCCCAGCAAAACCTTGGTAATGACTGGTCATTACTACATGCATTACTTAGATCTCATATCTCATTACCCGTTGAATTACTTTTAAACTGAATGTAATGAGTTACCGATAATTATACCCCACACATTACTATTTCACAATAGCTGAAACCAATAATATATGTTCTAAATCATTAAAAACCATAACTATGGCGTAGCCTAGTGGTTATCGTTTTTGCCTGACAGACATGAGGATCGCTGCTCAACTCGTGTTAGCTTCCATTGTTGTTTTTTTTTTTTGTAATTTATATTAAACATCTATTTATAGAAATGTTGATGTTCATTAAGCAGTATTTAATAACAACAAGTTTTGTGAAAAATAGACATGTATAACAGTTGCCACAATAAATGTGTACATAAGTTAAAGCAATAAAAATCATAGTGATGTCGTGGTCTAATGGTTAGAGTGTTTGCCTGACAATCGTGGGGTACGCTGATCAATACGTGTCAGCTCCTATTGGTTTTTAAATTTTTATATTTTTTAAAATCTATATTCAACATCTATTTATAGAACAGCTGATAAACTACTTACAGGTAACATCAGTGTTATGACTTTCCTCCAATGACATCACCATGTTAAAATAAGTAGTTTAGTAATTAAAAGGTAACTAGTGAACACTTAAGATTTCAATACCTAAAACTCATTACATGGTAATGAAAGGTTTTGCTGGGATGGTAATGAAAGGTTTTGTTGGGAATCTATTCAATTTATTACATACACTTTTTTTCAGCATTATTTCCATACCAAGTTTTTCCCAAATTCCAATCAACTTATCTTGTACTTGAATAGTGAATGCTTTATAGGACAACTTTTTTTGTTCGCTCAAGTAAAAATAATATCTCAAGATATCCAGATGGGTTGGTAAATTAAGATCAGTCAAATCAGTAGACACACCAAAAACAGTAACATCATGCCTGGGTATATGACTCATTGGGTTTTCGATAGTTGTTGATGTTGTTATTGCTTCATCTTGCGGTGTAGAGGATGGTGGATTCATTGTAAACTTCTTGATTTGGAATGATTTTTTTTTAAATATTTTTTTTATCTCAAATTAGCACTTCACACTTCGAGTTCTTCACAACGACTTAATGCATTCACAAAAACTGTTGCGTTATATATGGTCTAGGAGACGAGGTAATAAGAATGAAATGGTAATTTCAATTCTACCTGTAACCGATTTTGTTGTCAAAACTGCCCATAAAGTACTTACATGTAAATTAAACGTTAATCTGACTACAAATTCTGTTAAGCAAGTGCGCCTTTTATTACTTCTGGTAAATCCTTTATGATAATTTTATGCTCAATTCTACCTGTAACCGATTTTGTTGTCAAAACTGCCCATAAAGTACTTACATGTAAATTAAACGTTAATCTGACCACAAATTCTGTTAAGCAAGTGCGCCTTTTATTACTTCTGGAAAATCCTTTATGATAATTTTATGCTCAATTCTACCTGTAACCGATTTAGCTTAAGTAAGTTTACGACATGCAGCTGTGTCTTGTGGTGGCTTAAAAAACCCACACAACCTATTTTACGACCTGCAACAGAACGACACGTTCAATTGCTAGCTAGCGTTTCCAAACGAGTTATACCGGAAAATGTAGAGGCTGTTATGGTGACGACATTAGAGAGCCGTGCGAAATTGCCCAGACTTGAAAGCAAAAAAGACTTCAAACAGTAATTTTTTTTATTTTCTTTTCTATTACTAAGTTAAATTAATTTTTTCATTTACATATGTTCTGACTAAATAAATTTCTAAAGAGAAAAAATAAATAAAATAATAAAAATAAATAAAATAAATAAAAAATAATAAAATAAAGTGCCAAAAATGGTGATTTTTTAAAATGTTTGTATGGGGAACCCCCCAGGGGAGTTCCAGGGGGTGTGCCACTGGAATGGGTGGATCGGCCCTCCAAAGTTAGTGGGGGTCGGTCATACATTTGGACTCGATTGGGGCACTCTAAATGGGTCAAAGTGGGATTTTTCAAAACTTGACCCTACGGGACAAATGTCAACAGTTGGGGGGTAGTAGAAGGCGATTATTAAATCGACCCACCCTAATGTAGATATTACCTCAAATTTCGTTAATGCACACGTATGGTCATATATGATTCATGTATGGAGATTTATGTATCCATGTATGGTCATGAATGCATGTTTATGAGCATGCACGCACATACATTTCACCTGTATGCATTCATATATGTCGATTTTTAGCTGGGAAATTTTATTTAAATTTAATTTGTTTCGTTGGCGTTCGTGTTGTGTACGTGTAAAAAGCCGATTAATCTTCGTCGTTCTAACAAGTATTTGGAATGCATGTTTATGAGCATGCACGCACATACATTTAACCTGTATGGATTCATATATGTCGATTTTTAGCTGGGAAATTTAAAAACCAAAAAGAAAAAAAAAACCAAAATAACTATTTTATATTTATTCTTATTAAATACAACAAAGTTATAAAACTGCGTTGTAATTGGTTTTAATATAAACAATTATAATTCAGAGATTTTTAAACTTTATAAATTTATATATAAGTACATATATTTTAATTTCATAGGTTGTTCTAAAACAGTGGTCGGCAGAAAGAGAGAATGTGAATGTATTGTGTTTCTTCACTGTGAGAAATTAGTTTATCAATTTTAAATTTATATTTGTATATTACTATATTATGTCCTGTGGTTCCTATTGGGAACAAAGAGCCACATATTTGTATATTAAGAACATGAATTAATGAAGAAATGTTATAATGAATGCATGAATGAATTAAAGAAATAAAAAAAAATAATTTATAGTAATTTAATTTTTTTTAAATAATTCATAATAAATTTTATTATACACATTATTTAAAATATATGTATTTTTTTGTATATAAATTATGTATTCTTAAAAAGTATTCCATTAGTTAGCAAATTTTAATGAACTAAAGAAATAAAAATAATTCATAATAAATTTCCTGTTCTTGTAAAATTTTAAGAGTGTAATATTTATCTAAAATTTCTTAAACAAAGCGATGTCAACCTGCTTTGTTGAAAGCTACCATGCAACTAAATAAATTTTACGCTCTTAGTTGATAGTTTTGTTGCCATTCGTGTTGTGTGCGTGTGAAAAGCCGGCCACCGGTGGCTATGGATGCCGACCACTGTTCTAAAATATTTGCAGTGTCCTTGTTTCAGTGTTGCCATTTCAGTGCTTTTCGGGTATTTTTTGGTGCTTTTTTCCTTCCCATACTCGGTGATTTTTTACAAATACCCGTTTAATAAAAGCGGGTATTTACAGTGCTTTTTCAGATTTCTGGCAGTGCTTTTAGTGCTTTTTGTACAGTTTATATTTTTGGTATTTGTTCTCGTTTTTTTCAATTTTTATTCAATTTTCTGTCAAAGTTGAAAAAATTATACGAACTATACAAAAAATACATTTTTTCACAATGTTTGTAGTACAATTTTAAATAGCAAGTTCGTTATATTTAAACTTGAAATATTTGAAATATTAATTTGGTGCATTTTTACCCCTTTTTGGTTATTTTTTGAACCCTTTTTACACAATTTTACAAAGTTAAAATGTGTTTTTAAATTCTTGACTTAAATTTTTCAAAAAATTAATATCGTGCTTTTTTACCCCATTTTTGGTAAATTTTTACCCTTTTTACCCGTTTTCACAATGCTCACGGTGCTTTCCTGCCTTCAAGAGTTGGCAACACTGCCTTGTTTCATCAAACAATGCGACATCAACCTACTCTGTTTAATGTCGACCTGCAAGTAAATGTTTTTTTGTTGTTTTTTAGGTTCTCTGTTTTTTGTTTCGTTAGCGTTCGTGTTGTGTACGTGTAAAAAGCCGATTAATCTTAGTCGAAAATTTATTTTTTTCCCATGTAATTTTGTCAAAAGTAATTGTCAATTTCTATTGTTTAGACTTAGACAAGGCCTTAATTTAAAGCAATCAGAGCCTGAGAGGTTTGATATTTGTTATAAATTTTCGATAAAAAAAAATGTTGTAGACCTATGAGTTTAAAATTTCATTTATATTCAGATCTGCGATAAAAAATATTTTTTTCCACGTTTTGTATCAAAAATTCCGCTCATCACATAATTCATGTTTCACATTTCAATAAATTAAACAAGGGATCTAAATCTATTTAGTAAATTTAAAAATATTTAAAATTGGTGAAAACTTTAAACCAAATTTTTTGTAAAACGAAAAGCATATTTTCGAAGATTAATTCCACAAAGTTTTCGGTTCGTATTAAAAAGTAATCAAAAATATAAAAAATCATAAAAATATAAAAGATTTTGATGTACTTCTCCGCAATATAGACTCATAAAGTATTTCTCTGGGTGAGGGAATAGAAAAAGAAAGACCCACAGTGGAACTTTTTTGACTTTAGATCTGGGCTTGGGAAACCGGAATTCTCAAAAAAAAAGGTTTCGGCAGATGGCTATATAAAAAAAATTATTTTTCTCGAGTAATGTGCAGCCCTCCGCAAGTTTGTGAAATCCCAAATTTGGCCCTTCAAGCCATTTATGTGCCCATACCTGCTATATAAGTTATTTGATTCCTTTTATCACATAACATATATCAAATTCTGAATATATCGTCAGCAAAAGGTTAGATACATATGACCATCGGCATTATCTTTTATAGGTTAAAACATTTTTAGAGTGATATTCGGCTTATTTTTAGAAAAAAATACATTTATTACCGCTAACATTATATACCACATATATATTACTCATACGCACCCATGCACAAATTTCGCAAATACGGTAGAACTACATTTGTACCATATTCAATTTTTTTTTTTTTTTGTAACTCATTTGTTTATTTATTGAATCTTTCTTCATTATAGAAAATAACAATAAGTATTAAAATCTTAAAAACTAAATATACAGTTATGGTCCTATTGCCAGTGCAATAGTAACCATCGTGAGGAGCAGGCTTATTAGATTTGAGCAATAGCCAAGGTATCTACCCTTTTTAAACGCCTGTGGCCTCTATATGAGAGTAGATCCTGAGATAGGGAATTTGGATGAGTTGTTAATCTCCGTACATATCTAGAGCAGAATTTCTTGATTTCGTCGTCAACTGTTGGAATGCTATGGATGTTGTTGTTGCGAATGAACCACGGGTCACCAGTTATAAGGCGCAGTATTTTAGATTGTCTTCTTTGTAATTTGTTTATATTAGATGAAGATGCTGTTCCTCAGAGTTGGATTCCATATGTCCATATTGGCTTGAGGATAACTTTGTATAGTAAGACTTTATAGTCGAGGCTGAGGGTGAAATGAGAGTTGAGGAGCCAGAGTAGTAGAAGAGTTTTAAGTTCCAACTGCGTTGATTTTGTGTTGTGTCCTAGTGAGGCGTCTGTCGAGGTGAATTCCAAGGTATTTAATATGAGACTATTGAGGGACATGAGTTTTTTTAATTGTAAGTTTAGGACAGTTCCCCCTTCTCAGAGAAAATGTTACGTGGGCACATTTTGATGGGTTTACCCTTATTTTCCATTTGTTGAGCCATTTTTCCACATCATGTATATGTGTTTGTAAGTTTTGACAAGCTATTTTCGGATTTTTGTGAATGCTTACGAACGCTGTATCGTCTACAAAGGTTGACGTATGAATAAGGGGGTTAGTTGCCATATCAGCAGTGTATAGAATATACATAAGAGGACCAAGTACTACCTTGTGGAACTCCGGCAGAAATGCTTCTGGTACTAGTGATGAAGTCTTTGTAAGTACTTAACCGCAAAAGTTCTGTGCGTTAAATAACTCCTGAGTAGTTTGTGGGAGTTTTGAGGTAACAATAATACAATTTTATATAAAAAATATTCAAGCCATACTTTGTCAAATGCTTGAGAAATATCGATAAACAATGAAGAGCAATAGAGTTTCTTTTCAAAAGCCTTTCTGATAAGAGTTACGATGCGATGTACTTGTTCTATAGTACTATGATCCTTACGAAATCCAAACTGATGAGCGGGAATAATTTGATGCGCATTTAGGTATGGCGTAAGAGAGTGCAAAATTAATTTTTCAAACATTTTTGATAATATCGAGAGAAGACTTATTGGTCTGTACGAGGAGACCTGACTAACATCCTTACCAGGCTTGAGGATCATTATAATCTCGGATATTTTCCAAGAGGACGGATAAAAACCTATACCCAGGATGCATTAAATATAAATAGTAAGAGCCTTAGAGCAGTAATGGGCAGTTCACATATCATTCTTTTTGTATAGGTATACCACGAATATCTAATACATTCTCATGAGATACGTGCTCGCTGTCAGTTCAGTCAAAGAGTAAGAGATCTATGTAATCTATGGTATTAGGCGACGATTGTATTTGAGTAATTCTTTGGATTTCAATCTGACTAAGAGAGTTTTTAATGTTAACGTCTTCTGTGCATTAGAAGAGTTTAAATGAACTTGATTAGAAGAGTTTAAGAGAACTTGTTTAGCGGGGGTAAATAATGTTTGAACATTCGTTGTTGACATGATAGGCATAATCAGTGTTGCCACCCTACGGGGAAAGGGACCGGTCCCAGATGACACGCAGGATAGGTCCCAAGGGGGCGGAGACCGGTCGCTGATCGGTCTTTTTGTTTGAAAGAGACATATCACTTTAACATGGCGTTGTCATTGGAAATGACCAATTGCCACATTTTAGACACATTGTGGCAGTAAGGTGGTGTGTCTAAAAATAGCTTTTCAAATAAACTAATAAAAAATTAAGAATTAAAAATAATCTACTTGGCGTTGAAGTAGGGCTCGATAACACAACCTTCTGCTTGTATGGCAAATGCTCTACCGTCTGAGCTAACGTTGCTTATGCGTGATGGCTGGCTGATGGTTAAGTTATATGTTTTTCGTTTCTGTTCAAATAAAAAAGAGAAAGAAAAAACAAACACACACAGCAATTAAAAAAACATGGAAAAGAAAAAAATAGAAAATAAAACAACATTAACACACACACAAATATGGTGGAAGTGTCTTGAATATGCCCCCGATTGACCGGTCATGGGATAGGTCCCTTAATGGCAGTTGACTTGTTTTTTTCGTTGGCCATAATTAAATTAAAAAATCAATTAAAAATTAGAAAAATACCTCAAAACCTCAGATAATATAAATAATAATTTAAAAAATTCCCCTTAAGTTACAAAGAAAAGTTAAATGAAATACCAATTGTTAAAACTAAAACAGCTTTAACATTAAAAAAACGTTGAAAATACAAAACTTAAAATTTCTTAGCAAAACATTATAGAAATTTAAAATAAGAGCTAAAATAAGCAAATCGTGAAAAAATAAAGTTAAAAATAAATAAAAGAGTAAAATAAAAAATATTTTTAAAAATATATTTTGTTTTTTATTTAGGTATCGGTCAAGTTTTTTTAAAAGCAACAGTGAAAATAACGGATCAGAAAATACTTAGAAAATTAATTCATTTTCTATTGTTCATATTTGTACTAATTTAGTAATATGCCTTCGGTTGACCGGTCACGGGATAGGTCCTTGGAGGGCAATTGCCTCCTCATTCCCCGTAGGGCACAAATAAAAATTTTTCGTAACCAAAAAATTTAAAAAAGTTACCACATGAGAAAAAAAATAACCAAAATTTTAAGTTTTTAGTTTTTATTTAAATATATTAAAATATTTATTATTTAAATTGAATTATTAATATTTTAATATTCAATTAACAAAAATTGTGTTTTAGAGTTAACAAAAAACACAATAAAAATAATATTCTTTAACATATTAAATACTACGATGGGTCTCATCAAAGATTATATACTTTATAGATTGACTATGCTACTCACGGTTCTGTCGATAATTAGCGAAATCGGGCTGAACTCGGGCAAAGAGAAAAATGCATAAGAAAACCTATTTATAAAAAATGCGACGAAATAAATTGAGCCAAGCTTGAGCGAGATAAGGTGGATAGATACCCACTGGTCTCATACTGTAGGTTTAACTTTAACTTAAATATTAAATAAAAGAAAATGACAAAAAAATTGTATACGAAACAACAACAAATTTTTGGATTAACTATTAGTTAACTCTAAATCCTTCAGTAGGAGACTCACCGTTAATAACTAAAAAACAAATTTAATTCCATTCCAAATAGAGACCAACAAATCAGTTTCAAGTAAAATTCATCACTGTGTTATTTGAGGTTTAAAAAAAATTATTCTATAAGATTAAAAATCTCTTTGGCAGACCACACATAGTGGGAATGATTTTAATTTTTGTACAATTCTTTTGATTGCATTATATTATTATTAATAGTTTTAAAATCAAGGTTATTTCGAAACTTTGTTTTTCTTAAAATAAGCTGTGAAAATTTTCTTTCGGCAGCAACTGAACTATGGGCAATGTCAGTGAATTTTGATAAAAATAAATTAGTTATTCAAAACATTTTTCAACCATTCCAATTTTGTATTTGGATTCTTTATCCCAAAATTCAACAATATCCATGTCATGTAATGTTAGAAAATCGTAATTTCCATTGGGTTAAAATCTTTTTTTTCATTATCGCTTGTTAAGTTTGGGAAAGATGACAATAAAGGCTCCAAAGTTATTTCTAAATTATTTAAAATTTGATTTGGTGTTATTATGGCAAGATGTTTTAAATCTTTTCTCGAAAGTTCATAGCATTTTGAGATTTCTTTTAAAAGTTCTATATATAAAGATTGTATATTTTTTTTAATTTCATATTTTTTTAAGTTGGACAAATTACTTTCATTCAAACATAGTTCAGCTTTACGCCCAATAAAAATATTTTCTACGTTTACTGCCTGTTTTTATAAAAAGAATCCGACGAATTCGTAATTGCTTTTGGTAAAATTGCTCAAAACTAATTTAAAAATTTAATTTCAATTGGCCATAAACATATGGAAGACGCATTTTTGCCGATTTAAATTATTTAAGTTATTTACATTGGCGTACCTAAACCATTTATCTGGGGTGGGCAAGGGACCCATTAATGTTTGGCCGTTTATTTGACCATTCTTAGACTGTTAATCTTAAAAAACACTGTCAATATTATGCCTACAATTTTTTCATAAAAAAAACTTAAAAATGACTCTCCCTTCTGATAAAATTTGAATAATTTTCAAAATTCAATAATCCTATCAAAATCGCCATGTTGTTTTAGAAAATTCTGAAGAGTGCATCTATTTTTCTGAAGAAAACCTCGTACAAGGAATGTATTCCAAGCTATACTCTCAGATTAGTCTGAAATTTTGATAGAGAAAAGAAATCTAAGATCAACCTGTCTAACCCCATATTTTGACCACTTTAATTACCGAGGTGGTCAAAAACCGTGAGATTTTAATCATAGAGCTTTTGTTTCCACAAAATATTGAAATTTCATCAAAATATTTAGTAGTGTTTAGTTTGAAGTAACTTCCTTGTTAGATATTAACTAATGTTTCGTTTAGAAAACTATTAAATCTAAGATATTTATCTCATCAAAAAAGATCCAGAGATATTTTCCAATAAAAATCTTTTTTGTTTTCGTATCAAATGCCTTATTGAAGAACTCGGTGTTTCTAATAATTTTTCTTAAAGAAAACCTCTCAGGGCCAGTTTTATAATCAGATAGATTCCAACAAATTATCTACCTAGGAATCCAGTAGACATTTTCCCAACCAAAAGTACTCCTATGACTCATTTAGTACTATTTACACATTTCCAAATCTTATTTTTTTTTTAATTTTCATACCAAATAAATAAAAAAGTGTTGAAAACCCCAAGTAAAAGATTATAAAATTTATGGAAACTTAATTCTGTGAAACAAATTATATAAATATATATATGCACAAAAATAAGGCGAATTTAAATAATAAATAATCGCAACTTTAAATTGTTGTGATAACCAAGAAGTTGCGTTCGTCGAGGGTTATGTTAATTGAGGTGGTACTTAATTTAATGGTTGAATAAATCAAACGAGCTAACTGGATTAAATCCCTTTAAAATAATGTTCGCTTTCAAACGAAATTGAATACGACTTTCAACTTCATTCACATAAAAATCTGAATCAAACATCAGCACAAATTTATTATATTCCATACCACATAATTCATGGTATAATTCCATAGAAACAAGTTTAACAATTTCAAGCATCGATTTTTCCGATAGTGGAAGGGATGGTAGTTCCGTGCTTATGCTATCTATTGCGTCTAATATTCTAGTTTCTGAATTGTAAATATCGGCCCGACAGTTTGCGAGATAAAGCCGAAATAATGATCCTGATTTTTTAGGGTTTTTTATTATTTTTTTAAACTTTACATAGGTTCCAACCGAATCGTTCGGTTGCTGCAACCGATACTTCGATTGTCACAACCTTATTTCTGTTGTTCCAGCTGAAATATGGTTGTGGCAACCGAAATATGGTTGCGACAACCGAAATATGGTTGAAACAACCGAACGATTCGGTTGGAACCAAATTCGGTTGGGACAACAAATTTTATTTGTATTTGTAGATACTAAAGACCTGCAAATGTTGAACTATACAACACAGCGACATGTGTCGCATCATGCAAGTGTTATGTCTTGCTATGTGCTCACACATGTTTGACAATGACATATGAAGACACTGTCGAACAAATTCAAATCAAATCTATGCATACTTCTAACAGTGATTTTGCATACATGGACATAGAAAATGAACATGTCAACAAGTGCGACACATGCGACATATGCAGCATATGTTGTTATTGATGCATTATAATCATTTGTATGTCTCATTATATGCAATAAAACTACAAATAAAATAAGAAGACTTATTATAAAATATGAAAACTTCTTTTAACACAAAAAAAAGGTTATAGGTCTAGCTTAGTATATTACACTCACAAAATAAATACAGTCACTTTTTGTTAGTTGTTTCTGAAGTTTTTTTCGTTGAGTTATTTTTAAAAATAATAACAGTTGTTCGTAGAAGAAAAATAATTTTTAACTTTTTTCACAAGTTATTTAAAAATTTAACTAAATAAAAATACGGATGTTTTGTAACAGTCAAATTGTCTAGTCAACTTTTATTGTTTTAAAATAAAACTAAAAAATTGAACCAAAAAAAGGTATTGTGCAGTAAAAGTTGTTTGAAATAAAAAAACAATAATACAGTTATCCATTTTGTTTTTTAATTTTTTAGTAAAATCAAATATAAATTTAGTTCTTCGCACCATTTTGCTTGTTATTTTTATAGTAAAAATAAATTAACTTTAAGTTGATTTTACAGTCTCTGATAGTCAAATTATTGATGGTCAAAAACAAATAAAAAAATTGTTAAATTAAATGAAAATGTGAGTAGACCGGTTTTTAACTGAATTTTATTCGTTTAAAATTTTATTTTTAGTTAATTTTAATTTCAAAATAATTTGTGTGTACAAGAGTTGTATTTTTTGTGACTGGCGCATTTAAACGTTTGTAACTCAGTAAATTTTAAACCGATTTTGAATTTTTAAACTGTATTTAAAAGAAACTTGCCTGGTCTTTCCTAATATCATGCGCCGTTCCAGCAATTAATATAAGGGGGAAAATCATACGCCTCAGTGGCCAACTCAATGTATTTGTCTACTGTGGCGTATGATTTTTCCTCTTATATTAATTGCTGGAACCGCGCATGCCTAATATATATGTGTACCTTTTTTGTATTATTAATATAAATATAAATATGAAGAGATTTTTTTATTAATAATTAACATTTTCAGTTTTTTAAAACTTTTTCAACTTTTACGAGGGCTTTTTTCGAATTTACTTTTAAGACAATAATATTCTTAAAGTTAGTGTTTTCCTCAGTATAATGTGCCTTCGCTTGTTAAAATTGGTTAAAAATTGACAAAGTTATGGTACTTTCTCTAAACACTAAAATCTAAAAAAGTAACGGTGTTATTAATAAATTAATGGGTATATTGCAACTTCTCAAGCCGGTTTTGTAATACATTCAGCTAGACATGCAACCTATATTATTAGGTAATTTGACGAGTAAATTTTCAGTCTATCCCAGTGTTAGTAATCATGCACTTAAAAATGGAAAATATGCGCCTAAAATATGCGGCTAAAAAAGAGAAATATGCATTAAGAATATAAGAAATATGCAGTAAAAACTATTATTTTTGCAAAAATAATGCAATTTAAAACATAAAAATATATTTAAGTTAGTTATTTTGCAAACAGACACAGAACTCCAAGATTTTCCATAGGTCAATAAGGTTTTTAAGAATGTTTATTTTGATTGAATCAAAATATAAAAAATTAAAATTTTTATATATTTTCATATATTTAGTTAGAATATTCTTTTACCTCAAGTCCAAATTCTAATATGATATTATCATATTAGATTTTATTTATTGTTTCAAAAAGAAACAATTGTATTGTCATGATAGACAATACAATTGTTTCGTAGGCATCACCCTACTCTTCAGTTGTCCGCAATAAGAAAATTAACTTTCTTACTCAAAACCGAGACATTACATAAGGTACAAAAAATCAACGTGACGAGAATTTTGTACTTTCGAATATGAACTATCTGATTTGGTAGAACCAGCTATAAATCAACTCCTTTTTGAAAGCAACAATTACATAAAAGTACCCTTTGGGTACTATTTATATGTATGTTCGTTGTCAATACATTCTGTAAAAACAAAATTAAAAATGCTAATAAAAATTAAAAATATGCACAAATATGTATTAAAAAGCACAAAATATGCATTAAAATGGCACCAATTATGCATTTAAAGTCGAAATATGCAAAAACATGCATTTATTTTATTTATTTTTTTATTTATTTATTTGGAATTCTATACACAAGACCAATGTCTGTTATTATAGTATAGAATTTAACATTTGTGGTATACATTTTTCATTATAACTTCCCAGGTGAAAATGTTCATATATGTTCATATATTGTCATATATCGCTTCATGTATGAGCATATATGGTTTAATGTATGATCATATATGAACATATATGTTATGTATGGAAGCATATATGGGTAAATACATTCAAATGTATGAATCCATATATGATAATATACTGCATTTATTGGTCCATATATTGGTTCACATATTCCATATATCTTCATATATGAACTCATATATTATTCCATATATGGGTAATGTTTTAAGTTTTTTTTTGTCATGGGGGTAATTACGTGAGCGGATTCAAAAAATATTGAAATACAATACATTTGATAATTTATGAAATGCAATTGCGAATTTCTGAAATACAATTTTCAGTTTTGGAAATACAATTCATAATTTCTGAAATACAATTGGTATTTTCTGATATACAATTGATAAATATGAAAATCAATTGAAAATTTCTGAAAAGCAATTATAAAACTGGAAATAAATTGATTATTTCTGAAATATAATTGGTAAATCTGAAAAACATTTCATAACTTCTACAATACAATTGATGAAACTGAAATTCAATTAATTATTTCTGAAATACAATTGATAAATCTGAAAAACAATTGATAACTTCTGAAATATAATGATAAATTTTGAAATACAATTGAAAATGTTGCAGTAAGATAAAAACAGCAAAAATAAAACTGATAAATTTATTTATTAAAAACAAAAAACGAAAAAGGAACTTTGAAAATTTTAAATTTTTATGTCATGTTTTTTGTCTAATACTACAATTTAATTTTATTTCCTGATCACTGAAATTTAGCTCAATTATAACTCAAATTTTGTAAATATATTAAACACTTTTATTTTTGCTGTTCCTATCTTATTTATATTTAGCAAAAATACTCTGCTAATCAGCAGTTTTTCATTTTGAACTAATTTTTAGTAGCTTTAATTAAAATTTTTACACACTTTTTTCTATTAGTGTATAAACAATCATTAAATAATCAAAAAACAGTCATAAAATAATTTCTAAACCTGAAGTAAAATGTTTATGTCCATTAAAAATTTCATAATTTCTCAATTTCATTCAAATGTAATATTTACATTTACTTTAAATAAAAAAAGCAATATTTTTATTAAAAAAAAAAAAAATTATATGAACATTCATATATCTCCATATATGGCCATATACCCTCAAATTTCGGATCCGAATCCATATATGAACCATATATGTTGCCATATATGAACATTTTCACCTGGGTTTACAAAAAAAAAAATAACATTAAAATCAAACATAATTTTTAATTTCCAAAAAAAATTATAAAAAAAAAAAAAAAAATATATATATATATATATATATATAAATGTTTACATAAAGAAGTTTATCAAAAAAACAAAAATAAAAGTATAATGACAAAATATTATTATTATTCAATCATTAACTGTTGTTTAATCTTTAAGTGTAGAAAAAAGAAATAAGTTTTTTTTTAATTATTTGCGTTACTTATGGTTTGTGTATTGTATGGGATTGAATTCCAAAGACGGATTGTACTGAATGTAGAATTGCCATGTTGAAACCAAACAACGGCGTTTGAGTGGAATAATCCTTTTACCTCTTTCGGAGTTTGAAAAAGTTAAACATTTATATAGGTGTTCAGGCTCCTTAGCGTAACTAACTTTATGCAAAAATATTAAGACTCTTGTTTTAAGTAAGTCATCAAACTGTAAACCATAGAGTTTCGTTGTTGTAATTGGTGAAATTGAGGCATATCTTTTCTTTCCAGATGTATTACAGCTAATGTAAAGTTGTACATCATCGGCATACATTCTAACCCTACAATACTGCAGATGCTTAGGAAGATAGAAGACAGGTGAACTGGTAGATATTACAGAATTCAAAACCAAGTGGTTGTCGGCGTCGCTAAAAGTCGATGATGCACTCGTGCAAAAGATGATGGCGCGTTTAAATTTAAAATTGCAGTGTTGTTAACTTTATTTTATAATTACTAACGGTGGGTCTCATACTGTAGGTTTAACTTTAACTTAACTAAAAACAAAAGAAAATGTCAAAAAAATTTACACAAAACAACAACAAATTTTTGGGTTAACTATTAACTAAAGTTTAAACCTGCATTATGAGACCCACAGTAAAAACAAAGAAAAATTTGTTCACGTTTAATGCACTGTCATGGTAAATCTGGATTAAAGTAAGGGAAGTTTTATCGAAATTATAGGATATACAGCAGACCTGGGGGTTAATCATTACATTTTGTAAATAATTACACATGCAATTACACAATAACATGTAATTGTAATTGAAAAAAACTCAATTGCAATTACATATTATTTTTAATTGTAATTCAAAAAAGAACAATTACAAGTAATTTGCAATTGAAAATTTTCAATTACACATTACATATGTATGTATAATTGTAATTGAAAAAATGTCAATTACAATGACATTTTTGCGAAAACAACTAATGACAAACAGCACAAGTTAGGGAATATGACGTATTCTTTTTATAATTATCAATGCCTATCCAACCTATCCAGTCAGTTTTTTCTAAAAAATTTTAACAAAAGAACACTTTTTAATTCTAAATGTAATTGAAATTTGAAATCAACTTCAATTATAATTACTTGTAATTTGTAATTGAAAATTTTCAATTACAGTTACATGAAATGTAATTGAGTTTTTTCTTTAATTTCAATTACATTTATTTGTAATCGTAATTGAAAATTTTCAATTACAAATTACAATAATTGTAATTGAAATCCCCCAGGTCTAATCTCCAGATATTGCATATATTTTTTTATTTAAAAAAATAATTTTTTATATTGTTAGATATGGTCATATCTAATATGATAAAACATATAAGGTCAATATTTAGATATAATTGTATCAAACTATGGCCACTTTTATAACATTTTATATAATTTTATACAAAAAGATATAATTTGATGTAATTGGATGAGGACAAAATTCGGATACAATTGTATCGAATTGCATAAAATTGTATCAAATTGTACCAAATTATATACAATTCGATACAATATGATACAATAAGACGTTCTCATTTTTCGGATATAATTATATCTAGTTACATAAAAGATTATATATAATTAAATATAACTTCATATGGCTCCATATCATTTTTTTTTACTTGGGTTTGCAAGAGTTATCCCAATAAATACATTTTTTACTAAGGTTAGTATGGTACTAAAGACGTTTTAAGATACTAAAGTGTCTTTAGTACGATAATAACCTAAATAAAAAATGTCCCAGGGTAGAAAATCATTACCAGATATGTGGTTATGTAACTACATACTTGGAAATGGTAACTAGTTACTTTTGTTATTACATTTCTTATTACCTTTATATGGCGATGTCGCGAAATATAATGAGTTGTCGTTACACACCAGCATACGAAAAATCAAAAAATATATCGTTACCTATGTGCTTACCAGTACTGACAAAAATAATGAGTCTAAAAATAGATTTTCTAAAAAATAAATTATATAAAAGAAAATATTTTTTATTGTATTTTTTTTTTTAAATAAAATTTGCTGGTGCGGAAATCGAACCTTGGTCTACAGATTGCCAGTCAACAGCTCTACCATCTGAGCTATATCGACATGTAATATTTAATAGATAAAAACACAATTGACTTGCTGCACACAAGTAAGCTTACTCGCCAACATACAAAAAATCAAAAAATATGTGGTTACATATATCCTTACCAGTGTTGAAAAAATATTGAGTCTAAAAATAGATTTCAAAAAAATCTAAAAAATTATTTTCTATATGAAATAATGATAAAAATAAGTCATTATCAGTAACTCATTATTATATGTTTTAAAATAATACAGAAGGTAAGTGGGTGTCATTACTGGTAGTCCAAAAAATAATGATATGTCATTACCGTTTCTACACTGGGTTATTTATTGCCATAACTTTTGCAAATGGAAAATTTTTTGCTTAAAATTTGGCAAGAACAGTTTTTAGAGGTGACCACATATTATACTAAAAGTTGGACTTTGGAGACATCTTGGAAAGCTATGCTGCCATACAAAATTTTTGAAAAATTGCGATTTTAACGTATAGGCCGCTATAGATGAATACATTTTTTTAATTGAAATATTTTCCAATTAGAAATTTATTAATTCAGTTCGAGGCCAATTTCCTTATTATGAATTAACATAATAAGTACTTTTTTCAAAAACTGCTATTTTTCTTCATCAGGATATTCTCCTAACAAATACTTCACAGAGTTTTTGCTTTCAAAAACCTCTAACACTTTCAGGAATGAAAAGACGATCGTTTCGGGGATTTTCCAAGTCCCCTTCTTCAGTTTTCTTTAGAAAGTGGTGCCAATAGTGCAATGCAAATTGAAACATCAAAATTTCATATTAAACGTAGTCTACGAAATGAGAATGGAGCAAACAATAAAATATGTTTTCGAAGTCTCTGCAAAGACATAACCAACAATAGAAATATTATGAAAGTTTTTGTTTTTGTATTTCGTACCATCGGTACAAATAAAAAATATATGTTTCAATTTGCATTGCACTATTGCCACCACTTTCTAAAGAAAACTGAAGAAGGGGACTTGGAAAATCCCCGAAACGATCGTCTTTTCATTCCTGAAAGTGTTAGAGGTTTTTGAAAGCAAAAACTCTGTGAAGTATTTGTTAGGAGAATATCCTGATGAAGAAAAATAGCAGTTTTTGAAAAAAGTACTTATTATGTTAATTCATAATAAGGAAATTGGCCTCGAACTGAATTAATAAATTTCTAATTAATTAATAAAAAGGTCGAAAAAACAATTTTTATTTTTTTGAATAAAAATTAAAACCCAACATTTTGAAATATTTTCCTTTTAAGTGCTTCCTTACTAAGGGATTACATTTATTGAGGTCGATTGTACGTTCGGCGACTGAAGTCGCTGAAATGGCAAAAAACAATAAAAATCTATATAAAACGCTAAGTATTGGTTTAAATATCAAGATTAGCACATCACATTTTAACACAAAAGCACAGGCCACAGGTCCTGTGCTTACATTTTAACACAAAAAATTCATATTAATTTTTTTTTTATATAAAAAACTGAATGGACAACCGCCAAACTTTAAAGACATTTAGCGAAAAATCTGTACCATTGATCGAAAACTAAAGTACGCCATTGTAATCAGCATGTCCGAGATATATAGAACTGATGGTCAGATCTCCATTAATTTTTTGAGTGTAATGCAGTGTAGTCAAGTAAAAATAGCACAAAAATAATTTTCAAAAAACAAATTTCTTCGCAGTATATACAATACAATTCATCTGTGCTTAATTTAGTTTTAAAATTCTATGCCACTAAAAGAAACCTTTACATCTATCAAATAAAAAATAACTCATTGACTTCTTCATTGAAAGTGTTGAAAACTTAACACTGTTATTTTACATTATTTTTTATGGATAAAATAGTAACTTCAAAATGTTCTTATATCCCCTATTCAAGTTATGGTTATATATCACCATAATAAGAAAGTTTTTCTTTTCTTACATTTCTTTATTATAGCTGAAATTTAAAATTTGTCCCAGAGAAAGTTAAAAACTTAACACTACTGTTATTTTACATTATTGTGTATGGATAAAATAGTAACTTGAAAAAGTTCTTATAGCGCCTATTCAAGTTATGGCAGAGAGGATGTATTATAGGGTCCCAAAAGCTTTCAAACACAACAAAAGACACAACATCAAGCACAATATTTTGTCAGTCAGGGTCGGGTTCCCAGGGTTAAAAAGTAAATATTTTTATTCAATCATTAAAATGTTTTTATTTTCAGTATTTTTGGTTATTTTTTACCTTGCTTCCCTACTATCAGTTTAATTTTACTAGAATATTTACTTTACTTTCATCCAAAATCTATTTCCCTACACAATAAATCCCTGGAAATTCCTCGGGATCCCTGTTTGATGTTTTGTTGATTTTGCCTTTTGTTGTGACTGAAGAGTTTTGCCCCTCCCGTTATGTACCCTTGTTGGTTATGGTTTATTTCACCATAATAAGAAAGTTTTTCTTTTTCATCATTACGTATACAAATGTGCAAAATTTACTCTAAAATAAAAGTTATCCTTTAAAGCACAGTAAGCCTATACAAAAGATTTTTATAACGACATTATTGTATTTATAGCAAAATCCATAATAAAAATTTCCTGTGGCATAAAAAACTACGTATACATTTTCCGTACATTAAAGCTTTTCTTGTACAATTTTCAGTGTGCAAAATTTCCTATAACAAAATTGTTGTACATATACAAATCTTTTATTAAAAGCTACCATGTAAAAGCTTAAAATTAAAATGAAATATTAAGGCACGTTTTTTGTTGATGCTTTTAGATAAATTATGTCTATTTTAGAACAGGTTTTTAGTGCCATGTAGTTTTGATTTTTTGAACTTTAGGACAGTATATAACAGTATATAACAGTATATTAGCTATAATACCTAAATATACATTAAAAGTATTAATATTGTAGCGTAAAAATAGACTACAGAGTAGAATTTATTAAAAAGTGTTTTCCAATATTCTTTGCGACAATGTTTATATACATTTTTGAGAAAAAGAAAATAAAATGGGTTTAAAAGTATGCATTAGGGTGGACCTTTTTATTCAACTCCCCAACTATCCCCCCCACCCACCAACCTAGAAATGTGCCTAAAATATACAATGCAAAAATTAAGGTGATATTATAGGGTTGCCATCCGTCCTCTTTTCCCCGGACACCGTCCTCTTTTTAAGGGCGTCCGAGGCAGCCCTCCTTCTCTTTGAGTAAGTGTCCGCGGTTGTCCTACTTTTTGCACTTTTTTCCATAACATTTTTTTATTGCTTCTAAATCAATCGCAGTCGCTGTTATCTCGATTTACTTGGCATCACTTACTTTGATTGCCAAAATAAGCCTATCAGCAGTTAATTTTTAAAAAAATTTAACATTGCTTTTAATGATGAAAATGTATTTAATGAATTTCTTCTCATGAAAAATTATGTAAAAACCTTAAATTCAATTAACACGACTAATAACAAGTTTTGGTGCGATTTTTTTTATTAAAAATTATGTTTTCTATGAAATGAAAAAACTTGTTGAATTTTATTTTTGCTTACCAGCACATAAGGCCAACGCAGAATCAGAGCTTAGAAGAAGTAATTCCTTTTTGAATGAATTCACTGAATTCCTTCTGTTCTAAAACAGATTCAGAGGTAACCGTTCATAAAAATTTTGCTGGGTTTAAATATAGTGCATATGGTCTTAAGTGCCTTTCATGCCTAAACGCATGTTTTTTCCAATAAAGTTTTATGTTAACTATAACAAATTGGAAAAATTTCCTTTTCCAATAATATTCAGTATAAATAAAACTATAAATTTAAGTGTCATAAGAATGAATTAGTTAATATACTTTGGGTATGTAAGTGTGCACTATTTATTGAAGCATTGAATAGAGTTTTTTTTGTATCGCTTTATATTTTGTTCTAATATTGTATTATTAAAACTTCTAATACCAATGCAGTCCCAGCAATAATAAACATCACCAGCATCCGAAACAGCAGCAACAGCAATACATTAATAGGCTCCTTATAATTGTGGTGACATCACCATCTATCAACCCATACCATCTTCTCGGTATCCATTGATAACATTAATACAATCCATCCACAATTAGAGAAAGAAGTAATTTTCTGCATGGCTGCGGTAAAAATTTCTTTGACAAAAAGATATACATATTTATAATGTACAACGAGTACTCCTCCTCAAACACTAAATTAACATTCTAAAATAAACTGACTAAAAAAACATAGACAAACATACAACTTATGTTTTTTTGTAAATTTATTTTATATTTTTTGTTTTGGCTGTGGAATAAAGAATAAAATATATGAGTACAATTCTCGCTAATACAAATGCTACTATAAATCCACTTATACACAACCGCCCATTTCATTTATTTTATTTACATTATTCTGAATTTTTCATTTGCCACCGCCAACAAATAAATCGACAAATATTGATTTCCTTTTATAGTACGCTTGAAGCAAACCGCTTCAGCAACTACAAACTAAAAGCGAAAAATAAATTTACAAATTCCAACATGACCTAACATACTAGCAATTATTTTTTATTATAACAAAACTAACTAGACTTCGTTTATGTCTGAAAACTTCTGAACTAGCCCAATAAACATCGATTCAAGCCTTAAAGACATTTTAAATTCTCTATTTGATATCAAACGTTTACTTCAAGTCATTACCTATGAAACAAATATAGCCTTTGAATTTTCTTTGTGAAACATTTGTGAAAAATTACAAAACTATATTAGAATTATTTTTAAAAATTTTAAATTTTTGTATTAATCTCAAGTCTAAACTGAAATGTGTTTCTAGTTAAAAATATGCTTTGAAATTTATTATTGATATTGAACCATTATCAAAGTGTTTTATATAATATTTTATATCAACAATATTCCTCGATTTAAATTTTCTGTTTTCAAGTTTGAGAAAGATAAAATTCTCAAATCATTATCAACAATATTATAAAGTTAAATTATGTAGTAATATCGAGTCTAATAATTGATTCGAAAAATATTTACAAAAAAAGCTTGATATCAACAAGTCGTTTTTATTGAGAATCCTATAGTTCTCAGTTCGAGAACTACAATTTCTCAACAGTATTCTCTAAGGCTAATATTTGAAAAAAGTATTGTTATAAAATCGAATTCAATTTAGTTTCAAGGGTAAATGTTTATTGGGAGGTTTAACAGACGAGGGAAAATACCCCATCTTCCCTACAGGAACTTTTTATGATCTGCCTCATATCCGGTTTATTTTTCTGAAAGAAACCTATTACTATGAATATCATAGTACTATTTAATTTAATTTTTGTAAATACTGAGAATCGTATTCTTTGCCAACTAGCGATGAATTTTCCGCTTCTTGTCATCTTGTCAATACAAAAATTGTTTTTTCGAAAAAAAAATTTTGTATACTTTGTATAAATATAAGAAACTATAAATTTTTTGCCAAAATTATTTTAAAGAAGGACAAAAACAAAATAAAAATCATTCGTATGCTGACATCGAAAGCATTCAAACGTGTTTTTTACAAAATCAGCTGGTATATTTCTAAAGACTATTAAATAAAAAAAAGGAAAGAAATTTTTCTTTTGATTGCATTTCTTTGAAATGACATCAAAACGTAAAAAGTTATGGGGCAACAATCCCAAATTTAAAAAAGTAAAACCCACTGCAACAGGTGGAAATAGATTTCAGATCTTTTCTGATCTAGAAGATAATGATAATTCAAGTGTGGAAAATGGCCAAATTACGGAGGACGTTGTAAAAGTACCACCAATTATAATTGATAGTTGTCATCAAAAAAATCATGGAACTCTTGGAAAAAAGATGTAAATATAAAAGAATGTCCATAGGGACAAAAGTTATGCCCAACACAGTGGCAGATTATGAGGATATTGTCAGAAAACTAAAATCAGAAAATATGAAATTCTTTACGCATCCAATCAGGGATAACAAAAAGTTTAAGCTAATGATGTTTGGATTACCACAACTTGATATTCAAACTATTTCTAATGAATTTAAAAATACGTTCAACATTGAACCTCTCAATATAAAAGAAGTTCAAACCTCGAGATCAAATTCAGATGATGCCTTGTACATGCTGGAATTTAACCGAGATCAAATTAGCAAACGAGAGGTTATAAAAATTAAATATTTTTATGGAATCGTGGTTCATTGGAGAAGTCCACTTCGCCGTCCGAGAGGACCTACACAATGCTCTAAGTGCACCATGTATGGCCATGGTTCAGCAAATTGTCATAGAGGTGAGGCTTGTTTAGGATGTGGGGGATCCCACGACTATGCTAATTGTCAGCTCAACAAAACAACAATAGAAGGCCCTGTAGTTTACAAATGTTTCAATTGTATTAAAAATAAATTGAAAAATGTTAATCACCGTGCAGATGACCCTCATTGTCCATCACGAAAGGAATATTTGGGTACTCGAAAGAAGGTAACTGATAGGAGGAGGCCAATAAGACTACCCCGGCCCAGCAATAATGATTTTTACTCTTCGGAAGACGAGTTTGAAGAAAGAATAAGCAGTGAAAGAATGCCAAATAACTCACAAAGAAAAACAGGTAAAAATGAAAATAAAGTATCCTATGCTGATATAGCCGGCACTAGCCGACGCTGTGATAATGGTGATGATCTCTCAAACCAACAAATTTTAGACATTTATCTCGAAGCAATAGATGCTTTAGAAAAATGTAAAACCAAGTATGATAAAATGAGAGTAATTGGCAATATGCTTAGGCATGTCATATAATCAAACAATATGTAGCTTAAATGTTATGCACTGGAATGCTCAAGGCATAACGACCTCCTCTTCCATTTTACAATTAGAGCAAGTTTTAATTAAAAAACAAATAGATATCGTATTTATTAGTGAAACTTTTCTTAAGAAAAAACATAAATTTAAAATTCCAAACTATAAAGTATATAGAGAGGATCGTAGCTCACATGGTGGTGGAGTTCTAATCGCCATTAAAAATTCTCTTCATCATGAGGGTATTCCAAAATATCAAACACTCTCAATAGAAAATGTCTCTATAATGGTCAAAATAAACAACAGACCAATTCGTTTTACTTCTGCATATTGTCCAAAACATACATCACAATTTATTGATGATTTGAATAAAATTACTTCATCTACAACAGATTTCTTTGTATTTGGTGACTTTAACGCTCACCACACAAGTTGGAATTGCCAAAATAATAATACGGCTGGTAATAGTCTCTATAATCATCAACTTAACTCTCACTATTATGTACATTCTCCCATTTCTTTTACTAGGTTTGGTCAAGGCACTTCCACTATAAAACCTTCAGTTATTCTTTTAACAAACTCAAATTTGCATGTTTCTCAAATTGAAACTCATCCAGAAATACTTAATTCTGATCATACTCCAATGACATGTAAAATCTTTGGTGCAGTCATTGAACAAACTGCACATATCCCTTTATATAAGATGGCAAACTGGAAATGTATTAAGAAATATGTTGATGATGAGATCAAAAAACACAATTTAGAATCTGCAATTTTTACAACCTCTAACATTGAGGAAATATTGTCTAAAATTACTTACATTGTGCAAGATGCATCAAAACAGATTCCTGTCGTAAAAAGGCAGGTTTGGCAGCGAAAACTTTCTAGAACGAGTGTATTATTGATTGGCCAAAGAAATAGATATAGGCGAAAACAACAATTCCCAAGAAAGAAATTTAATAATATGTTTAATAAAACAGCTGACTGTGGATAAATTATCATGTTGACAATGACAGAAATAACAGCTGGTATAATTTTATTCAGAAGTTGCCAACAGGTAACAAAAAATTTTGGAAGTTGACAAAAGCTATGAAGGGCAATAAATCAATACTTGCGAATTTAACTGTAGATGGCGTTGAAATATGTAATAACAAAGAAAAAGCAAACGTTATTGCTGAAGTTTTTGAAAACTTTCACAAAACGATTTACAATTTACCGTCGCCATTTGATCGTAAAGTAGTAAAACATATGAATTGGTTAGAAAACCAAACAATAATTGATAATATAGAATTAATTGGCAATGAAGAAGTGAAATTTTATGTAAATACGCTAAAGAACTCAAAAGCTCCTGGCATAGATGGAATTAATTCCATAGTGTTAAAAAACATGTCTGATACATTTTTTATTGTTATTTCAAACATTTTCAACTGGTGTTTAAGAAATCGATATTTTCCAAAACTTTTCAAAACTGCTAAGGTTGTGCCAATCCTAAAGCCAGGTAAAGAAGCTAAGTCACCAAAGAGCTATCGGCCAATAAGTATGTTAAACTGCCTCGATAAAGTATTCGAAAAAATCATATTAAAAAGAGTCAACGAGTTTACAGATAATAATAATATTTTACAAAAAGAACAGTTTGGCTTCAGGAAGGACCATTCAACAGTGCACCAAGTGAAAAGAATCGTTAATTTTATAACAAAAAATAAAAAGGATCGAAAAAGCACTGGAATAGTGTTTTTAGATATTGAAAAAGCTTTTGACTCCATTTGGCACAATGGTATCATTTATAAGCTCCATATGTTTAACTATCCCATCTATATACAAAAAATAATAAAAAGTTTTTTACATGAGAGGTCATTTGTTGTAAATATTGATAATGAATATTCTACTCAGCGAAATATACTTGCAGGAGTCCCCCAAGGATCAGTTCTTTCTCCAACCCTTTATTCCATATATACATCTGATTTTAAAATACTTAAAGATCAGAGTGCAGCACTATACGCAGATGATACTGCTATAATTACCAAAGGAAAAGTATCAAATGCTATAGTAAAAAATATGAAAAGAGCTCTTATACATGCTCAAAAGTTTTTTGTAAAATGGAAAATAAAAATTAATGAAGCAAAAACGCAAGCAATTATTTTCCCTTTTAATAAGTCGCCTAAGAGAATTCCGAGCATCCCACTTGTAATTGAAGGTACAGAAATTCCCCTCGTGGACTCTATAAAATACCTCGGAATAATATTAGACAAAACCTTGACATTTAAACATCATATTCTCCAAACATCTGGCAAGGCAATAAGATGTGGAAGAGCGCTCTTTCCTCTTCTTAATCGTAAATCTACACTTAATTGTAAAAATAAGATGCTACTCTACAAAATGTGCATACGTCCAATTATGACTTATGGATGTCAAGTTTGGTCCGGGAAAATAGCTAAAACGCACGTCAAAAAACTGCAGGTGATTCAAAACAAAAACCTGAAAATTATATTCAACTTACCGAGACGTTACTCAACCGCACTTTTACATAAAAACTCCAAGGAGGACATGTTTAACATAGTAATTAACAAATTAACACAAAGATTCGAAGATAGAAACAGATCTTCAAATTATGATATATTAAGAAATTTGTAGAGTTAATTTTTCTGCAACTTCAGTATTGAAGATGATAGAAGAGTTAATATAAGAATTTCTTGAAACTTTTATGAGGTTTTTCCTATCTTTTTTTCCTTAACTTGTATAATAAAAATCTTTTTCTATGCTTCTCTTATTATATACACTTATCTTTTATTGCTGCAATACTATTTTTAGTAATATCTCAAACAATGTAAATATTAAAAACTATTTATTTTAAATTGTTATGATGATAGAATAAATAAAAATAAAAAAAAAAAAACAAAATAAAAATACAAGGAAGTCAATATATGGAGGCATTTGGTGAAATAAAATAAATATATAAAGTCATTAAATTTTTATAACCTAATTCTTGTTTCGAGATTTGAAATATAAGTATATTATATTATCAACTGAATGAGAATTTATAAAACACTTAAAAAGAGCTTAATTTCAGAAAGGTTGTCTTTTTTTATAAACGCCCGATCAAAAACATTCATATATAGTTATATATAGTAATATCTTGTTTTATCTTATAATATGTGAATATATATGTTGTCATATATAAGCCATATATAATTATATGTTTCTTATGTTGTACCTTATATAACCATATAATTTTGTTTATTGTCTTTTATAAAATTAGATACCAACCATATATTCTACACATAATGAGATATGACAGATCTATTGTCATATGTAATAATAAATGATCACATATGGTGGAATATAAGCCAAATATTTTGAGATATAATGATATATGTCCTCCTATAAAAATTTTTTGGTTGTGTTATGTAAGATATTTTTATATATGATTATATATTATATTAAATGCTCTAAGATATAGTTATATATTATTCCATATATGGTACAAGATTAACAATATAATTTGAGATATGATTATATATGGTCCCACATCAATAATGTTTTCTATGTATTTAATATATATTTATCTATAGTCACATATAACCCTATTATCGAATCCCAGTTCGGGAACAAAAGATTTTTTTTTTACTCTTTTAACTCAATTGAATTTACTTGTAAATATTTTTTCACAGATCTAAAAAAAATTAATCCATTTTCTGCCAACAGCACCTGAAAGTTATGTTTACTGCAACTTGGGATTAATAATATTTTAATTTGTAATTATGTGCAGAGTAGTGGAATTGTCTGTATCACGTCAAATTTTTTAAAAAATAGATTTTTATCAATTCTCAGATTTTCCTGAATTTTTTTTTGAAAAAATGGTTATCGGTTTTTTTGTAACGGTTTCAGTTCGTTAAAAAACCGAATTTTTTTATTAATTTTGTTATCCCATGTAAAAATCGAAATATATATGAGCATACATGATCAGACATTGGCTCGTATGTGATCATGCATGGGCATACATAGTCATATACGTACATGCATAGTTCAATGTATGACCATACATGATCTCATATATTTCAATATATGAGGTATGTGGCCACATATGATCATATATGAGCATACATGAATCATATGTGAGCATATATGGTCATATATGGACATGTACGGTCATATACCCTCAAATTTCGGATCCAAAGATATATGGAAATATATGAGGTCATGTATGGTCATACATTGAACTATGCATGCACGTATATGACAATGTATGCCCATGCATGATCATATACAAGTCAATGTATGATCATGTGTGTTCATATATATTTCGATTTTCACATGGGATATTAAAATTAAAAATTGTTACATTAAAAATTTCAATGCTTTTAAAGAAACTTAGGCCTTTTAGTTTTGCGTTTGTAAGCATTTGTGTCAGTATCGCGACAACTATACCAACAGTATTCGCCAAGCATATGCGTAATGTCTTGTCCTTTAAAGCGCTTTTCAATAGCCGCAATGTCCTGATGGAACCTTTCGCCATGCTCATCGCTACAAGCTCCTAAATCATCATGGAAAAAATCTAAATGATTGTGAAGGAAATGGATCGTTAGCGACATTAATATGCCCATTTCGCCATATGCCGAAATCATTTCTACAACAATATTTTTATAATTGGCAGCTCGTTTGTTGCCAAGAAACTGCTCAACAACGGCAACTGTGCCTTTCCATGCACGTTGTTCGATATCATTCAATTTTGATGAAAATTCATAACTTGCAACTATTTTTTTTATCTGCGGACCATTGAAAACACCTAAAATCACACACATCATTAAAAAAAAAAAGTTACTGAATGACTTCTTAAAAAAATATCTGCATGAATCTTTGCGCCGCTCAATTTCGGAAAAATTTTGCGCAAACTTGCAATCGCCTCGCCCTCACGATCCAGTTTTTTAACAAAATTTGATACGAGACCGAGCTTAATGTGTAGTGGTGGCAAAATGATTTGAGATGGCTGCATACTTTGTAGCATGTTCGCGGCTTTTTTTTGCGTCCTTCCCATGTACAAAAAAAGCACTGGTGGGTTGGAAGTGCACGGTTATCACCCATGAGTAATCCGACCACTTTCAGATCGCAGTATATTTTCCAATTATGCCCTTGTTACTTTATCAGCTGTAATATTAATTCCATGCATTTGTATGTTTCTTTGAGGTTTGTGGCATATGCGATCAGGAGAGATGGATGTTTGTTACCGATATGAAGCAGCACGACTTTAAGGCTGTTGACCGATGCATCGATGAAAAGTCGCCACTCCTCTGAAATATGAGGGTAACCAATTTTTGCAAACATCGAATCAATATCATAACAATAAGCCAGGTTTGTTTCCCGATCTTCGTGCAATTTAAAAAATTCGCCATATGGAATAGTGCTACCTCGATCACGAGCGGCTGTTATTTTAAAATCAGCCGCCACTATATTACACTGCTTAAAGCGTGATGCAAAGAGTTCCGCTGTTCTCCTCGACAAATTTTCGTCTCGTACAAGGTCATTGAAGTCGGCTTGCGTTACTAAATGCGGCACTGCAATCCCAACTTCACTGGGTGTTGGTACAAATTCCGATACTTCTGGACTCTCGCATAATATTTTTCAAATTTTTACTTGGTGCGAATAAGCCACAAACGTAACAAAAGTTATTTCGAGTCGGGCACTGCATTTTTTCTCAGATGAAATATACAATATACAGAACTTAAAACCATTGTTCAATTCAATGTTTCATCTGTCATACCAGTTGTAAGTGTTGTAAAAGTCATAAACAGTTTAGTGTTAGAAAGTTACTATTGATAAACTGCAATTTTTTTTCGGAAAGCTTTAGTAGTTTAAAAATTTGGAGTCCCTTCAAGTTATGCTGAAAAAAGTAAAAAATTTTTTTTTTTCTAAAAAAAATTCAGGAAAATCTGAGAATTGATAAAAATCTATTTTTTTTTAAATTTGACGTGATACAGACATTTCCACTAGTCTGCCTGCAAAAATTCAGCTCGATTGGATCACGGAAAAAGGGTTAAAAATTGATCCAAAGTCTTTCACACAGGCGGACAGACGGACACTACGAGCTTTATACTTTATACATAAAAAAAAATTCTGACGTGTACATGAAAATCGCCGATTCACGTGTATTTTTATTTTTTCTCCCCTTTCCGCAAAAGTATATTTGGTTCATAGGACAGAATGTGTGTAACGCGGTGTTTTTTTTACTTTTTTAACTCAATTTGATTTACTTATAATTATTTTTTTAACAGATCTTAAAAAGATTATACCATTTTTTGTGAACAGCATCTGCAAATTATTATTTCAATTAATAGTATTTTAAGTATATAATTACATAGATATCGTAATGCATAATAATTTCGTTAAAGTTCTGAATTTTAGTTCATCCAGAGTTTTTTGTTGTAATATTTCTACATAAAATTTTGGCAATATTCTTATTTTTTTACTACTACTTTTAATACAAAACAACTTCTGAAAAAGTGTTGGATAAAAGTATTTTTTTTCAAAGGATTGCTAACCCAGTGTAGAAACGGTAATGACATATCATTATTTTTTGGAGTACCAGTAATGACACCCACTTACCTTCTGCATTATTTTAAAACATATAATAATGAGTTACTGATAATGACTTATTTTTATCATTATTTCATATAGAAAATGACTTTTTAGATTTTTTTGAAAATTCTATTTTTAGACTCAATATTTTTTAAACAGGATATATGTAACCACATATTTTTGATTTTTTGTATGTTGGCGAGTAAGCTTACTTGTGTGCAGCAGGTCAATTATGTTTTTATCTATTAAATATTACATGTCGATATAGCTCAGATGGTAGAGCTATTGACTGGCAATCTGTAGACCCAGGTTCGATTCCCGCACCAGTAAATTTTATTAAAAAAAAAAAAATACAATAAAAAATAATTTTTTTTATATAATTAATTTTTTTGAAAATCTATTTTTAGACTCATTATTTTTGTCAGTACTGGTAAGCACATAGGTAACGATATATTTTTTGATTTTTCGTAAGCTGGTGTGTAACGACAACTCATTATTTTTCGCGACATCGCCATATAAAGGTAATAAGAAATGTAATAACAAAAGTAAGTAGTTACCATTACCAAGTATGTACTTACATAACCACATATCTGGTAATGATTTTCTGCACTGGGAAGTTTATACATGTCATACTTTATTTAAAAGACATTTATATTACCTTTTCAACAACATGTATATTGTTCTTATCCCATTATTAATTTTGCAAATACAGACTGTTGATATTTAAACTTTTGACCCATATAAATTGTTTTATCTTCTTCGCCAAAAAAAATTCCGTGTGTGAAAAACATTTAAGATTTTTTAATTTTTTTTTTTTTTTTTGCAATAATTTTATTAATTTATTTTTTCTAAGTTATGTAAGTCGTGTATATAAATTTGTATAACTATATATAAAGCAATGACACGAACAATGTTGTCTCATATAGTCAGTCATTTTGTATAGCAGTATGTTTTTTTTTATTTTTTGTGTTATTTTTCAAAATTTTATTAACTACCTAATTTCGTAAAACAATTGGGTGAAGTAAAGGGAACTTTCAATGTAAATTGTTTTTGTATCAAAAACAATTTCTATAGAAATAACGCAACACTTCACCGAAGTGTTTTAGAAAATTACCCCCTAAAATTTAAATAATTCCAAATATATCATACACAGAACGAATTTACAAAATTCTAATTTAATTTTTAAACACCTTTCTCATACCAAATTTGTAAATACAAAAAAAACTTTTTAAAAAGGCAAAACAAAGAAATTTGTAAATCCAAAAAAAAAATTCTTTTAAAAAATGTTAATCAAGATTATATTGTTCGCTCAAAAACTTCATATTCATATTCGCTAAAAAACTTCATGTTTAAGTACGTTTTGTTTCAAAACGTTTTTAACCCTTTGGCGAGTGGCGTACATTATAATGTACGTCGACTTCATCAACTCGTCAGTGATTTGAATTTTAACCAAAGCGCTATTCATTTACTGTTATCGGTTCGTTATTTTGTCCTTATTAAAATTTTATGCAGGTTGTAAAATTTTAAATTAAAATTATATCAATAGAGGGCGTTTTGTCTTGTGATCAACAACGCTGCTAAGAATATGGTAAAACTTAAAAGTAAAAAAAAGGCTAAAGTTTAGTCTCAAAAATTCTGTGATAAATAAAATTCAAAAGATTTTATGTAGAGATTAGTAATAGCAAAAATATAAAATTAAAGTTTTTAAAAAATGTTAACACCCTCGGGGTCGGCAGCATGTTAATGTTTGAACTTTAATTTCAAATATCTCCGTTAGGGGGTGCTGCAAAGCCATAAAAGTAATAAACAGTATTTTTTTTGCATAGATCTACATTTCCACGAAATTTGGTCAGAAAATTCCCAGCCATTAAAATTCCCGTGTCAAAAGGTTAAAAAGAAAATGTTTCATTGTATCAAAAATTTTATAAAATATACATATGTGAAATCAGAGTTGGGAGTTATAAATTTTTTTTAATTATCATTATTTATTTTCATTACCATTACATATAAGTTGTTGTAATAAAACATTTTTTCATTTCCAGTATATTCAAGTAATTGTTATGAAAATAATTTTCATTACAATATTAATCATAGATTTTCATTACCATTACTTTCGTACAAAGGTAAATATTTTTGATTAGTCGCTTAAAGGCCAAATAATGAATAACATAAATTTTGAGGTCTGAAGCTATAAAATACCCCACAATATTTTATATCAGAACTGATAGCTTTGCCAATAAAAGCGAGACTATAGAAAAAATCAACCATATTTCGCTTTTAGTAAAGCAATGACCTTTTTTATTTGTTTTTTTTTTCATTTCATCACAATTAATGATTTTTTTATATTTTTATTACATTAAAAAAAAGTAATTGAAACAAAAAAGTAATTGAAAATGAAAAAAGTAGCGAAATTTAAAGTGTTAACTTTAAAATCTTTGTTATAGCCGGAATTATTAATGAATTAACAAGAAGTGTTAACAAAATCTGTGACTTGTAGTGAATTGCTTAGTGAATATTTATTATTTTTAATTTAAATAAATTTTTATAATTTTCAATTTAATTGTAAATTTTAATTTCTGTCATTAGTTTTTATATTTTCTGTCCTTTTATTAATTTATTTTATAGCGAAGCAGCCTATTTATTTATCAGTACAAACAATGTATTGGAATTAATTAGCGTTTTTTTAATCACCTGGATTTAGGATTTTTCATACAAAAAGGGGATTTATTAAATCCAAAAAAAGCTGGATTTAATAAATCCACAATAACCCAGCAAAATATTGGTAATGACACCTCATTACTATCTGCATTACCAAAAATGATAAAATTATAATATAAAATAATGACTTCCTAATAACGGCCTATTGTATTCATTGTTTCTAAATATAAAATAATGACTTACTAGTATTAGTTTAAATAAGTACTTTTTACACAGTTACATTTTTTTATTATATGTAAATATGTTTTATGTTTAAATTTTTATGACGAGTCCTAAAATTACACACTACCCGAGTAAAAAAAATTATATATAATCATATGTGGCATATATTACAATATATAATTAGACATGTGGTTACGTATATCCATATATAATTATATATGAGGTTTTTTTCGAAAAATTTTCTTTATATTATGCCATATATAATTTCATCTAATTAGATATCGGCCTTCATAATATTAGATATGGCATATATAATTATATATTACATAACATGGTTGATCTTATTGCATATATAGTTATATATAGAACTATATCTTAATATATATGGTGGCATTTTAGCAATATATAATTATATATGGTATCATTTAAACAATATATAATTATATATGGTGACAGTTAAACTAGATATTATCATATATGGGGCCATTTAAACAATATATGGTCATATATGGTACCTCATAAACCAAATCTTTAATTCAGTTCCAGATATGATAATATATGGTACTATATATAGTGCGATATATAATTATATATGGTGTTATTTAAGCTATATATTATCATATATGGTGCCATTCAAACCATATATTATCATATATGGTGCCATTCAAACCATATATTATCATATATGGTACCATTTAAACCATATATTATCATATATGGTGCAATTTCAACAATATATGCCCATATATGGTACCTCATGAACAATATTTTTAATACAGTTCCACATATGATAATATATGCTACCATATATAGCGCCATATATATTTATATATGGTGTTATTTAAGCAATATATTACCATATATGGTGCCATTTAAACCATATATTGTCATATATGGTGCCATTTCAACAATATATGCTCATATATGGTACCTGATGAACGACATTTTTAATACAGATGCAGATATGATAATATATGCTACCATACATAGTCCCATATATATTGATATATGGTGTCATTTAAACAATATTAATATATAGACATATATGGTATCATTTAAACAATATATTGTCATATATGGCACAATTTAAACAATATATGGTCAAATTTGGTACCACATCAACATTTTGAATACAATTCCATATATGGTTTAATTTGAATAATGTAAAACTGTATGGCGCTATAAAAAATATTATCAGATATGTTACTTCATTAACAATATTTATAATACAGTGTCATATATTGTATTTGTATTTGTATTTTTATTAAATATTTGCCTTTCTAACACAACAAGATACAATATCTTATGAATTAAAGTATTAGAATCTGATATGTTAACATTTATCTAGTACAATATCATCTTACTTATTATATAAATTATCGAACAAATCAATTAAAAATTAAACATTGACAAAATATAAAATATAAAATTGAATATGAACTAAATATGCAGGATTTATAACATAAGATAAAAATTTATATAAAATATTTAAAATGAAAAAACAAACAAAAAAAAACAATGTGATTAGTAATAGATAATGAAGTAGTAAGTTTAGGTATAATATTGCATTAGTAATTTTTTAAATTTTATTGCGTTGCTGGTGCATTGAATGTCGGTTGGAAGATGGTTCCAGAGATGGATGGTATAAATGAAAAATTGTTGTTTAGAAGCTGTGTCACGATATTTAAATTGTTTAAAGCTACTGTTTCTTGGCGATCTTGTGGGTATCAGCCGGTGAAATAGATATTCCGGTTCCTTGGTATAATTAACCTTATGTAAAAAGACTAGGTTTTTGAATGTTAGGTAATCATTAAGGGAGATTCCTAAAATGCGACGGGAGTATTGGGATACATGATCAAACCTAGATAGATCGAATATATATCGTGCGATGTTATTGAAGGTAGTGTTGAGCTTCCTTTTGTCATCCGCATTACAGCCTGCGAAGAGCTCAGATGAATACAAGAGATTTGGCACTAAATATGTTTTTGCCAACAGCATTCTTATCTTTGGTGGTGTAAAGTGCTGAGTTGTCCATAAGCCTCTAAGCATGCCATATATTTTTCCACATGTTTGATTAATATGGTCCGACCAAGTAAGTGTTCGATTAAAAACAACACCCAAATTCTTAGCAGTATCTACAATTTCAATTCTAGAGTCACCAAGATATATATTTATATCATAATTAATTTTAACAGACTTCTTACATATTATTAAGCACTTTGACTTCTTCGGATTAAGGCACAAACCGTTTGACGAAGCCCAAAAAAGAATTTTGTTAAGATCGTTGTTAAGTTCAGCAACTTTATTACAAATTGAAGATCTGGTACAACTCAGGTATAGTTGTACATCATCTGCATACATTTGTATTTTAGAATATTGTATTTGTTTTGGAAGATCGTTGGCATATAAAGAGTACAGCAGTGGCCCAAGTATTGAACCCTGTGGTACTCCTCTGGAAACAGGTAATGGACTAGAGATAATTCCATTATTGAAAACATATTGCGTCCTATCAGTGAGATAAGACAATATCAGTCTTACAGCCGCTGGTGAAAAATTGAACATTTTGTCTAATTTTAAACTGAGTATTTGATGCTCAACGGTGTCAAAAGCTTTAGAGTGATCAAGTAATATTAAAAACGAAATTTTATTATGATCCAGATTGTTTCTGATATCTTCGACAACATCTGTTAATGCTGTTATACAACTATGCTTAGATCTAAACCCGGATTGTCGATCAGTTAATATATGTATATCATTTAATATATATTGATGTATGGTAATGGTACAATAATTCCAATATCAGTTGAGATACAATTTGTGGGTCCATATCAACAATTTGTTCACGTACATTTAACATATATATATGTACATTTAAGTTATAATTTATAAACACTTTATAAAGTTAAATAGTTCCATAAACCTCGTCTAACTGTATAGAATGTTTATGAATATACGATTTAATATATAATAATTACAACTACAAATTGGTGCCATTATCTAAAATTTAATTTAATGTTAACTTATAATAAAATAAAAACGTATTTCCTAAAAATAAAAATATAGTGTTAATTAATGTTAATATACAATAGGTTTAAGTTTAACATCCCAGACATAAAAATATAATCGGCACAATGCTGGCAAACCGTTGGCGATGGTCGGTTATGCGTTGGCAGAACGTTGCATTAACTATCTTGGCAAAAAAATAGATTTCAAAAAACATTTTTCAAAAAATTGAGAAAACTTTTTTAATATTTGCTTTTAAAACATGAAATTTAACCCAGTCCACCAGATTGTCAGCCAAGACCTCTACACTCAAATCTAACGAGACTTGTTATAGATGTGTGATAGCTACAAATTAAATGAATGATAAAAGCATTTCGAGCTAACTTATAAGCATCGAAAAAAGGTATTCCAGAAATTATTAAATGTATTTTAGAAAATTTTAATTGTATATCACAAAATATTATTTGCACTTCAGAAACTACAATATTACGCAAATTTAATTATTTATTTATTTAGTTGTGTCCAGAAATAATGAAATCTATTTCAGAATTTCATAGCAAATAGAGAAAAATTTCTCAAATACATTTCATAATTTCGGAAATACGATTGATAATTTCTGAAATACAGTTTGATAATTTCTGAAATACAGTTGTGAATTTCGGAAATACAATTAATAATTTCTGAAACACAATTGATAAAACTGAACTTCAATTGACTAGTTCTGAAATACAATTCATAAATGTGAAAAATAATTGATGAGTTCTGAAACACAATTGATAAAACTGAAATTCAATTGATTATTTCTGAAATACAATTGATAAATCTTAAAACAATTAATACAATTGGAAATGGTGTAGAGCGTCAAAAAGATGTAAATAAAATTATTTTATTCAAAGATTTCAATTTAATAAAAAAATAAATATATAATTTTATAAAAAAATTTATAGAAAAAAAAAAATTTAATTTTATAAAAAGAAATTCATTTTCTAAAAGAAATGCATATTGAACTCGAGCCCTTCTGAGTTTAAACCTTATTTTAACAAAATAATGTAATTTTTATACAATCAGTGCTCTGCCAGTCTATTATTTTTTGAACAGTTGGCAATATATGACTGGGATCTTATTTAATCCCAAATAAATGGAGATCTTACGTAGTACCCAAATATAATGCGGATCTAATTTTATCTGTCATTTTTATGGATACTTTTAGATGTCAATCCCCAAATATATTGCTGTTTCTAATTCGATCTGCCATTTTAATACCGAAATAAATTGCTGGATCTAATTCGATCTGCCATTTTTCTGATAAATTTAGATCCAAGTTTATCCCCAAATATGTTGCTGGATCTAATTTGATCTGCCATTTTTCAGATCAATTTATATCTAAGTTTATCCACAAATATATTGCTGGATCTAATTCGATGTGCCATTTTTCGGATCAAATTAGATCTAAGTTTATCCCCAAATATACAGCTAGATCTAATTCGATCTGCCACTTTTTCGGATCAAATTAGATATACGTTTATCCACAAAAATATTGCCGGATCTAATTTGATCTGCCAAAATTGAGATCAAATTAGATCTAAGTTTATCCCCAAATATATAGCTGGATCTAATTGGATCCGCCATTTTTCGGATCAAATTAGATCTAAAAATATCCGCAAATATATAGCTGGATCCGCCAATTTTCGGATCAAAATATATCTAGGTTTATCCCCAAAGATATCACTGGACCTCCCAATTTTGAGATATAACTTGATCTTAGTTTATCCCCATATATACAATGGGATCTAATAAGATATGATTGGATACACCCAATTTTGAGATCTAATTGGATCAGCTAGATATTACAGCAGATCTTAAACAATATCAAATTGGATATGATTAGATATTGCGCGAGATCAATTTTTTTTACTCGGGTAGAGAAAACTTAAATTTTTCTCAATGTATTTCCATAGGCTAATAGTATTTGCCTAACGCCTTATTTTTAAGAATCAAGTAAGCAATCGGATAACCACTTATAATTAAACTGTTTGTAAGCATGTGTGTAACCACTTATTATTCAAAATCTCATAACTACTTATTTCTCATTTTTTCGTAAGCGAGAGGGTAAGCGTGCCTACTTATAAAAACGACCACGCCAAAAAAAAATAATGAGTTTAGACACCAAAATATAAATTGTACGGAGCTATGAATTTCTATTATATAACCACTTATTTGGTAATGAAAGATTTTGCTGGGAAAAGCACAAATTCATATATTTGTTTTTCAGCCTATTAATTTAATGTCAGAAAAAAATACGAATGGAAATTAAAAGAGAAACAAAAAAATTGAAAAACTAACAAATAAAAGGTTTTTAGTAATTTTTTTTTATGAAATATGTTTAGAAAAAAAAACTGCACCTCACCAAATACATATTTTCCGTCTTGGACATGGAGAAATAGCTCTAATAGAAATAGCAATTTTTCACTCTACTGTAAGTAATTTAGTTAAATCCAATTAGTGAATATTAAATATTGAAATGTAAAAATATAAATTGAAGTGATAAAACTGAAAAGGCAGACTGTTTATCGCTGTTTATGTAAAATATAATTATAAATTAAAAGTTAAAGTAAAATCCTTCATCATCGAATTCGGTATTAAAAATTAGGGTCAAAGAAGTGTCGGACAGAAATTTTTTTTAAAATAGGAAGAATCTAACCCCATCTGTTGAGCACTTTTAGAAATACTTTTTGGATTTATTAAATCCAAGTGATTAGAAAAGACGGCTAATAATTTAAAAAAAATAATTTTAATGTCTTCGTACACAAAATGTTTCATGTGTTTTAAATAAAAAATTTTATATTCCATTAATTTTTATATTTTATAAAATTCATTATAAGAAAGACTTTGCTTTAAATAAATTTGAAATTGGTAAGTATAAAAAATAATTAAATATGTCTAAGATGAATGGGGGAATATTTAGTTGATCTCTTATTTTTAAGTAAATTAATGTTCTTTTTAGTTTGACTCTAGATCATAAATTAATATCACTTTCTGTTTAAATTATTTTCAAATCAAAGAAAGATGATACAATTTTTACAAGTAAATTACAAAGAATAAAAATATATTTGAAAGAATTCGATAAGACCAGCAATACAGAATACGTATTTTCGGCTTTCGCTACAAAGCCATCATCAGTGTATTTCGTCTTGTGTGGGCTAATATTTTAATGTTGTCTATTTATGTGACCGCTGAAAGAAAATCGAATTTCGTATCAACAACTCAACTTAGACTAACATCAACGAAATTTAACAATGCTATTTTTATTCTTTGTCATTATTACTCTATTTTGCTTTGAACCTTAATTCTTAAGATATCTCAGCTGATTCTATTCAACTCTGTGTATGATAACCACAGATTTTGGAATTACAACGAACCGTTAAATTTAAATGTATATTATTTAAATTATATTTTTGCACCGTGATTTAAGATTTAATTATGAATCGATAAAATATGAAATAATTAAACAAACAACAAAATACAAAAAAAAAATATAAAAAGAGTCAGAAGAGCAATTGAATGCCTTTGTTAGCTATACTCTTTGATATTACAAATTGTAGTGAACACCAGCAAAAATAACAAACAGGGTTGGCAGGCAAGACCGCTAAAATACCGTTATCGATTCAAAACCCTTTCAACTGACTACCGTTACCCCTAAAATACCGTTACCGAAATAACCGAAATACCGTTATCATTAAAATACCATTACCGAAATAACTGAAATACCGCTATCCTTAAAATACCGATACCGAAATAAATGAAATATCGATACCCTTAAAATACCGTTACCGAAATAAATGAAATACTGTTACCCCTAAAATAGCGTTACCGTTATTTTTAGTTTTCTGCTTTTGGTAATTGCACGTAGTTATTGAGTATTTTTCCTACTTTAAGTTGGTACACTGATTCTGTTTTTCATCTCGTTTGTTTTTTGTAAAAAAAAATTGCGGGATGCATTGAAATAACTGACTACCGTTATCCTTAAAATACCGTTACCGAAATAATTAAAAAACCGTCATCCTTAAAATACCTATACCGAAATAAATGAAATAGCGTTACCCTTAAAATACCGTTACCGATATAATCTAAAATAGCGTTACCCTTACCGATAACCGCGTCGTTTCGGTTACCATCAATGATAACAATAGAGTTGACGACATTGGTGAGAGTATGAGAAAAAAAAATGGGAGAATAACAAAAACCGCCATTAAAATAAAATAGATTCCATCTCACGACAGCACCGCTCAGCGATTTTTAAATGTCAAAATGTATGGAAAAAATCGCTGCGCTCTTATTCTGGGCCTACACTAAAATTGATTGTATCTCACTACCTCACCGCTCGGCGGTTTTTAAATGTCAAACTGTAGTGAAAAACTCTCCGCTTTTATTCTGGGCCTACAATTACCATTACCATTTTGAGAAAAAGTGGAAGTAAACCTCAAAAACGGAGGACATTTAAAAAAGAGGAAAAAAAAAATCAAAATTTATTTTATAATGAAAATAAATTTTATTCCCACTGAAAAAAAATCATCTAAATTTAAAATTAGTGGTACATAAATAAACAAAAAAAAATGCTTTGCATATATTTTCAGGAATGTACATTTCTAAGATTTCTTGATACGAATTGTCAAGAGTTTCATGAATATTTTTCAACGCTTCCAATTTGAATCAATAGCCGCTTTTTTAAATCACTTGGATTTAATAAATCCAAAAAGTAGTTCTAAAAGTGCTCAACAAATGGGGTTATTTCTCCCTATTTTAAAAAGGATTTTCTGTCCGACACTTCTTTCACCATAACTTTTAATTTTCAATTATATTTAATAATGTATTTAAACTGAGCAAAAACTAATAGTTTTTGGCCATTTTTAGGTTTTGAGCCGAAAACTACAAAATTAATTTAGTTTTTCCATACAATTTTCATACAAACTGAAAACCAGTTTCTACCTGGTTTTTGCCAAAAACCAAATAAAAATATCTGAAATGTGCATTTTTGATACATCCGGTATCATTTATAATTAATTTTCGATACACCCTGTTACAACGAATATAAAACTAAAGCAAGTGTCAAAAACAATATTTTTTAAGAATATTTCTGTTTTAGTTTGAAATTATGTGTTGTTATTAATTGTTAAATATATTAATAATTTTTTTATATTAATTTAACAATAAAAAAATAAAGAAAAGTATGTAATAAAAAAGTGATGTGACAAAGAAAAACTAAATAACCATTGTAAATGACTTGGCTTTTGTAATTTAATTTTGTACAAAAACCAGGTGTTTTTGCTCAGTATAAATTCAGTATAATATAAAACAGCGATAAACAGTCTGCCTTTTCAGTTTTACCACTTTAATTTATATTTTTACACAATTGAAATATTCCACTGCTATTCCACATATTTAATATTCACTAATTGGATTTAATTAAATTACTTACAGTAGAGTGAAAAATTGCCATTTCTATTTCAGCTAATTCTCCATGTTAAAGATGCAAAATATGTATTTGGTGAGGTGTAGTTTTTTTTCTAAAAATATTTCATACAAAAAATTTTAAGAAAAACCTTTTATTTGTTAGTTTTGCAATTTTTTGGTTTCTCCTTTAATTTTCATTCGTATTTTTTTCTGACATTAAATTAACATAGTGTTTCACATGTTTGTGCTTTTATTGTTATACTTGTGCTTTTATTGTTATATGTAAACCCAGACAAATAAATCTAACTTTTTTTTGGATTTAATAAATCCACTTTTTGTATGAAAAATTATAAATCCAGGTGATTAAAAAAACGCTTAATATATTACTATCGCATATCTTCAAATGTTCGAAAAACTCTTGGTAATTAATATCAAAATTCTATTTGACTCTATTTAATAATATCAGAAATAGTTTCTGGATGAAAAAACTTCACAAAAAAAATGAAAAATCATTCTGAACTTAAAATTACCCAGGAAAAAATTACACATTACCTTAACAAGGCATTGCCATATAACCACTTACAAATGTCATTGCCAAATTTCTTTACTGCATTACCAAACACATTTTAACAAGATCGTAAAAAAGCAAGAGGTATTGTAATCAATTCTAAAAATCAACACAGCCAAGGCATGAAAGTCATTCAAGTATAATTATTTACTAACAAAAGTTTCCAAAAATTAATAGTTTACTTTTTGAATTATTTGATCTTAGAAAGTAACCGTTTACATTTTGGTAATAAAACAACATTGTAAGAAGTAGTTTCACATTTTGAAAAGAGAAGCTATTTAGTTTTGAAGATGACAGTAAAAAAATAATTTCAAAAATTTTGCTAATACGGCATTTTAATTTTTAAAGGACTATTTCCCATTTCTTTGCAAAAAATTTGCGCTTTATCACAAATAGTAATTTTGATATAAACAATTACTGTATGAAAAGTAAATAAATGTGCAATGGTAATTAAAAAAGTTAACCAGAAAACTTCTTTTCGATTGAATATATAGTAACATTACAAAGAAATATATTTTTTAATTTTTCTTAGCAGTTATTCAAAACAAAATATAAAAAACTAGCGGGCGCAGCCCGCTACGTTGTTAGCGTGCCTTAAAGGTTAAGGGGGGCTGCGCCCCCCACAATTTTTATTAAATTCGTTTTTTTATTTAAAGCCTTCACCCAGCCACCACAAATAAATAATTCTGCACAACAATGGGTTTAAAATAAATAAATATTTGATCACTTTTTCTCATGAAAGTAGATTGTTAGTAATGAATCCATAATAAATTGCAATATACGTGTGTATGTTAAGATAATTTGGTAAAGTGCGAACTTAGGTAGATAGACCCGTAAGTAGTTTTGTTCATTTGTGTTTTGAATGAAATTAAATAACGTAAAGCAGGGTTGGAAAGCATTTTATAATATTAAAAATAGAGGGCACAGCCCGCTACGTTGTTAGCATGTCTTAAGTTTTTTTTTTAATTCCAGTTTATGTAAAGGTAGACCTGGCAATTCAAGTAAATTCACAAATTCAGTTGGAAAATTTACTGCGTCGGTTTCTTCCACCGGTGCTTCGTTACATGAAGTTTAAATATCGGAATATATAAGTTCCATTCCTTTTCTAAGGTTTTTTCTCTTTTAGAAAATTTGTTTAACTTTTTGGAGAGTAAGTTTCAATGCTACATAAGTTTCATATTCCGTGGATAGTGTTTGAACAGGTAATTCCCTCTTCCAATCCATTTGCATTCTCTATAATTTCAATTCTACTCGTTCAACGTTTATATCCATTTCATTCCACTTGTGTAGTGTTTCATTCCACTCGTTTCCTATTTAGTTTCTTAATTTTAGTGTTTCATATACACTTGTTCTTTAAGTTTTAGGTTTCTAGCTAAAGACGCAGACGTTAAGGGGGGGGGGGGCAATTTTCCCCTTTTGAACCACAATTTTTACCACGTTCCTGTCCAAAGTCCTAGAAATGCCTTGTCGATAAGTTAGCCCATAATCCAAGGAAAACATATTATATATTACAGGTTTCTAGCCGAAGGGTTCGGTTAGGCCATCAAGGGGGAGAATTATTCCATTTTTACCCCTACCGGTAGGAATTTCCAAAAATTCCGTCTTAGAGGACGTCTGCGTTGGAGGAGGAACCTACTACATACATAATTTTAGGTCTCTATATCCAGCAGTTTGGCCAGGCCGTCAAGGGGGAAGTTTTTTCCCTTTTTACCCCTCCCGGTATGAATTTCCAAAAATACCATCTTAGGGGACGTCAACGTTGGAGAAGGAACCCAAATACCGAATTTAAGCTCCCTTGTTCCAGCAGTTTGGCCAGGCCGTTAAGGGGGAGACTTTTCCTGTTTTTGACCCTACCTGTAGAAATTTCCAAAAATCTCATCTTAGCGGATGTCTACAATAGAGGAGGAACTTTAATACCAAATTTCAACTTCCTACCTCCAGCGGTTTGGGCAGGCCTTTAAGCGGCACTTTTCGCTTCATTAATCCCCATTTTTGCAATGTCCCTGTCCAAAAAGCACCTTTCCGGTCCAAAAAGCCCATACTCCAAGTAACATATGTTTTACATTTCAGGTTTCTAGCCAACTTTTACTATTTGTGCCCCTCTCGGTAGGAATTTCCGAAAATCCATCGTCAGGGAATTTCAGCTTCCTAGTTCCAGCAGTTTGAGCAGGCTGTCAAGGGAGACACTTTTTCTTTTTTTGTCCCTCCCGGTTGGAATTAGGCTGGAAGAGGAACCTAAGTACCGAATTTCAGCTTCCTAGTTGCAGCAGTTTGGACAGGTCGTTAAGGGGCAACTTTCCCTTTTTGAGCCCCCATTTTATAACGACCCTGTCCAAAATTCAAAAAAGTATCTTTCTAATAAGTTAGCCCTTACTCCAGGGACCCACATTTTAATCTTCAGGTTTCTAGCCGAAGGGGTTTTTACCGGCCCCCAAGGTGAGGCTTTTCTTCTTTTTGCCCCTCCCTTTAGGAATTTACAAAAATTCCATCTTCGCGGCTATCTGCGATGGATGAGGAACAAATTTCAACTGCATTGCCTAAGCGGTTTGGGCAGGCCGTTATTGGGGACATTTTCCCCTTTCAGCCACCATTTTTACTATGTTGCTGTTCCAAAATAGAAAAATTACGTTGCCGGTGAGTTAGTCCTACTCCAAGGAATACATATTTAAAATTTTAGGTTGGCCAAAAGGGATTGGGCAAGCCGTCAGGAGGAGCCTTTTTCTTTATTTCCCCTCCCGATAGGAATTTCAAAAATTCCGTCTAAGCGGACGCCTACACAGAAGGAGGAACTCACATACCGAGTTTCCTTTTGGGATATCCTGTAGGGAATTCCAAAAATACAAACTTAGTCGATGTCTACTACAGTGGAGGAACCTTTATACCAAATTTCAACTTCTTACCTCCAGTGGTTTGGGCAGGCACTTTTCCAATTTGTGAGACTGTTTATGTGGAGACTTTGTGCCGTTCCGGTAGGAATTTCCAAAAATCCCGTCTTAGCGCACGTCTATGCCGAATATCAAGAAACCTTGTCTTAGTGGAGATATCCGTGGGGGAGGGAAAAAAGTAGTTTTTTTGAAATTATATATTATTTTAATGGTACTTTTTGGAAAAACGAAATTTTTTGGAAAAAGATACTTTGTTTTTACAAAGTACTTTATTTGTACTTTTTTTGGAAAAGGTATTTTTTTAATAAGGTGTTTTTTTTGGAAAAATTTATGTTTTTTGGAAAAAGGTACTTTTTTTGGAAAAGGTACTTCTTTTGGAAAAGGAACAATTTTTTAGAAAAAGGTACTTTTTTTTGGGAAAAGGTACTTTTTTTTGGAAAAGGTACTTTTTTTGAAAAAGGTATTTTTTTGATAAAATGTATGTTTTTTGGGAAAAGGAAAATTTTTTTAGAAAAAGGTACTTTTTTTGGGAAAAGGTACTTTTTCTTGGAAAAGGTATTTTTTTTGGAAAAAGGTACTTTTTTTTGGAAAAAGGTACTTTTTTCGGAAAAAGTTACTTTTTTCGGAAAAATATACTTTTTTCGGAAAAAGGTACTTTTTTGGAAAAAGGTACTTTTTTGGAAAAAGGTACTTTTTTTTAAAAAAGGTACTTTTTTTAAAAAAGGTACTTCTTTTTGGAAAAATGTACTTTTTTTAGAAAAAGGTACTTTTTTGGAAAAAGGAATTTTTTTTGGAAAAAGGTACTTTTTTTGGAAAAAGGTACTTTTTTTGGAAAAGGTATTTTTTTTTAATAAGGTGTTTTTTTTGGAAAAATGTATGTTTTTTGGAAAAAGGTAATTTTTTTTGAAAAGGTACTTTTTTTTGGAAAAGGTTCATTTTTTTAGAAAAAGGTACATTTTTTGGTAAAAGGTACTTTTTTTTAAAAAAAGTACTTTTTTTAAAAAAGGTACTTCTTTTTGGAAAAATGTACTTTTTTTAGAAAAAGGTACTTTTTTGGAAAAAGGAATTTTTTTTGGAAAAAGGTACTTTTTTTGGAAAAATGTACTTTTTTTGGAAAAAGGTATTTTTTTTTGGAAAAAGGTACTTTTTTTGGAAAAAGGTAGGAACATTTTTTTAGAAAAAGGTACTTTTTTTTGGGAAAAGGTACTTTTTTTTGGAAAAGGTACTTTTTTTTGAGAAAGGTATTTTTTTGAAAAAATTTACGTTTTTTGGGGAAAGGAAAATTTTTTTAGAAAAAGGTACTTTTTTTGGGAAAAGGTATTTTTTTTTGGAAAAGGTACTTTTTTTTTGAAAAAGGTACTTTTTTTGGACAAAGGTACTTTTTTTGGAAAAAGGTATTTTTTTTGGAAAAAGGTACTTTTTTTGGAAAAGGTATTTTTTTTAAAAGGTGTTTTTTTTTAGAAAAATGTATGTTTTTTGGAAAAAGGTACTTTTTTTGGAAAAGGTACTTCTTTTCGAAAAGGTACTTCTTTTGGAAAAGGAACATTGTTTTAGAAAAAGGTACTTTTTTTTGGGAAAAGGTACTTTTTTTTGGAAAAGGTACTTTTTTTGAAAAAGGTATTTTTTTTTGAAAAAATGTATGTTTTTGGGGAAAAGGAACATTTTTTTAGAAAAAGGTACTTTTTTTGGGAAAAGGTACTGTTTTTTGGAAAAGGTACTTTTTTTTGAAAAAGGTACTTTTTTTTGGAAAAGGTACTTTTTTTTGGAAAAAGGTACTTTTTTTGGAAAAAGGTACTTTTTTTGGAAAAGGTACTTTTTTTTTGGGAAAAGGTAAATTTTTTTAGAAAAAGGTACATTTTTTGGAAAAAGGTACTTTTTTAAAAAGGTACTTTTTTTAAAAAAGGTACTTTTTTTTTGGAAAAAGGTACTTTTTTGGAAAAAGGAATTTTTTTTGGAAAAAGGTACTTTTTTTGGAAAAAGGTACTTTTTTTGGAAAAAGGTACTTTTTTCGGGAAAAGGTACTTTTTTCGGAAAAAGGTACTTTTTTCGGAAAAAGGTACTTTTTTTTGGAAAAAGGTACTTTTTTCCGAAAAAGGTACTTTTTTGGAAAAAGGAATTTTTTTTGGAAAAAGGTACTTTTTTTGGAAAAAGGTACTTTTTTTTGGAAAAAGGTACTTTTTTCGGAAAAAGGTACTTTTTTCGGAAAAAGGTACTTTTTTCGGAAAAAGGTACTTTTTTCGGAAAAAGGTACTTTTTTGGAAAAAGGTACTTTTTTTGGAAAAGGTACTTCTTTTGGAAAAGGAACAATTTTTTAGAAAAAGGTACTTTTTTTTGGGAAAAGGTACTTTTTTTTGGAAAAGGTACTTTTTTTGAAAAAGGTATTTTTTTGATAAAATGTATGTTTTTTGGGAAAAGGAAAATTTTTTTAGAAAAAGTACTTTTTTTGGGAAAAGGTACTTTTTCTTGGAAAAGGTATTTTTTTTGGAAAAAGGTACTTTTTTTTGGAAAAAGGTACTTTTTTCGGAAAAAGTTACTTTTTTCGGAAAAATATACTTTTTTCGGAAAAAGGTACTTTTTTGGAAAAAGGTACTTTTTTTTAAAAAAGGTACTTTTTTTAAAAAAGGTACTTCTTTTTGGAAAAATGTACTTTTTTTAGAAAAAGGTACTTTTTTGGAAAAAGGAATTTTTTTTGGAAAAAGGTACTTTTTTTGGAAAAAGGTACTTTTTTTGGAAAAGGTATTTTTTTTTAATAAGGTGTTTTTTTTGGAAAAATGTATGTTTTTTGGAAAAAGGTAATTTTTTTTGAAAAGGTACTTTTTTTTGGAAAAGGTTCATTTTTTTAGAAAAAGGTACATTTTTTGGTAAAAGGTACTTTTTTTTAAAAAAAGTACTTTTTTTAAAAAAGGTACTTCTTTTTGGAAAAATGTACTTTTTTTAGAAAAAGGTACTTTTTTGGAAAAAGGAATTTTTTTTGGAAAAAGGTACTTTTTTTGGAAAAATGTACTTTTTTTGGAAAAAGGTATTTTTTTTTGGAAAAAGGTACTTTTTTTGGAAAAAGGTAGGAACATTTTTTTAGAAAAAGGTACTTTTTTTTGGGAAAAGGTACTTTTTTTTGGAAAAGGTACTTTTTTTTGAGAAAGGTATTTTTTTGAAAAAATTTACGTTTTTTGGGGAAAGGAAAATTTTTTTAGAAAAAGGTACTTTTTTTGGGAAAAGGTACTTTTTTTTGGAAAAGGTACTTTTTTTTTGAAAAAGGTACTTTTTTTGGACAAAGGTACTTTTTTTGGAAAAAGGTATTTTTTTTGGAAAAAGGTACTTTTTTTGGAAAAGGTATTTTTTTTAAAAGGTGTTTTTTTTTAGAAAAATGTATGTTTTTTGGAAAAAGGTACTTTTTTTGGAAAAGGTACTTCTTTTCGAAAAGGTACTTCTTTTGGAAAAGGAACATTGTTTTAGAAAAAGGTACTTTTTTTTGGGAAAAGGTACTTTTTTTTGGAAAAGGTACTTTTTTTGAAAAAGGTATTTTTTTTTGAAAAAATGTATGTTTTTGGGGAAAAGGAACATTTTTTTAGAAAAAGGTACTTTTTTTGGGAAAAGGTACTGTTTTTTGGAAAAGGTACTTTTTTTTGAAAAAGGTACTTTTTTTTGAAAAAGGTACTTTTTTTTGGAAAAGGTACTTTTTTTTGGAAAAAGGTACTTTTTTTGGAAAAAGGTACTTTTTTTGGAAAAGGTACTTTTTTTTTGGGAAAAGGTAAATTTTTTTAGAAAAAGGTACATTTTTTGGAAAAAGGTACTTTTTTAAAAAGGTACTTTTTTAAAAAGGTACTTTTTTTAAAAAAGGTACTTTTTTTTTGGAAAAAGGTACTTTTTTGGAAAAAGGAATTTTTTTTGGAAAAAGGTACTTTTTTTGGAAAAAGGTACTTTTTTTGGAAAAAGGTACTTTTTTCGGGAAAAGGTACTTTTTTTGGAAAAAGGTACTTTTTTTGGAAAAAGGTACTTTTTTTGGAAAAAGGTACTTTTTTTTGAAAAAGGTACTTTTTTTTGAAAAAGGTACTTTTTTTGGAAAAAGGTACTTTTTTTGGAAAAAGGTACTTTTTTTGGAAAAAGGTACTTTTTTTTGGAAAAAGGTACTTTTTTCGGAAAAAGGTACTTTTTTCGGAAAAAGGTACTTTTTTCGGAAAAAGGTACTTTTTTCGGAAAAAGGTACTTTTTTGGAAAAAGGTACTTTTTTTGGAAAAAGGTACTTTTTTTGGAAAAAGGTACTTTTTTGGGAAAAAGGTACTTTTTTTGGGAAAAGGTACTTTTTTTGGGAAAAGGTACTTTTTTGGAAAAAGGTACTTTTTTTGTCCCCTTTTTGCCCCTCCCGATAAGAATTTCCAAAAATGCCGTCTCAACGGACGTCTACACCGGTCGAGGAACCTACATACCAAATTTCAACTTCATAGCTCCAGCAGTTTGAGCAGGCCGTCAAGGGGGAGACCTTTTCTCCTTTTTGCCCGTCCCTGTAAAAATTTCCAAAACTCCCATCTTGGTGGATGTCTACGATAGTGGAGGAACCTTTATACCAAATTTCAACTTCCTACCTCCAGCGGTTTGGGCAGGCCGTCAAGGGGGGCCTTTTTCCCCTTTTTAACCCCCATTTTTACAACGTCCCTGTCCAAAATTCCAGAAAGGATGTATGTATGTTTTTTGGGAAAAGGAAAATTTTTTTAGAAAAAGGTACTTTTTTTGGGAAAAGGTACTTTTTTTCGAAAAGGTACTTTTTTTTGAAAAAGGTACATTTTTTTAGAAAAAGGTACATTTTTTGGAAAAAGGCACTTTTTTTAAAAAAGGTACTTTTTTTTTGAAAAAAGGTACTTTTTTTGGAAAAAGGTACTTTTTTTGGAAAAAGGTACTTTTTTTGGAAAAAGGTACTTTGTTTGGAAAAAGGTACTTTTTTTGGAAAAAGATACTTTTTTTTGGAAAAAGGTACTTTTTTTGGAAAAAGGTACTTTTTTTGGAAAAAGGTACTTTTTTGGAAAAAGGAATTTTTTTTGGAAAAAGGTACTTTTTTTTGAAAATGGTACTTTTTTTGGAAAAAGGTACTTTTTTTGGAAAAAGGTACTTTTTTTGGAAAAAGGTACTTTTTTTGGAAAAAGGTACTTTTTTTGGAAAAACGTACTTTTTTTGGAAAAAGGTACTTTTTTTGGAAAAAGGTACTTTTTTTTGGAAAAAGGTACTTTTTTCGGAAAAAGGTACTTTTTTGGAAAAAGGTACTTTTTTTGGAAAAAGGTACTTTTTTTGGAAAAAGGTACTTTTTTTTGGAAAAAGCTACTTTTTTGGGAAAAAGGTACTTTTTTTGGGAAAAGGTACTTTTTTTGGGAAAAGGTACTTTTTTGGAAAAAGGTACTTTTTTTGTCCCCTTTTTGCCCCTCCCGATAAGAATTTCCAAAAATGCCGTCTCAACGGACGTCTACACCGGTCGAGGAACCTACATACCAAATTTCAACTTCATAGCTCCAGCAGTTTGAGCAGGCCGTCAAGGGGGAGACTTTTTCCCCTTTTTGCCCGTCCCTGTAAAAATTTCCAAAACTCCCATCTTGGTGGATGTCTACGATAGTGGAGGAACCTTTATACCAAATTTCAACTTCCTACCTCCAGCGGTTTGGGCAGGCCGTCAAGGGGGGCCTTTTTCCCCTTTTTAACCCCCATTTTTACAACGTCCCTGTCCAAAATTCCAGAAAGTACTTTCCAGAAAAGTTAGCCCATACTCCAACGAACACATACCTTAAATTTCAACTTTCTAGCCAAAGGGGTTTTGGCAGGCCGCTAAGGGGGAGACTTTTCCCCTTTTTTCCCGTTCCGGTAGGAATTTCCAAAAATCCCGTCTTAGCGGACGTCTACGCCGAAAGAGGAACCTACATACCAAATTTCAACTTCCTAGCTTCAGCGGTTTGGGCTGGGCGATGTTGAGTCAGTCAGTCAGTCACGTTATTCTTTTATATATAGAGATTACTAAAATTTCTTTTAAGTTATTATATTGACAATTAAATTAAAAGGAAAATCTATTGTCTTTTGCGATTTTGTCACTTAATTTATTAATTTTAATTTATTACTTTGGATTTTGCAAAACGTTCAAAACAAATCTTTTGGCAAAGTAGTTTAAAAAAGGCCAGCAAAATCCTATATTTTTTCATTTCATACACTCAAAAAAAAAAAAATCAGTAAAGTCAGCAAAAAATGTTGCTGTGTCGGCAAATTTTTTGTCAGGAGCGTGCTTTCAAAAAAATTGGTAATTTCAGCAAAAGGTTTGCTGAAACTCAGCAAGCTGATTTTTACCAAAAATAGTTATCTCAGCCTAAGTTTTGCTAACACAAATGAAAAAAATCCTTGCTAAAATCACTAAATTTTTTGCTGAATGTTAGTAGGCTGAAAAAAACTCCAAAAACTTGTACCGAAATTTTACTTTAGTTAATTTATTTGCTGAAAATTTAAATATAGAAATTGTGTAGAGTTGTTTTTTTTTAATTACCATTTCCGTTGTATGTAAAGGGTTGTTCAACATGGACGCTACAAAAGTAGAAAGACAGGGACAGCAAACGACGCCATATTTTTTGCCGCTCTTTTGACATTTCTCTTCAGTAAGGTTTGCCATTTCATGATGGAAAGATATACGAGCCAACAACGAGTCGAAATTATTAAAATTTACTACCGAAATTCGGAGTCAGTGGCCTCAACGTTAAGAGCGCTACGTCTAATTTATGGTCGTCATAATCGTCCTAGCAGATCAACAATTGAGCGTCATGGTCTATGCCAACAATCCAGCGACGATTGGTGAACTTCGTACGAATATCGAACGTGAAATTGCAGCAATATCGGCCGATTTATGCTTGAAAACCGTCGAAAATTGGGTTCAGCGTCTGGACTTCTGCAATCGTGCCCATGGTGGCCATGCAAAAGAGATCGATTTCCATACATAATGGCATCGAACGTACTTCCACAGGAATAAAGAATTTCATTGATATCCAAAACCGTTTTTGTTTTATTTAAACTTTTTTACTTTTGTAGCGCTCTTATTGAAAAACCCTATACTACATCCAGACAAGCTGCGACATCTACATCTTGTTTATCTGATTGTCGTCCACGCTATAAATGCGGTTATCAGCACAATTTTTGTAGCAAAATAAATTAGTAAAACATTAGTTCAAAATTAGTTTAGTGCTAAAAAAATATAACAAAAATTTTTGCTGAAAACGGAATTTCAGCAAAAAAATTGCTGAAAAGTAGTACACTACTAAATTATTTTTTTGAGTGCCCGTGAAAAAACGATTAGATTTGATAAAGTTAGTTTTGATCCAATTGTATCTATTCATATTAAAGATTGAATAACAGCGTCTAAAATTAAATATGAATTTATCTGCGATTCCGATTTTCAAAATTTTCTTATCCGTTGCCTTATATAATCATATCCTAAAAAATCTTTTCTCTTATATCATTTTATATGCCATATACAAATACATATACTTGATCAAATTATATCTCGTTGAAGATACATTTTTATATTGATTCGAACAACACTTTATAAAACTAAATGTGACCCAAAAATATTTTAGATAAAATTATTTTACTATCTCGAATCGAAAAAATGTATGTGGATTTAAATACAATTATATACTTACCCGAGTAAAAAAAATTGATTTCGCGCAATATCTAATTATATCCCATTTGATATTGTTTAAGATCTGCTGTAATATCTAGCTGATCCAATTAGAGCTCAAAATTGGGTGTATCCAATCATATCGTATTAGATCCCATTGTATATATGGGGATAAACTAAGATCAAGTTATATCTCAAAATTGGGAGGTCCAGTGATATCTTTGGGGATAAACCTAGATCTATTTTGATCCGAAAATTGGCGGATCCAGCTATATATTTGCGGATATTTTTAGATCTAATTTGATCCGAAAAATGGCGGATCCAATTAGATCCAGCTATATATTTGGGGATAAACTTAGATCTAATTTGATCTCAATTTTGGCAGATCAAATTAGATCCAGCAACATATTTGTGGATAAACGTAGATCTAATTTGATCCGAAAAAGTGGCAGATCGAATTAGATCTAGCTATATATTTGGGGATAAACTTAGATCTAATTTGATCCGAAAAATGGCACATCGAATTAAATCGAGCAATATATTTGTGGATTAACTTAGATCTAAATTGATCCGAAAAATGGCAGATCGAATTAGATCCAGCAATATATTTGTGGATAAACTTAGATATAAATTGATCTGAAAAATGGCAGATCAAATTAGATCTAGCAATATATTTGGGGATAAACTTAGATCTAATTTGATCTCAATTTTGGCAGATCAAATTAGATCCCGCCATATATTTGTGGATAAACGTATATCTAATTTGATCCGAAAAAGTGGCAGATCGAATTAGATGTAGCTATATATTTGCGGATAAACTTAGATCTAATTTGATCCAGAAAATGGCTCATCGAATTAGATCTAGCAATATATTTGCGGATAAACTTAGATCTAATTTGATCCAAAAAATGGCACATCGAATTAGATCCAGCAATATATTTGTGGATAAACTTAGATATAAATTGATCTGAAAAATGGCAGATCAAATTAGGTCCAGCAATATATTTGGGGATTAAGTAAGATCTAAATTTATCCAAAAAATTACAGATAAAATTAGATCCAGTAATATACCTCGGGATTGCGTAAGAGCTTAACTTTTCCGATAAATTGCAGATCGAATTAAATCCAGTGATATATTTGGGGATTTGGTAGGATCTTAATTTATCCCATAAATTGCAGATCGAATTAGAAACAGCAATATATTTGAAGATTGACATCTAAAACTATCCAGAAAAATGACAGCTAAAATTAGATCCCGCATTATATTTGGGTACTACGTAAGATCTCCATTTATTTGGGATTAAATAAGATCCCAGACAGATATTGACAATAGTTCAAAAAATATTACAAAGGAAGAGCACTGATTTTATAAAAATTACAATATTTTGTTAAAATAAGGTTTAAACTCAGAAGGTCTCGAGTTCGATACCTTTCACGGCTATGCATTTTTTTTATAAAAATGCTCATTCTCCTTGCTGGTCTTATCGAAATTTTTTCAATAATTTTTATTCTTTGTAATTTACTTGTAAAAATTGTATCATCTTTCTTTGATTTGAAAATAATTTAAACAGAAAGTGATATTAATTTATGATCTTGAGTCAAACTAAAATAACATTTATTTACTTAAAAATAACAGATCAACTAAAAACATTTCCCCCATTCAAAAGAATTTCTTTTTATAAAATTATAATTTTATTTTCTATAAATGTTTTTATAAAATTATATTTTTTTTATTAAATTGATTTTTTTTTTAAAAATAATTTTATTTACATATTTTTAACGCTCTACACCATTTCCAATTGTATCAATTGTTTTTAATATTTATCAATTGTATTTCAGAAATAATCAATTGAATTTCAGTTTTATCAATTGTATTTCAGAAATAATCAATTGAATTTCAGTTTTATCAATTGTATTTCAGAACTTATCAATTATTTTTCAGATTTATGAATTGTATTTCAGAACTAGTCAATTGAATTTCAGTTTTATCAATTGTATTTCAGAAATTATTAATTGTATTTCCGAAATTCACAACTGTATTTCAGAAATTATCAAACTGTATTTCGGAAATTATCAATTGTATTTCAGAAATTATGAAATGTAATTTAGAAATTTTTCTCTATTAACTATGATAAAGCATCAACAAGTTCTGAAATAGATTTGATTATTTCTGAAATACAATTAATAAATTTCTGAAATACATTCCATAATTTCTAAAATACATTTAAAATTTCTGAAATACAATTAATAGCTTCTGAAATACAGTTAATATTGTAGTTGCTGATGAGTTACCATATATGATGGCACCATATATGACAATATATTGTTTAAATAGCACCAATATGGAGCTTTATATGGTAATATATAACTTAGATTCATCCATATACCATTTGATCGGAAAAATGGGCCGATAAAATTGTATCAGTTCTTATTTGTAGCAGTTGTTATCTAATTGAATCAGTTAAGATCTGACCTGATTAAATTATGTGTTAATCAGATGAAATTGTATCAGATTTTTGACCTGATACAATTTTATTGGTTTATATTACATGGTATCAGTTTAGGTCCAAATAGATATATTTGTATACAAAATTATATAGTTATATCCCAATTTTGACCTGATATCAGTTTAAAACTTTGATACAATTGTATAAGGTAAAGGTCGGATATAATTATATTTTATTTATATAAAATTGAACCAATTACGATCAAACCGATAAAATTGTATCAGATCAAAAATCTGATAGAATTTCATCTGATTAACACATAATTGAATCAGGTCAGATCTAAACTGATACATTTAGATAAAAATTGATAAACAATTGATAAAAATATATCGGGCCATTCTTCGGATGAAACTGTATATTTATACAGATATAACTTAATCACATATATGACTATATGTAACTATTTTTCCTCGGGTTATTTAAATGATACGATATATCAAAGTATATGGTACTATATATGGTAGCATATATTATCATATCTGCATCTGTATTAAAAATGTCGTTCATGAGGTACCATATATGAGCATATATTGTTGAAGTGGCACCATATATGACAATATATGGTTTAAATGGCACCAAATATGTTAATATCCCGAGTAAAAAAAATTGATCTCGCGCAATATCTAATTATATCCAATTTGATATTGTTTAAGATCTGCTGTAATATCTAGCTGATCCAATTAGATCTCAAAATTGGGTGTATCCAATCATATCGTATTAGATCCCATTGTATATATGGGGATAAACTAAGATCAAGTTATATCTCAAAATTGGGAGGTCCAGTGATATCTTTGGGGATAAACCTAGATCTATTTTGATCCGAAAATTGGCGGATCCAGCTATATATTTGCGGATATTTTTAGATCTAATTTGATCCGAAAAATGGCGGATCCAATTAGATCTAGCTATATATTTGGGGATAAACTTAGATCTAATTTGATCTCAATTTTGGCAGATCAAATTAGATCCCGCAATATATTTGTGGATAAACGTATATCTAATTTGATCCGAAAAAGTGGCAGATCGAATTAGATGTAGCTATATATTTGGGGATAAACTTAGATCTAATTTGATCCAAAAAATGGCACATCGAATTAGATCCAGCAATATATTTGTGGATAAACTTAGATCTAATTTGATCCGAAAAAGTGGCAGATCGAATTAGATCCAGCAATATATTTAGGGATAAATATAGATCTAATTTGATCTCAATTTTGGCAGATCTAATTAGATCTAGCAGTATATTTGTGGATAAACTTAGATCTAATTTGATCCGAAAAATGGAAGATCGAATTAGATCCAGCAATATATTTGGGGATTAAGTAAGATCTAAATTTATCCAAAAAATTACAGATAAAATTAGATCCAGTAATATACTTCGGGATTGCGTAAGATCTTAACTTTTCCGATAAATTGCAGATCGAATTAAATCCAGTGATATATTTGGGGATTTGGTAGGATCTTAATTTATCCCATAAATTGCAGATCGAATTAGAAACAGCAATATATTTGGAGATTGACATCTAGAACTATCCAGAAAAATGACAGCTAAAATTAGATCCCGCATTATATTTGGGTACTACGTAAGATCTCCATTTATTTGGGATTAAATAAGATCCCAGACAGATATTGACAATAGTTCAAAAAATAATACAGTGGAAGATCACTGATTTTATAAAAATTAAAATATTTTGTTTAAATAAGGTTTAAAATCAGAAGATCTCGAGTTCGATACCTTTCACGGCTATGCATTTTTTTTATAAAAATGCGCATTCTCCTTGCTGGTCTTATCGAAATTTTTTCAATAATTTTTATTCTTTGTAATTTACTTGTAAAAATTGTATCATCTTTCTGTGATTTGAAAATAATTTAAACAGAAAGTGATATTAATTTATGATCTTGAGTCAAACTAAAATAACATTCATTTACTTAAGAATAACAGATCAACTAAAAACATTTCCCCCATTCAAAAGAATTTCTTTTTATAAAATTATAATTTTATTTTCTGTAAATGTTTTTATAAAATTATATTTTTTTTATTAAATGGAATTTTTTTTAAAAAATAATTTTATTTACATATTTTTAACGCTCTACACCATTTCCAATTGTATCAATTGTTTTTAAAATTTATCAATTGTATTTCAGAAATAATCAATTGAATTTCCGTTTTATCAATTGTATTTCAGAACTTATCAATTATTTTTCAGATTTATGAATTTATTTCAGAACTAGTCAATTGAATTTCAGTTTTATCAATTGTATTTCAGAAATTATTAATTGTATTTCCGAAATTCACAACTGTATTTCAGAAATTATCAAACTGTATTTCAGAAATTATCAATTGTATTTCAGAAATTATGAAATGTAATTTAGAAATTTTTCTCTATTAACTATGATAAACCATCAACAAGTTCTGAAATAGATTTGATTATTTCTGAAATACAATTAATAAATTTCTGAAATACATTCCATAATTTCTAAAATACATTTAAAATTTCTGAAATACATTTAATAGCTTCTGAAATACAGTTAATATTGTAGTTGCTGATGAGTTACCATATATGATGGCACCATATATGACAATATATTGTTTAAATGGCACCACTATGGAGCTTTATATGGTAATATATAACTTCCCAGCAAAATCTTTCATTACCAAATAAGTGGTTATATAATAGAAATTCATAGCTCCGCACAACTTATTTTTTGGCGTCTAAACTCATTATTTTTGTTTGGCGTGGTCGTTTTTATAAGTAGTCACGCTTACCCGCTCGCTTACGAAAAAATGAGAAGTAAGTAGTTATGAGATTCTGAATAATAAGTGGTTACAAACATGCTTACAAAAAGTTGAATTATAAGTGGTTATCCGACTGCTTACTTGATGCTTCAGGAAATACATTCAGAGAAATTAAAGTTTTTGCTAGAATGTAATTTTAGACCTAGTCATAAAAATTTTAACACAAAACATATTTACATGTAATAAATATAAATGTATAAAATTTTACTTTGTAAAAAGTACTTATTTAAACTATTGCGAGTAAGTCATTATTTTATATTTAAAAGCAATGACTACAATAGGCCGTTATTAGGAAGTCATTATTTTATATTGCAAAATAATGCAAAAGGTAATGATATATCATTATTGGTAATGCAGACAGCAATGAGGTGTCATTACCAATATTTTGCTGGGTTAGATTCATCCATATACCATTTGATCCGAAAAATGGCCCGATAAAATTGTATCAGTTCTTATTTGTATCAGTTGTTATCTAATTGCATCAGTTTAGATCTGACCTGATTAAATTATGTGTTAATCAGATGAAATTGTATCAGATTTTTGACCTGATACAATTTTATTGGTTTATATTACATGGTATCAGTTTATGTCCAAATAGATATATTTGTTTACAAAATTATATAGTTATATCCCAATTTTGACCTGATATCAGTTTAAAACTTTGATACAATTGTATAAGGTAAATGTCGGATACAATTATATTTTATTTATGTAAAATTGAACCAATTACGATCAAACCGATAGAATTGTATCAGGTCAAAAATCTGATACAATTTCATCTGATTAACATATAATTTAATCAGGTCAGATCTAAACTGTTACATTTAGATAAAAATTGATAAACAATTGATAAAAATATATCGGGCCATTCTTCGGATGAAACTATATATACAGATATAACTTAATCACATATATGACTATATGTAACTATTTTTCCTCGGGTTGTTTAAATGATACGATATATCAAAGTATATGGTACTATATATGGTAGCATATATTATCATATCTGCATCTGTATTAAAAATGTCGTTCATCAGGTACCATATATGAGCATATATTGTTGAAATGGCACCATATATGACAATATATGGTTTAAATGGCACCAAATATGATAACCCGAGTAAAAAAAAATTATATATAATCATATGTGGCATATATTACAATATATAATTAGACATGTGGTTATGTATATCCATATATAATTATATATGAGGTTTTTTCCGAAAAATTTTCCTTATATTATGCCATATATAATTTCATCTAATTAGATATCGGCCTTCATAATATTAGATATGTCATATATAATTATATATTACATAACATGGTTGATCTTATTGCATATATAGTTATATATAGAACTATATCTTAATATATATGGTGGCATTTTAGCAATATATAATTATATATGGTATCATTTAAGCAATATATAATTATATATGGTGACAGTTAAACTAGATATATGGTGCCATTTAAACAATATATTGTCATATATGGTACCTCATAAACCAAATCTTTAATTCAGTTCCAGATATGATAATATATGGTACTATATATAGTGCGATATATATTTATATATGGTGTTATTTAAGCTATATATTATCATATATGGTGCCATTCAAACCATATATTATCATATATGGTACCATTTAAACCATATATTATCATATATGGTGCAATTTCAACAATATATGCCCATATATGGTACCTCATGAACAATATTTTTAATACAGTTCCACATATGATAATATATGCTACCATATATAGTGCCATATATATTTATATATGGTGTTATTTAAGCAATATATTACCATATATGGTGCCATTTAAACCATATATTGTCATATATGGTGCCATTTCAACAATATATGCTCATATATGGTACCTGATGAACGACATTTTTAATACAGATGCAGATATGATAATATATGCTACCATATATAGTCCCATATATATTGACATATGGTGTCATTTAAACAATATTAATATATAGACATATATGGTATCATTTAAACAATATATTGTCATATATGGCACAATTTAAACAATATATGGTCAAATTTGGTACCACAACAACATTTTGAATACAATTCTATATATGGTTTAATTTGAATAATGTAAAACTGTATGGCGCTATAAAAAATATTATCAGATATCCCGAGTAAAAAAAATTGATCTCGCGCAATATCTAATTATATCCAATTTGATATTGTTTAAGATCTGCTGTAATATCTAGCTGATCCAATTAGATCTCAAAATTGGGTGTATCCAATCATATCGTATTAGATCCCATTGTATATATGGGGATAAACTAAGATCAAGTTATATCTCAAAATTGGGAGGTCCAGTGATATCTTTGGGGATAAACCTAGATCTATTTTGATCCGAAAATTGGCGGATCCAGCTATATATTTGCGGATATTTTTAGATCTAATTTGATCCGAAAAATGGCGGATCCAATTAGATCCAGCTATATATTTGGGGATAAACTTAGATCTAATTTGATCTCAATTTTGGCAGATCAAATTGGATCCCGCAATATATTTGTGGATAAACGTATATCTAATTTGATCCGAAAAAGTGGCAGATCGAATTAGATGTAGCTATATATTTGGTGATAAACTTAGATCTAATTTGATCCAAAAAATGGCACATCTAATTAGATCCAGCAATATATTTGTGGATAAACTTAGATATACATTGATCTGAAAAATGGCAGATCAAATTAGATCCAGCAATATATTTGTGGATTAACTTAGATCTAAATTTATCCAAAAAATGGCAGATCGAATTAGATCCAGCAATATATTTGTGGATAAACTTGGATATAAACTGAATAGAAAATTGGCAGATCAAATTAGATCCAGCAATATATTTGTGGATTAACTTAGATCTAAATTTATCCAAAAAATGGCAGATCGAATTAGATCCAGCAATATATTTAGGGATAAACATAGATCTAATTTGATCTCAATTTTGGCAGATCTAATTAGCAATATATTTGTGGATAAACTTAGATCTAATTTGATCCGAAAAAGTGGCAATATATTTGTGGATAAACTTATATCTAATTTGATCCGAAAAATGGAAGATCGAATTAGATCCAGAAATATATTTGGGGATTAAGTAAGATCTAAATTTATCCGAAAAATGGCAGATCGAATTAGATCCAGCTATATATTTGTGGATAAACTTAGATCTAATTTGATCCGAAAAATGGAAGATCGAATTAGATCCAGAAATATATTTGGGGATTAAGTAAGATCTAAATTTATCCAAAAAATTATAGATAAAATTAGATCCAGTAATAACTTCGGGATTGCGTAAGATCTTAGTTTTCCGATAAATTGCAGATCGAATTAAATCCAGTGATATATTTGGGGATTTGGTAGGATCTTAATTTATCCCATAAATTGCAGATCGAATTAGAAACAGCAATATATTTGGAGATTGACATCTGAAACTATCCAGAAAAATGACAGCTAAAATTAGATCCCGCATTATATTTGGGTACTACGTAAGATCTCCATTTATTTGGGATTAAATAAGATCCCAGACAGATATTGACAATAGTTCAAAAAATAATACACTGGAAGAGCACTGATTTTATAAAAATTACAATATTTTGTTAAAATAAGGTTTAAACTCAGAAGGTCTCGAGTTCGATACCTTTCACGGCTATGCATTTTTTTTATAAAAATGCGCATTCTCCTTGCTGGTCTGATCGAAATTTTTTCAATAATTTTTATTCTTTGTAATTTACTTGTAAAAATTGTATCATCTTTCTTTGATTTGAAAATAATTTAAACAGAAAGTGATATTAATTTATGATCTTGAGTCAAACTAAAATAACATTCATTTACTTAAAAATAACAGATCAACTAAAAACATTTCTCCCATTCAAAAGAATTTCTTTTTATAAAGTTATAATTTTATTTTCTATAAATGTTTTTATAAAATTATATTTTTTTTTTATTAAATTGAATATTTTTTAAAAATAATTTTATTTACATATTTTTAACGCTCTACACCATTTCCAATTGTGTCAATTGTTTTTAAGATTTATCAATTGTATTTCAGAAATAATCAATTGAATTTCAGTTTTATCAATTGTATTTCAGAACTTATCAATTATTTTTCAGATTTATGAATTGTATTTCAGAACTAGTCAATTGAATTTCAGTTTTATCAATTGTATTTCAGAAATTAATTGTATTTCTGAAATTCACAACTGTATTTCAGAAATTATCAAACTGTATTTCAGAAATTATCAATTGTATTTCAGAAATTATGAAATGTAATTTAGAAATTTTTCTCTATTAACTATGATAAACCATCAACAAGTTCTGAAATAGATTTGATTATTTCTGAAATACAATTAATAAATTTCTGAAATACATTCCATAATTTCTAAAATACATTTAAAATTTCTGAAATACAATTAATAGCATCTGAAATACAGTTATATTGTAGTTGCTGATGAGTTACCATATATGATGGCACCATATATGACAATATATTGTTTAAATAGCACCAATATGGAGCTTTATATGGTAATATATAACTTAGATTCATCCATATACCATTTGATCCGAAAAATGGCCCGATAAAATTGTATCAGTTCTTATTTGTATCAGTTGTTATCTAATTACATCAGTTTAGATCTGACCTGATTAAATTATGTGTTAATCAGATGAAATTGTATCAGATTTTTGACCTGATACAATTTTATTGGTTTATATTACATGGTATCAGTTTAGGTCCAAATAGATATATTTGTATACACAATTATATAGTTATATCTCAATTTTGACCTGATATCAGTTTAAAACTTAGATACAATTGTATAAGGTAAATATCGGATACAATTATATTTTATTTATATAAAATTTAACCAATTACGATCAAACCGATAAAATTGTATCAGGTCAAAAATCTGATACAATTTCATCTGATTAACACATATTTTAATCAGGTCAGATCTAAACTGATACATTTAGATAAAAATTGATAAACAATTTATAAAAATATATCGGGCCATTCTTCGGATGAAACTGTATATTTATACAGATATAACTTATGTAACTATTTTTCCTCGGGTTGTTTAAATGATACGATATATCAAAGTATATGGTACTACATATAGTAGCATATATTATCATATCTGGAACTGTATTGAAAATGTTATTCATGCGGTCCCATATATGAGCATATATTGTTTAAATGGCACCATATATAATAATATATGGTTTAAATGGCACCATATATGGTAATATATTGCTTAAATAACACCATACATAAATATATATGGCACTATACATATTTTCTTATATTATCATATCTGGAACTGTATTAAAAATGTTGTTCATGAGGTACCATATATGAGCATATATTGTTGAAATGGCACCATATAAGATAATATATGGTTTAAATGGCACCATATATGGTAATATATTGCTTAAATAACACCATATATAAATATATATGGGACTATATATGGTAGCATATATTATCATATGTGGAACTGTATTAAAAATATTGTTCATGAGGTACCATATATGGGTATATATTGTTGAAATTGCACCATATATGATAATATATGGTTTAAATGGTACCATATATGATAATATATGGTTTGAATGGCACCATATATGCTAATATATGGTTTGAATGGCACCATATATGATACTATATAGCTTAAATAACACCATATATAAATATATATCGCACTATATATAGTACCATATATTATCATATCTGGAACTGAATTAAAGATTTTGTTTATGAGGTACCATATATGACCATATATTGTTTAAATGGCACCATATATGATAATATCTAGTTTAACTGTCACCATATATAATTATATATTGTTTAAATGATACCATATATAATTATATATTGCTAAAATGCCACCATATATATTAAGATATAGTTCTATATATAACTATATATGCAATAAGATCAACCATGTTATGTAATATATAGTTATATATGCCATATCTAATATTATGAAGGCCGATATCTAATTAGATGAAATTATATATGGCATAATATAAGGAAAATTTTTCGGAAAAAACGTCATATATAATTATATATGGATATACATAACCACATGTCTAATTATATATTGTAATATATGCCACATATGATTATATATAATTTTTTTTACTCGGGATGTTACTTCATTAACAATATTTATAATACAGTGTCATATATTGTAATATATGTATATCATTCAATATATATTGATGTATGGTAATGGTACAATAATTCCAATATCAGTTGAGATACAATTTGTGGGTCCATATCAACAATTTGTTCACGTACATTTAACATATATATTTGTACATTTAAGTTATAATTTATAAACACTTTATAAAGTTAAATAGTTCCATAAACCTCGTCTAACTGTATAGAATGTTTATGAATATACGATTTAATATATAATAATTACAACTACAAATTGGTGCCATTGTCTAAAATTTAATTTAATGTTAACTTATAATAAAATAAAAATGTATTTCCTAAAAATAAAAATATAGTGTTAATTAATGTTAATATACAATAGGTTTAAGTTTAACATCCCAGACAGAAAAATATAATCGGCACAATGCTGGCAAACCGTTGGCGATGGTCGGTTATGCATTGGCAGAACGTTGCATTAACTATCTTGGCAAAAAAATAGATTTCAAAAAACATTTTTGAAAAAATTTATAAAACTTTTTTTAATATTTGCTTTTAAAAACATGAAATTTATCCCAGTCCATCAGATTGTCAGCCAAGACCTCTACACTCTAATCTAACGAGACTTGTTATAGATGTGTGATAGCTACAAATTAAATGAATGATAAAAGCATTTCGAGCTAACTTATAAGCATCGAAAAAAGGTATTCCAGAAATTATTAAATGTATTTTAGAAAATTTTAATTGTATATCACAAAATATTATTTGCACTTCAGAAACTATAATATTACGCAAATTTAATTATTTATTTATTTAGTTGTGTCCAGAAATAATGAAATCTATTTCAGAATTTCATAGCTAATAGAAAAAAATTTCTCAAATACATTTCATAATTTCGGAAATACGATTGATAATTTTTGAAATACAGTTTGATAATTTCTGAAATACAGTTGTGAATTTCGGAAATACAATTAATAATTTCTGAAACACAATTGATAAAACTGAACTTCAATTGACTAGTTCTGAAATACAATTCATAAATGTGAAAAATAATTGATGAGTTCTGAAACACAATTGATAAAACTGAAATTCAATTGATTATTTCTGAAATACAATTGATAAATCTTAAAACAATTAATACAATTGGAAATGGTGTAGAGCGTCAAAAAGATGTAAATAAAATTATTTTATTCAAAGATTTCAATTTAATAAAAAAATAAATAGTATATAATTTTATAAAAAAATTTATAGAAAAAAAAATTTTAATTTTATAAAAAGAAATTCATTTTGTAAAAGAAATGCATATTGAACTCGTTACCTTCTGAGTTTAAACCTTATTTTAACAAAATATTGTAATTTTTATACAATCAGTGCTCTGCCAGTGTATTATTTTTTGAACAGTTGGCAATATATGTCTGGGATCTTATTTAATCCCAAATGAATGGAGATCTTACGTAGTACCCAAATATAATGCGGCATCTAATTTTATCTGTCATTTTTATGGATACTTTTAGATGTCAATCCCCAAATATATTGCTGTTTCTAATTCGATCTGCCATTTTAATACCGAAATAAATTGCTGGATCTAATTCGATCTGCCATTTTTCTGATAAATTTAGATCCAAGTTTATCCCCAAATATATTGTTGGATCTAATTTGATCTGCCTTTTTTCAGATCAATTTATATCTAAGTTTATCCACAAATATATTGCTGGATCTAATTCGATGTGCCATTTTTCGGATCAAATTAGATCTAAGTTTATCCCCAAATATATAGCTAGATCTAATTCGATCTGCCACTTTTTCGGATCAAATTAGATATACGTTTATCCACAAATATATTGCCGGATCTAATTTGATCTGCCAAAATTGAGATCAAATTAGATCTAAGTTTATCCCCAAATATATAGCTGGATCTAATTGGATCCGCCATTTTTCGGATCAAATTAGATCTAAAAATATCCGCAAATATATAGCTGGATCCGCCAATTTTCGGATCAAAATAGATCTAGGTTTATCCCCAAAGATATCATTGGACCTCCCAATTTTGAGATATAACTTGATCTTAGTTTATCCCCATATATACAATGGGATCTAATACGATATGATTGGATACACCCAATTTTGAGATCTAATTGGATCAGCTAGATATTACAGCAGATCTTAAACAATATCAAATTGGATATAATTAGATATTGCGCGAGATCAATTTTTTTTACTCGGGAATATATGGTTTCAATGGCACCATATATGATAATATATGGTTTGAATGGCACCATATATGATAATATATAGCTTAAATAACACCATATATAAATATATATCGCACTATATATAGTACCATATATTATCATATCTGGAACTGAATTAAAGATTTTGTTTATGAGGTACCATATATGATAATATGTAGTTTAACTGTCACCATATATAATTATATATTGTTTAAATGATACCATATATAATTATATATTCCCGGTGAAAAATGTTCATATACGCTCAAACATGTTCATATATGGTTTATGTATGGACACATATGAACAAATATGGATTTTTTATGAACATATATGGATTTTATATGAACATATATGGAAGTATATGTGATTCCATATATGGAAAAAATTTCATATACAGACATATATGGAAGCATTTGTTATTTCATATATGGAAATGGCACTCATATATGGACAAATATGAAAGTATATATTATTCAATTTATGCAAAAGGGACTTGTATATGAACATATTTCGAAGAATACATTTTTCCATATATGTAAAAGGAACTCATATTTGGATAAATATGGAATTATATTTAATGCCATGAATAAAAAAAAGGAACATATGTAGCGCCTAATTTGAATATCATACATAAATTTATATCTATCGTACAACCTTATAATAAAGGACAGCAACGTTCGCATGTATTCGCATATATTTAATAAATGTATTTGTTCATATATGTCCATATATGAACATATACTTAGGTGTTACCTCATTTTTTGAATTTCTTCATATATGTGTAAACCATATATGAACATATACGAACATTTTTCACCGGGTTGCTAAAATGCCACCATATATATTAAGATATAGTTCTATATATAACTATATATGCAATAAGATCAACCATTTTATGTAATATATAATTATATATGCCATATCTAATATTATGAAGGCCGATATCTAATTAGATGAAATTTTATATGGCATAATATAAGGAAAAATTTTCGGAAAAAACGTCATATATAATTATATATGGATATACATAACCACATGTCTAATTATATATTGTAATATATGCCACATATGATTATATATAATTTTTTTTACTCGGGATATTTCTTAAATAACAGCATATATAAACATATATGGCACTATATAGTAGCATATATTATCATATCTGGAACTGTATTAAAAATGTTGTTCATGAGGTACCATATATGAGCATATATTGTTTAAATGGCACCATATATGGTAATATATTGCTTAAATAACACCATATATAAATATATATGGCACTATATATGGTAGCATATATTATCATATGTGGAACTGTATTAAAAATATTGTTCATGAGGTACCATATATCGGCATATATTGTTGAAATTGCACCATATATGATAATATATGGTTTAAATGGTACCATATATGATAATATATGGTTTGAATGGCACCATATATGATAATATATAGCTTAAATAACACCATATATAAATATATATCGCACTATATATAGTACCATATATTATCATATCTGGAACTGAATTAAAGATTTTGTTTATGAGGTACCATATATGACCATATATTGTTTAAATGGCACCATATATGAGAATATCTAGTTTAACTGTCATTATATATAATTATATATTGTTTAAATGATACCATATATAATTATATATTGCTAAAATGCCACCATATATATTAAGATATAGTTCTATATATAACTATATATGCAATAAGATAAACCATGTTATGTAATATATAATTATATATGCCATATCTAATATTATGAAGGCCGATATCTAATTAGATGAAATTATATATGGCATAATATAATGAAAATTTTTCGGAAAAAACATCATATATAATTATATATGGATATACATAACCACATGTCTAATTATATATGGTAATATATGCCACATATGATTATATATAATTTTTTTTACTCGGGTAATAATTCAATACAAAATTAAAAAGCTGAGCTTATATGTTATTTTGCATCTAGGGTTTTTAATGACCCAGAATTTTTTCATTTCTGGGATAAATGAGAAATACCAATGTTGCACTTTTTAATTACAATATCTAATCTTAAATCTAATGAAAGAAATAATAAGAAAAGTAACTACACAGAGAAAAAATTATAGTTAAATCAATTACTATATCAGATTTTAATTAAGATTTGATTTTTTAGGAACACTTTGTAAATAAAGTATGAATATTAGAGCTAGTGTTATAGTCATCTATTGGTAGGATATTTTATTTAAGTAAGAAACTTTGAAACAAAATTTTCTAATTGGTGGCAATAATACTTATACTTATTAAAGTAAATATGATTCTAGTTAAACTTTTTCATATTTAAGTTAATGTGTTTTCCGATTTCAAAGATAAGCAGACAATTTTTTATATAAAAAAAAAACCTGAGATTTGTGTGATTTCAAAGCTTTTTCTAAACGTTGTTTCTGTTGATTTTAATTTTTTTCTTCTGTGTAGTTACTGATAACGGATTATATAACCCACATAGAGAAAAGTTTGCTGGACCAGTTTTAATGAAATTTTTTAATAAAATAATAAAGTTTTCTTCACAAGGTAAATGAAAATTTTCTTAGATTTGTTGAAAAGTCCTCATATATTTTATGAATTTAGTTTTAATGAAACTTTTCATTAAGTGTATGAAACTTTTAATAAATAAAATGAATATTTTCACAACATTTTATCAAAAATTCCATTAATTCAATGAAATGTTTCATTGAATTATGCTCCTTACAGGAATAAAAGGAACGAATATATATATATATATATATATATATATATATATATATATATAATGAAATGTTTCAATAGACGAGGCCCAGTGAAATTTCATCGGTTTTGTGCAAAAATTTATTAATATCATTCAGATAATTCTCTCAGCTAAATAATTGGTCATTTTCCTACACTATACATATTCATATAAACAAAATTTAATGCAATCGAATAAGACCAAAACTCCGATAAAATTGGATGTAATTATATCAATTCAAATATCTTTTTTATTCGTTTATATACAATTTGATTAATCCATTTTCCGGATTAAAATTTATATAATTTAGTATGATGCCAAATAAAAAAAGATATAGTATAGTGTTGTTTTTTCAAACGCGTCGTATAAACCAAATACAATTAATATTGTCATTAATATGTATTTTTATTAATTCTAATTTAGTAGGTTTGAGGTTAAGAAGAAGAATAAACCTTCCTCAAAAGTTATAAACACATTAAATTTGCAAATCAGACTAGATCTAGTTTCTGCCTTTTTATGGACAGGCTTCATCAGTGATCTTCCATTAAATTGTATTATTGTTTATATTTTTATTGTCAGATTGTCTCTATATGAATAATTTCAGAAGTGATCAAACAGACATATACAAACATTCTACTTCAGATTCTCTCTGTTTATCTTCTTATTTCCTCCGGCATTGTTTATTTTTTATAGTATAGTGTTGTTTTTTCAAGCGCGTCGTATAAACCAAATACAATTAATATTGTCATTAATATGTATTTTTATTAATTCTAATTTAGTAGGTTTGAGGTTAAGAAGAAGAATAAACCTTCCTCAAAAGTTATAAACACATTAAATTTGCAAATCAGACTAGATCTAGTTTCTGCCTTTTTATGGACAGGCTTCATCAGTGATCTTCCATTAAATTGTATTATTGTTTATATTTTTATTGTCAGATTGTCTCTATATGAATAATTTCAGAAGTGATCAAACAGACATATACAAACATTCTACTTCAGATTCTCTCTGTTTATCTTCTTATTTCCTCCGTGTCACCTTTTCACAAATATTGCCACATTGACGTATGTGCACGGAGGAAATAAGAAGATAAACAGAGAGAATCTGAAGTAGAATGTTTGTATATGTCTGTTTGATCACTTCTGAAATTATTCATATAGAGACAATCTGACAATAAAAATATAAACAATAATACAATTTAATGGAAGATCACTGATGAAGCCTGTCCATAAAAAGGCAGAAACTAGATCTAGTCTGATTTGCAAATTTAATGTGTTTATAACTTTTGAGGAAGGTTTATTCCTCTTCTTAACCTCAAACCTACTAAATTAGAATTAATAAAAATACATATTAATGACAATATTAATTGTATTTGGTTTATACGACGCGTTTGAAAAAACAACACTATACTATAAAAAATAAACAATGCCCTGTTGGCTGTCCGTCTCCAATATACACAAATTGCCTGCACTTGTACGTACAAACCATACGTCAATGTGGCAATATTTGTGAAAAGGTGACACGGAGGAAATAAGAAGATAAACAGAGAGAATCTGAAGTAGAATGTTTGTATATGTCTGTTTGATCACTTCTGAAATTATTCATATAGAGACAATCTGACAATAAAAATATAAACAATAATACAATTTAATGGAAGATCACTGATGAAGCCTGTCCATAAAAAGGCAGAAACTAGATCTAGTCTGATTTGCAAATTTAATGTGTTTATAACTTTTGAGGAAGGTTTATTCTTCTTCTTAACCTCAAACCTACTAAATTAGAATTAATAAAAATACATATTAATGACAATATTAATTGTATTTGGTTTATACGACGCGTTTGAAAAAACAACACTATACTATAAAAAATAAACAATGCCCTGTTGGCTGTCCGTCTCCAATATACACAAATTGCCTGCACTTGTACGTACAAACCATACGTCAATGTGGCAATATTTGTGAAAAGGTGACACGGAGGAAATAAGAAGATAAACAGAGAGAATCTGAAGTAGAATGTTTGTATATGTCTGTTTGATCACTTCTGAAATTATTCATATAGAGACAATCTGACAATAAAAATATAAACAATAATACAATTTAATGGAAGATCACTGATGAAGCCTGTCCATAAAAAGGCAGAAACTAGATCTAGTCTGATTTGCAAATTTAATGTGTTTATAACTTTTGAGGAAGGTTTATTCTTCTTCTTAACCTCAAACCTACTAAATTAGAATTAATAAAAATACATATTAATGACAATATTAATTGTATTTGGTTTATACGACGCGCTTGAAAAAACAACACTATTCTATAAAAAATAAATAATGCCCTGTTGGCTGTCCGTCTCCAATATACACAAATTGCCTGCACTTGTACGTACAAACCATACGTCAATGTGGCAATATTTGTGAAAAGGTGACACGGAGGAAATAAGAAGATAAACAGAGAGAATCTGAAGTAGAATGTTTGTATATGTCTGTTTGATCACTTCTGAAATTATTCATATAGAGACAATCTGACAATAAAAATATAAACAATAATACAATTTAATGGAAGATCACTGATGAAGCCTGTCCATAAAAAGGCAGAAACTAGATATAGTCTGATTTGCAAATTTAATGTGTTTATAACTTTTGAGGAAGGTTTATTCTTCTTCTTAACCTCAAACCTACTAAAAAAGATATGCTACCGAATAAATTTTTTTTCGCGGGTGTACATACCATTTTTTCTGAATTGAAGTCAGTAAAAATTTTTTAAAATATAACAAAAAAAAACAATTTAATGCCAATATAATGGTTCAGTTGGTGCAACAATTTTCTTCGGATAATACTACCGAAATTTTGTTTAGGAGAGGGAATTTCAGTTTTTAGAAATAAATTACATTGTAAAAGCTAATTTTCTGATAGATACAAACGATATATTCCACTAGTACAACGAAATAGAGCCCCCATTACCCGGTTTTCGGTCTACCCGGTAAGACCGAAGACCGGGTAGACCGAAAACCCGGGTAGACCGGTCAGACCGGTCTACTCGTAAAAGCCATAGAAGAAAGTAAATTTTACATAAAAATGTACCTTTTTTCGAAAAAATACTTTTTTCCACAAAAAAATATTTTTTTAAAAAAATACTACTTTTTTTACCAAAAAAAATTGTTTTTTACGAAAAAGTACTTATTACATAAAAAAGTACTTTTTGCATAAAAAAGTACTTTTTGCATAAAAAATTCTTTTTGCATAAAAAAGTACGTTTTTTTTTTGAAAAAAGGACTTTTTCCAAAAATTTTTTTTTTTTTAAAAGTACTTTTTTCAGAAAAAGTACTTTTTTATATGACAGTCTTTCTATAGTAATACAACAAACTCTACTATAAGTTGTATATTCATATAATAATACCATGGTCTTTTTCGGGTAGTAGTACGGCGTTTTTACATGGTAGCCTCAAATGGGCTGAAACTTTACAGGAAATATCTAGACATAAATTGGACCAAGAATTATGGATATCTGTGTAGATCGTGGAACAAAAATGTTCCGAAAATCATAATAGAATTCAGAAAGTGCTGCATTTCCCATACATTTATATGAAACTGTCACGGTCTTTTTCGGGTAGTAGTACGGCATTTTTATATCGTAGCTTCAAACGGGCTGAATCTTTACAGAAAATAAGTGAACATAAATTGAACCAAGAATTATAGACATCTGGGCGGATCGTGGAACAAAAATGTTCCGAAAATCGTAATAGAAATCAGCATTTCCCATGTATTTATATGAAAATGCCACGGTCTTTTTCGGGTAGTAGTACGGCGTTTTTACATCGTAGCTTCAAACAAGCTGAAACTTTACAAAAAACAAGTCAACATAAATTGGACCAAGAATTATAGACATCTGGGCGGATCGTGGAACAAAAATGTTCCGAAAATCGTAATAGAAATCAGAAAGTGCTGCATTTCCCATGTATTTATATGAAAATGCCACGGTCTTTTTCGGGTAGTAGTATGGCGTTTTTACAGCGTAGCTCCAACTAGGCTGAAACTTTGCAAAAATTATCGGGAGGTAAATTCGATCAATAATTATAGATATCTGTGCAGTTTGTGGAACAAAAATATTCTGAAAATTACAATGGAATTCAGAAAGTGCTGCATTTTCCATACATTTATATGAAACTGTCACGGTCTTTTTCGGGTAGTAGTACGGCGTTTTTACATCATAGCTTCAAACGGGCTGAAACTTTACAGCAAATAAGTGAACATAAATTGAACCAAGAATTATAGACATCTGCGCGGAGTGTGAAACAAAAATGTTCCGAAAATCGTAATAGAATTCAGAAAGTGCTGCATTTCCCATGTATTTATGTGAAAATGCTACGGTCTTTTTCGGGTAGTATTACGGCGTTTCACACCGTAGTTCCAAATGGGTTGAAACTTTGCAAAAATTATCGGGAGGTAAATTCGATCAATATTTAGAGATATCTGAATACTTTATGAAACAAAAATATTCTGAAAATTACAATAGAATTCAGAAAGTACTGCATTTTCCTTACATTTACATGAAACAGCCACGTTCTTTTTCGGGTAGTAGTACAGCGTTTTTACACAGTGATTCCAAATGAGTTAAAAATTTACAAAAATTATCTGGATGTAAATTCGACCAACAATTGTAGCGAGTTTTTTAGGTCGTGGAACAAAAATGTTCCGCAAATCGAACTAGGCTTTAGAAAGTACAGTGATTTCTATACATTTCTATGAAAATGCAACGGTCTTTATCGGGTAGTAGTACGGCGTTTTTATACGATAACTCCAAATAGGTCTAAACTTTACAGAAATTATCTGGACATGCATTTTATACCCAATTATATCCTTTTGTGTAGGTCGTGGAACAAAAATGTGCCGAAAATCACAATAGAATTCAGAAACTACTACGATTTCTATACATTTATAAGACAATGACACCGTCTTTTTCGGGTAGTTGCACGGCGCACATAGGAGTATTTGACCCAAAAAGCTGGCGAAAAAGGCAAAAATGAATTTAAATAAATTTAAAAAAAAGTACGCAGCTCAATAGGCAACTAAATTCTGCATTATGTTGCAAATTCTCAAGATTTTAAGTTGAGATTTGTAGTTTCGAGACACTGTTAATGTCAGGAAAGTTAAGAAAATGTCATCCCCTTTTATTGATTTTTTTCAGTTTTAAGAGGTAAATATTATATTTTTTTATGGCTGAACGAATAGGAGTTTTAAATTGATTTTTTTTTGTGTAGGAAAAATGTCATAAAGGAAAAAAAAATTTGAAATCTTTTTTTTAAAACAAAAGAAAAAAAGTTTGCGCAAGTTTGCGCCATGATTTTTGGAGATTTTTTGAAAATTTCATCTTTTTTAAATTTTTGCTCATCAGGCACTTTTTCTCATGTTGTTTTGTCAGTCATAAACTTTTGTTTGGGGATTAACACTGCATATTAACTTTACAATGCTTTTTAGCCTTGTATGTACCCAGTGTATAAAATCATTATCAGATATGTGGTTATGTAACTACATACTGGGTAATGGTAACTACTTACTTTTGTTATTACATTTCTTATTACCTTTATATGGGGATGTCGCGAAAAATAATGAGTTGCCGTTACACACCAGCATAAGAAAAATCAGAAAATATACCGTTACCTATCTGCTTACCAGTACTGACAAAAATAATGAGTCTAAAAATAGATTTTCAAAAAAATAAATATTAAAAAATAATATTTTTTTTTAATAAAATTTGCTGGTGCGGGATTAGAACCTGGGTCTACAGATTGCCAGTCAACAGCTCTACCATCTGAGCTATATCGACATGTAATATTTAATAGATAAAAATATAATTGACCTGCTGCACACAAGTAAGCTTACTCGCCAACATACAAAAAATCAAAAAATATGTGGTTACATATATCCTTACCAGTGTTTAAAAAATATTGAGTCTAAAAATAGATTTCAAAAAATTTTCAAAAAAATCTAAAAAATTATTTTGTATTTGAAATAATGATAAAAATAAGTCATTATCCGTAACTCATTATTATATGTTTTAAAATAATGCAGAAGGTAAGTGGGTGTCATTACTGGTACTCCAAAAAATAATGATATGTCATTACCGTTTCTACACTGGGTAATTGAATGAAAAATTATTTTCATCAATGGATTTTATTAAGCGAATGATTGATTATATAAAGTTGATGTAAATTCGGCAGGTATCTCTCTCAGGTGCTGTGGATGTGTTGATCATGTTTTCTTGACGGGTTTCTAGGGAATATTTGAATGTTGTCAAATTATTGGTGACGTCTATTCATTGGTTTTTTCGTGTGGTTTTGTGTAAGTTGTAGGTTTCTGACATTTTAATTTTGTATCTGAAACTAAATATTGTATATTATTGTGTTTGTGTGTTGAATAAGTGTTATCGTTTTTTTCTCGCGAGTGTGTGGTATGGTGCGCGGATGTTATGGGCAGTAGTCACTCAGCAAAATCTTTCATTACCAAATAAGTGGTTATATAATAGAAATTCATAGCTCCGCACAACTTATTTTTTGGCGTCTAAACTCATTATTTTTGTTTAGCGTGGTCGTTTTTATAAGTAGTCACGCTTACACACTCGCTTACGAAAAAATGAGAAATAAGTAGTTATGAGATTTTGAATAATAAGTGGTTACACACATGCTTACAAAAAGTTGAATTATATGTGGTTATCCCATTGCTTACTTGATTCTTAAAAATAAGGAATTAAGCAAATACTATTAGATTAAGGAAATATATTCAGAAAAATTTAAGTTTTCTCCAGTGTGTAATTTTAGGACTCGTCATAAAAATTTAAACATAAAACATATTTACATATAATAAATAAAAATGTATAAAATTAAACTGTGTAAAAAGTACTTATTTAAACTATTACGAGTAAGTCATTATTTTATATTTAGAAACAATGAATACAATAGGCCGTTATTAGGAAGTCATTATTTTATATTATAAAATAATGCAAAAGGTAATGATATATCATTTTTGGTAATGCAGATAGTAATGAGGTGTCATTACCAATATTTTGCTGGGTATTGCATCTCGTGTGTGATACTGGAGTGGACTTGGTAAATTTGATCTGTGTTTTTTTGAATGTATGGTTCTGTGTTTTTTGAATTTATGGGTGTGGTTATTCAGTTTTTGTTTTCTGGTTTAGTTTTGAATGGAAAAACCGATAAGTTTGATATTTTAGGTCGCTTTTTCCCCAGTTGTCTTTCCACAGGATTACCGTATTGGCAGACTATTAAGCGAATATAGATCGTCGATGACCCAACTAGGGAACTGGCCACCAAAAGAATGGTCTCTAGGCCCCTTAGGTGCACGGCGGGGTCTGCAATGATAAATTGAGGGAGTTATCTACATGATATTAAAGAGTTATTGCGATGGGGAAGGTCATTAAAATTTGTGCAGAAAACTCTCTGTATGCAGCTTTTCCCTATTTGAACAATTTTTTTTAATAAATATCAAAAATAAATTTAAATATATTTAAAAAGAAACTTTAAAATATGTAGACATTTGTTATACAAAAAATACAAAACTTTAGTTTTGGAAAAACCTTGATTAGTTCCGAAGATACATCATGTCAAAGTTTGAACTTTAGTTTCAAATATTTCCACTAGGGGGCATTGTAAAGGCACAAAATTAATCTAAAATACTTTATTTATGTGTATCCATGTTTCTTAAAACTTTGGTCGAAAAAGGATTAAAATACAAAAAAAATTGGAAACTAGCATTCTTCTGCGAAGTACGAGTAAGCGTGGGATCAAAAAAAAAAATACAAACCCTCCAAATATTCGCCGCTGGATTCTTTTTATCAAATTAAACCCAAAACTATAAAAAACCGCGAAGTTTTAGTCCAAAATACACGTTTAATAATTTTGGCCAGCTTTTCGGGTCAAATACTCCTCTGTGCGGCGTTATTACACCGTAGCTCCAAATAGGTTAAACACGTAAATGAGTTATCTGGATATAAATTGGACAAAGAATTATAGACATCTGCGTAGGTCGTGGAAAGAAAATATTTCAAAAATTACACTAGAATTCAGAAAGTGCTGCATTTTATATTCAGTCACATGAAACTGCCGCGGTATTTTTCTATATCTCGAAAACTAAGCGACATAGAGCAAAACGGTTAAAATGTTTGCCCTTTGGGTGTTAATACACCCATAAAACCCGGTTAGTGAAATCAAATTTTACCTAACTCTATTAACACCCAAAGGGCGAACATTTTAACCATTTTGCTCTATCTTGCTTAGTTTTCGAGTTATAGGCGAAAAATCAAATAAGCGTCCTTTTCGTTCTAGCATTAGTAGTTCACGAGAATTTGCAATTTTAAAATCTAGAAGAGTTAGGTAAAATTTGATTTCACTAAACGGGTTTTATGGGTGTATTAACACCCAACGGGCAAACATTTTAACCGTTTTGCTCTATGTCGCTTAGTTTTCGAGATATAGAAAAATAAGGCGGCAGTTTCATGTGACTGTATATAAAATACAGCACTTTCTGAATTCTAGTGTAATTTTTGAAATATTTTCGTTCCACGACCTACGCAGATGTCTATAATTCTTTATCCAATTTATATCCAGATAACTCATTTACGTGTTTAAACTATTTGGAGCTACGGTGTAATAACGCCGTGCAACTACCCGAAAAATACGGTGTCATTGTCATATAAATGTATAGAAATCGTAGTAGTTTCTGAATTCTACTGTGATTTTCGGCACATTTTTGTTCCACGACCTACACAAAAGGCTATAATTGGGGATAAAATTCATGTCCGGATAATTTCTGTAAAGTTTAGACCTATTTGGAGTAATCGTATAAAAACGCCGTACTATTACCCGATAAAGACCGTGGAATTCTCATAGAAATGTATAGAAATCACTGCACTCTCTGGAGTCTAGTTCGATTTGCGGAACATTTTTGTTTCACGACCTAAAAAACCCGCTACAATTGTTGGTCGAATTTACATCCAGATAATTTTTGTAAATTTTTAACTCATTGGGAATCACTGTGTATAAACGCCGTACTACTACTCGAAAAAGACCGTTGCTGTTTCATGTAAATGATTGGAAAATGCAGTATTTTCTGAATTCTCTTGTAATTTTCAGAATATTTTTGTTTCACAAAGTAGACAGATATCTCTTAATATTTATCGAATTTACCTCCCGATAATTTTTGCAAAGTTTCAACCCATTGGGAACTACACTCAGATAAAAAAGTTTGTAAAAAAATTTGTTAACAGTTTCCAATCGCATTATACTATTTTTATATTGATTATCAGTACAATTTTTATTTTTGGTAATCATTTTTGCTATTCTCTTATTACAAATTACGGATTTTTTTACTAATTTTTCAAAACCGAGTGCTAAATTTAGCAGTAAAACATGCCAATTTAAAAATATTTATTTTTTGATTTTTTACAATTCTTGTTTATTTTATATTTGATACTATTGATATATTCTTAGTTTAGAAATAACACCCAGAAAATTTTATTGCATCTCCAATGCATAAAACGGCAATAACTGGAGAACCGTTTGTAATTTTGACTCCAAATTTCAAGTACGATGAAGTAATTATACGCTTGTTACAAATAAAATTTTTTTTTTTAGATTTTACAGTTTTTTTTATTTTTATCCCTCCATCCCACTGTGCAGGAGGATATATATCATTTTGTCATTCCGTTTGTAACTAATCGAAAAAAAAATCTGGGACATAAAAAAAATATATATTCTCGATCGTTATCAATAGCGAAACCAATATAGCCGTGTCCGTCTGTCTGTCTGTTGAAATCACGATCACGCTCAAAATAGTTGTGCTAGGATGTTAATTTTTAGTCAAAATTTTTGTCCAATTTCTTAAGCAGTTTGGTATTGGAAATGGGCATAGTTGGTGCAGGCGTTTAAAAGTTATGAATGAAAATGTAAAAGCACCTATAGAACTTTCCATATTAACATAAAAAAATATATTAACTGTGTGTTGTTGTTGTTGTTACTGAATAAGCAAAATATACATACATACATACACACCCAGACCTTGAAAGAGATAATTCTTTTTTTGAATTTATATGCATAAAATTGGATTCATTTTATAAATTACTGAATAATTCATAATGCCTTTAAATCAATGATTGGACATTGAATAAAGGGAGATAAGATTTGTTCCTATTTGTGTTGATTCAATTTTGATTCGATTGAATATGTTGGCTTTAGAGCAGAGGTCGGCATCACCTATGCCCATGGGCACTCTCTCACACCTACATAAGCTCACACATAGAACAAAAAAATAATCAGTCGCATACAAGATTTCAATGAAGTAGGTTGTCACATCGTTTGTTTGCCAGATTTTTTTACACTCTGCATAATGTTTACTGATACATTTTTTTGGTAATTTATTTTTAAGTTTTTTTGTTTTTATTTTTTTTTTGTTGTTGTTTTTAGATATTTGTTTTCGTAGTTGTTGTTTGCTTTTAAATTTTTATTTTATATTCCCATTATAAACATTTAAAATTTTCGAATTATTATACAAACGTTCTTTGTCAGTGCATTGAGAGTGAGAGGCTGCAACTCACTCATGCAAGCACAAAATAAGGTTGTATATGTTTGCCGATCCCTGCTTTAGAGGCACCTCACCGATTGATTCTAAATTTTTACTACTGATATAACTCTCTTTTGGGGGCCCGGTTTAAAGTTTAAAATTGAACTTAACTATATTTTCTTCATTTATGATAGGGTTGGAACAATATGTACACCATTGGAGAGGTAATAAAAATAGCTTTAGGATAGAATTTTTTTTGTTGACCCATTATGATTCGGCGTAGGAATTTTAATATTTTTGTTTTTTTAATGTTTTTATTCCGTAGAAAACCTATATAAGAACAAAAATTGCGCTTATAAGTATGTTATCAAGACGAAAAGCTTTCATTTGATATATAGGTCAAGTTTTTATCACTTCAAACACCGAAGATATTAGAGGTCAAAATCGTGAGACTTTTTTTCTTTCACAGTATGGCTAACTTTTGACAAATGAAAAATCTCAATACCGACAATACCCTACGGGAAATTTTAACAAACTGTCACCGAACTGGCCCCTTTATATGAAAGAGACTGGTCACTTTTACATGGCGTTGTAATAGGAGGGGGAAATTGACCACTTGTGACATGTCACAAGACAAATCCTAGGACAGGTCCCTGAACTTTGTTTTTTATGAGAGTTCAGTACATGTCTTGTGACTTGTCACGAGGGGTCAATTTCCCCCTCCTATGACAACGCCATGTAAAAGTGACCAGTCTATTTCATATAAAGGGGTCAGTTCGGTGACAGTTTGTGAAAATTTCCCGTAGGGTAGGTTTAAAATGTGTTAACTCCCAAAATATGTTCGATTCCCGATGAGTTAATTCAGTATAATTGTTGGTTAGAGTCAAAGTTGTATCTTATGTACCATCTGCAAAAAAAAATAGGTTTGACTTCTAATATCTTCGGTGTTTGAAGTGATAAAATTTGAACTACATCTCAAAAGTTTTTAATCTTGAGAATATATTAATAAGTAAAAAATTATGTGGTGGTATACGGTGGTTTTTATAAAAACGGTTTATTTTAAAAAGTCTTAAAAATAAATCTCATTCGCCGGTAATGGGTAAGCAAACAAAAAAGAAATGTCGTCCATAAGATATTTTTACTATCTTTTCAATGGTATATATATATTGTTCCAATCCGACTGTAAACAGAGCTTCGAAAAACTTAATTCAATTTAAGCTTAATTCACTAAAAATTAAATTCAGATTTTAAAAAGATTCATGTACCATTCCCTTAAACCATTCGTAAAGAATTCATTCATAAGCTTCATTCCCAAAGCTTTAATATAAATTGAATGAATTCCTAACTTGAATCATTCAAATCGCATGTTCATTCACCATTTTACTAATTGAATGAAGAAATTTTATTACCATTCACTTAGTGCAGTGTAGTTTGAAACTAACATATTGTTACGAAAATGTCTTGGCCTAGTATAGAAAACTCTGGACTTTTCTAGAAGAAAATAGCCTAAGAGACGGGATGGACAAAATACATCAATCTGGCAACATAGTACTACATTTAATTATACACCTAAGAATATGCTATGATTAATTACGCATTAGAATTGTATAGTTGGTTAATAATAAGTGTTTGTGTGTATGTATAATGTCAAGCTTAATGTAGAGTTATATTGTATAGTTGGTTAATGACAAATGTTTGTGTGTCTGTATAGTCTCTAAGCGTGATGTAGACTTATTATAAGTGTTTGTGTGTTTGTATAGCGTTAAGTCTAATGTAGAGTTATATTGTATAGTTGGTTAATGATAAGTGTTTATTATAACAGTTTGTGTATAGTGTTAAGACTAATGTAGAGTAATACTGTATGTATAAATGGTTGTATGTATAGTCTGTAAGCGTATGTAGAGTTAAGTATAGCATGCTAGAATTATCCAGTGTGTTGTAGAAATATGGCTGTTACTATATAAGGCGCGCGTTAACATTAGTGAAGAAGAAGTTGATTATTAACATTTGTGTTGTTAAGACCGCGAGTTAGTATCGTGTTAAAGTTAGTAGCGCTTTAGTAATCGTCATAATAGAGAGAGTTTGTAAATAAGTAATAGTGTGTAAATAAAGAAGAGCGTCTAAGCTATTTCAAACTTAAGTGTGTTCGTGTTTTGGTTATTGGCTAATTGGTTGTTAGTATCGCTGCGACAGCACCAGGACGGTTTATCTAAGGGAGATAAACGAACGTTTTGTAAGGTAAAACGTAATAATTGGTGTCAGCGTTGGAACTGGTTATTTTGATCGCAATAGAAAAGAATCCGGTTTATTTAAGGGAAATAAACCAACGTTTTTAAAAAGTAAAAACGTAACAATTGGTATCAGAAGTGGGATTGCGAAAAATAAGTAACCAGGAGATTGCCAAATAAACATAACTAAAAGCAATGAAGTTTGAAGAGCTTAAAGTGGAACAGCTCAAGCAGGAATTGAGTAAGTTGGAGCTGCCGACAACAGGTAATAAGGCAGAACTTCAGAGAAGACTTATAGAAGAATTCAAGAGACGTGGCGTGGACATCGATACTTACGAGTTTGAAGACAAAGAAGAAGAAAGAGAAAAGAGAGAAACAGAAGTAAGTACACGTACGGCTACAGCTAATATGGACATCAACGCGATACTTTTCGCTCTGAAGGAGAGTGTCAAAGAAATTAAAGCCGATTGCAGAGCCAACAATGAACAAATGATGGAAGAGAATTCTAGAAAAATGGAAGAGAATTCTAGAATGATAGAAGAAAATTCTAGAAAAATGGAAGAAAATTCTAGAAAAATGATGGAAGAAAATTCTAGAAAAATAATGGAAGAAAATTCTAGAAAAATGGAAGAAAATTCTAGAAAAATGATGGAAGAGAATTCTAGAAAAATGGAAGAGAATTCTAGAAAAATGGAAGAGAATTCTAGAATGATAGAAGAAAACTCTAGAACAAATAATGAGAAACTCCTAGATGAGATTAGAGCTACAAGTGAGAAATATCTAGAGAAAGTTCGGGAAACTACTAGAGCCACGAATGAGAAATTGAATGAAGTCACAGAATTCATAAACCAAAGAATGGATCGCGTTGAGGTACAAGTCAGCAAATTTGATGAGAAGCTTGTCGATTTGGAGAGTAAGATGAATAATCTGGAAATTGACATTGAGGCGAAAATTAACAATCTTCAATGCCAAAGTGGGCCAGTTCGTGTCATTCCAGAAGTCTCTAGTAGAATAAAGACACCATGTTTCGATGGCAGTACACCGTTTAACGTATTCAAATTCCAGTTTGAAACTGTGGCTGGCAGAAATTTGTGGACAAATGAAGAAAAAGCCATTGAGTTGATTTTGGCCTTAAAAGGAACCGCAGCAGAAGTCCTTGAAAGCATACCAATGAGCTGCGGGAATAATTATGACGACATTATGGCTGCACTGCAACGAAAGTATGGTGGTGAACATAAAAAGGAAATCTACAGAATGGAATTGCGAGGCAGAGTGCAGAAGGTCAATGAAACACTGCTAGATTTCGCGATGGAGGTTGAAAGATTGGTGCAGATGACATACCCCGGTGAAAACCATCCATTCTTGGACCAGTTCAAGATTGAGGCGTTTGTAAATGGCATTCGTGATCCCGATGTGAAATATGCGGTATGCGCTACACAGAAATTAACTTTTGCAGAAACTGTTTCATTTGCTCTGGCACAGGAGACGGCTAAAGTAATTTCTAAGCCGCAAACATACAAGGTGCGAAATTTGGAGGTTGTCGCTGAAAAAGAGAGAGACATAGTTAACGACTTAAGAGAGGCAGTTATGCAAGCACTAGAAGAGAAACAAAACAAGCCACAAGCTAAATGTTATAACTGCGGTAGAGCCGGCCATTTTCAACGAAATTGTAAAGCACCAAGAAAACGATCTAGATCTTCTTCGCCACCGCAGAACAATAAGAGAGTCCACCAACAATCATCACAGGAGTCACCGTTAAACTAAAACGGGCTAGCACTACGGGGCGTGAGCTAGCTCCCACAAACGAGGGCCCCACAATTTCCATATCAGTGATACAGCAGAAAAATAGCAATCTTACAATTTGTGGGTTTGTCTACGGCAAAAAGCACATCTTTACGATAGACACAGGGGCGTCACAGTCAATTATTAGGCCCGATGTAGTGAAAGGGGCAATTGAACCATTAAGCCACGTAAGTCTACGAACAGCTACTGGGGATTCTGCTACTGTCTACGGTAAAGTTAAAACTAAATTAACTATAGCCAACATCAACGTAGATCATGTATTTATTGTTGCTGATATTGTGGACGAAGTAATAATCGGTGCAGATTTTATGATTAGCCATAACGTTAAACTGCATATGGGGCAACAAATAATGATTTGGCACAACGTTGAAATACCTCTTGATGTTGGTTATGAAAGTAAAGCTCAAATAAGAAAGCTATCTACTGTTGGACGCCAGAAACTACCACCACAGTCAGAAACCGTAGTGTGGGCACGTATGGAGGGAAATTGTGTGGACAATCGCCTGTGGGTAGTAGAACCCATAGAAGTAAAGAGTGACCTTATAACAGCAAAAGCCCTCGTAAGAGCCTGTAACGATGGAAGAGTCCCGGTAAGAGTATTAAATCTATCCAGCAGCGAAAAATTAGTTAAACAAAACACCGACATAGGTCAATGTGCTCCAGCAGAGACAATAATAAATTGTGAGCGAAGACCGGAACCTGCTAATATGTCAGCAAAAGAACATGAGTTGTTAACCGAACATGCAAGGAAATGGGTAGAAGGATTAGCGGCGCCTGATAGAAATAAAGCCAAACAGCTGCTTAAGAAATATGCCTCCGTCTTCGCCTTTAAGAGCCAAAGCCATGGGAGAACGGCTATTGTTAAACACGAAATAAATACTGGCGAAGCGAGGCCAATTAAACAAGCACCTAGAAGTATCCCCTTAGCAAAGCGAGGTGAGGTAAAAGATCTAATCAATGAAATGGAGCAAAATGGGATAATAGAACCATCTTCAAGTCCGTGGAGCTCGCCAGTGGTTTTAGTTAAGAAGAAAGATGGCAGCACCAGATTTTGTGTCGATTATAGAAAGCTAAACGACGTCACCAAGAAAGACAGTTATCCGCTACCCAGAATTGACGACACTTTGGACACGCTAGCCGGAACAAAATGGTTCTCCACATTAGATTTGCAAAACGGATACTGGCAGGTTGAAATAGCAGACAAAGACAAAGAGAAAACTGCCTTTAGTGCGGGCGATGGTTTATGGCAGTTTAACGTGATGCCATTTGGGCTTTGCAACGCTCCGGCTACATTCGAGCGCTTGATGGAACGGATGTTAAAAGGACTTCACTGGAAGACTTGTTTGATGTACCTTGATGACATTATAGTCACGGGAAAGACTTTTGACGAACATCTGAAAAACCTAGAAGACGTGCTTAATCGTATATCAGCGGCTGGGCTAAAGCTAAATGCAAAGAAATGTGTACTATTCCAGAAAGAAGTTAAGTACTTAGGACATCGCGTAACAACAGAGGGTGTATCGACCGATGAAGATAAAATAGTAGCAGTAAAAGACTGGCCTCGTCCGAAAAATCTTCATGAATTGCGCAGTTTTTTAGGTCTTTGCACATACTATAGACGATTTGTACCGAATTTTGCCAGAGTTGCTGCAAGTTTACATGAACTGACCCAAAAGTCCTGGCCATACCAATGGGGTGAATCACAAGAACATGCATTCCAAGAGCTAAAAGGGTTATTATGTACAGCACCAGTCCTGGCATATCCAATTTCTGGAGAGAAATTTGTACTAGATAGTGATGCGAGCGGTTACGGAATAGGAGGTGTGCTCTCGCAGATAGTCAATGGGGCAGAAAAAGTCATAGGCTACTATAGCCGTACACTCTCAAAGCCTGAGAGGAACTACTGCGTAACTCGACGGGAACTTCTGGCAGTATTAGAGTGCGTAAAACATTACCACAAGTATCTATATGGTCAGCATTTCACCTTAAGGACAGACCATTCCGCACTCAGGTGGCTACTACAATTTAAAAACCCTGAAGGACAACTTGCTCGTTGGATTGAACGCCTTCAAAGCTACGACTTCAGCATTGAGCACAGGAAAGGTGGTAAGCATAATAATGCAGATGCTCTCTCAAGACGGCCCTGCAACCTGGAGTGCAAACATTGTAGCAGGGCGGAGAGGAAAGAATGCGTTATTGATATTCGGCTAACGCATATAGACTCCAGTGTGGACTGGGCAAAGGCGCAGAGAAATGATCCCATATTGTCAAAAATAATATCTGCTAAAGAACGGGACAGAAGACCAGCTCGGCTCGAAATATCTTCAGAAAGCCCAATAATGAAATCATATTGGACACAATGGGACAGTCTTAGGCTGATAAATGGCTGCTTATACCGGACATGGGAAGATGCAGACGGAAAAGCGGCAACTGATTTAATTGTTGTACCATCCTCCAAAATAAACGAAGTAATAAAAGAATTTCATAATGGTCCTAGTGGCGGTCATCTTGGTGTGACAAAAACGCTAGAAAAGTTGAAACTAAGGTTTTATTGGGTTGGATGTCGACAAGCTGTGGCCGATTGGATAGCCAACTGCCCGCAATGCATTATAGCCAAAGGTCCAATAAGAAGAAGCCGCGGGCAGCTTCAGCAATACAATTCGGGTGCCCCATTTGAGCGCGTAGCAATGGATATAGCCGGTCCTTTTCCTGTCAGTGAGGCTGGAAACCGATATATACTAGTGGTCATAGATTATTTTAGCAAATGGCCAGAAGTGTATCCGATACCGAACCAGCAAGCTGGAACGGTAGCAGACGTATTTGTTAACAATTGGGTGTGCCGTTATGGAGCTCCTTTAGAACTGCATTCCGACCAAGGTAGGAATTTTGAGTCTGCAATATTTAAGGAAATGTGTGAAAAATATGGAATAAGAAAGACAAGAACAACGCCACTACATCCGCAATCTGATGGCATGGTTGAAAGATTCAATCGCACCCTGGAGGAACATTTGAGAAAAGTGGTCAGTAGACATCAAAAGGACTGGGATGAGCACATACCAAAATTTCTGTTGGCATATAGGTCAGCCGTGCACGACTCCACCTCACGAGCACCTGCAAAGATTATATTTGGAACTGAGTTAAGACTGCCTGGAGACTTAGAGTTTGGCGTTAAGCCTACACCAACAGAGGAAAACGGTGGAGACCCCTCCATGAATGACCTTGAAGAACTTCATGAATTCGTGCGTAACCGAATCAAAATGACCAGTGATAAAATGAAAGCCAGATACGACCGAGCTGCAAACTCGGAAGGTTTCAACGAAGGGCAATTGGTTCTACTCTATAACCCACAACGAAAGAAAGGATTGTCACCGAAACTGCAAACCCATTGGGACGGCCCCTATAAAGTAGTCAAGAGGCTAAATGACGTGGTTTATAGAATCCAAAAGTACAACAGCCCAAGATCTAAAATGAAGGTGGTACACCTGGAGAGACTAGCCAATTACGGAAAGGGAACATATGTGCCTATTCGGGACGAAGAGGCTTAAGTGGGCGGCAGTGTTACGAAAATGTCTTGGCCTAGTATAGAAAACTCTGGACTTTTCTAGAAGAAAATAGCCTAAGAGACGGGATGGACAAAATACATCAATCTGGCAACATAGTACTACATTTAATTATACACCTAAGAATATGCTATGATTAATTACGCATTAGAATTGTATAGTTGGTTAATAATAAGTGTTTGTGTGTATGTATAATGTCAAGCTTAATGTAGAGTTATATTGTATAGTTGGTTAATGACAAATGTTTGTGTGTCTGTATAGTCTCTAAGCGTGATGTAGACTTATTATAAGTGTTTGTGTGTTTGTATAGCGTTAAGTCTAATGTAGAGTTATATTGTATAGTTGGTTAATGATAAGTGTTTATTATAACAGTTTGTGTTTGTGTATAGTGTTAAGACTAATGTAGAGTAATACTGTATGTATAAATGGTTGTATGTATAGTCTGTAAGCGTATGTAGAGTTAAGTATAGCATGCTAGAATTATCCAGTGTGTTGTAGAAATATGGCTGTTACTATATAAGGCGCGCGTTAACATTAGTGAAGAAGAAGTTGATTATTAACATTTGTGTTGTTAAGACCGCGAGTTAGTATCGTGTTAAAGTTAGTAGCGCTTTAGTAATCGTCATAATAGAGAGAGTTTGTAAATAAGTAATAGTGTGTAAATAAAGAAGAGCGTCTAAGCTATTTCAAACTTAAGTGTGTTCGTGTTTTGGTTATTGGCTAATTGGTTGTTAGTATCGCTGCGACAGCACCAGGACGGTTTATCTAAGGGAGATAAACGAACGTTTTGTAAGGTAAAACGTAATAATTGGTGTCAGCGTTGGAACTGGTTATTTTGATCGCAATAGAAAAGAATCCGGTTTATTTAAGGGAAATAAACCAACGTTTTTAAAAAGTAAAAACGTAACAATATAATTAAAACCAAAGCATACAAGCTGTAACAAAGCATACGATACTATTTATTTCTGTTAGATGAATTTTAAACGTTTTTCATTGTATTATGCTAATATTTCAGCAATTACATACAAATTAAAACTGTTCATTTGATTAATTGAATGAAATAATTTTTCATTCACTTTTTTATTAAATGAATTCAGGTAAATTGGGTTTCATTCAGTTAGAATTCAATCAAAATAGAATGAATTCATATAATTTTAAGCTATAGGGAATTAAGCTATCGAATTAATTCCATAAGAATGCTATTAGGGAATGAAATTTAACCCAAATTTCAATAATTTTTAAAAAGTGAATGAAAGAATTAAGCCTTTTAAACCTTTGACTATAAATGATATGTAGCTAAGTCCATTTCCAAACTTTTCACAGAAATAAACTCCCTAAAGGGGTCTTTCCGCGGATTTTTTTTTTAACAGCTTGAAAAGTACTACATCGGGGAAAAAAAATTCACTGAGATTATTGCAAAATTGAGATTTAAAATACGAATTAAGGAATTATATTTTTAAAGGTCTGCACACATCTATATGAATAACATAAGCAGTGTTGCCACTTTATCGGTGGGGCATGGATGACAGCAATTATTAAATTGTTTAGTTTTTCACTTAAATTTCAATTCAAATGAATGAATTGAGAAAGTTATCAAATTTGTTAATAAAAAAATATATTATACATAAAAAAAGAATTTAATTCATAAACTAGCCAATAGATAGTGGGTCTATGAATACAACTTAGCAATTACTTCAAATCATTGTTGTTAGCAGAAACGGTGCGATTATCGGTAAGGATAAGTAACGCAATCATAGATTATTTCGGTTACAGTATTTTAAGGATAATTGTATTTCGATAACGGTATTTTAAGGTTAACTGTATTGCAATTATTTCGATAATGGTATTTTAAGATAAGCGGCATTCAGTTATTTCGGTACATTCCGCAAATTTTTTTTTTTATAAAAAAACAAAGTAAAGTAAAATAAATTTATTAACTAAGTGTATGTAAAATTCACAATTACGACGTGGAATTACAAAAAGTTTAGACTAAAAAATAATGGTGTTGTAAGGATAATGGGATAATGGTATTTCATTAATTTCGGTACTGGTATTTTAAATGTATCGATATTTGAATCTATAACAGTATTTTAGCCATAGAGCCTACCAACCCTGCCTCAATGTATGTAATTACTTTTGGCTTATGAATGACTTAACATCTAATTGTGAAGTTTGCATAAAAATTTCAATATCTATTTTTTATTCATACGAGTTAATGAATTGATTCACAGCGACTGATCATCCACGAATTAAACCGATACATCAGGAAAGTGTATTAATCTATACATGCTTTGAAATTCTTTCGTTATACAAATAAGCTATTAACGTACACAAACAAATCTTTACCAAGTAATTAAGCAAAAACTAATAAAGTTTTATCGAATAATTTATTATATTGTGTATGCCACAAAAACATTATTTTAGTTGAAGTGCTCCCAATTGCTTGCCAAAGATTTTTTTGTGTGTATTTAAAAACGCAAATAAAACTTGATTTTTGAAAGACTCTAAAATAAGATTATTTTTAAATCGTTCACATGTGATCATAACTGACTCTTATATACAAGCTTTTTAAGTGTTTTGTTCTAAAGTTAATTTTTTCTCTAAATTTTATGAAGATACATATAAGACTCAAAAGTTCATCATAAATGCTGCATATTTAAGAAACTTTTCTTTGTAATAATATAACGCCCAGAACGATGGGACAATTGAAATGGCCAAATCACTTTTTTTTAAGTTTACTGATGAGGTTATTACCTTTTTTCGGAGTTCAAATTGTAATAATATAGCTGTGTTTGTGTGGCATGCCTATCAATGCTATCTCGAACAATTTTGACAGTAGAAAGCTGGAGTAAGTGAAAAAACTGTCAAAATCGTTATAGATAACACTGATTTGCAGTCACACAAACACAGCTTATGTTAATTGAAGTCATTTATAATTTCATATTTTTTGGGTAATTTTGTCTACATTTTTGGGAATTTTGAATCTTGCTTGTGGCAGCACTGAGATTAAACAAGATTAAACCGAAATATTTACTTGTAGTGGTGGAAAAAATCATACACATTTGTTGCACAGTGGATTGACCGAATACAAAATGGGTAATAATTCATACTTGTTTGTACTTAGTAGAATCCCCGAATAAAAACACCAGGATGGAGGGTATCTAAAGACTCGGCACAGCCGAATTTAATCTTTGGTTTGTATAAGTTCCCAGTCACCTGGGGACTTATACAAACCATCGAGCGGGCTTTAGCCCGCTTGTTTAGTACAATTTTTCTAATTTCAGCATATTGATTTTAAATTACAGTTTACAGCAATTTACTCAAATTTAGTAGCTGCAGCTAATTATTTATACTAATTTCATTGTACTAAAATTATGATAATTAGTAAGTTTTTTAACTGATTTTAGCAAATCGATTTTGAATTGCATTTTACATAAATTTAACTAAAATTTAGTAGTGGCTACTAATTTTTTCTACTAATTTTATTGTACTACAGATCAGCAGACATGTGTTGCTAAAATTAACAAAAAACCCCGCTGGCCTCAAAACAGTTAAATTTCCCGTAATAACAGCAAAATTTTCAGTAGCCATTACAGACTTTTTTGGTTGAGTGTACGGTGTGAAAACGCCGTAATACTACCCGAAAAAGACCGCGGCTTTTTCATATAAATAAAGGGTGTTTTTTTAAGCTAGATAGAACTTTAAATTGTAAAAAGTAACACAAAAAATTAAATTTTGATGAAACATTTTTTTTTATTTGTTTCAGTATACTCTGACAAATCATCATGAATAGACTCACGCTTGAACAACGCTACGAAATTATCCAAATTTACTTTGAAAATCAGTCGTCGATTCGCGCAACTTATAGACGCAAAATTGTGTTCAGCGATGAGGCGCATTTTTGGCTTAACGGGTTTGTTAATAAGCAAAATTGCCGCATATGGAGTGAGACCAATCCACAAGAGACCCTACAGACTCCATTACATCCAGAAAAATGCACCGTTTGGTGCGGTTTTCACGCTGGTGGCATCATCGGACCTAATTTCTTCAAAAATGAGGCCGGAGCTCGCGTTACGGTCAATGGAGATCGTTACCGCACCATGATCAATGATTTTTTGTTTGAAAATATGGATGACATTGATCCGGAGGAGATGTGGTTTCAACAGGATGGCGCTACGTGCCATACGGCGAACGCAACCATCGACTTATTGAAATCAAAATTTGGCGATAAGTTGATTTCGAGAAATGGACCTGTCAATTGGCCTCCAAGGTCGTGCGATTTGACACCTCTCGATTATTTCCTGTGGGGCTACGTGAAGTCACTGGTTTATGCTGATAAACCAGCAACAATTGATGCCTTGGAGGACAGCATTGTTCGTGTTATTCGTGACATACGGCCAGCAGTGCTCGAAAAAGTGGCCCAAAATTGGACGTCCAGAATGCGCTTCGTCAAGAACAGCCGCGGTGCCCATGTGCCCGAAATCATTTTCAAATTTTAATGTCACGTATTGATCTTTCCAATAAAAAAAAAATTTTGATTACAATTTAATTTTTTGTGTTATTTTTTACAATTTCAAGTTCTATCGGGCTTAAAAAAACACCCTTTACATGGGAAATGCAGCACTTTCTGAATTCTATTAAGATTTTCGGAACATTTTTGTTCCACGATCCGCCCAGACGTCTATAATTCTTGGTTCAATTTATGTTCACTTATTTTGTGTAAAGTTTCAGCCCGTTTGAAGCTATGATGTAAAAACGCCGTACTACTACCCGTAAAAGACCGTGACAGTTTCATATAAATGTATGGAAAATGCAGTACTTTCTGAATTCCATTGTAATTTTCAGAATATTTTTGTTCCACAAACTGCACAAGTATCTATAAGTATTGATCGAATTTACCTCCCGATAATTTTTGCAAAGTTTCAGCCTATTTGGTGCTACGATGTAAAAACGCCGTACTACTACCCGAAAAAGACCGTGGCATTTTTATATAAATACATGGGAAATGCAGCACTTTCTCAATTCTATTACGATTTTCGGAACATTTTTGTTCCACGATCCGCCCAGATGTCTATAATTCTTGGTCCAATTTCTGTTGACTTATTTTCTGTACAGTTTCAGCCCGTTTGAAGCTACGATGTAAAAACGCCGTACTACTACCCGAAAAAGACCGTGACAGTTTCTTATAAATGTATGGGAAATGCAGCACTTTCTGAATTCTATTATGATTTTCGGAAGATTTTTGTTCCACGATCTACATAGATGTCCATAATTCTTTCTAGATATTTCCTGTAAAGTTTCTAGATATTTCCTGTAAAGTTTCAGCCCATTTGAAGCTACGATGTAAAAACACCGTACTACTACCCGAAAAAGACCGTGGTATTTTTATATGAATATACAACTTATAGTAGTTTGTTGTATTACGATAGAAAGACTGTCATATAAAAACAAACTTTTTTCAGAAAAAAGTACTTTTTTTTTTATAAAATGCACTTTTATAAAAAAAAATTTTTTTTTATAAAAGTACTTTTTTCAAAAAAAGTACTTTTTTTTAAAAAGTACTTTTTTATGCAAAAAGTACGTAAAAAATAACTTTTTTCCGAAAAAGTATTGTTTTTTCCAAAAAAGTAGTTTTTTTTTGTAAAAAAGTATTTTTTTTGAAAAAAGGTACATTTTTATGTAAAATTTACTTTCTTCTATGGCTTTTACGGGTAGACCGGTCTGACCGGTTTGCGGTCTACCCGGTTAACCGGTCTTGACCGCAGGCCATACAATGAATCAATCGATTGGCTATAAATTGTGCGGTCAGAACAAATTTGTATTCTTTTTGTTAATATCTGATTGATTTCTGCTATAGAAAAACATTCACATTCTGACTTTTTCCATTAAAAATGGTTTATATACAATTTTGAGGTTTTGTGAACGTTTCCTATCACACAACCCTCTGATTCTAGGAACTTTTCCTTTCGAAATTTCCACATAAAAACATTCAGATATTGTTGTTAGTACAATTGAAATTTTGTTATTATTTGGTAACGAACGGGTTAGTATTTTTTTCAAATTTTAATTTTATATTTTTTTCATAACTAAACTCTACATAAAATTTTTTGAGTTTTTGAATTTCATTCAGCACATAATTTTTGAGACCAATTTAAACAAAAATTTAATTGTTCCTTAAACTTTGATGTGAGAAAAAATGTGTGTGGACCAGAGCCCCCCATTTCCCGGTTCTCGGTATTACCGGTTTTGTTTCCGGTTTCCCGTATCCTGTCTTATTCCTTGTATTCCCGGGAATCCCGGAATTCCCGGTTCCAGTTGCAATCCCGGTTCTCGTGTTAATCGGGAAAACCGGTATAACTGGTATCTACTTTAAAAAATTGCTTATTTGTGTTATTATTTGTTAGAATATTACCAAATCTGGATTATTTGTACAAAAGTTTGCATATTTTTTACATTTAAGTACGAAAACAATAACAAAAGTCTTGTTGTCATTTCCACATCGTTTAAGCAGAACAAATAAACTTTCGCGCGAAAAGTTCAAAAGCATTCATAATGACCGCCCGAAATATTGAATGATTTCGCGCGAAATTTCAGTTCATTCGGTGGAACGATGTGAAAATTTTAGTCCGGTCCCTGAAAGAATTAATAATTTTATTTAAGAAAAACTTCGGTACCGGATTCGCATTTCCATATGGTAAATCCGAATGGGTCCATATTTGGTACAGTTATTACATATGCAGCTGGGATTATTCACGCCAAATTTCAGTTCATTTGGTTCACCTATGTGGAAATTTTTGGTCCGGTATCGGAAAAAATTAATAATTTTATTTAAGAAACTCTTCGGTACCGGACTTGTTTTTCCACATGGTAGATCCGAAATAGTAAAAACTCAGTAAAGTTATTACATATACAGTTAGGATAATTCGTGCCAAATTTCAGTTCATATGGTTCAACTATGCGGAATTTTTGGTCCGGTACCGGAAAAAATTAATAATTTTATTTAAAAAAAATTCGGTACCGGACTCGTATTTCCACATGGCAGATCCGAATAATCCTAAGCTTAGTAAATTATTACATATAGAGCCAAGATTATTCGTGCCAAATTTCAGTTCATTTGGTTCAACTAAGTGGATATTTTTGGTCCGGTACCGGAAAAAAATTAATAATTTTATTTAAAAAACTTCGGTACCGGACTCGTATTTCCACATGGTAGATCCGAATGAGTCCAAACTTAGTAAATTTATTACATATACAGTCAAGATAATTCGCGCCAAATTTCAGTTCATTTGGTTCAACTATGCGGAATTTTTGGTCCGGTACTGGTTTTTAATTAATAATTTTTTAAAAAAAAAAACTTCGGTACCGGACTCGTAGTTAGATCCATAGTAGATCCGAATGAGTCCGAATTAAGTTCCCAGTGTAGAAACGGTAATGACATATCATTATTTTTTGGACAACCAGTAATGACACCCACTTACCTTCTGTATTATTTTAAAACATATAATAATGAGTTACTGATAATGACTTATTTTTATCATTATTTCAAATAGAAAATAATTTTGTAGATTTTTTTGAAAATTTTTTGAAATCTAATTTTAGACTCAATAGTTTTTAAACCCTGGTAAGGATATATGTAACCACATATTTTTTGATTTTTTTATGTTGGCGAGTAAGCTTACTTGTGTTATGTTTTTATCTATTAAATATTTCATGTCGATATAGCTCAGATGGTAGAGCTATTGACTGGCAATCTGTAGACCCAGAGTCGATTCCCGCACCAAAAAATTTTATTTAAAAAGAAATACAATAAAAAATACTTTTTTTATATAATTTATTTTTTTGAAAATCTATTTTTAGACTCATTAATTTTGTCAGTTCTGGTAAACACATAGGTAACGATATATTTTTTGATTTTTCGTATGTTGGTGTGTAACCATAACTCATTATTTTTCGCGACATCTCCATACAAAGGTAATAAGCAGGCCAAGGACTTTCATGCACTAAAAAATCGAAAATATGTGCTTAAAATATGCACTATAAAATAGAAAAGATGCACTTAAATATGCATTTATAATGAAATATGCACTAAAAACCAAAAAATATGCAATTAAAAATAAATGTTTTTTAAATTATATTTATTAAAAACTAACATATTTTCAAATTTTTTAAATTGTACCAAATGGAATGGTAGTACCATTGTACCAACGGAGGTGAAAATGTACCAAAAAAGTACAATTGTACCATATTTTCCATCCTTGGTATATACAATAACTTTACTAAGTTTAGACTCATTCGGCGCCACCATGTGGAAATACGAGTCCGGTACCAAAATTTTTTTTAAATAAAATTAGAAATATTATGAAAGTTTTTTGTTTTTGTATTTCATACCATCGGTATAAATTAAATACAAATTTTATTTTTACCTTCTTATTGTTAAGACAAGTATTTGTCAGGAGAGTATCCTGATAAAGAAAAATAGCAGTTTTTGGAAAAAAAGTACTTATTATAATAACTAAGAATTGAATTGTCAAGAATTTCATGAATATTTTTCAATGCTTCCAATTTGAATCAATATATGTGACAGCGCATAGAGAAAGGGACCTAAGGGTAAAAAAATCAATTTTTTTTTTTGATGTGGACAACATCTGAGCATCGAATGAGACCGATCCCATGCCCCAAAAGATATGCGCGTTTTATGAAAGTGAAGTCGACGATAAAGTAAATCTACTTCTTCGAATTCGTCCACCATTTCATCCTAAAACAAACAGTAAGAATGTTATCAGTTTTAAATTATTTTCGCGAATAACATAATAAGGTTATGTGAAAAAATTTTCATACTAACAGAGTGATATTCACGATTTAAAAGAATTATAAATGAGTATTTATTATAATTCACAATTAATAATTTCAGAAAATAAAGCTGGATTCGAAAAACCGCGAGCAAAATTGATATCAAACTCATGGAAACAGCGCGCTAGGTAGAAAACAGTAAAAACCAACTACACAAAACAAGAGGTAGGGACGACCTACGCGCGTTTTCAAGGTTGACCAACACGTTCCTGACGTCATGAGATGTGTCGCTTTCAAATGAGACCAATACCAACACGCTCAGTGATGGTACACCAAAGATACACGTATTTAAATCTTTAAAATGGCTCTCCTGAACAAAACCGGTTTTTACCCTTAGGTCCCTTTCTATTTTGCGCGTCATATATTACTGACGCATTTCTTAAAATATTCATAAAACTCCTGACAATTCATATCAAAATTATATTTTACTCTAATAACACCAGAAATAGTTTCTGGATTTAATTTATTTCGTTTTGACTTCAACTTCGCCTTGATTTAGTAAAATATACGTTCTACGTTGGCCTTATGTGCTGGTAAACAAAAATAAAACTAAACTACCCAGTGTAGAAACGGTAATGACATATCATTATTTTTTGGACTACCAGTAATGACACCCACTTACCTTCTATATTATTTTAAAACATATAATAATGAGTTACTAATAATGACTTATTTTTATCATTATTTCAAATTGAAAATAATTTTCTAGATTTTTTTTTTTAATTTTTTGAAATCAATTTTTAAGACTCAATATTTTTTAAACACTGGTAAGGATATATGTAACCACATATTTTTTGATTTTTTGTATGTTGGCGAGTAAGCTTACTTGTGTGCAGCAGGTCAATTATGTTTTTATCTATTAAATATTACATGTCGATATAGCTCAGACGGTAGAGCTATTGACTGGCAATCTTTAGACCCAGGTTCGATTCCCGCACCTGCAAATTTATTAAATAAAAATACAATAAAAAATATTTTTTTGATATGATTTATTTTTTTGAAAATCTATTTTGAGACTCATTATTTTTGTCAGTACTGGTAAGCATATAGGTAACGATATATTTTTTGATTTTTCGTATGCTGGTGTGTAACCGTAAGTCATTATTTTTCGCGACATCGCTATATAAAGGTAATAAGAAATGTAATAACAAAAGTAACTAGTTACCATTACCAAGTATGTAGTTACATAACCACATATCTGGTAATGATTTTCTACACTGGGTAGTTTTTAATTTCATAGAAAACATAATTTTTAATAAAAAAAAATCTCAAATCCCAAAACTTATTATCATGCGTGTTAGTTGAATTTGAGCTTTTTACATAATTTTTCAGGACACCGAATTCACTAAATAAATTTTATTCATTAAAAACAATGTTAATTTTTTTTAAATTTAACAGTTGGCTCACTGCTAATAAGCTTCACATTTTGGCAATCAAAGTAAATGATGCCAAGTCAGTTGAAATAACAGCGACAAAACAGCGATATAAACAATTCAAAAGTTTAGAAGCAATAAAAAAAGATGGAGAAAAGTGCAAAAAGTAGAACAACCCCGGACACTTGCTGAAAAAGAAGGAGGACTGCCCCGGACGCCCTAAAAAAGAGGACGGTGTCCGGGGAAAAGAGGACGGTTGGCAACCCTACGCATGCATATCCACAAAAAAACTTTAAATAAGATTTACAAACCTGTATTGTTCCATGATGTGGTTAGAGATGATTTAAAAGCAATTTAACTAAGTGCATAAAGTAGATATGTACTTGCTAAGCGCGATTTGTCATCAAAGTTTTGTTCATGATATCATTTTAACGGTTCTTTTAAGGAGATATATATGTGTGTGTGTAACATATTTACATTCCCCTATCAATGTTAGTATATTGTATGGAAGTTGGTTGATAACTTACCTGCAAGAACAAAAAAACCGAAAAAAAAATTTTAAGATAAAAAAGTTTTAAAAATATTAGACGATTAATTTATTTTGAATAACAAATAGCATAAAAGAAATTCAATGAAATAAAAACGAAAGGAAAAAGTCTTAAAAAGGGCAGAATATTTATTTATACTCGCTAGAGCTTATTTATACATTATAATTTCATTTATAAGCTGTAGAAAAATTCAAAAGAATATTAATAATTCCTTTTTCTATAGTAAAAAGTATTCTACGATTTGATTCCCAGCAAAATTGTCGGATGCAAAGAACTGGTTGTAGAACAACTTGTACTTGCATGCAACCTGTTCCAACTTATGTTCTATCATCGGTAATTTTTTTTTTTAGTTTGTCCCAAAAGCAACAGATTCTGTTCCTCCAAACTAGTTGCTTTGTAACTGGTTCTAGAACCAGTTATAGAACTGGTTCTGCGACAGTGAAACCTTCAATTTTGACTTCAAGGATTCAGTTCTAGAACCTGTTCCACGGAACCGGTGGTAAAAACACCTATTCTAGAACAGATTCAAAGGCAACCAGTTCAAAAAAATTTTGCTGGGTTTTTAATATTTTTGGAATTTAAATATGATTTATTGAGGGTTTGAAAGGATTCCTTTTATTTTAATAATACATTGACAATATTCAAATTTTAATAGAGTTAAGAATCTTAATATAGGAATGAGAATTAAATGTTCACAACTTAAACATACACAATTTCACAATGGCAGACCTTTAAAAAAATATTTCAATTGTTAGTAATAATTCAATTTCTAAAAAAGAATCAATAAAAATTGGTTTTGAGACATTTGTAATATCTGTAAGAAATAATTTTTCAGTTCGTACTATTTTAAGTACTAAATTAGCATTTCCCGACTAAAAATTTTATGTAATATTAGATATGAATGTATGTATTTGCAATAACCAGGTAACCGAGTAAAAAAGTTTATATAAAATTATATATGAATGGATATATTTGCAATATGTAACTGGATACAATATCATCCGAAAAATGGTTATATTAAAATGTAACAAATCGGATATAATTGTATTTACAAGGATACAAAGTTATATCAAATGATAAACTTATATCCGAATTTTGTCGCGATCAAATTGGATATAAGTTAATACAATACGATATGATATGATTAAATTTAAATAATAAAAAACTTTGTATTGGAGGGCAGCAGGATTTCGGGTCCTACACACTCAGGGGTGTGATAATTTTTTGACTCCGGACATCTAAATTAGGAAATAAAAAATAATTGGTACTGTACAGATCGTAAAATATTAACGATTGAAAATCGGATCATTTTCGATACTCATCATATGCCAGACTATTAGCCGAGGGCTACTGTTAATAATGAGTAAATATTAAAGACGTTAATGTATAAATACTAGGGTATTTAATTAGTCGGCTTTTTATTTTAATAGATTAATCGTGCAAATAATTATTCGGGTTTTTTTATTAACGGGTTAATCGAAAAAAAAAATTTTAATTAATCGATTATTAAAAAAAATTTTATGTAAAATAATATACACACATTTGTTGTGTTTTTAATAATTTTATTTAAAAAAAGGTACAAAATTAAATTCAGTAACTCTTCCGAAATTCATAAAAATAAAAAAAATGTAATAATTGAGATCAGATTTTTTCAATATTTTTATTTTTTCTGTCCCCTCTTTCACATAACAAAATTTTATCCAAATCGGGGAGAACCACACCCAATAGAAGAATATAAGACCCCGTACATTAATTTGATATCTTTCGTAGGCATTGAATACATAAAAAACGTAAATGTAGAGGAAATCTGTTGAGAATTGATTTTTCCTCTACTTTTCCGTACTTTCATCCCTTTATTTTATTAATAGTGCTCACTAAACAAGCTTTATTACATTGAGCATTAATTATAACTAATAATTTTAATAATCTTTCAGCTTTACTATAAAAAAGAAAAAGTCGATTTTAAATCACAAAAGCCTACTATTATTTTAAATTTCTTACCATACAAAATATTTAAAATATGCCTTAAAATTCCGTTTTAAATTTGAAGTTTTCATTTGTTTTTATATTTATTTATTTTGTTTTTATTGTTTTCAAATTTTGTTTTCTTTTGGTTAAAAATTTCCTTTTTATTTTTGAATTTTTTGTTTTGGTTTTCAATAAAAATAAACAAAATTTTTGAATGTATATGTTTTGCATTATTTTAAAAGTTATATTTTAAATATTTTGTATATTACGGTTAAAGCAAAACCTTTGCTTTAAAATAAAGTCGACTTTAACAAAAATATACCTTTGAATAATATTGATAGTAAGGCTGTTTAATTACAATAATTATTAATGTTTTCAGTTAATATCAAAGTTTAAAAAGTCGTAAAATGAATTAAAAATTTGTTATGCATAAATAGATATCACTTCTTTGCTAGATAAGTCACAACAACAGGGTAGTAATTTGGAAGGTGACAAAGCAAACTGTGTTAATTTTAAGTTGTTTTTGTTTTTTTTTGGAATTTAAGATGTTTATTAACGCTCCTACTTGAAAACATGAAATTCTCATTGTAGAATAACAAATATTTCTAGAAATTCTAAAAGGTCGTCCCTTACTTATTTTCCTAGGCCAGACTGAAATCCGGATAGGTACAAGCCTACAACAAATTCTTTAAAAAATTTTCGTGTTTTTAGCACATTTACTTTAATTAAAAATATATATTTTTTAAATATTTTTTTAATTTTCTACCAATTTTGATTAATCGTATGAAATTATTCGAATTATTCGTTATTCGAAATTTGGACATTTTAAATTATTCGAACAATTTTTGAGAAAAATTGTTTGTTTAATCGAATAACGATTAATCGATTAAATACCCTAATAAATACTATTCTTTAAAGACTAGATAATTTTTTATCAAATATGGGAATTTTCTTTGGACTTAGAATTTTTTTTAAATATGTTATCTTTTTTTTTAAATTAAAATGCACTTGTTTTTGTTGGAAGCTCATAGTTCCCGATTTATGGAGCTGAAGATTATATACAACAATATTCAATGGCTTATTTCTCCACTCAAAACATATCGGACCAGAACAAAATATTATGTCGTTGGAAAGGTACTTGAAATACCTAACCAATGGTATGCAACTAGACTTATTAACCCATTACAAGCCGGGTCTTGATTTTAAAGGTTAACTTTTTTAAATTGGGTTTCTTATATTAAAAAGAAAAAAACTTTTAAAGGTAAAAAAAAATCTCAAAAAATATTAATTTAATAAAAAAATAGAGTAAAACATACAAAAAATTGTTTTTGATGAAATGAGTTTCGAACTTGTGTCTGAGATTAACTAATATATTGTAATATATGAAATAAACTCAAAATTATTTTTCGTATCTATTTATATATAAAATTTTGAACGGTCTTATCAATTATATATTCCTATATTAACAATTTGCAATAAAGCCAATACTGATATATGATTTAACTAGCGGGCGCAGCCCGCTACGTTGTTAGCGTGCCTTAAAGTTTAGGGGGGGGGCTGCAACCCTCCCCGCCCCGACAATTTTTTTTAAATTCGCTTTTTATTTAAAGTACAGTTTTTATAATAAAAGCCTTCACCCAGCCACCACAAATAAATAATTCTGCACAACAATGGGTTTAAAATAAATAAATATTTGATCACTTTTTCCCATGAAAGTGGATTGTTAGTAATGAATCCATAATAAATTGCAATATACGTGTGTATGTTAAGATAATTTGGTAAAGTGCGAACTTAAGTAGATAGACCCGTAAGTAGTTTTGTTTTGTTCCACTCGTTAAAAGTTTATATCCATTTCATTCCACTTGTGTAGTGTTTCAATTCCACTCGTTTCCTATTTAGTTTCTTAATTTTAGTGTTTCTACACTTGTTCTTTAAGTTTTAGGTTTCTAGCTAAAGACGCAGACGTTAAGGGGGGGGTTGCTATTTTCCCCTTTTGAACCACCATTTTTACCACGTTCCTGTCCAAACTCCTAGAAATACCTTGTCGATAAGTTAGTCCATAATCCAAGGATAACATATTATATATTACAGGTTTCTAGCCGAAGGGTTCGGTTAGGCCATCAAGGGGGAGAATTATTCCGTTTTTACCCCTCCCGGTAGGAATTTCCAAAAATTCCGTCTTAGAGGACGTCTGCGTTGGAGGAGGAACCTACTACATACATAATTTTAGGTCCCTATATCCAGCAGTTTGGCCAGGCCGTCAAGGGGGAAGTTTTTTCCCTTTTTACCCCTCCCGGTATGAATTTCCAAAAATACCATCTTAGGGGACGTCAACGTTGGAGAAGGAACCCAAATACCGAATTTAAGATCCCTTGTTCCAGCAGTTTGGCCAGGCCGTTAAGGGGGAGACTTTTCCTGTTTTTGACCCTACCTGGAGAAATTTCCAAAAATCTCATCTTAGCGGATGTCTACAATAGAGGAGGAACTTTAATACCAAATTTCAACTTCCTACCTCCAGCGGTTTGGGCAGGCCTATAAGCGGCACTTTTCGCTTCATTAATCCCCATTTTTGCAATGTCCCTGTCCAAAAAGCACCTTCCCGATAAGTGAGCCCATACTCCAAGTAACATATGTTTTACATTTCAGGTTTCTAGCCAACTTTTACTATTTGTGCCCCTCTCGGTAGGAATTTCCGAAAATCCATCGACAGGGAATTTCAGCTTCCTAGTTCCAGCAGTTTGAGCAGGCTGTCAAGGGGGACACTTTTTCTTTTTTTGTCCCTCCCGGTTGGAATTAGGCTGGAAGAGGAACCTAAGTACCGAATTTCAGCTTCCTAGTTCCAGCAGATTGGACAGGTCGTTAATAAGTTAGCCCTTACTCCAGGGACCCATATTTTAAATTTCAGGTTTCTAGCCGAAGGGGTTTTTACCGGCCCCCAAGGTGAGGCTTTTCTTCTTTTTGCCCCTCCCTTTAGGAATTTACAAAAATTCCATCTTCGCGGCTATCTGCGATGTATGAGGAACATTTCAACTGCATTGCCTAAGCGGTTTAGGCAGGCCGTAAGTGGGGACATCTTTCCCTTTCAACCACCATTTTTACTATGTTCCTGTTCCAAAATAGAAAAATTACGTTGCCGGTGAGTTAGTCCTACTCCAAGGAATACATATTTAAAATTTTAGGTTGGCCAAAAGGGATTGGGCAAGCCGTCAGGAGGAGACTTTTACCTTATTGCCCCTCCCGATAAGAATTTCAAAAATTCCGTCTAAGCGGACGCCTACACAGAAGGAGGAACTCACATACCGAGTTTCCTTTTGGGATATCCTGTAGGGAATTCCAAAAATACAAACTTAGTCGATGTCTACTACAGTGGAGGAACCTTTATACCAAATTTCAACTTCTTACCTCCAGTGGTTTGAGCAGGCACTTTTCCAATTTGTGAGACTGTTTATGGGGAGACTTTTCCCCTTTTTGCCCGTTCCGGTAGGAATTTCCAAAAATCCCGTCTTAGCGCACGTCTATGCCGAATATCAAGAAACATTGTTTTAGTGGAGATATCCGTGGGGGAGGAAAAAACGTAGTTTTTTTGAAATTATATATTATTTTAAATGGTACTTTTTGGAAAAACGAAATTTTTTGGAAAAAGATACTTTGTTTTTACAAAGTACTTTATACCCGGGTAAAAATCTTAATATGGTGTCATATATAATTATATCTTATTTGATAAGTCCCCATATACAACGACATACAACTTGATCCGAAAAATGGGTCATCTACTTGTGTCTAATTATATCAAATTAGATATAATTTGATACTGTTTGATCCGAGATTTGTCCATATCCAGGACATCAAATTACATCTAATTCGATATAAAAATATCTGATTTTATATAACATTGTCTAATAGTAAGTATACTTTTTATGCATACCGGCTATTAAATTGATATTGAAATTTCTATAGCTTTAACAATTTTAAAGGCCCAAATTTTATAACGTAAAATAAAATTTATTGGAAATTTATTAATTCAGTTCGAGGCCAATTTCCTTATTATTAATTAACATAATAAGTACTTTTTTCAGAAACTGTTATTTTTCTTCATCAGGATATTCTACTAACAAATACTTCACAGAGTTTTTGCTTTCGAAAACCTCTACACTTTCAGGAATGAAAAGACGATCGTTTCGGGGATTTTCCAGATCCCCTTCTTCAGTTTTCTTTAGAAAGTTGTGGCAATAGTGCAATGCAAATTGAAACATCAAAATTTCATATTAAACGTAGTCTACTACATCAACGAAATGCGAATGAAGCAAACAATAAAATATGTTTTCGATTTCCATTTCCATTTTTACAACGTCCCTGTCCAAAATTCCAGAAAGTACTTTCCAGAAAAGTTAGCCCATACTCCAAGGAACACATATCTTAAATTTCAGCTTTCTAGCCAAAGGGGTTTTGGCAGGCCACCAAGGGGGAGACTTCCCCTTTTTTCCCGTTCCAGTAGAAATTTCCAAAAATCCCTACGCCGAAAGAGGAACCTACATACCAAATTTCAACTTCCTAGCTTCAGCGGTTTGGGCTGGGCGATGCTGAGTCAGTCACGTTATTCTTTTATATATAGAGATATGATTACATATCAGGAATTTTCTAAAAAATTACTAATATATCATCATATAAAAACATATAAAGTCGCATACAATATTTTATATTATCTTATATTTTAATATTAAAAAATATATGTTATATACAGTCTTTTTTACTCGGGAATACACTTTTTTCCAAAATGGGCCATTTTCGGCCACAAGTCGGCACAGGTTAACGATATATTGTTTCCTTTCGTTCCTATAGGAGCAGATCCAAGTTTTGGATAAAAATTCATATCCAAATTTGGATCTAAATTAATTTAATATGATATGATAAAATTTAAATAATAAAAACCCTTGTATTGGAAGGCAGCAGGTCCCAGCAAAACCTTGGTAATATGTTGGTATTACAGAACACATTACCTGGTAATACCATACCCCTTACCATTGCATTATTTCATAACTAAAATGTAATGTCTTACGTATAATGTGGTGCATAACTACTGGGTAGTAATAGCAACTTATTACCAATGATATATTTAAACACCTCAAAGAAAAGAGTTACTTGTAATACACAACATGAGTTCTAAATAACAGATGGGATATTTTTTTTACAGATGGGATATTTTAAACCCGTAAAATAAGAAGTTACTTTTAATGTGATACGTGATCACTTAATAGAAATAGCCACTTATTACCGATGGTGTATTCCAATACCTCAAAATAAGGAGTTATTTGTAATGCGATACATGAGTGTTATTTTCTATTTAAAATATTCGATACAAATAATTTATATGTTTTATACATATTGACTGAAATATCTTTTATGTTTTTTGTTAACTTTATATTAATCTGAGTAAATATTAATTAAATAAGAATATCAGCTACGTTCTATATTTCATTTTTGGGTGAAAATGAAAATATTCACCTATTTTATGTCCCCAATTTCACAAAAATGGTTTTAAAACGATTTCATTTCGTTTCAAACGATTTCACTTTGTTCCCACGAAATTGAGGTGAAATTCTGTGTCATGCAAATCGAAGTTTGTGTTGTTTTGTGCGATTTCAAATCACTGTCACTGTGTGAAATTCATGTGAATTTTGCTATAAGTGTCTATAACAGAGAAAAAAGCTACAGTAAGCGGTAAATTCCAATAATTTTCATTAAAAATAAATTTTAAAAATAAAAAAAAATGTAAGTAAAATATTTAAATTAAAAAAACTTAATCTGAGAAAAATAATATCTCTTGATAAAATTTTATAGGGGTAAACACAAAAATGCAGCCCAAGAAACTGCAATCGTAAACTTTATGGAGGCGCACAACGATTTAGCAAAAGAATTTTTTAAAGGTGATCGTATTTTAGCTGAGTCTAAAGTAACTTATAAAACTGATAGTTTATGATCTTATTAGCAGTTTGAACACATAAAAGAATTTATATGCTTGTACATACGCTTGTTCAGATTACTCCAATGGGTTTGAGCAATCCCGAAGACGTCTTCTGTTTAACTTTTCTTCTTTCATTTTTTTCTTTTTCCAAAAAAAATTACCGAAACCACAAAAGCAAAACTCATATTTTTAGAAATTCTTAGAATAAACGGTTAAAATTTTCGCCTGCTTTGCTTTTGAATTTTTGTTTAAAAGTGACAATATCAGTGAAAGAAGAATAAAACAAAACAGCTGTTTATTGAAACAAAGCTAAAATGAAATCGATGAGAAATGAAATCGATTATCATTTCATTCGATTTTTGTGACACAGTGAAAGAGTAATATCGATTTCATTTTCACTATCGATTTGAAACCACTACGAAATACAGAACGTCGCTGTATGCTTCGTTTTAGCATTTATAAAAAACCAACACGATAACGTCTTATTTTAATTTTTTCTGTAAGAAGTAAGTATATAATTTTAATGTGTTATTTCAAACCTGTTTGTAACACATTTTTTTGGCCTTACTTTAAGCTGTTATGTAAGTAGTATTGTGGTCAGTATCGGTTATGTAAGTGGTTACGTAACTCCTAACATGTAACATTAAAGTAACATGTTCTTATGTTGTTACCTAGCCCTCTTTTGGAAAGTACATACCTCCAATGACATGCCCTTGTTAAAATAATAGCTGTTGGAATAGCAAAGTAAGAGGTTACATACCTTAATTTCTTCTTACAAACCTTATTACCAGGTAATAGAAAGTTTTGCTGGGGTATTGAACATTTGGAATGAATTTCCTAAAATTGAATTCATTTTTTTAATTCAAGTAAAGAATTCATTAGTAAGACATAAGCAGGAATTAATTCCTGTGAATGAATTCAAAGAATTCAAATTTAGAGAATGAATTCCCTGACCAAAGCATTAAGCATTGAAATTAAAGAATTCATTCAGTAAAAAATTCCCTCAACAAGAGTTAATTCAATTTTAAGTCAAGTAATTAATTCCCTTGTACATTTAATTCCCTGAAAGAATTAAATTTTTCATTTAATTCCCTAAAGAATTACCTTTTTCTTTTAATTCCCTAAGGAATTAACTTTTTCTCTAAATTCCCTAAGGAATTAACTTTTCATTTAATTCCGTAAGGAATTATGTTTCACGTTCAATTTCCTAGAGAATTAACTTTTTCGTTTAATTCACTGAATTTAAGTTTTCACTTAAGGCCTTAAAGTATTAAAATATTTTTTCTTTATTTTCAGCTCTTCCGAAAATTTGTATAATTGGTTTAACTAAAGCGGATTTTAATAAAGTTTATGTATACCTCCTTTAATAGCAACAACGACATATTAGTTAAATTAAATATATTGTATAAATAATATTTAGTTTTTCATTTTATATTCTTAGGTGAAAAGATATGTTTTGGGTATTTAATGAAAAACTTAAATTCAGGGAATTAAGTGAAAAAGTTAATTCCTTAGGGAATTAAACGAAAAAATTAATACCTTAGGGAATTAAATGAAAAAGTTAATTACTTAGGGAATTGAACGAAAATGATAATTCCTTAGGGAGTTTAAAGAAAAAGTTAATTCCTCCAAGGAATTAAATGTACGTGGAAATTAAATCCAAGGGAATGAATTCCTTGACCAAAAGTTGAATTAACTAGAATTGAATGAATTCCTTGGTGAAAAAATGCATTAAATTTTATGAATTTAAAAAAATTAATGATTTCCTATAAGACAAATCGAATTAAAAAGAAGGAATTCATTCAATTCCTTTGTTCAAGGAGTTCATTCCCAAAATATAAAATTATTTAAAAAAGGGAATTAGGAATTCATTCTTGGAAGCTCTGCTCATAGGTCTCGAGTTATAGAGCTGCAAATGATATCTCATTACGAATATACATAACAATTTTAGTGGCTTATTTCTCCACTAACAACTGGACGGAGTAGAACAAAATATATGTCATTGAAAATACATTTTAAATGGTATGCAATATATTTTAACCGGATCAAGGTTTCCCAGGGTTGGCAGGCAATACCGCTAAAATACCGTTATCGATTTAAAACCCCTTCAACTGACTACCGTTACCCCTAAAATAGCGTTACCGAAATACACGGAATACCGTTATCCTTAAAATACCGTTACCGAAATAACTGAAATACAGTTATCCTTAAAATACCGATCCCGAAATAAATGAAATATCAATACCCCTAAAATACCGTTACCGAAACAAATGAAATACCGCTATCCCTAAAATACCGTTACCGTTATTATTTTTAATTTTCTGCTTTTGCTAATTTCACGTGGTTATTGAGTAATTTTTGAATATTAAGTTGATAAATTCGTTCTGTTTTTAATCTCGTTTGTTTTTTGTAAAAAAAATTGCGGGGTGCATCGAAATAACTGATTACCGTTACCCTTAGAAAACCGTTACCTATATAACTGAAATACCGTTAACCTTGAAATACCGTTACCGAAATAATCCAAATCTGGTTATTTTTAAAATACCGTTACCGAAATAACACAAATACCGTTATCCTTAAAATATCGATACAGAAATTAATGAAATAGCGTTACCCTTAAAATACCGTTACCGAAATAACCTAAAATATCATTACCCTAACGATAACCGCATTCGTTTAGGTTACCATCCATGTGTTTTCCATTTTTATTTTCTACCAATCTAAATGCAAAATGTTCATTATTTCTCAAATTTTGAGTTTTTAAATGAAAAAATTGAGTAAAAAAAATTAAAAAAGAGTTTTTGAGTTAATCAAATCAGCAGAGTTTCATAAATGGTTCCGATATTAACTAATACATGCGCGGTTTCAAGTGAGGGGGGGATGGGAAATTTCCCCACCCCAAACCGAAATCGAAAACGAAAAAAAGAAAATAAAAAAAGGAAAAAGAAAATAAAAAAGGGAAAAGAAAACAAGGAAAGAAAAAGAAAAAAATTAAAACAGAAAGCAACATAGAAAAAAAAGTTTTTCAAGTAAAAAGCTGTTCTAAAGCAATTTAACAAAAAGTCACCCCTATACTCAAACGTTTCAGATTCTGAAAAAATTAGAAATATTTAACCAATTTCGAGAAAAAATACACAAATGAACAAATACTCGTACTTAAGTAAATTTTTATTTCTGGCAATCTTTCATTCAGAAAAAAAATCTACAAATGAATACTTCTATGAAAATTTTCCTAAGAACATTTGGAATATTTTCGTTTGAGAACTTTTTTATGAAAAGTTTGTCAAACTATAAAAAGATTTTTTTTAAATTTAATTAAAAATCAATTGTGATACTGTTTTTCGTAAGAAAATTTTTTTGTATAAAAGTATGTAATTGTTAAAAAATTGATCTCGCGTAATATCTAATCATATCCAATTTGATATTGTTTAAGATCTGCTGTAATATCTAGCTGATCCAATTAGATCTCAAAATTGGGTGTATCCAATGATATCGTATTAGATCCCACTGTATATATGGTAATAAACTAAGATCAAGTTATATCTCATAATTGGGAGGTCCAATGATATCTTTGGGGATAAACCTATATCTAATTTGATCCGAAAAATGGCGGATCGAATTAGATCCAGCTATATATTTGTGGATAAACTTAGATCTGATTTGATCCGAAAAATGGCGGATCGAATTAGATCCAGCCATATATTTGTGGATAAACTTAGATCTAATTTGATCTCAAAAATGGCAGATGGAATTAGATCCAGCAATATATTTGTGGATAAACTTAGATCTAATTTGATACGAAAAAGTGGCAGATCGAATTAGATCTAGCAATATATTTGGGGATAAACTTAGATCTAAATTGATCCGAAAAATGGCAGATCGAAATAGATCTAGCAATATATTTGGGGATTAAGTAAGATCTAAATTTATCCAAAAAATTACAGATCAAATTAGATACAGTAATATATTTCGGGATAGCGTAACATCCCGAGTAAAAAAGTTTTGATATAATCATATATTATTTTATGTAATTGCATATAGTAACTTATAGTTACATATGGCCACATATGCTTTTAAATTCAAGCAGATATACTTTTATATAGTCATATGTTAGATATTTTTTCCTCAAAGGTTTTAATATGGAGACATATGTGATTTTATATTATTACACATTGGCCTACATATGTATGTATGTGCTATATATAAGTACATAAAGTAACATATAAAAGACATAATTACATGTACGTTTATATATAATTTAGTATGACACTATACATAATAATATAAAACTATGTGGATCCATATAAGAAATATTTTATAATTTGTGTTAGTTATGATTATATATTGACGAATATGAACCCATATATAACTTATAACGTTCTTTATAAAATCATCTATAATTATATATCATCCCACATAAGCAATTTTTTAAAAGTGATTTTATATAAAAATATATAAGGTCCATATAAAACCGTATAGTATTATATTTGGTTCCATGTTATCAATGATTTTGAACTAGTTTTAGATTTAGTAATTACTAGGGATTGGCGCGTGACACGAAATGTTCGTAAGTCACGTTATTCACACGTGATCGTGAGTAATAATTACTATACTTAAGTGATTCGTGCGTGAGCGTGAGTAAGAATAACCCGTGATTAATTCGTGTGTGAGTTTATTTTTTGCATCATATGTTTTTAGTAATTTTTACTGTTTTGCGTGAGAATTTTCTGATTGTAAGTTTAATAAGTAATTTAATATAATCATGTGTGCTGAGTAAAAAACGAAATGCTCGTGCGTGGGTAATGTTTTTTTTTGAGCATAAGTCAAAAATGGCTTACGCACCGCACCCATAACATTAACAACACTGAAGCTTTAATACGAAATTCTCTATACTATAACGTACACTTGACTGATTTCTTATATCTTGGTTGTATATCATAATCCTATTAACTTTAAAATTTCAGTGTTGTTAACTTTATTTTAAAATTACTAAATTAAAAGAAATTTTTTTTCATGTTTATTGCACTGTCATGATAAATCTGGATAAAAGTAATGGAAGATTTATCGAAATTATAAGATCTCCAGCAGGCCTGGGGTTAATCATTACATTTTGTAATTAATTACACATGCAATTACACAATTACATGTAATTGTAATTGAAAAAAAAAACTCATCTATAATTACGTATTCGGGTGTCGTAGTCATAGTCGAAACTAAGTCGAATTTGCTGAAAATTCAATAAAAACGCAACTTTTGAACAATTTTTCAATTGGATTTACCATATATAGCACTCAGATTTAAAAAAATCCAGCATCAGAGTTTCATTTCTTTATAATTTCCATTATATACAAAATCATTTTATATGGAGTCGAAAATTTCGACTACAAATTCGACACTCGTAATCAGGCCGATTATTTGTAATTGCAATTCAAAAAAAGAACAATTACAATTAAAAGTAATTGAAAATTTTTTTATTTAAAAAAATTATTTTTGTATGTATATTGTTAGATATGGTCCTATATAATATGATAAAAAGTATAAGGTTAATATTTAGATATAATTGTATCAAACTATGTCCACTTTTATAACATTTTATATAATTTTATACAAAAAGATATAATTTGATGTAAGCTGTATTTTCGTTCATACCTATCAACGTTAAGTATTTATAGCAAATCCACCTTAAACTGATTGGAGTATCAAATTTTTTTAAATAGTGAGTATTTATGATAGTTCCGGTATAATCGAACGTGCGTCAGCAAACCTTTTTAGGTAGTAACGCGAAGAAGTTACGCTAGGTGTGAAAATGTATAAATGTTGAGTTTTCAACGCTGATAATTATCCGCGTTGTAAGTTAACGTGCATACGAAAGGTAATATGTTAGTTTTCGTCTAAAAAACGTTTTTATGCACTTTGTGCTTTTTTGAAAGTTAACGGATATAGTTAAGTCGAAAATACAGCTGTAATTGGATGAGGACAAAATTCGGATACAATTGTATCGAATTGCATAAAATTGTATAAAATTGTACCAAATTGTATACAATTGTATACAATTCGATACAATATGATATAATAAGACGTTCTCATTTTGGATATAATTATATCCAATTACATAAAAGATTATATATAATTAAATATAACTTCATATGGCTCAATATCAATTTTTTTTACTTGGGATCTTAACTTTTAAAGATCGAATTAAATCCAGTGATATATTTGGGGATTTGGTAAGATCTTAATTTATCCCATAAATTGCAGATCGAATTAGGTCCAGCAATTTATTTCGGTATTAAAATGGCAGACCGAATTAGAAACAGCAATATATTTGGGGATTGACATCTAAAACTACCCGAGTAAAAAAGTGTATATAAAATTAAATGTGAATGGATATATTTGCAATATGTAACTGGATATAATTTCATCCGAAAAATGGTCATATTAAATTGTATTATATTGGATATAATTGTATTTACAAGGATACAAAGTTATATCAAATGATAAACTTATATCCGAATTTTGTCCCGATCAAATAGTATATAAGTTAATACAATACGATATGATTAAATTTAAATGATAAAAAAACTTTGAATTGGAGGGCAGCAGGATTTCGGGTCCTACACACTCAGTGGTGTGATGAAAATCGAAAACGAACAGTTTTTCAATCTAGAATAATTTGTTTCGCGAAAATCAAATTGGCTTCAAATTATTATTTATCGTTTCTTTGACGCCGGACATCTAAATTAGGAAATAAAAAATAATTGGTATTGTACAGATCCATCATCACATGCCTGACTGTCAGCCGAGGGCTATTGTTGATAATGAGTAACTATTAAATACGTTAATGTATAAATCTGTTATTCTTTAAAAACTAGATCATTTTTTATCAAATATGGGAATTTTCTTTGGACTTAGAAATTTTTTTTAAATATGTTAAGCTTTTTTTTATTTTAAATAAAATTTTAATGGTTAGCCCGGCAATGCACTTCTTTTTTGTTGGAGGCTCATAGTTCCCGATTTATGGAGCTGAAGATGATCTACAACAATATTCAATGGCTTATTTCTCCACTCAAAACTTATCGGACCAGAACAAAATATATATATCGTTGGAGAGGTACTTGAAATACCTTTCCAATGATATGCAACATGCCTAGACTTATTTAACCCATTACGAGCCGGGCCATGATTTTAAATGTTAATTTTTTTAAATTGGATTTTTTAAATTAAAAAAAAAAACTTTTAGAAGTAAAAAAGCTCAGAAAATATTAATTTAATGAAAAAATTGAGTAAAACTTATAAAAAATTGTTTTTGATCAAATATTACATTAATCTCGAATATATTAGTTAATCTCGAACTTGGGTCTGATATTAACTAATATATCGTCGGCTTGCCTGCAAGAAGTACTATGTTTTTGGTTTTAGCAGGTTTTCAGAAGAGCGAAAAAACTGATTTATATTATCCTTTTAAGATATTTTATTGACATCATATGCCCTAATGATTCACGACCTTATTTATTACAATCATTATTAAAGCATATGGTGTCAATGAAATATATTAAAAAAATATTAAAACCTGTTAAAGAACACATAACACTACTTTGAGGCAAGCCGACGATATTGTTATATAAAAAATAAAATTAAAAATATTTTTCGTATCTATTTATATATAAAATTTTTAACGGTTTTATCAATAATATATTTCTATACAATTTGCAATAAAGCAAATACTGATATATGATTTAGTATGATTACATATGCGAAAATTTCTAAAACAATTTCTAATATATCATCATATAAAAACATATAAAGTCGCACACAATATTTTATATTATCATAAATTTTAATATTAAAAAATATATGTTATATATACTCTTTTTTACTCGGGTATCCAGAAAAATGACAGATAAAATTAGATCCCGCATTATATTTGGGTACTACGTAAGATCTCCATTTATTTGGGATTAAATAAGATCCCAGACAGATATTGACAACAGTTCAAAAAATAATACACTGGCAGAGCACTGATTTTATAAAAATTACAATATTTTGTTAAAATAAGGTTTAAACCATACTTGGGATTTTTTCATTGGCATTGAAATTTCATTATCATTAGTTGACTAATGCTAATGGCAAAAAAATTTCATTACCATTTAATGGTACTGAAATTTTCTGGCATTAGAATTTGTAATACTAATGCTAATGAAATCGCACTAATGCCTTAAAAACTATGAACAATTGAGTAAAAAAAAGGATTTGTTTACAAAAAAAAAGGGGGATGGATAGATTGCTTTTTCTTCAACTAGCCACCGAACTTTGTTCTATGAAATGAATGGAATAATCTAGTCCCTAGATTATAAATTTTAAAAAACCGCACTTAAAAAATTGCAAAATAACCGCGGAACGCGAAAAAATACTTTATGGTACAAAAGTTGAATTAAAAAACTAAATCAGCGATTTTTATTCTGCAAACAAACATACTGATGTAAGAATTTTCCTTTTTGTAAATTTTTTTCCCGCGACTTTTTTCGCGATTTCTTTTTTCAATTAATCACAAAACTCTATGAATTGGGTATTATAGTCTCTAGATTATAAATTTTAAAAAACCACACCTAAAAAATTGCAAAATAACCGCGGAACGCGAAAAAAGTCTTTATGGTACAAAAGTTGAATTAAAAAACTTAATCAGCGATATTTATTCTGAAAACAAATATACTATGTTAGAATTTTCCTTTTTGCAAATTTTTTTTCCGGGACTTTTTTGGCGATTTTTTTCCAACTAGCCACCGAACTTTGTTCTATGAAGTGGGTGTTATGGTCCCTAGATTATAAATTTAAAAAAACCGCACTTAAAAAATTGCAAAATAATCGCGGAACGCGAAAAAAGACTTTATGGTACAACAATTGAATTAAAAAACTTAATCAGCGATTTTCATTCTGCAAACAAACATACTGATGTAAGAATTTTCCTTTTTGGATTTTTTTTCCGCGACTTTTTTCGCGATTTCTTTTTTTAATTAATCACCGAACTTTGTTCAATGAATTGGGTATTATAGTCCCTAGATTATAAATTTTAGAAAACCACACTTAAAAAATTGCAAAATAATCGCGGAACGCGAAAAGACTTTATTAGTAATCGCAATGAATTTACTATACAATTGGCATTAGTAATGAAATCGATGTATTTCAAAGCATTAGCATTAGTCCAAGTAATAATAATGCCAAAAATTTCATTAGCATTAGTTTCAATTTAATGGTAATGAAATCACCAATTAATTTGTCCAAATAATTAATTAGTCTCATGTATGGTTTAAACTCCGAAGGTCTCGAGTTCGATACCGTTCACGGCTATGCATTTTTTTTATAAAGTGAATTTTTTTATAAAATTATAATTTGTTTTCTATAAATGCTTTTATAAAATTATAATTTTTTTTATTAAGTTGAATTTTTTTTTAATAAAATAATTTTATTTACATCTTTCTAACGCTCTACACCATTTTCAATTGCATCAATTGTTTTTAAGATTTATCACTTGTATTTTAGAAATAATCAATTGAATTTCAGTTTTATCAATTTTATTTCAGAACTTATCAATTATTTTTCTGAGTTACGAATTGTATTTCAGAACTAGTCAATTGAATTTCAGTTTTATTAATTGTATTTCAGAAATTATTAGTTGTATTTCCGAAATTCACAACTGTATTTCAAAAATTATCAAAGTATGTTTCAGAAATTATCAATTATATTTCAGAAATTATGAAATGTATTTCAGAAATTTTTCTCTATTAACTATGAAATACAATCAACAAGTTCTGAAATAGGTTTGATTATTTCTGAAATACAATTAATAATTTCTGAAATACATTCGATAATTTCTGAAATACATTAAAAATTTATGAAATACAATTAATAACTTATGCAATACAGTTAATATTGTAGTTGCTGATGAGTTACCATTAGGGAATGCATCCCGGGATTTCCCGGGAAATTAAGCTTTTTTCAGTTCCCGCATTCCCGGGAATTTGGACCGGGAATCCCGGGATTTCAAAAAATGCAGTTTAAAATGATAAAGTTAATTATTTCAAATTTTTTTATACAAAATTTTCCAACTTTTGAAAATAGTAAACATTTTACATTAGGCTTATTCGTTTACTTACTAAAATTTTCTACTTTTGCCACAACTGGAAAAAATGAAAACAACTATTGGGTGAAAGTAGTAAGATTTTCGAGTAAACGAACACACTGATTAGTTTGTGTACTTGATCAAACTTTTTAAGTTCCTTTTAGTGCCTTTCAAATAGTGTTTGTATAAAAAATTTTGAATCGCACTTATTTTGCACAGAAATAAAGACAAATTGTCCATTTTTAAAAATTTTCAAGTAAGTTAAAATTTTTCTTGATTTACTTGAAAATTTTTAAAAATGGTCTTTGTTTTTGCGATTCTAAAATTGTTCCCATAATTTTTAAAAATTTTTCCAATTTTCTAAAATTATTTTCTATAAGGTTGTTCACAAGGGGTGTGCTATTTGTTGTATCGTTGTATCGTCCTAACAAAAAACAGAGTTGTTAAAATTTAAATTCAAAAAATACAACATTTGAAAATTGAAAGATACAACATTTTTACGTATGTTTGGTGTCATATGTTTGAGTGTGCTAACAGAAAGAAACCACAATAGAAAATCGTTGTTAAAGCGAAATAAAAATTTTAACAGCTCTGTTTTTTGTTAGGACGATACAACGATACACACACACCCCTTGTGAATAACCTATATATTAATTTTTTATTTTTATTTTGACGGACAATTTTTTTAGACTAAAAATTAGTTTTAGGTTATTCAATTTTTAGAATATATAATTAGACTTTTATAATTTCTGATATAAAATTTATTCTTTCCCAATACCAAAGAATTAATATTTAATAAATAAATTTTCATTTAATAAATAAACGATCATGAAAATTTGAGGTCTTTAAGACAATTTATTTATAAACATTTTTAAATTATTATAAAATATTTTCTTATTTATTTTCCTTGTGGGATCCCGGGAAGTCAAGATAAATTTCCCGCTTTCCCGGGAATTCAAATATTGCGGGATTTTGCATTCCCCAGTTACCATATATGATGACAATACATATATTGTTTAAATGGCACCATATATGACAATATATTGTTTAAATGGCACCATATATGGTATATGGTCCCTATTAAAAAAAATAATATGAAGCTTTATATGGTAATATATAACTTAGAGTGATCCATGTACCATTTGATCCGAAAAATGGCCCGATAAAGTTGTATCAGTTGTTTATTAGTTTTTATCTAATCGTATCAGTTTAGATCTGACCTGATTAAATTATGTGTTAATCAGATGAAATTGTATCTGATTTTTGACCTGATACAATTTTATTGGTTTATATCACATGGTATCAGTTTAGGTCCAAATAGATATATTTGTATACAAAATTATATAGTTATATCCCAATTTTGACCTGATGTCAGTTTAAAACTTTGATACAATTGTATAAGGTAAATGTCGGATACAATTATATTTTATTTATATAAAATTGAACCAATTACGATCAAACCTGACACCATTACAAAAATCGGATACAATTTCATCTGATTAACACATAATTTAATCAGGTCAGATCTAAACTGATACAATTAGATAAAAATTGATAAACAATTGATACAACAGCCGAATGCAATAAAAATATAACTACTCCCCCAAAATGTGTACACTGTTTACAGTCTCACACAGCTAATTACAAGGGATGTGATATCTACCAAAAACTGTTACATCAAAAAAGAGCAGCGAATGGTAGAACTCAGAATACGTCAAGAAGTCAACAAATGCCACTAAATTCTCAGCAGTTTCCACAGTGTGTAAATCCACAAAACAACAACAACAACAATATTAACAATGGTGAAAGGCCTCCGTACTCACAAATAGTCCCTGGCAACACAAATAGTTCCGAAAACAGGTTTATGGAGAGACCAGAAAGGATGATGGATAAACTTTTTGATATGATGACACAAATAATGGTAAAATTATACAAATAAATCTCAGAATTGCAGCATGGAATGCCGACGGTGCTTCCAATCATACCAAGGAAATATAAATTTTCCTTAAATCTAATTATTTAGATATATTATTAATTTCAGAAACACATTTTACTGAAAAACTCATTTTAATATTAGAGCTTATGATCTTATTACTGCGAATCACCCAGACGGTAAAGCACACGATGGCTCTGCCGTTTTGATTAAATCAAGTCTAAAATTTGAAATTTTGAACTCCATTACTATACCGTCAATTGAAGCTAGTGGCATTAAAATCAAATGTGATAACATCGATATATCAATTTATTCGGTTTATTTCCCACCCGACATAATTTAACTCTTGAAAACTATGAACATTTTTTTAAAATGCTTGGCCCTAGATTTATTGTTGGTGGAGATTACAATGCTAAACACCCTTGGTGGGGATCAAGATGTTTTTCTCCAAAAGGAAGAGAACTGTATAAATGTATTGTTGGACATAATTATAAGACTCTGTCTACAGGTAGACCTACATATTGGGCAAGTTAACCTAATAAAATACCAGATTTATTAGACTTTTTTGTTTGTTCCAGCATATCAAACCATCTACTTGATATATAGATTGTAATGACCTTAGCTCAGATCATACACCCATAATTTTAAAATACAGTACTATTCTACAAACTGTATCAAAAATTGAAAATTAATTTCTCATAAAACTGATATTAATTCGTTTCAATACTGGATGGATAAAAATTTAGAACTAAACATTCCAATTAAATCTGGTGATGATATTGATTAAGCAGTTGAAAAATTTACAAATCTTATCAGTTATCACCACAAAATGGTAGTAAAGTTTTAATATCCGCTAAAATAAGAGATTTAATACAACATAAAAGAAGATTAAGAAAAATATGGCAATCCAGTAGAAATCCAAGAGATAAAACTAATTTTAATAATGCTTCAAACTACCTCAAAAAACGAATAGACGAATTGAAGAATGACGAATTGTCAAATTTTTTAAGAAATCTGGACACTACAAATAATAGTGAGTAAAGTTTATGGAAAGCCACAAAGTGCTTAAAGAGGCAAATGCAGTGTTGCCAGTTTTTTTTCAGACTTTATCCCCAATTTTCAAATTGTTATCCCCAAAAATCCCCAATTTTCAATTTGTTATCCCCAAAAATCCCCAATTTTTATTTTCTGGAAAAAATTCGTATTCGTTAACTTTTTTTTTTAAATTAATGTAAAAATACCATATTTATTTAATTTTTTTCAATACCTTATACATTCAAACTCAATAAATTTTGTATTTCTAACAAATTATAAAAAAGAACAAATAAATTTAAATAACAGCATGAAAAAAGGTGAGCCAAATTTTTTCGTTTTAAATATTTCAGAATCAAAATTTTGCGGTTCATCAGCTTCAGACATTTGTTTGTATAAAAAAGTTTTAATATTTCAGCAGATGGATTGAATTTTTGACAATTGAATAACATGTAAAGTATATATTTAATTTAAGAAGAGCTTCTTATAACTCATATTGCATTCGAATAACCTTAAATATTTTGGAACCAAAAAGAATTCAAATTTTCACCAAAAGGAATTAAGGTTTGGCCGCACATTAACTTTCCAGACACAAATTTGTGTAGCCTGAAATCATGCAATATTATCATCATACTTAAAAGAAATATATAAATATTTAGAATTATCAGGGTTAAATTCATAAAAATATAAAAAGGCAATAATATGTTATCCCCAAAAAATCCCCTTAAATTTTGTGTCATCCGCAATAAATCCCCGGATCCCCAAACGGAAATTTTTATCCCCATTGACGAAAAAAAATCCCCAATTTGGGGATAAACTAAAATCAAACTCAAATCTCCAAACTAAATAACATAAAGTCTCCTGGTTACGATAAAATAGATACAATAGTTGCCAAATCTTTATCAAAGAAAAGTGTGATATTTTTAACCCTAATTTATAACTCTGTTTTAAGACTGTCCTACTTTCCATCTCAATGGAAATGCGCTGAGATTATAATGATTCCTAAACCAAATAAGCCAGAAAATTTAATTTCATCGTATAGGCCAATAAGTTTGTTGCCAACTTTTTCAAAAATTTTTGAAACATTATTATCAAGTAGATTGTTATCCATTTTGGAAACACGAAATATTATTCCAGATCAATTTGGTTTTCGTCATAAACATGGAACCCCGGAACAGTGTCACAGAATTGTAAAAATTATCACAGACTCTCTAGAAAGAATAATGTATTTTTCTGGTTTTTTTTAGATGTGAAACAGGGTGTGGCATAAAGGTCTATTGTACAAACTTAAGTCACTTTTACCAACTCCATACTATCTATTTTTAAAATCGTACTTGGCTGAACGAACATTTTATGTAAAAGTTGTTGATGAAACGTCTCATATATGTGATATCAAAGCAGGTGTACCACAAGGTAGTGTGTTAGGCCCAGTGTTGTATACTATATACACCTAAGATATGCCTATAATTGTTAATGTTACGATAGCCACCTATGCTGATGATACTGCAATAATTGCTTCGGGTGAATCAGCAGTCGAAGCATCTTCTTTGGTTCAAAGAGAATTAAATCATCTACAACTGTGGGTAACAAAATGGAAGATCAGTATTAATACGGAAAAATCGAACCACGTCACATTTGCATTAAGAAGAGGTGATTGTCCCTCATTAAACCAAATTAACGGTTCTGAAATACCAAAAACAAATTCTGTAAAATATCTAGGAATGCATCTTGATAAACGACTTACAAGGAAGCAGCACGTTAAAGCAAAGAGAGAACATCTAAATATTAAAACTAAAAAGTTGTACTGGTTGTTAGGCCATAAGTCTCAGCTTAGTCTGGAAAATAAAATAAAGTTATACAAGTCTCTTTTAAAACCAATTAGCAACCATAGTAATATTTTAGCCATTACGTTGTTAGATGAAACGTACGAAATAAGACGACTGAAAAGGTTTCATGTGTTAGAACTCCCGTACAGAAAATAAACCTAGGTTTTAAAAATGTAAATAATGTACATATATCTCTTAAAACAAAATGTAAATAAAACAAGTAAAAAGGTTAAAGTCGGGCATGCCGACTATACAATACCCTACACCAGTCTGGTTAAAAGCCAACTAATGTTTGGATCCGAAATTCGAATGGGTTAAAATGAGGCTTGTGTCAAAATTTTCTATAATGTGAGTAAGCGCACCAAATTTCATTAAAATATCTTAATATTTGCGACCTGCAGTTTGTAACCAAGCCAATTTTGGGGGGACCCTTGTATGGGCACTAGTTCTAAACATGGACCGATGTTCACCAAAATCAATAGGCTTCGTCCTTGGGCCAACATAGGTCTATGTACCAAATTTCATCAAAATATCTTAATATTTACGACCTGCAGCGTATAAACAATATAATTTTGGTGGGACCCTTATATGGGCACTAGGTCTAAACATGGACCGATGTTCACCAAAATCAATAGGCTGCGTTATTGGGCCAACATAGGCCTGTGTACCAAATTTCATCAAAATATCTTAATATTTGCGACCTGCAGCGTATAAACAGTATAATTTTGGTAGGACCCTAATATGGGCACTAGGTCTAAACATGGACCGATGTTCACCAAAATCAATAGACTACGTTATTGGGCCAATATAGGTCTGTGTACCAAATTTCATCAAAATATCTTAATATTTGCGACCTGCAGCGTATAAACAGTATAATTTTGGTAGGACCCTTATATGGGCACTAGGTCTAAACATGAACTGATGTTCACCAAAATCAATAGGCTGCGTTATTGGGCCAACATAGGTCTGTGTACCAAATTTCATCAAAATATCTTAATATTTACGACCTACAGCGTATAAACAGTATAATTTTGGTAGGACCCTTATATGGGCACTAGGTCTAAACATGGACCGATGTTCACCAAAATCAATAGGCTGCGTTATTGGGCCAATATAGGTCTGTGTACCAAATTTCATCAAAATATCTTAATATTTACGACCTGCAGCGTATAAACAGTATAATTTTGGTAGGACCCTTATATGGGCACTAGGTCTAAACATACATGGACCTCTGTTCACCAAAATCAATAGGCTGCGTTACTAGGCCAACATAGGTCTGTGTACGAAATTTCGTCAAAATATCTTAATATTTACGACCTGCAGCGTATAAACAATATAATTTTGGTAGGACCCTTATATGGGCACTAGGTCTAAACATGGACCGATGTTCACCAAAATCAAACTTGTTCGTCCTTGGGCCAACATAGGTCTGCGTACCAAATTTCATCAAAATATCTTAATATTTGCGACCAAGATTGCATGGACAGACAGACAGACGGACGGACATCGTTAAATCGAAATAAAAAAAAATTCTGAGCCGATCGGTATACTATAAGGTGGGTCTACGACCAATATTTTTTGGTGTTACAAACATCAGCACAAACTTATAATACCCTGACCACATAGTGGTGTAGGGTATAAATATGTAAGATAAGTTTATTAAGCTTGCTGAAGTTTAATAACATCCCAGCAAAAAAAGTCATTACAAAAAAGTTATTTTAAAAGCACTCCGAATAGCATCAACTGATTGTGGAGTAGTTACAATTTAGCTCTAACACTGATTTATTTTACACGTGATGTCCCGTGTTGTCAGTAGTTCAATTTAAGCATTTTGTTAGTAATTTAAGAGTGATTACATGATGTTAATAAAGTATGGTTTTTAGGTATACATTTTCATCACTTCAATACGAGTACATTTTGTTGGCATTTTTAGAGTGATTTAGAAGAACTCTTTATAATATATATTATAATACATTTTTAAAAGTAATTTAAATGTGCTTTTTATAATGTCTGAAATAGCATATTTTAGAGGCAATTTTAATGTTTAGCCTTTACAGAACCCATTTCTGAACCTATTATGTAACAAAACCTTCAATTTATTATTATTTGTAGGACAATATTAAGGAAACGACTAAATCAATTCGATTAAGTCAAAATTAGACAAAACCAAAATTTTTTTTTAATTTTTGTTCAACAGTTTTTTTTTTTTGAATAAGTTTGTAACATATTTACTGCAGTCTTTAAATTCAAAAAAGATACTATATTAAATTAAATAAGATTAATACACTAAGGCCGAGTTTTTGGGATGCCAGTTAAACTTGATTTAGTTAAACCGAAAACGAATTATATCAGCCATTTCAAGTTTATTAACAAAAATTTGCCCGAACAACTTTTTATCGTTTAAAATTGATGTCTTCATGAAAGAAAATAAAATAGATTTTAGAAGCAGTATTCGAGTTATAAACTAAGTTCAAAGATTATCTACATCCTAAAAGCTGGGCCTAGAAGTTATATGTAACCCTCTGATTAATTTTCTTAAAAACATTACTCAAGGAATTTTCAGAATATTAAAGCGTACCTACTAGAAAACTATTTATTCATATATTTTTTTTTTCATTTTAACGAATAAAGGAAAGAAAAGCATCGACATTTTACTTACATTTTTACTCTACAATAATAAGGCCATCATTATAAATTTGCTGAAGCCGCAGATCTATGATTGAAATTTTAGCCTTAAATTCATTAAAGAATCCGAGAACCGTTGGAGGAGAGTTTTTCCCCAGACATATTTCGAAGACGAATACCATGTCGTCATTTGAAGTTTGCAAGTCAACCATCGTTAGCTTAAAATCAACGTGTTCATTAAACGATGCATTAAGTTCCAACACTATAATTTGCAATCGTGATTAGTTGTATTCTTATGTTGAAGAAGTTCATTTAGCAAAATTTTAACTTTAATTAAAATTTGGAACTTTAATGGACATTTTAAAGTTGACGGCAGTTATTTTTTTAAATCTATTTTTGAGTTGAAGAAATAATATATTTTTTGTCACTATAGAATTATTTATTTAGTTTTTACGACTTTTAAAGCGTAATAGCAATTAGAGCATATCGACATTTAAATCAGGTGACATTTATATAACTTTTTGTGTATAAACAAAGGTAAGGGACCAACCTCTGTTAACGAACCTCTTGTTTGGTCTATCTTAAACGATAAGATATGTTAACATTGCAACAAATTTTATTAACATATTTCTTTGGTGCACGGTGAAAAAGCACGCAAGTGACTTCATAGAGCCTTAACAATACATTTTAATTGTTAGCTTTTATATATTTGCATTTTGTGAAAACAAGAATTCATATTTGGGTCATAGTCCAGGAGATTCAATGGGATCCAATTCTTTATTTCCTTCCCTTTTTCAATGGGAACTGTAATTGCAATATTTTTTTAAAATATGTACGAATAATTTAAAAATATGTAAATAATCGTAAATTAATAAAGTAAAAATTAAAATAGTTAATAAAATTAACTATTTTGTTTTTTAGAAATAAAAAATGGAATCTCTAATAAATTCGTAATTTACAAACAAATGAATTTACAAAGAAAAAAAAAACAACTTTATATATGAGCAATTCCATATGAAAGCGATCACCTTTTGGACGACCCCTCTCCGATTCTAAAATAAATAGTCTCAATCGATTGCCCAGCAAAAAATAATGTACCTACATATTTTTTTTTTTTTTATAGTGACTGGTTTAGTAGTGGTGTACACCACTGTCATGTGACAAAATTGAAGAATTCTTCATAAGGGACCTCATTGAAAGTTGTTTTAAAAAAAGCGATCGCAACGAGTGATAGCTCGTTGGAAAGGTATTGAATCAGGCTTTAATTGAAAAATAAAATTTTCCTAATTTTTCTCAGAAATTTACCTTTTTTCCCATGAAAATTAAATTTTCCGATTTTCCACAGAAGCTCCTAAATTTTCCGGCTAATTTTTTTTTTTTTTGGATTCCTCATAATTTTTGCTTTAAGAATCAGCAATAAAAAAATGGGCCCCGACTCCTTGTTTGGACAGGAGAGGAGCATTTAAGAGACCACCTTGTTCTCATTGTTTTTATATTTTTTATAATTGAATTATTTGTAATTATTTAACATTGTTTTATTTTATTATTAAAAATACATTTTAAAAATTATTTTACAGTTAAAAATACATTTATGAAGAAAAAATCTTTCTTATTTTGCTGCTTATACTTAATTACAATATTTATTAAAAATTTCAATTGTCTTGGCATCATTATAAAATTAAAGTAACTTTAAATTTAGCACGTCGGCAGACGAAGAGTACCGCTTTACATTAATTGACATATCAGAAATATTTGGTATGAAGCAATGAAACTTTTGCGTTCCAGTTATAGTTTTGACATTATTATATCTGTTTTGAATTCGTCGCTCCATGGCATCGTGTTCTTTTTGAGTGCATAAAACTGTGTTAATGGCAATTTCCTTGGTTTGAATCCACGAAAACAAATGTTGTACATTTAAGATCTGGTCAGTATATGGCCTTTGCAAACTTGCCTTAGTCGCCATGCGTTTTAGGGTTCCCCCTAACGCATCGCATGGGCCCTTACCGTGTGACGTCGCAAAAAAGTGCCACTCGACCTTGCAGTTTTGTTCTTCTTCAATTATGCAAAGATTGTAAAAATTTTTTTTATTCTTGTACTGAGAAGCCGCGCCGTCTGAGAAAAACGTTACTTTGTCGATTGCATCGAATTTTGATCTTAAGAATTCAAACAGTTTCATTTGAAATAAATAAACGGACACATAATTATGAGCTAAACTCTCCGCGACAACAACAAGGCTTACGGTCTGTAGTTCGTTATCTTCGTTTTTGAAATAAATGCAAAAAGGATGCACCGTGCACTGGTCGTTTGCCCAGTGATAAGCCTGAATTTCATCCTGAACGAGAAAAGTGTAATTCTCGGCAAAGTCGCTTATCACAATGAATTCATTTTGGGCTAATTTCTCCTTACTTTCCTTTAGAAATTTCGATTGCATCTCGGATATGAAATGGTGCGCCTTCAGTTCATTCAACTTGAATCCGAATTCCTCGATGAATTCCGGAATCTGCTTTACCACGGTCTCAAGGGAACATCTGCCGCTGCTAATTATCCACTGTTTGAAATGCACCTCCTGAATTAACAGCTGTTCAAACTTTTCCGCCAAATATTGCTCTAGCTCGTCAATCTTCGGGCAATTGTCGCATTTGGACAGATGACAATTTTCCGTGGGGTATGCGCACAACGACTTCGACAGGAGGTCCCTATATGTTTCAATTTCACCGTGAAATACTTTCAATTTCTTGCATGGAAAGAACATTAATTTGATGTTTTGATGAAACATGCAAACGCAGACTGAATGCGTTCCGTGCCTGTCTAATGCCAGCACGCATTCTTTTGGTCGTAGGATGGCAAACTTAGAAAATCCCACTTTTTCTGCTGGGTATTTCTCTTTGAACTGATGGTATGCTTCGGATAGATTACATAATAATAATCTGCGCTGCTTGTGTACTTTTTCTCCATATTCACGTGTGATAACATAGTCACGTGTACCTGGGCAGGCGCGGCTGTTGTCATCATTGCAGTAAAAATCTTGAATCAATTTCACCGTTGCTTCGCTGAGGGTCCTTGAGCCAAATTTCCTGGTGGGAGTCGCCAATATGCCCTTCTGTCGAACTAATTCTTTGCTTCTTCTCGCGATGTAAAAAGATGTTTGAAACTGTTCAGAAATCTTGCATATAGACCATGATTGAGGCAGCACAGATAAAATGAGATATTTTTCCGGAAAAGTGGTCGCTAAATTGAATTTTCTTTTCAACTGCTCAATCATTTGTTTGCCGTCATCAACGTCATCTGCTTGACTGCATTCGTTATCAGAGCCTTCATCAAATATTGTCGCGATTGCACTCATAACCTTGCCTTTTTTCGCTTTCCTGTATTTTTCAATTCGCAACTTTCTTTTTGTAATAGGCGATTCACCTAAAGTGGTAATAGCCTTATTCAAAGGACTCAAAGACATATTGACCATCGGAATGTCTGCCTCACTATCAGATGAAACATTTTGTTCAATTGTCATTTCACTCTCGGATTGTGGTTGCATTTGTTTCAATGCATTTGCTTGTTGAGACAAATCGATTTTACACTTGGGGCAAATGAATTCTGCTTCTTCACCGTATTGTATATTTAATTCATTCATGTATCGCATCGAAACACCAGTTAATTTTAATACTTTTATCTTTTTCGAACGATGTCCACTCTTGTTAAACGGATTGCAGCAAAATTTATTCATTTTACTCTAAATTGTCTTTACAGCTTCACTCTTTACTTTACAAAAAAAACACTTTAACACTTTCACGTTTAGTATTCAACTAAAATTTGACTCAGAGTGTGTGAAGTATTTATATTTATTTTTTGGTAAAAAATAGGTAAAAAAAATAAGCGATATTTGCTTTTCTTTAATAGGAAAATTTGCGTGAACTACTGGTCATAAAATGTTTTTTAAAGAGGGACTTAATTGGTTACTGCCAATAAGCCGACCACAGATCATAAAATGTTTTGTAAATTTTTTAAATTACCAGGTAATAAATATTTCGCCATATTTATGGAAAATCCGTGTTTTATGACTTGTTTCTGCACGTGTCATTTTAGGCGAAATATTTATTACCTGGTAATTTAAAAAATTTACAAAACATTTTATGACCTTTAGCCTCAGTCGGGTTTGGTGTGCCATTACATGCCACTGCTGCTATTATCCATGGATTTATGGCCGATCTTGTGAAGGCAGGCAGACCATATTCACTACACACTCAACTTGGGGCTCTTAAAAAAAATTGATTTTTTCTTCATAAATGTATTTTTAACTGTAAAATAATTTTTAAAATGTATTTTTAATAATAAAATAAAATAATGTTAAATAATTACAAATAATTCAATTATAAAAAATATAAAAACAATGAGAACAAGGTGGTCTCTTAAATGCTCCTCTCCTGTCCAAACAAGGAGTCGGGGCCCATTTTTTTATTGCTGATTCTTAAAGCAAAAATTATGAGGAATCCAAAAAAAAAAAAAAAATTAGCCGGAAAATTTAGGAGCTTCTGTGGAAAATCGGAAAATTTAATTTTCATGGGAAAATTTAATTTTCATGGGAAAAAAGGTAAATTTCTGAGAAAAATTAAAAAAATTTTATTTTTCAATTAAAGCCTGATTCAATACCTTTCCAACGAGCTATCACTCGTTGTGATCGCTTTAGTAGTTTTTTAAAACAACTTTCAATGAGGTCCCTTATGAAGAATTCTTCAATTTTGTCACATGACAGTGGTGTACACCACCACTAAACCAGTCACTATAAAAAAAAAAAAAAAAATATGTAGGTACATTATTTTTTGCTGGGCAATCGATTGAGACTATTTATTTTAAAATCGGAGAGGGGTCATCCAAAAATTTGCCAATTTTGATCGTTTTCATATGGAATTGCTCATATACATTTTTGAAAGTCCTTTTAAAGCACATACATTCGAAACAGAAAAAGAGCACTTATCGCATTGTAACCAATTTAAAAGTTGTTCGTTTCGAATGACTTATACATATTTTTGCTGGGATATGTTAAGTAGCCTGTGATTTATCAAAATATATTGTAAATAAAATGAATAAAAAAAAAAAATTATAAAAAGATATCGAGCCATTCTTCGGATGAAACTGTATATTTATACAGATATAACTTATTATCACATATGTATTAAAGACGTGCACTTGTATATCTTAGGCCCATTAACTTTTCTCGAGAAGTTAACTTTACCTTAACCATGGGTAACTAACCAATACTAAATATTTATCCCTATAAAAATTGAACCATAATAACTTTTCAATATTTTAACCCTGGGTAGTTAACCTTAGTATGAAATGTCAGAATAAAAACAAAAAGAAAAACAAAAATTAATACAAAAAATTTTTTTTTTCAATACGGGAAAATTAAAAGTTTTTCTCGCGGTTTTTTGTGTGTTTCTGGTCGTAAAAAAAATAATACACTTCACCACGTCGTTTTTTTAAGATTCGCGGTCGCTAAATGCTATAAAATGATTGTGTCTTTTTGCATACTACGAGAGGTGATTTAATTAAATCCATTTGGTAAGTCTATAAAATAAAAGTGGATTATTGGAACTATTAATAAGTATTTCGTGCTAAACTAGACAACCGCGGAAAGATTCGCGCATAAAATAGTGGAAATTTTGTGATAGATTAAGAAATTAAGGCAATTTATATGATCCGCACATCAAAGTGAGTAGAAAAATAATCGCTGTGCTTGAATTTGTATCTTTTTGTAATTGCTAGTCAAAACTGTGGGTTCTCCAGGGGTTCCTAACATACTTTTAAAATATTTAAAACATGATTGGTTCACATTTCATAAATTCGAGAGTGATTTCTATGCGCTTTTTTATATTTAAGAATTAAATTCAGTAGTCTTGTACTTCATTCAGTAGTCTTGAGCTTTGACACATGATTTATTTTTAATTTGATACGCTGATTCCAAATTCTTAAATGTAAGTTACCCAAAATTGATGGAACAATTGTTTTTCTGAGAGTGGTTTTAAAAGAATTTTTTCCTATAACGGTACACAAAATGTTGTCCTATGTATTTTAGAGAACAAAATTCATTATTTACTACCATCGTAACAAAAAGTCTTAACCTATTTGAATGCGTTTTGTATAGTATTTTAAAATTTAGAAAGCTATATTTCGCGTTTTTAATCACGATTTTCTCAAAATTGAGAGGTGATTGAGATTTGGAATCAGCAAGTAAAATACTAAAAGTATGTATCACGCTTCTACTAACAGCGACTTTTCATTTTGTAGAGGTGTATAATTCGTGTCAAATTGTTGTAATATTGGTCACCATTTTTGGTTTTAATTATTCAAGACAGACTTTGGCTCCCTGAACCAATAAAAAAAAAAAATTTTCCTATTTCCTTATATGAGGCCAATTTCTGTAAGCTATCACAGAAACCGAAATCCAAAATAGCAAAAATTTGTGCACGATTTTAAGTACTGATGCAATTTTTATAAGTTTTGGTAAAGTGGGGGAAATGCACATCGAAAACACTTACATGTGTCATAAACGATTCTTAGTCAAAGTTTGGTTAAAGCTGTGCTTTAAATTTATTTAATAATCATCATTACAAGTCTTATGTATTAAAATATCTTATGTAGGGTGAATTGTTCTAAAATAGCCTTGGTTAAGTTTCTTAACCACAGAAATTTCTATGGTTAAATTTTAGCTTGGGTTAGAAGAAATGCTTGGTTAAAATTTAGATAATTTATTCAAAAATATGTTTACCAGTGGTTAAGGCTAGTAGAGGTCTTAACCAGGGTATAAATTGAGATAAGTTAACGGGCCTTAAAGTATTTCCAAAAAAATATACCATATACATAACTGTTACTATTGGTATAAATAAGAGAAGAACTGTAACTGATATTGTTATGCTTTGTTTCAACGCACTCACTTTATTCATAAACACAATACCAGTTATTTCTTGTTTTGTATTGAGTGAAGCATTTATTTGTTTCTTGTTCTCAAATACTTATTGTACCACAAATATTTTCAAGTAATTGTTGTGGAAACAAATAATCAAGTGACTAAAGATTAAATTTGTTGTGAAATTTGTATTTAAAAATTAATAAAATTCAATTAAAAGAAAAAATTGTATTTAATTTAAATAAAATTAGTGAAAAAGAGGCCGAAGGAAGACATGGGGTTGATTTGGTCGAAATTTTCACAATATATTTATTGGCAGCGTACAATAAGTACCCTACGGGGAAAGGTACCGGTCCCAGATGACATGCAGGATAGGTCCCAAGGGGGCGGAGACCGGTCGTTGATCGGTCTTTTTGTTTGAAAGAGACATATCACTTTAACATGGCGTTGTCATTGGAAATGACCAATTGCCACAGTTTAGACACCTTGTGACAGTAAGGTGGTGTGTCTAAAAACAGCTTTTCAAATAAACTAATAAAAAATTAAGAATTAAAAATAATCTACTTCGCGTTGGAGTAGGGCTCGATAACACAACCTCCTGCTTGTAAGGCAAACGCTCTACCATCTGAGCTAATGTTGCTTATGCGTGATGGCTGGCTGATGGTAAAGTTATATATTTTTCGTTTCTGTTCAAATAAAACAGAAAAAGAAAAAACAAACACTATAAGCACCCTACGGGGAAAGGGACCGGTCCCAGATGACACGCAGGATAGGTCCCAAGGGGGTGGAGACCGGTCGTTGATCGGTCTTTTTGTTTGAAAGATACATATCACTTTAACATGGCGTTGTCATTGGAAATGACCAATTGCCACAGTTTAGTCACATTGTGGCAGTAAGGTGGTGTGTCTAAAAATAGCTTTTAGACAGTTCTATCTGTGCACGTGTTTAATATGTATATGACTATATGTAACTATTTTTAATCGGGATGAGCATATATTGTTGAAATGGCATATATGATAACTAGGGCAAGGAATTTCATGCACTTAAAAATGGAAAATATGCGCCTAAAATATGCGGTTAAAAAAGAAAAATATGCATTAAAAATATAAGAAATATGCACTAAAAACTACTATTTTTGCAAAAATAATGCACTCTAAAACTTAAAAATGTATTTAGTTAGTTATTTTGCAAACAGACACAGAACTCGAAGATTTCCTATAGGTCAATAAGGTTTTAAGAATGTTTATTTGGATTGAATCAAAATATGAAACGTATCAATTTTTTATATTTTTTTACAAAATAAAAAATGCTCCTTAAAATAAAAAATAAGCACAAATATGCATTAAAAATCACAAAATATGCATTAAAAATGCACCAAATATGCATTTAAAGTCAAAATATGCAAAAACATGCATTTATGACAAAATATGCAAAAATATGCAACTACAAATCGATGCCATTTTGTTCTAAATTTGATGATTCGGATAAATATTTACTCCATATTAGTTTTGGACTATCGAGAAAAAACATGCATTTGCATGAAATTCCTTGCCCTAATGATAACATATGGTTTAAATGGCACCGTATATGGTAATATATTACTTAAATAACACCATATATAAATATATATGGCACTGTATGTAGTACCATATATTATCATATCTGGAACTGTATTAAAAATTTTGATCATGAGGTACCATATATGGCAATATATTGTTTAAATGGCACCATATATAATATATAATGAGGTACCAAATATGACCATATATTGTTAAAATAGCACCATATATCTTAATATATTGTTTAAATATCACCACATATGGTAATTTAAAGAACCCTATTAAAAAAAATTAATATGGAGCTTAATATGGTAATATATATCTTAATGTGATCCATATACCATTTCATCCGAAAAATGGCCCGATATAATTGTGTCAGTTGGTTATCACTTTTTATCTAAATGTATCAGTTTAGAACTTAACTGATTAGATTATATATTAAGCAGATGAAATTTTATCTGAATTTTGACCTGATACAATTTTATGGGTTTATGTCGCATGGTATTAATTTAGATCCAAATATATACATTACTATACAAACTTATATAGTTATATCTGGATTTTGACCTGATGCAATTATATCTGCTTTAAAACTTTAATACAATTATATAAGGCAAATGTCGGATACAAATATATTTTATTTATATAAAATTGTACCAACTACGATCTAACCATATACCATTAGATATAAACCGGTAAAATTGTATCAGGTCAAAAATTGAATATAATTTCATCTGAATTATGTATAATTTTATTAGTTGAAATCTAAACTAATACAATTAGATAAAAACTGATAAACAACTGATACAATTACATCGGGCCATTTTTCGGCTGAAAGAGTATATTTATACAGATATAACTTAATCGCATTTTATACGACTATATGTAACTGTTTTTACTCGGGAATAAAAATTATACCATATATCAATATATATTGCACTATATACAGTACATGCGCGGTTCCAGCAATTAATATAAGGGGAAAAATCATACGCCTCAGTGTCCAACTCAATGTATTTGTCTACGGTGGCGTATGATTTTTCCCCTTATATTAATTGCTGGAACCGCGCATGATATAGTAGCATATATTATCATATAAGTTAAATTAAAAATGTTGTGCATGAGGTACCATATATGAGCATATATTGTTGAACCATATATGATAATATATGGTTTAAATGGCACCATATATGGTAATATATTGCTTAAATAACGCCATATATAAATATATATGTCACTATATATATTAGCATATATTATCATATCTGGAACTGTATTAAAATTTTTTATCGTGATGTACCATATATGCCCATATATTGTTTAAATGGCACCATATATTATAATATATGGTTTAAATGGTACCATATATGGTAATATATTTCCTAAATAACACCATATATAAATATATATGATCCTATATATAGTAGCATATATTATGATATCTGGAACTGTATTAAAAATTTTGATCATGAGGTACCATATATAACCATATATTGTTTAAATGGCACCATATATAATAATATATGGTTTAAATGGCACCATATATGATAATATCTTGTTTAACTGCCACCATATATAGTTATATATTGTTTAAATGATACCATATATAACTATATATTGATAAAATGCCACCATATATTTTAAGATATAGCTCTATATATAACTATATATGCAATAAGATCAGCCATGCTATGTAATATATAACCATATATACCATATCTAATAGTATAAAGGGCGATATCTAATTAGATGAAATTATATATGGCATAATATAAGGACAAAATTTGGAAAAAGATGTCGTATATAATTATATATGGATATTAGGGTTTGGGATTTCCCGGACTTTTTTATTTCCCGGGAAACGGGAATAAAAAAATTTGGATCCCGGGAAATATTTTTGAACAAAATTGTTAATGAAAACCACCTATATAAGTAATTTTGGTTAAAAAAACACTATTTCAGTACAAATTCAGTCTATGTAGTGAGATTTCAAAGTAAAAATATCAGAATGTTGAACATTTGATTTCACACAAATTACTCTAAGCACTGCCAAATGAATTGCATGATTCCAGCAGAAAGCACCCGCTACTGGACTGTCGGAAACAAACCGTTTCATTACATTTGGCCCATTAGATATGGTGACCACAATGTTATTTTCCAAAGACAAATAAAACACTTCTAGTCTTAGTTCTACAATTCTTCTTATTTCATCAGCACCCGGGTAAAAATCTTAATATGGTGTCATACATAATTATATCTTTTTTGATAAATCCCCATATACAACGACATACTAATTGATCCGAAAAATGGGTCATCTACATGTGTCAAATTATATCAAATTATATATAATTTGATACAGTTTGATCCGAGATTTGTCCATATCCAGGACATCAAATTATATCTAATTCGATATAAAAATATCTGATTTTATAAAATTTTGTCTGATAGTAGGCATACTTTTTATGCATACCAGCTATTAAATTGAGATTGAAATGTCTATGGTTTTAACAATTTTGAAGACCCAAATTATAAAACATAAAATAAAAATTTATTTGAATACTTTTGTCTTCTAAATCGTACGCATCATTTTTTAATATGATTTTACATGCAAAAACATCACGTGGAAATTAATTGGCTATGGAGTAATTAACTCTGAATTTGCAGATAACTAAATTTGATGTTAAACTATATATTAATTTGTATGCGATTATATAGAAAGTTATATAAAATTAAAATACATTTTTAGTACTACGACACATACAGTGTTATAAAACTTAGTATCAACCCGGTGAAAAATGTCCATATATGAACATTTATGGTTCAACCATATATGTATGGATCCGAAAAATGAGGTAACACCTAAGTATATGTTCATATGTGGACATACATATATGAACATATACATTTATTAAATATATGCGAATACATGCGGACGTTGGTGTCATTTATTATAAGGTTGTACTATAGATATAAATTTATATATGACATTCGAATTATGCACTACATATGTTCCTTTTTTTATTGATGGCATTAAATATAATTCCATATTTATCCATATATGAGTTCCTTTTACACATATGGAAAAATGTATTCTTGCAAATATGTTCATATACAAGTCACTTTTGCATAAATTGAATATCATATACTTCCATATTTGTCCATATATGAGTGCCTTTTCCACAGATGCATCCATATATGTCTGTATATGAAATCTTTTTCCATATATGGAATAACACATACTTCCATATATGTTCATATAAAATCCATATATGTTTATAAAAAATCCATATTTGTTCATATGTGTCCATACATAAACCATATATGAACATGTTTGAGCGTATATGAACATTTTTCACCGGGAAATCATATATAATCATATCGATCACTACATATAATTTGATTAGTTTTATAAGGCTTATGTAGTTATATATGGAGTCAGATTTGGGGATATGTAATAATGTTACTCCATTCATTGTCAGATATAGCCCAATCACATTATATATGACAATATATAACTATTTTTACTCGGGCATTACATCTTCCTGATATATAAACCAACCACATGTTATAAAATGAATTATTTCCATTTATACATATGTTTAAATATCTCTTGTGTGATATTCTTGTTCATTCATCTAAGATTATAGTAAATCTCCTATTGTTAGAGATATTGCCCGATATTTCTTTTATCATGATATCTTTTACATGATTGTAGTAATTTAATATAATGGTCTTTACATCGGTTTCATTTTTTGGCAATTCCAAGTTTTTATTATAAAAACTTTCTAGAATAAACGGAGATCTTGTTATGTTGCGGATTAACATTCCGTCGACTGCGGCTAATTTGGATACCATTTCAGAAAATGTTTGCCCTAACATAAAACGTTCAATGCCTATTCAGCTTACACTTTTTCCTCAAGTACTTTGCTAATTCTAGCTGGAACGTTATTCTTGTTGTTGTTTTCTTTAAGAGAAGTTGCATGACCATCAATTTTATTTTATTTTGTGAACCAAATTTAGATGTCGGATACCCAAATTTAGATACCTCCGTTAACCACTAGTCTTTTAGGGTAAATATTGCACTGCGCTGCATTGTCCTTTTTTGTAAAATATTTCCATAATCCTGACATTTTAGTCTTTAATATAAAAGAATATATTAGTTTGAAAGCAGGTGTAGTAAAATAAAGTAAACTTGCTTGAAAATATCACATTTGTTAATGAAACCGTTACTTATAAAATTATTAGAGTATATTTAGTTAGAATATTCTTCTGCCTCAAGTCCAACCTCTAATATGATATTGTCATATTAGATTTTATTTGTTGTTTCAAAAAGGGTTGTTAATTTTTATGATAGACAATACAATTGTTTCGTAGACATCACTCTACTCTTCAGTTGTCCGCAATAAGAAAATGATAATTTTCTTACTCAAACAAAAAGGTACAAAAAATTAACGGGACGAGAATTTTGTACTTTTGTATATGAACTGTCTGATTTGGTAAAACCAATTATAAATCAACTCCTTTTTGAAAGCAACAATTACATAAAAGTACCCTTTGGATACTATTTCTATGTATGTTTGTTGTCAATACATTTTGTAAAAACAACTAACTTTAAACTCAAAACAAATTAAATATTTGAATGAGATTTTAGCCGTGGTATGCGCATGTTCAACAATTATCTTAATCTTTGCATTAAAAATACAAAAATTGTTTTTTCTGACTTTCTATATTTTCATATATTTAGTTAGGTAGAAGATTAACCTCAAGTAGAAAAATAACCGCAAGTCCAAATTCTAATACAATATTGTCATATTAGATTTTATTTGTTGTTTCAGACAGTTCATATATAAAAGTACAAAATTCTCGTCCCGTTGATTTTTTGTACCTTATGTAATGTCTCGGTTTGAGTAAGAAAGTTATCATTTTCTTATTGCGGACAACTGAAGAGTAGAGTGATGTCTACGAAACAATTGTATTGTCTATCATTAAAATGATCAACCCTTTTTGAAGCAACAAATAAAATCTAATATGCCAATATCATATTAGAATTTGGACTTGAGGTAGAAGAATATTCTAACTAAATGTATGAAAATATAGAAAGTCCGAAAAAACAATTTTTGCATTTTTAATGGAAAAATTAAGATAATTGTATTGTTAGAGTATTTTAAATTTAAAGTCGACTTTATTTTTAAACATACGGTTTTGTTCATTTTGTGTAGGAAAACCTTACAAAAATATTTATGTTTTCCAACATTTTGATTGGTTGAAAATAAATTAACCATTCAGAATGCTCCAAAAATAAACCAAGTCAAGGTATACTGCCACCCAATATTTTAACCAGAGACCCAAAATAACTGTTATATTTCTAAAAAAGTCACCACACAAATTTATTTAATTGTAATATTTCAATAATGCACTATATTTTATAAATCATATTGCACAAAAAAATCACAAAGTTTGGCAAAGATTTTAATTTTTTCAATTTTTATATTTTACTCTATAAATTTCTGTTGTTTTTTGATTTTTATTTTAAAACTTTTTATAAAAGTTACAAAATGATTTTTTTGAAAAAATTAAGCACTAAAGGGCGGATTATGGGACCGTAAACGTAAATGTGATGTAACTGTACCGTGCCGTAGCTAAAAAGTACACTTATAGATTACCGTAAACGACATTACTATTTAGCATCTATTTCATGTGGTTTTATATTTTATTCTAAATTTTTCCATTTATTTGTTAATTTTTATTCCTTATTTGTTGTTTGGATCAATTTTCTTTATTCATTTCATATTTTTTCCGACTAAAATCATTCAGCTGTTTCGATGCCGGATAGAAAATTCTGATTTCAACAGAATGATCCGGCAAGTTCGTTTACATTTACGTGTTAGTAACCATTCGTATACATTTCTTCTTGTGGTATCGAAACAGCTGATTCGTTACAGATACGTTTACGGTTGGGTAACTCAGCCTTAACTTTTTTATTTGATAATAAAATAAAAATTAAAAATTGACCTAAATTGAATGCCGGAAGTTGCTGGAATATACATATTTACTCACTTTAAATCACTGTTCAATGTTTTATTAACACTAGTTGACATCATCAGGATATTATAATTGGTGAAGTCATTGGTTCCATGGCTTTTGATTTATATTCTTAATTGTTATTTTTTGATAAAGAAAAAAAATCACAAAATAACTTTTATTATTTTTTAAAAAATAAAAATCGTGTTTGGATTGTTTTTGTTTGAATTAAAAATATAAATCAAACAGAGCAAATAAACAGAAAATTAAAAATACTCAAACAGGAAATAATTGTAAAACAATCACTTTTTTGAATAAAAGTTATAACTGTTACGTCCCTGATTTTAACTAAAGTCGACTTTAACTAAAATATACATTTGAAAAATTTAGATAGTAAGGGCTATTATTTGTATATTATTTCATATTTCTTTTAAACATGTTACCAAGTTTTTAGGTTTTACTACTTAAATTTTGAGTAAGTGTCAAATAAATTGATTCCCTTTTAAAAGATTTTAACAATGACATTTTTGTTTTGGTATTTAAAATGTTTTTTATGACTAAAGGTGCTTTCACAATGATAGAGTAACTCTACTCTGCAGCACAGATTACAATGTTAACTGTTCACAATGCAGAGTAGAGTTACTTCAAAAAATACGTGACACTTAAATACTTACATTTTGTTTCGCGAATTCCTAGGCTTTATTCCATCTCAAATAGTTTGGAAATAATTTTTTATTTTATTATAAATTTTCCAATACAAATATTTTGTATTGGTTTTATGTTTTTTCATATATTTTTTTTTATTTGTTGACAATTAGAGATGTGAACAAAATAGTGATGTGTTTTTTTAGTTATATTTGTCATGTTAAACAGTTAATAGAGTGATGTTAACTCTAGAGTGCAACAAATCCATACTCCAGAGTCAAACAACTTTGACTCTGGAGTGGTTTAAAAAAAGATAGCAAAATACAAAAATGTATTTGTAAGAAAGAGAAAAGAACTAAATTTGCTTCAGATTGGAGTACTCCATCACTGTAAACGCACCTTAAAATTAAAAATCCAATTCCAAACAAAAACAATTTAAAAAATTTAATATTTTTAAAATTTCCCGTTCTCCCGGGAAAAATATATTATTTTCCAGAAAAGACAAAAATTTGCAAGGCCAAACAGCCACCGTGGTTTAATTCAGCTATAAAACGTTTAATTGATGTCCGGGATCTAGCATATAAAAATGGAAGAAATTTAAAACCCCTAAATTGCAACTTTTGTTTAAATCCACTAGGAAAAAAGTTGTGGATAACATTAATAAGGCTAAGACTGCGTACTATCAACAGAAATTTTCAACAGCTAAAGATAGCAGGAGCAAGTGGAAAGGAATCCGTGAAATTGGTATTGGTAAAAAAAGTGTTTGCATTACTAGTTCTGACTCTGACAAAGATAAACTAAACCACCAATTTGTTGCCATTAAAGTGGCAAGACCAAATGAAAATGAATATGAAAAAATTCATGTAGTGCCTTTAGAAAATTGTTTTTATTTTCGATGTGTGGATCAAATAGAAGTTCTCAAAAGTTTAACATCAATAAAATCAAATGCTGTGGGTTTGAATGGACTTAATCTTAGATTTTTGAAACTTATCTTCCCTAAAATTCTGCCATGCATTACCTACGTATTTAATACCATATTAAATAAGTCAATATTCCCCGATATATGGAAAGAAGCCAAAATAATTCCGATCCCTAAGAACAGCAGTGAGTTTAGACCAATTGCCATACTACCTTTTTTGTCCAAAGTGATGGAAAATCTTATGAAAAGCCAAATGTGTAAATATTTACAGGATAATTCCTAACAGAAAAACAGTTTTGTTTTAGATAGGGAAGAAGTTGCTTCACGGTGTTGATCGATGTGGTTGAAGAAATTAGGTGAAAACTGGATAATGATATGGTATCTTTTCTTGTGCTGTTAGATCACAGCAAAGCTTTTGATACAGTTGATTACTCAATTCTGCTGACAAAACTCCAAAGCTTTTTAATTTTTCTAATTCGGCTAAAAAACTTATTTCGTCATACCTTTTAAACCGTAAACAGGTTGTTTTTTTAAATGGCTTGACTTCCAATGCAGTTCATGTTGATAGAGGGGTACCACAGGGGTCCATTCTTGGTCCATTGCTTTTCTGTATGTACATTAATGATCGTCCTGAAGCTGTAAGTCACTGTGATATACAAATGTATGCGGATGATGTACAGTAGGCTGCTTCATAAAAAACAAAAGTTGGATTTTGGTAGAGGTCAGCCCGAATATATATTAAGCCCCGTGAAAAATTAAGACATGATTTTAAAAAAAAAATTTTATTAAGGTTTAGGGGTCGCTACCGGGCCCCAAAGGTTGGTATTTTTGAGAAAAATCGCTGCATCTATTCCGTTTTTCTTGAGTGTGTATTAAAGAAAAATCCAAAATTTATTTTTATGAACTCCATTATTAAATGAAGAATTGTAGAAAAAAAATTGTTTAAGATTTTTTTTACAGAACCTCTTTCTGAGGTGATTTGGCTACTCTTGTCCGTCCGTCTGTTTGTACACGGAACACGGCGGAAAAATTTATAACATTAAATTTGTTTACATTCGTCTTCCCAGGAAAATTTTTTACAATTGGTTGCCAATCACACTAGTTCTGGAAGTGGTTCCACTAGAACCGATTCCATAGAACTGGTTCCGGGACCCGTTCCATGGATCTTATATGCAAGATATAACTGAAGGAGAATCAGTTCTAGAACTAGTTGAAGAAGTTATAGAACTAGTTCCAGAAGATCTAGAACTAGTTCCAGAACTGATTCTAAGGCAACCGGTTCCACTTTGGGTGCTAAAGAAGCGATTGCTTTTTCAAAGGGGTTACAAAGGAAAAGCAGCTTCTTTGGAACAGAAAATTTCCCTGGGTTAAACTAAATAAAATAATAACAAAAGGATGTGGCCTGAAAACCCAATCCCCGCCCCAACTCTCCTTTAAATTTTGTATTTATTTATGTTTTTTTAGTCTCTATTTTAATAATGGTAGTAAGACCACTCATAAAAGATTTGCAAATATATTTTTTTTTTATACATATACATATTTAAAAAGATATATTTCAAAAATAGCCGGATGGAATACATATTTACTTAGATTGCTGCAGATTTTATAGTAAAAAAATAAGATAATTCGCGCGAATTATTTACATATTTTTTATTTCGTGAATCAAATTTTTTGTTTTGATTCGCGACTTAATGTATATTTTTTTATTCGTTTAAAAGACTGCATTACAATTTAAAACATTGAATTATTAAGAGAAAATTTAATTTTGTATTTGAAATTATTGTTAAATTGAGGTATTCAATGCAAGTTTATTTTTTATAAATATATTAATGACTAAAATTGTATTTCTATGATTCGCGCGACTCAAATAAATCCAGACATAATTCGAAAATCAAAAACAAATTTTATTGGTTGTTTTTTAGAAATTAAATTACTACTGATGATTGAATTAATTTTAAAGGTCTGGTCCCCAGCAAACATCGCAATATGAAGGTGATTCCCCATCGTATTGCCTGTATGAAAAATTTTTATTGCGGCAACAATCATCTTCGTATTTTAGAATATACCCCATTTGTTAAAAAACGTGTCCCGAATGCAATACTTTACAGCAATATGAAAGATATTGTTCTAGAAGATAAATTGGCGATATCACTAAATTATCATCTGGACAATAAAAAAAAGTATCGCCAAAATATCATATGGAAGTTAAAAATATGATATCGCCTGACAACTATTCATAAGATAAAAGTACGTTTTTTATTTTATAATTTTTTATTATAAACATTTTCACTTTTAATTCACCAGTATTAATCTCCATTTTCATATATCCACCACTCTTTCGTGGATTTGAATTTGTTTTGAAATTTAAAACAAATTTGTTTACTTACTTTAATATTTGCAATATAAATTGCACAAGTTACCTTAAATTCAACGGAACACCAGCACAAAAATTGTCAAATAAAACCAAAATTCATTTTTGACATTTCTTTAAATATCGCCGACATATCTTTCAGTTGATAAAAAGAAGATTTTTTCAAAATACTTCTTTGAAACGATAAATGATATTGGTAGCATTCGGCAGAGAACTGATACCGGCGACTTGTAGCACTTTGTGATTACTTACACTGCGGAACGATGTTTTATTTGTTTTGTTTTTAAATACACTTCTTCAATAGTTTCCTGTTATTTTTTAAAATCTTTGTTTTCGAATTAAGTATATTTGTACGTTTTTATTTGTCATTCTTACAAAACAATTTTTATTGTAAATGAACAACAACAAATATATCACTTATTGATCAAAAGTAGCAACATTTTTTAAGGTACCAAAATATGACAGCGCTACCTGAGCGCTCAGACTGAGCGGTTAGTGATCAGCACCCCGTTTCTGTATTTCTCACATCGAAAAAGTTTGCGGGAAAAACATGTGAAATGCAACCCTGCTCTGCTTTATATAGGGTGAGTCGCAGACAATAAAATATATATGAAACCAAATCAGCTAGTAATACATTGCATAGTAGATTATTTCTAATTTAATTAGGTGTTTTACAAAACAACATGTGTCAACAGTTCTTAAAGTTACATTATCTGAACGAATTACAACAAAAACTGCAGTCCATTTTATCACGTCTTTAATCAGCCTGTATAATGCAGGGTGACCATGCATTTCTCGATGCGAAAACTTCTCGCATTAGATGCAGAAACGGGGTACAGTTCGTTCAGCAGATACATAGTTGTACAACTGTTGTAGAACTGTTGACTATTAAATTGTATCTGTCGAACGCACCCATTGTCTTCATAACTTTTGGGTGATATTTCTTCCGAATGCTTATTGGTCCGAATACTTATTGGGTATAATTACTCCGGCGCACAGTGCTTCCTCCCCATATAGCAAATCGGAAAAATTAGAGGAGTTATCGTAGAAGAATGAAATTCAGTGTACTGGTTCAGAACATGTAAATTAAGAAAAATTCGAAGTTTCGGCAAAATCGTTGCAAGGATATGACTACCTCCCATACATCCTTAATCTAAAATTTTTAATTTTAGCCACAATTATAAACAGAATAAGGCGAAAATTGGTTACTGCTGGTGGAATTATGTCCCTTAACTCAGTCGTTAATTTTGTTTCATTCGGGGCAAGGACATGACTACCTCCCATATATCCTTTTTCTAAAAAACAATATTTTGGCTACATTTATGATCAGAATGCACTAAAAACTTAAAATAGTTTGTAAAATAATACTTTTTAGCTCTTACGAAAATTTTGTTTAATTCGGTGCAAGGATATGACTACCTCCCATATATCCTTTTTCTAAAAAACTATATTTTGGCTACATTTCTGATCAGAATGCACCAAAAACTTAAAATAGTTCCTAAAATAATACTATTTAGCTCTTTGGCAAATTTTGTTTCATTCGGTGCAAGGATATGACTATCTCCCATATATCCTTTTTCTTATTCATTATCAATTTTAAGGGCGCCACAGACGAGCAGTATTATTGCTCAATTTTTACAAGTTTTTTTATGGTGCAATGTTATTTTGTTTTAGCAAAACCTTCAATATGACACACACATGGTCAAAAATATTGGTAACTTGTTAAAATTTAGTGAAAACAATTTTTGACAAAATAATCAGTTTTCATAAAATGTCCTGGAAAGGAGTCGCTCCCCACACAAAACCCGAATTATCATTTTTTCAATTTATTATTTTTCTTTAATAATAACTATTATATTACAAAAATAGCTTTTCCAAATTGTGTATTTTAAAAAAAATTTGACAAATAAATAAAAAAAAGCCGTTTTTGCATTTCTATTAAGTAAATTTATGGGCATTTCGGTTCTAGGTTAAAGTGGGTTAATGATATCCAGCGAAACCAAAATTCCGTATCTGAATAATTTTAAGTATATTTAATGAACAAGTAAAATAAAAAAACTAGTGTTTGCAAAAAATTCGAATTTTGTGAATTTTTAATTGATATGCTATTTTCTTTTTCAAAAAAGGGCCATTTTCGGCCGCAAATCAGCACGAGTTAAAGTTTTCTAAAAAAAAAATTCTTCAATTTTGAACCTACTAGATGAAAACTTGGCTGTGTAATGAATGAAAATCGAGAAATCGTATTTTAAGGGACAGCATATACATCTACATTAGGGTTTTTCTTTTCCCGGACTTTTTCATTTCCCGGGACAGCGGGAATTTTTTTAGAATTTCCCGGGATCCCGGGAATTCCCGCTCGTTAGAAAATAAATAAATCGGACATATGTTGTACTTGAAAATCTCAATTTCTATTAAAACACCGTCTGACAAAGTCCACCTTCTGGTTGTACCCATGGGCAAATCTGCTTAATATATTCTTAAAGAAGTGCTAAATATAAAATATCCATATCTTCTACTTTTGCAAGATCAATTCATTTAGCATTTTAAATCGTGAATTAATATTAAGGTAAAAAATAATTTCAAATATATTATCTAAATATGAATTCCCTTTTCAAATGGTAAACGAATTGATTTAGAAAGAGTGAAACCCATGGGTATTTTATTTTTATCCCTTCTTTCAGGATATATTGGAATTGTTAATGGACGGTGAAATAACAAATTTATTCAAATGAAGTTTTAGATAGATTTAAAAAAGATATTTAGACGTTTCGCATATAAAATTGTGGACCATGTTCTTTATTTTTTCCTTTTTCTTCTTATGCAAATTTTAAATTTGAGCCCTGGTTTATATATTACGACACACAGAAAACAGATTCGTAGTTCGAACCGAATTTTTTGCCAACCGAATTTTTGTAGTTCCAGGTACAATCACTTTTATTAATTTTTATTACTGTTGTAATTACCGAAATTTATTTACAATTTTTGAATTTTTGTTGCATTAATTAACTACATTAATTAGAACCGGCGACCCTCCGCTTGTTAGCTCATTGCTTTTGCTCTAGGCTAAAATCTATTTAAATTTTTCTAGTAAAATTTCAATTTTGAAGTTCTTTATATTGGAAATTTGAATACTTTCTTTATTAATAATATTATATCAACAACAGAAAATCAATTAATGTAGTGGGGCGCTTGCATGAACGTTTCTACATCTTTCAACGGCTCGTATTTTTAAAATAAAATGCTATGATTTTCTATATTTTTTTTTTGTATGCAACGACATCTGTTGATTAACTTGGGCTAGTGGATACTTTTATCTGTCTCACCGTATTTGCACTTTACATCCTATTTCTGTTTTGAGAGCTTGCTAGAAAATTGGAAGAAATACGTTAGTTACTCAAAAGCGCGAATCCATTTTTAATAAACCGAGCTTTCTTTGTACCAAAATACCAATTATTCTGCCATTTTAATTCCAAACTGCCGACTGTGAAAGATCATTTAAAACCTGAGTGCTGTAAAGGGAAAATTCAAGTCAGTGTTTTTTTTGAAAATTTCCTTGAAGGAAAATTATATTTTTTCTCTAAAAGAATTGGAGACTGTTTATATATATATATATTTCATTTTAAGTGAAGATAAAAGCTTTTTATGTGAGTATTTTCCTGTCGTTTTGCATGATTTTTTTTCCCTTCATGTAAAGCAAACGAGTTTTATTTTTTTTATCACAAAGGAATATCGTTTCTTTTCAATCTCTCACAGCTTTTGGGCATTTTTTTTTTGGTTTGGACTGCTGGGAGGTACCTATTTTTTGCCAAGGTACGTTTTTGGCCTCTTTGGCTGCTGCTATAATAAAAGGCTGAGCCTGAATTAATTGGTAAATGCAGTTGAGTGGATCGAATTTTTTTTTTTGGCACAAATTGGTACAAAATTGGTCTGTTGGAGCTGGTAAAGGAAGGCTTAATTGGTTATTTGCTTTTGGTTTTCCATAAAGTATCACATAAGATTCGGGACATATTTTGGGTTTTTTTTCCCTTTGGTGCCAACTCTAAATGGTAATTTAATTTTAGTTGATTTCTATTTGTTTTTGATATCAAATTCTGATCAAACTTTTGGTTTATACAGATTGGCACTTTTTGTGTGGGATAAAATCATTAGCGGGTATTTACACTAACAACAATCCTAATTTGATGCAGAAGAAGAATAGCTTGCATTTCCAATTACTCTCTCTCTCACTTGCTGATTTGGGGATAATTACATCAGTTCATAAGCAATTGTTAAAGTGCGTGTCGGTCAGCATTAAATCCTATAAAATCGTCTTGTCAATTGCCGTCGGTAAAATGATATTGCCAAAATATTATTAAATATCCCTAAAGTGGTTGTGGAAATCTAATTTTATTTAGAAACAATTTTTTTTTTTTTGAAAACAAAATAATCTTAATATTGCCTTAAAACAGGAAGCAATTTATTACATTTATAAACAGAATTTCCTTGTGGCGTGTAAAAGTTTATGTTAAAATTTGGGAAAAAAAAACGCTAAGAAAAAAATCATTCTAGTGATATTCAAAATCCTAATTTGGAATCCCTGAATCTACGAACAATAAATATCATTGCAAAAATTGCAACAAACTAAGATAATTTAAACAAAAGGAAAAATTTATATACTTTCATACCAAAAACCATGCAAATCAGAGAAATAAACAGCCAAAATTTTATAATTTATTATACGCCCTAAAATAACTTTCCAAACTAAGAAAAAAAATCCTTAGTGTAGTGAATTATTTAAAAACTTTTAAAAAATAATTTTACCAGTGTCTAATATTTTTTTTGTTTCTGTGCTCCAGTGTAAAAATATTTTTGCTTAAATTTGCTAAAAACTCAAATTTACCGTATTTTAGGTTTTCGTTTTTTATATTGTCTTTATAATTCTAGCCAAAGCAAAGTTCATACAACACACATTGTTACATATATGTTGAATATTTAACATACGTAGCAGTAAATGGTTATTTCTGTTAGTAACATTGCTAAATGCCTGCAAGTTTTTTTTCTGTAGTGTCATAACAGTGAGTCTGTATGAGCTTTGAATTGGTTAATTACCAATGGTCATGAATTTGCAAAAGTTTTAACTTAATTAATAGTTATTATTAAAAAAAAAAAAATTTTTAATTTAATTTAGCCATTTAAAATATTAAAATCGGTGTTTCAAAAGTTTTACAAAGAGAAATCAATTTTTTTTGCTAATCAAACTCTCTTAATTATGGAAAAAGAAACCAGAGCAAAATAATTACAATAGTGAAACCAACAACAACATTTACTTACAGCTTACAACCTGCATCGAGAGTACTTTCGACGAGGGAGCGGCTTTACTATTCAGCAATGTGTTTCTTTAAAAAGAAAAAGCTCATTTTTTATATTTTCTTCTTCTTCTTCATATTTTTTTTCTTTGTTTTTATTTTTAATTTCTACCAAACTATCTTCTTTTTTTTACAAAAGATTCAATCACCCTTTGGATACTTTTTGTTTAGGGTGACCAGCCGAAATTTTTTATTTGTTTTAAAGTATCCTTTGGATAATGTTTACATTTTTATTGGTTTTAAAAGGGGTGATTAAATAAACGAATGAACCTTAATATAACTAATTAAATTCAAGGGATTTTCATGCTAGAAGATAATTTTAGCCATCAAAAAGTACTTAATAACTAATAAATTGTTTCTTTTTCCTTTTGCTGGTCGCAATAAAACTTAATCTGAATGAAATTGAAAGCATTTAGATATATGAACGAACTTTGAAACACGGATTTTAATATACATATACATATATATAGATTTAGGTGTAAGTTTATACGTATGTTAGTTTTTTCTTGTTACCTCTACTACTTTTTCTTAAGTTTTTTTCCCCTTTCTTTTTTTTTTTGCTCTTAAAATTGATATTAATTTATCACAATATTACTGTCTATTCAAATAGCCTTTTGATTGCACGTTTCAAATGTATTTCTTGATATTTTTACTTGGGTTTAGACCCATAAGTTCGCTAATCGCAATGTTATTATTAAACCTAGGATTAAACGAATTTTGAATTATCAATAAAAATTTTAATGGGTTATTTCTAAATTTAAAGTATTCTGTTTGATTTCACACTAAGGTGATACGCTAGTTGTAGTGGTATTTGGGGTCATAAATTTTGAACTTTTAAAGATTTACTTTATTTATGATCAAGGATGGGAGGGCAAGAAGACTGGTACATCAACATCCTGTACCGTCAACCACGCTTCTACAATTTACATTTTCCCACATTGGTACCAATTCTTTTGTTTAAAATTTCTTTCAATTCTTCCTCGATTTCTACATTCTTTCTTTTATTAAATATTTGTGTTGCACGTATATTAAAATAATCTATATATAGCATGGTGGTAATGGGTACGACGAAGCCTTGAACCCCCCCAAACGACGAGCAATAAGGCTGGAATAAATACGTGCACCCGCTTCATGATTGCCCTGACCAACATCTACCATTGTTACAACCTATGTTGCATGCTACATTCCTTCTAATTTAAATCAATAAAAAAATAATAAAAAAAAAAATTATGTCGCAAACTGGGATAGAACCGGCGACCTTCCATGCTAGCCCATTGCTTTTCCTCTAGGCCAAATTCGATTTAAATTTTTTTAGTCTTATTTAAAATTAGAATTTTTTTAGGTTGAAAATTTAAATATTTTGTTTTTTGTATTTTGAATAAAATTATATCAACAACAGAATCAACTGAGTCTTTCAATTTGAATCAATAAAAAAATTTATTTAAAAATAATAAAAAAACAAACTACAACGCGTTGGTTGAGGTTTGAACTCAGATTTCTCAGACTATTAGACTGTCTGCCCCCTGCACCACAGACACTTATATTTTTTTTTACTATGCCAAATAAAATTTCTGTTCCTAGTATCAATATATTATTATAATTACCAATATAATGAAAATTATCGGTTGATGCCACTAAAGTTGACAAAACAAATTTTAAATTGGTTGGAAAAACTAATACTTTGGATAGGGTGCTCGATTTTATTGAAACACAACTGATACTAGATTTTTGCTGCCGATATTTTATTCAAATGACTAAATCTTCGATAAATTGTTGGTTGTTGGTATTGAAGGTAATGTAGAAGTTAGTATTTTTTGAATATTGATTAGAAAAACCAATATTTTGGATAATGTGACTGAGTTTTGGTTAATCGTATATATTTTCTGTTCAGAATTAAATTTAACTTTTCTGATGATGAATTATAATTAACCCCAATTAAAATTATTGAATAACGAAAAAATTTCGTTGGTTCCGATAGAATTCCAACCAATTTATTTTCTGTGTGGATTTAAAATGATACATAGGGGCAGTTTTATTATTTATTTTTTTTTGCTTAAATATTTCTTAAATGTGGAATCAAAAAATTTACATTTCTAGACATTTTGCTTCTATGCAGATTCTCAGAAGTATTCGTCTAGAATTATTTTTATAAAAAAAGCTTAAAAGTGAGTATTTTTCGCACAAATTTTTGGAAAATACGCCTAAATCTTTTTATAAAAATACACACTAAAATATTATTAAAGAGTTTTTTAACTTCAACTATTATTTTTTGAATAGAAAGTTTTTTTTATGCCACAGCTACTTAAAAAGAAATAATTTAATTTTCATAGTTGCATTTCAAATTAAATTATAAACAAATCCAAAATAATTCAAAAAAAGCATTTGATGCTATATTTTAAAAATAAATAAAATTTTAAAAATCCAATTAAAATAAAACAATATCAATTTAAATGATATTATTTGAAGTAAAAAAATACTTATATCAATTAAAAATACGAAAATATTACTAATTTTGGAGGTATTTGGAACTGAAATACTGATGTTGAAATATTGTATAATTGCTTTATTTGAACAAAGATCATAAAGATCATCATTTTAAAGAACAATTTTTTTCCGAGGTACGACAGATTTTGTTGGTGACCTTGGTAACGGCTATAAAATTTTTCTTCGGTTTAACTAAACCAAATTTAATTGATATCAAAAATAGTATTTTTTTGTTTAATATAAATTCTGTTTATTGGATTTGAAATCGCATTTTTTAATTTGAATATATATTATTTAAATTAATTTAAAAACAATCAGTGATTTAAATTTAAATAAAGCTTCCAAAATTGTAATATACTGCTAAAACTTCTGTAAAAGAATAAACAAAATCCCGAGAAATCCCACACAAAATTCCAGGGATTGCGGGATTGAAAAAGGGCGGGATACCCGGGAATTCCCTAATCTACATATCTACATAAAATTGAAAAATTGGGATATGTAGAAAAAGTTAAAAATTTTAAATTTACGGTTCGAAATTTTAAATTTTTTTTACAGAAAATTATACATCCCAATGGACTATTTAAATCGTAAAAAATAAAATATACGTTATTTTTTATATTTATAAATTTTATAAAATTTTAGGTTTTCCGCAAAAAAAAGTGTTATTACTTAAAAATTTTTTTTTTAAGTTTCTTGAATTTTTTATCTTTACACCACATTAAAACGAGGCTTGTGTTTCAATTTTCCAGTTCTTTAAAAAAAAAAAAACCTTATTTTAATTTTTGGTGGTACCTTATAATTTAGCTCTTTCTAACTTTGTTAAAACTCAGGTAAAAGGGTTTGGAAAATGTATAAAATTTTTAAATTTGCGGTTAAAAAAAACAATTTTTTTTTCAGATTCTATTAAAGACCTTCAAGATGTCCTAAAATCATAAATAAAAAAAAGACGTTCTTCCATATATTTTTTTTCTCTACCAAACTTAAGCAACTTTGGGATTTCCAGTCAAAATATGTCTAAAGTTTTCGATGCCACCAAATATTATTCTATAAAAAATTTTCACTTAAAATAATTTCTACACCCAGCAAAAAAATTTGTTGTTCCAACCGAATTAGGTTCCAACCGAATTTACGAGGCTGCCGCAACCCCATTAATGGGGTTGTCACAACCGAATATTGAGGTTGTCACAACCGAATATTGAGGTTGTCACAACCGAATATTGAGGTTGTTATAAACGAATTCGGTTGTCGCAGCCGAATTTTAAGGGTTGTGGCAACTGAATTCGGTTGTGGTAACCGAATTGTGGGGTTGTGACAACTGAATTCGGTTGTGGCAACCGAACTGTGGGGTTGTGACAACCGAATTCGGTTGCAGCAACCCTATTGAGAGGTTGTGGCAACCGAATTTATTAGATACCGAGGTTGCCTCCACCGATATTTTCTATTATTTATTTTAGGTATAATACTGAACTTTTTGTTGCAAAAAGAAAACACACACACTTTATAATTTTTTACAGATATATTTTTATTAAATTACATACATATAATAAAAACATTTTACATTGGTAGGTATTAAAAGTTTCATTATGAATTTACATCGCTATAGACACAAATTACATTAAAAGATATAATGGCAGTTTAAAAGAATATACATCTTATTTTTCAAAGTTTTCTTTGGAAGATGAAAATACCTTCTTATAATAGGGAAATACCTAAGTAACTTAACCCTCTAATGCTCTTTCTGCATGGAGATATTTAAACTATATATTTGGCATCGAAAATCTACTATGGACCAAACATTAAAATTTTAATTTATCGCTTTATTTAGGCGATATTGCACAATAAATTTGGGAGTTGAATTAAGAAATCCAATGGTCAAATAATTTTGGGTTTTGCTATAAATAACACTGCGTAAAATAATATTGCGTACCGAAAATTGTTGACCTAGTGTTGTTATTTCAGAAGTTATGGCGATATTCGCTTTTCGGAAATTACGAAATTTGTCGAATTTGGCACAAAACATCAACAAATTTTGGCGAAATTAGTTTTGCTTACTACTAGCCCTGAGTATGTAATCTGTGTTTAATTTCAAACAAATTTGTTACCTATGTAGTTTTTTAGTTAGAGAGATATTCGTAAGAAGTATCCTGATGGTATTCTGTGAGTCCTGGTACAAAAAGTTTAGCTCATTTTACAAATTGAATGTGTTTTTCGTAAAGATATTAAATGTATTTTTGACTATTTTGCAAATATTTTTTTCTGTTTAAAAAAGTCAACTTTTTCAAATTTACGAAATTTTTGCTTTACGTTCTTCTCGCTTAAAAACCGTTCATCATACAAAAAAAAAACGTTTTAAGGCAGAAATGTAGGTAATTATGTTTTCTATCGATATAAAATAACTTGATTAATAAAAACATTTTAGTTAGCCAAAAATTATGTAAGATCTGGAGACCGCATTTTGGCGGCCTTGGGCATTAGAGGGTTAAGACACTTTCTTTCAAAGAAAGATTGCTGGAAAAGGACTTATATAAGTGTTTTGAAGGAACATTTCCTTCCTAATATTTCTTTACCTATTTTTAAAGGAAACGTGTTTAGTTTAGTACTTTTTCTTTAAAGGAAAGTGCGTCATTGAGTATTCTTTCTTTAAAATAAGGGGTAGTTCGTTTAGTACGTTTCCTTGGAAAAAAAAGCGTTAGGATTCCTTTGAAAGAAAATGTACTGAAAGTAGTAGCCTTTTTTGCAAAAGTCGAAAGCAATTTTTCTTAAAAAAGTAGACATTCTTTACTGCAATGAGTAGCCTTTCATTAAATTAAAACAAACAAAACAAAGAACACTTTTCTAAGAAAGTAGATTATTACAACAGGATACTCTCAGGCTACTCTTTCATTCAAAAATCATTAGAACATCTGTTAATTTTTAGAAATGGTACTTCATTTTGCACTTTTTTAAGTTGTTTTTTTTAATACTTTTTCGACGAAAGGATCTTCTTTTAGCACTGATTTTAAAACTTTTCCATGAACATAAAAATTATTTACATAGAAAATTGAACACCTTAGATTAGCAACAGATCTTCTTAGTAGAACTAGAAGAAGTTCCCAGTTTGAAAAAGAAGAAGAAGTATGTTTTCTTCGAATAAAATAATATAAAAAAATCTATAAATTTCTATTGTACCTAAAGAAGAGGGTACTTTTCTTTAAAGAGAAAGTGTACTGTGTATTACTAGGCAATCTTTTGAATAAAAGTTCCTACTCTTTTAAAGAATGGGTCACATGTGGAATCAAATCACAAATTGTCAAAATCAAAAAAAAAAATAAAAAAATGCAACCATAAAAAGTATAAGTTTCTATAAGTACCTTTATCACACTTTCAGATACATAAAACTATTTTGAAAAAAATCGTTATATTAACTTTAGAGATATGACGGTTTATAGTTTTTCGCGTGTCTGATCAAAGAGTAGGTGTGGGGGGTTTGAAGCACTTTTTCACTATAAAAATAATTTATTTCAATAAAATCCGAGTAATATATGGAAGCACAAAGTTTTATAATGGCGAAAAATTACGACTGCTTACTGTTTTTTTTATGTACATTTTTGCACTCTAAAAATCGGATTAAGATCAAAGAAGATTTGGCGATTTAAATTATAATTAATCCTGATCCGATTTCATTGAAAAAAAAATAATATATAGTGAGAAAAAAAGAGCTTTAAAACCCATTAACTTTCTGTTTACCAGACATACAAGAAACTAAAAACCACCATCTCTAAAATTAATATAAAGATTTTCTTAAAAATAGTTTTGTTTGAATGTGGAATTGTGGTGCTTTTAAACCTAATACTTACTTGGTGCAATCTTTTGCAATTGGTGATTTGAAGTAAGCGGGGTATTAATCTGATATTGTACTGAGTAGACTAAAGAGTATAACTAAAGTTTCTGATACACATCATAGCTGTTTATTTGAAATAAAAGTATCAATTAAAAATAAATTTTTTTGTAATTGTATTTTTTTTCGTTAAATATCAATTAGAATTAAACTATTTTATATTTATAAAAAGAAGTTTCAATTAAATTCTGTTCCTTAAAAAAATAATTATGAAACGGAAAATTTTTATTGTTATTTTAAATTTATCTTTTTTAAATAAAAAAAATAATAATTTTAATTGACATAGTTCGAATACAAATTAAATATTTTTTATTTTTATTTTTTTATTTTCAAATAAAATTCTAAATTTTTTTATTCTAGTTTCATAAAAATTAAATAATTTTAATAAAAATAATATTCGGCAAATAAAATAATAAAGTAAATTATTTATTTGAGTTTCCTAAAAATAAAATATTTTTTCTAAAATTTTTATTTGTACCTGAAAATTTCTAATAAATTTATTTCATATTTTTATTTGAACTAGAAAAACATGAAATAGATTTGTTGCTGTGTTTTATTTGAATCGGAAATATTTAGAATATATGTTTTAATTGATACAAAAATGTTTCAACTACTTTTGTTGCTAGAATTTAATTGATACAAAATATTTCAATTATTTTTTTTAATTTAACCAGAAAATTTACAATTTTTGTTAATTTCTTGGCTTTATATTTTTATAGGTATTTAACCATTTTGTGAATTTGTGTAAAAGTGAGTAATAGGAAAAAATAAGATGGCGTTTTAAAATGTTCTTAAAGTTACGGATTGGATATACATATATGTACATTAGACTGTCCCTTAAAATAGCGATTTGTCGATTTTCGTTCATTACACCCCCCCAGTTGTATTGAAAATGGTCCCAAATGGAAGAAATCGATGTTTTTTTTGGAAACCTTTAACCCGTGCCGAAATTTGGACGAAAATGGCCCCTTTTGGAAAAAAGTGTGTTACTATTAAAAATTACCAAAATTCGAAAAATTATTTTTTATTCCACTTATTCATTTAATATAGTCAAAATGATTCAGACATGGAATTTTGACTTCATCGGATATCATTAATCCACTTTAGCCTGGAATCCAAAATGACCCACGAATTTGATAAAAATGCAAAAACGTATTTTTTTTTAAAATTAATTTTAAACATTTTTTAAAATGCCTAATTTGGAGATGTTGATTGCTATTTGTACCACATAATAGTTGATATTAAAGAAAAAAAATAAATTGGAAAAATGATAATTCGAGTTTGTGTTTGGAGCGACTGCTTTTCAGGACATTTTACAAAAATTGCTCATATTGTCAAAAATTTTAAAAATTTTAATGTTTTCATCAAATTTTACACGGTTTTCGGAAGAACTGCACTCAAATTTGGTTAAATTTGAATTATTTTTTCATTTCTTAAAAAAAATTTAGCCCCATGGAACTTAATATTAATTATGACTAGGAGATTGTAAAGCCATTAAATTTATAAAACAAAATCTCACTGGATAAAAATAATTATTTTGTGTAACGTGATCCATATGGGGTTAATTTTTATACTTTTGGCCAAAAACGCCCCACTAGGAAATTTACAGGATAACACCTTTCGCATATCCCAATTTACTAAAAATCTGATAAATGTTATTCTGTAAATTTGCTAGTGGGTGTTTTTTTTTTGGAAAAGTGATAACATTAACCCTATATGGATCAAGTTAATCAAAATAATTATTTTTATCAAGTGTAAAATCTTTTTTTATTTTTCTGAAAATTTTGCCTTTTAAATTTCAATACGCTCAAACTTTTTTACTAACCCACTCACATTTTTAAAAATTGAACTGCAACTTGATATCAATTTTTCTTTCAAGTCGGGAGAAAACTTGACGGTCAAGTTTTAAACAGCTGATAAAATTTCTTGTAAATAAATTTGTTTTTCTTTTTACAAATAATGTGCCGCAAGAAAACACGGTGGATTAAACAAAAAAAAATTTGTTGCGATTCACAAATCTTTGTATGTATAACATAGAAGGCATGAAGTTTTATGGAATAAGAATATTTCGCTATAGCCACGAAATGACATGAAATATCATAAAAATGTCACGTCATCTTGAAAAGAAAATTGACTATTAAGTTGCGTGCAGGCTACACTCATAAAAAAAAGTTAGCACAAAAGTATGTTAAACGCGTTCTGATTAAATTGAACTAATTGTTCTGATATTTTCTCTAAAAAAGCCCGTACAAATAGATAAAAATTCTGCTAAAATAACAGGAAATAATGTATTTGCGCCAGCACAATTTTGACCTATTTGTACAGGATTTTTTTTATTAGTGTACGTCACAGTCTCAAGTTCAACTAAATTTGACAAGCAGTATGTGTAATCAACTTGAAAACAAAATCTTGAACGTGTAAATCTAGTGTTATATGACACATATATGTATGTATATCGCCACTAATATTGTTATGTGTAAGTAATAAAATGATCGGATTATCCGTTTCGTGCCTACATCCGTTTTAGCTACAAAAATCTATGAAAAGCTACAAAATTTAACCTAAAATGGCTCTGGATAACAAAATAATAGCACGATCCATTTAGCACTTACACACAATAATAGTATTACTGATATATACCGATTACGCAGGACTGCAACTAATTATTTCTCGAACTGCGGATGTGCCCTTCAAAAAAAATGAAATTTTAAGTTCTTCACGCATAGACATGAAGAGATTATTATTGTAAAATCTTCTTTATTACTGAAGGCACACTAATCAATTTGACCTCGTTTTTTTTATTTACATTGATGCTTTTTTTCAATTCATTGATGCTGAAAGCGCAAAAATTCAAAATCTCTGAAATTGCTCATTATTCAAAAAACATAGTTACATATTTTAGAGACGTACCATTTGTTCCTAATTGATGGCACCTATTTTTTTACACAAGTGTTAGATTTTCTAACATCACAGTTATTATCCGCTAAAGGTTTTAGGCGATTTCCTTTTGTGCTGAAAAAGTTATACCCAAAAGAGTTGAAAAACTTTTAAAAGTTACAAGCAAAATTAGGGCAAATTAGGGTGGTTTTTAATTGAGTAGAGCACAAAATATTAAAATTTAAGATGTACGCCTGATTAAATTCGTTGCCCCGAAAATGCTGATACCATCAAAAATATTATATGTGAACTTCTCCGAGAAAAGGGACCTAGTGTGTGAAAGTTAAATTAAAAATAAAATTTTAATGTTTTTCTCATTTTTATCGAAACCCGTTTTTTGACACACTAGGTCCCTTTTCTCGGAGAAGGCCACATATATTGTTATTAAAATGGTTTAAATCCTGAGTTACACGGAATCGTACGGTTCCGTATATTTTCCCACATGTACATTACATAAAAAAGCTATACTTTTTAAAAAGAATAAAAAAAAACCTAACAACAGATCTAATTGAAACATTTCTATTTTAAAAAAAGTTGAGCAAAATTTTTAATTGATACATTTTATGTTGAAATAAATTTTTATTTGATACATTTTATATTGAAATAAATTTTTATTAGATACATTTTATGTTGAAATAAATTTTTATTTGATACATTTCGTTAGCAAAATAAAATTTTATTTGAACAAAATTTTAGGAAAATATTTTTTTATTTTATTAGATTTTGGTTCAAATAAAATTTCAAAATATTTTATTCGAATTAGATTTGAAAAAAATATATTTTTATTTTGTTTGAAGGCAAATGAAATATTTATTAGAAAATTTTGTTTTATATTTTTACAAATTAAAATATTTTAATTTAATAATAAAATTTTTAAAGAAATAAATTTTAATTGAAATTTTATAAAAAGATGTTTCAATTAAAAAAAAGTATTTGAGTTGTTCTCAAATAAAAATAACAATTAAAAAATATTTATTTCTAACTCATACCAAATAAATATTAAGGTAATTAATATTTTTATTTGAAAACGTTCAATTAATTTAAAAATAATTGTAATTTTTTTGAAACAAATAAAAACTAAAAATTATTTAATTTTTTCTGTAAAATTCAAATAAAAGTAATTGAAGATAGCAGCTATGCTACACATCCACTTCAACAAATTTCAAAATCAATGGCCACTATTGATAATAGCTGTATTTTCGTTCATACCTATCAACGTTAAGTATTTATAGCAAATCTACGTTAAACTGATTGGAGTATCAAATTTTTTGAAAAGTAAGTATTTATGATAGTTCCGGTATAATCGAACGTACTTCAGCAAAATTTTTAGGTAGTAACGCGAAGAAGTTACGCTAGGTGTGAAAATGTATAAACGTTGAGTTTTCAACGTTGATAATTATCCACGTTGTAAGTTAACGTGCATACGAAAAGATATATATTAGTTTTCGTCCAAAAAAATGTTTTTATGCACTTTGTGCTTTTTTAAAAGTTAACGGATATAGTTAAGTCGAAAATACAGCTAATATATCGAATACCTACAAAAGATCAGCTTCACCAAGGAATCGTTTTTGATACTCGAAGAAGAAAAATAGTGTACTGAAGTCCTGAAATCAGTAAAATTTTTACCCACTTATTCCAAAGATCTTTTCATTTCACATATGTGGCTCATGTAATCGGAATACATAATTTCATCGTCTTTGCATCATCCTTTTACTGCTAAAACATAAAAAATTACATACATTGCAGTATAAATTCATACTTGGGCACATGTCTGCATGTCTTACCTCTAATATACGCATAATTTAACTTAACACTGTTGCCAAAAAAATATTCAGTTATGCCGCACACATATGCCGAAAACAAAAATTGCCATAAGAAAAACATAAAGCCTTGATTCAGGCCCGTGAATTTAATGAATAAAATCCATTATTTCCTTACATTTTGTGCTGAATTTTGTAAATTCGTTACGGCTAATTTTATTGTTTTTTATAAAAATATTTCATATTTTTATTATTTTTGATAATTTTTTAATTGATAAAGAAAACCAAGTCACGCAATTCCAAAGTCACAACCAAATTGAAATATCATTCGGTTGCAGCAACCTCGTTAAGAAAATATTCGGCTGCTACAACCGAATTCGGTTGTAGCAACCTAAAGCAATTCGGTCGCTACAACCCCATAAATTCGGTTGTTACAACCTAATTCAGTTGTTGTTACCGAATTCGGTTGTGACAACCTGATTTCGGTTGCAACAACCTCTTTTCTGTTGCGGCAACCCTGTTTCTGTTGGGGCAACCAAATTCTAACCGAATTTTTCTGAGGGTGTACTTATTGCGAATATAGTGAGTAACAAAAGCACCGTGTTTCAAAGAATTATCTTTCAAAATGAATTTTTGCCATTTTTTTTTTTGTAAAGCAGTTAAAATTAGATTTTCGTTCAAATATTTTAGCTCAAAATTTTTTTGATTTTAGCGCCCTCTGTTGTTAACAGAAAGAGGAGATACTGAATTCCTCTTTCATATTTATTTATGGTATTATGTCACCTCTTCAAAAATTTATAAGTCACTAACGTTCCGAATACATTTTTTTTAATTTTGCCTATGGGACAAAGCACTGTGCGGCGATTCCCATTTTTTAATCTTATGTAATAAACCGTGTGACAATTTTTATTTTCATTCGGTCTGTAAGTGAAAGACATCTCAACATGTAATTTTTTAGGAAATAGCTCCATCAAATACAAAATTAACAAAAGAGTAAGAAGGTTCAACTGTATTTATTATTTTTAAATCGTTGACACAAATAAGTCGGTTCAACAATTTTCCAATTGATTTTATTCCTAAGGAGGTGAGTTATAAGAGGAATAAATATTTCTAAAACAACATAAAAAATTGTTTATAAAAATATTTTTCTATGTTTGTACTGTTTTAGTAGGTCAGTTTCCGGATAATTTTTTATAATGGTTTCTAGTTCATCGACAGCGTCTATACTCGAAATCACTAAAATGTGGCTAATCGGATAGGTATCACCAGAGCTATGCAAAACCAAACTTCCTACAAAAGAGGAGGCATTAAGTTTAGTTTTTTACTATAAAATATGCCGCAAGCTAAATAACGTACATCCGGTTATTTTTGAAATATATCTTTTTAAATATGTAGTACATTAGACCGACTCACTTTATATGGACAGAAAAAAAGCAAAAAAGTGCCTGTCTCAAAATAAACCTTGTTTTGTTTTATGATGATTCCCAAAATATTTTGGGTCTAGGAATGAGATCTCACGAGCTGGACCGTTTTTAAAAAGGTCCTTTTTTAGTTTTTGGCAGAATTTTGGTATTTAGCTAAAGACAATATACACAATATTGGTATCATATGAAAGATTTTTTAGAGGCGCATCCAGCGGTATATATAACATGTTCAATCATTCCTAGAAATGTCCTGTTTGCAAGGATATTATACAAAAAAACAAGTTTTTGACTCTTTTGTATGAAGAATTTTGTCATTTAAATGTCAATCTTACATATCTTAATCTCTAGTCGATTTAAGTGAACACGTGTTCCAGGAACAAATTTGAATATAATTTGGAGATACCCCAATTCAAAAAAAAATTTATGAAATATTTTGTAGGTTTATTACACAGTACAACAGCCAATCTGGGGGGTGAGAAATTCCAAGTCAGGGTGATGGTACTAGGTCAGTATAGTAAAACCCTCAAAGGGTTTGGCGTTCGTATGTGTCATTTTTTTTTATGACCTTTTAAATTTTTTCCTTATCTTGATGTTTTTTCGCTTAGTTGTAACATTTTGGTAAAAACGTAGTTTAACATAACTCGAGAACCACTTATCCGATTTTGATGAAACAAATTTAGAAAAATTTAGAATTACAATTTCTTTAATCCGTTCATATAACGTTTTTCTTTATAATCAACAGTTTTGCCGGTAAAAATAAATTTGTGGAGAAAAAAAAATATTTTTAATTAAAATTAAAAATTAAAATTTTTTTTTTTTAAATTCATAAAAAATCCAAAACGGAAAAAAGGATCAAGTGTTATTAATTTCATGTAAAGTCACATAACCTATAAACAAAATTTAACGCGTTCTGCTTTTATTTACAATTAAGTGAAGGTATCCCATTTTGACAAGAATATTGATATTTGTTTTTATTCAAAAAAGTGTCATTTATCGCCTTTTTCATAAATTTTCCCCAATAACTCCAGACTTCTGGCCATAAACTACTAAAAAAACGAGTAAAAAGGTTAAAGTCGGGCATGCCGACTATAGAATACCCTACACCAGTCTGGGTAAAAGCCAACTAATGTCACCAAAATCAATAGGCTGCGTTATTGGGCCAATATAGGTCTGTGTACCAAATTTCATCAAAATATCTTAATATTTGCGACCTGCAGCGTATAAACAGTATAATTTTGGTAGGACCCTTATATGGGAACTAGGTCTAAACATGGACCGATGTTCATCAAAATCAATAGGCTTCGTCCGTGGGCCAAAATAGGTCTGTGTACCAAATTTCGTCAAAATATCTTAATATTTACGACGTGCATCGTATAAACAATATAATTTTGGGGGGACCCTTATATGGGCACTAGGTCTAAACATAGACCGATGTTCACCAAAATCAATAAGCTTCGTCCTTCGGCTGCCATAAGTCGGTGTACCAAATTTCATCAAAATATCTTAATATTTGCGACCTGCAGCGTATAAACAATATAATTTTGGTAGGACCCTTATATGGGCACTAGGTCTAAACATGGACCGATGTTCACCAAAATCAATAGGCTTTGTCCTTGGGCCAACGTAGGTCTGTGTACCAAATTTTATCAAAATATCTTAATATTTGCGACCTGCAGCGTATAAACCATATAATTTTAGTAGGACCCTTATATGGGCACTAGGTCTAAACATGGACCGATGTTCACCAAAATTAATAGGCTGCGTTACTGGGCCAATGTAGGTCTGTATACCAAATTTTATCAAAATATCTTAATATTTACGACCTGCAGCGTATAAACAGTATAATTTTGGTAGGACCCTTATATGGGCACTAGGTCTAAACATGGACCGATGTTCACCAAAATCAATAGGCTGCGTTATTGGGCCAATATAGGTCTGTGTACCAAATTTCATCAAAATATCTTAATATTTACGACCTGCAGCGTATAAACAGTATAATTTTGGTAGGACCCTTATATGGGCACTAGGTCTAAACATGGACCGATGTTCAAAAAAATCAAACTTGTTCGTCCTTGGGCCAACATAGGTCTATGTACCAAATTTCATCGAAATATCTTAATAGGTGCGACCTGTAGAGTGCGTACAAGATTGCATGGACAGACAGACAGACGGACGGACGGACGGACGGACAGACGGACATCGTTAAATCGAAATAAAAAAAAATTCTGAACCGATCGGTATACTATAAGGTGGGTCTACGACCAATATTTTTTGGTGTTACAAACATCAGCACAAACTTATAATACCCTGACCACATAGTGGTGTAGGGTATAATTAAGTAAACATTTTTATAATGTTTTATTTTTATTTTATTTATTTATTTTTATTTATTTTAATAAATATTGCCTAGACTTTTTCGATGGTGGTTGTTCGGGACTAGTGGCATCGCATTCATCGCTATCATCAGTTTCTGAACCACACATAATGTCAATGTGTGACTCCACTGTTGGCCCTTCTGCATCTCCTGAAAATTCTTTATCATCAAGATCATCCTTGTCTTGCCACACTAACTTACTCCACCAGCAAATTTCCGCAATTATTGCACTCGGCGACTTTTTGCCTCTATATCTGTAAGTTTTTGTTTTATTAAAATGAGTTTGAAAAAATAAAAAATCAGTATTACCTCATTTCAAATGGCATAGCAACCTGATGATAGCGTTCACCTTGTTCATCAGATTCGGTAGCCAATTGTTTGCTGAAGTAGTCCAGATGATGATGTAAATAATGGATTTTCAAGGACATGTGGACACCAATTTCCGAGAATGCTCTTAACATCCTTGCTACAGAAACATCGTAGTTGTTAGAACGATGCTTTCCCAACAAGCCTTCTATTACTTCTTTGATTGCCTGCCATGCATTCAATTCAGCGTCAATCAAAATATTGTTGAATGCGTCACTTTTAATCAGCTTTCGTATATCTGGACCATTTAGTACGCCTGATTGGAAAAAATTAATTTGTTAAGATGGAAAATCATGGGAAATGAATGTGATATTATAACTTACCTTCTTTAATTTTACTTTCGCTGAGTCTCGGGTAAATTAGTTTCAAACACAAGAAAACTTCATCTCTTTTGGCGACAGTTTTGATAAAATTCTTAACAATTCCAAGTTTAATATGCAGTGGAGGCAGCAATATCTTCTCCTTCGGCACTAGAGGCTCACGAATAATATTGGCCGTTTGTAACCTGCTGTGCTCTCTGAGTTTCCATCCGTGGCATGCATATTGGTCACCGGAAAATCGTGTGTCCCAATCGCACAAAAAGCACATATATTTTATATAGCCGCTTTGAAGACCGCAAAGCATTGCTACAACTTTTAAATCGCAGCTTATGCGCCACATATGTTTGGCGTAGTTAACCATTTTTAAAATATTTTCCAGTGCATCATATGTTTCTTTCGTTTCTGTACTGTAGGCGATTGGAACTGAAGGTTTTTTATTGGTCTTATGCAGTAAAACCGCCTTCAAGCTGAGTTTTGAACTGCCAATAAATAATCTCCAGTCATCTGCTTCATATTTTATTTCCATTGCGTCCATCAATTTTCCTACATCCGGGCAATATGCAGAAGTTTTTTCATCATTCACAAGGAATAAACTTTGGAGTATTGCCTGACGACTTCGATAAGCTGTGACTTTCTCACCGGGTGCCAACAAATTGTTTGATTTCAAAATGGAAGCCAGCTCTTCCGATTTATGCTGTGTTAATTCCAACTTGGCAACAATTGAATCAAGCTTATTTTGATTTATTAAAATTGGCTCATTGGATACTGATGGCTCATATGGGGAATCATCACGTGCATGATATGTCGGAGCAGTCGTAGAAGAGAAAATATCTGGGCTAGAAGCTTTTGGCACAGGAATGTGGTCCGAATGAGGCAATGGTGTTGCGGTACTTGCAACACCAACGTAATTATACGATTTTCTTATCCTTTTTGCGGCTCCTTTATTCGCACATGCATAGCAATTCAATGGATTGTGACCTTCGCCAGGATTAGTCCAAGTCATTGGGATACCGAATGGCATACTTTCACGTCTTCTATTTTTCCAATCCATTAGACGGTTGTAGCAGCTTTTACACACTATATTTGGTACCCAATTTTCGTTCACTATAACATTTTGGTTGAAGTACATCTCGTATGTTTGAACAAAATCAGTACTGAAATTTCCCCTTTTTTTATGTGTTGAGACATATTGACCAAAGCAGTAGCAAAAGCTATTTATATCTGGCTTGCACAGTTCCATATTCTGTTCTCTTTTGTTCACTTTTAAAAAACTGGAGAAAAATCACTTTTACTGTTCGCGTTCGTCGGCACTTGTTGAATGACAAAAATCACAGAACCAGTGTGAGCAAGAGAAGAAGTATAATGACAATGCATGTTTTATGTGAACATTACAGAACCAGTGTTGCCACATCAATATTTCTCTTTTAGTACAGTAGAAAAATATGAGAGAGTTCGGCTTGTGAGTGTCAATGTTTTCTCCAAATAATCTTATGCATATCTGGAGCAAATTTTTGAAATTCATACATTTACCTAATTGTGAATAAATGAGAAACGCGTGCATCGATTTTCATGATCTATGCCTTTTTTTGCTCATGAGTTATGTGACTTTACGCGAAAGTAATTAGTTTTGGCACTTTTTTCCATTTTGGATTTTTTATGAATTTAAAAAAAAAATATTTAAATTTTTAGGCAAAAAATACTTTTTTCCCTTCATACATTCATTTTTAACTTCGAAAGTGTTGCACATATAGGAAAACGTTATATGAACGGATTAAAGAAATTGTAATTCTAAATTTTTCTAAATTTGTTTCATCAAAATCGGACAAGTGGTTCTCGAGTTATGTTAAACTACGTTTTTGCCAAAATGTTACAACTAAGCGAAAAAACATCAAGATAAGGAAAAAATTTAAAATGTCATAAAAAAAATGACACATACGAACGCCAAACCCTTTGAGGGTTTTACTATACTGACCTAGTACCATCACCCTGACTTGGAATTTCTCATCCCCCAGACAATAATCCCAAAAATGTTCCATAGTGTTATTAAATAAAATATTTTATTAAAATATGCATGTCTGTAATTTTTTTAAGAAAAATCTAAATATATGCTGACCCTAAATAAAATTTTATAATAAATTTTTTTTCGCGAAAAAAAGATATTCCGCCAAAAAAAAGCGCGTTTTTGGTTATTTTCTGTTAAGTTGCATTTTTATCTTTACATCCACTAGAAACTGAATTAAAATTATTATTAAAATTTTATAAAAAAATTTTTCGCGAAAAAAAGATATTCCGCCAAAAAAGCGCGTACTGGAATTTTTTCTGTTAAGTTGCATTTTTATCTTACATCAACTAGATACTGAATTCAAATGCAGATTGCAGTAACTCCAAAATTTTAACAAAATTTGGTCCACAGCATCACGCAAAATATATGAAATTTGCAAAATTCAAAACTATATCCACTTTGCGATGATTTACTTATCAAAAGAAAAGTTTTGGTATCCATATTGCCCTATTTAGAACACATTTTTTCCTCCACATTGAATTTCTGATAAAAAACGAAAAATCGCGAATTTCAAAAAAATCTGAATCACGGGTTCACTTAAATCGACTACAGATTATGATATGTAAGTTTGAAATTTCAATAACAAACATCTCCGTACAAAAGAGTCAAAGATTTGTTTTTTTTTATAGAATATCCTTGAAAATAAGACATGTCTGGATACGCTTGAACATGTTATATATACCGCTGGACGCGCCTCGAAAAAACCTTTCATATGATACCCACATTGAGTATATTGTCTACACCCAGGAAAAAGATTGGTTCACCCAGGAAAAAGATTGGTTGGCTTTCGATCAAAACCATTAAAATGAATTTGCCAGGACTTTATTTTATTATTTATTACCTATAATTGAATACTACATCAAAAATATTTTACTAGGTATTAAAAATAGGGAAAATGAACTAAAAAACAATCCTTTTAACAAATTATTGGTATCTCCAATCAATTTTAAAATTAGTATCAGTTTAGTAATTCTATGCAGTAGAAGCAGCCATTTATTTAGTGAATATAAAAGAACATTGGTCTATAACCTTTTTTAAAAAAATTTCAATATTCGAAAGTGGTAACTACAAATACGGGTATCCTAATCAAATATGACCTTAAATTCAAGTTTCTGTAGAACCAACCGAATTGTGGATTATATTGATAACACACACAACTATTAATTGGTATTGATAAACGAATTTTATAATTAATAACACACATAAATTCAAAATTAGTCATTAAAATCATTAAGTGTTTGTGGTGTAGTGGGTGAGGAGTTGGCCTAGTACGCCGGATTTCCGGGTTCGAATCCCGGAAAAGACAAAAATTTAGATGTTTTTTTTTAATTAAAATAAAATATTCATATGTATAAACAGTAAATATGGCTAAGAAATTTAAAAGTAGTTGTGGTGCAGTTGGTAAAAGTGTGAACTATTAACCTGAAGGGCCGGGTTCAATACCAGAAAATTCAAAAAAAGTTTTTTAATTTCAATAAAATTTTGTAGAACATAATAATATTTATGTGGAACATAATATTGAATTAGACAACCGAATATTGGCTTTCACGACGAAAAATATAATTTAATATAAAGATAGTTGTCGTAATCGCACGAATTCGATTGGCAACAAATTCGGTGGCCACAACTGAGACTGTTTTCTGTGTGTTGGCTTTCGATCAAAACCATTAAAATGAATTTGCCAGAACTTTATTTTATTTGGAATTACCTATAATTAAATACTACATCAAAAATATTTTACTAGGTATTAAAAATAGGGAAAATGAACTAAAAAACAATCCTTTTAACAAATTATTGGTATCTCCAATCAATTTTAAAATTAGTATCAGTTTAGTAATTCTATGCAGTAGAAGCAGCCATTTATTTAGTGAATATACAAGAAAATTGGTGTTATCTATAACCTTTTTTAAAAAAATTTCAATATTCGAAAGTGGTAACTACAAACACGGGTATCCTAATCAAATATGACCTTAAATTCAAGTTTCTGTAGAACCAACCGAATTGTGGATTATATTGACAACACACACAACTATTAATTGGTATTGATAAACGAATTTTATACTGTATTAATAAAACACATAAATTCAAAATTAGTCATTAAAATTATTAAGTGTTTGTGGTGTAGTGGGTGAGGAGTTGGCTTAGTACGACGGATTTCCGGGTTCGAATCCCGGAAAAGACAAAAATTTAGATGTTTTTTTTTTAATTAAAATAAAATATTCATATGTATAAACAGTAAATATGGCTAAGAAAATTAAAAGTAGTTGTGGTGCAGTGGGTAAGAGTGTGAACTATTAACCTGAGTGGCCGGGTTCAATAACAGAAAATTCGAAAAATTAATTTCAATGAAATTTTGTGGAACATAATAATATTTATGTGGAACGTAATATTGAATTAGACAACCGAATATTGGCTTTCACGACGAAAAATATAATTTAATATAAAGATAGTTGTCGTAACCGCACGAATTCGATTGGCAATAAATTCGGTGGCCACAACTGAGACTGTTTTCTGTGTGTACAGCTAAAATGCCAATTTCTTACAAAAACTAAAAAAAATACCTTCCCGATCAAAAAAACATTATATCTAGCATATGTAGTCATATCTCATTTGATATAGATCGACATATGATTTTATCCAAGTTCATCTCAAAATTGCTGTATCCAATAATATCCAATCAGATCCCTCAAATATATTACAGGATTAAATAAGATCCAAATAGATCTCAAAATTGGGAGATCCAATGATATCCAACGGAAATTTTTTGGGGAATAAGATAAAAAAAATGTTTGTTGAAGGGTCAAGGCACCGATTTATATGGCTCAAAAATCTAAATATCAAATGTATTTTAAATAAGTTATGACATATATAAGCTTAGCGATCCTTTGAAAAAAATACTCTTATCCAACACTTTTTCACAAATTGTTTTGTATGTACAAATATTACAAAAAAAAAATTATTTTGTTCTGGAAGAACTCAAATTCAGAACTTTAACGAAATTATTATATATTACGATATTTAATTATATATTTAAACTATTACCCAGCAAAACCTTTCATTACCATGTAATGAGTTTTAGGTATTGAAATCTTAAGTGTTCACTAGCTACCTTTTAATTACTAAACTACTTATTTTAACATGGTGATGTCATTGGAGGAAAGTCATTACACTGATGTTACCTGTAAGTAGTTTATCAGCTGTTCTATAAATAGATGTTGAATATAGATTTAAAAAAGTATAAAAATTTAAAAACCAATAGGAGCTGACACGTATTGATCAGCGTACCCCTCGATTGTCAGGCAAACACTCTAACCATTAGACCACGACATCACTATGATTTTTATTGCTTTAACTTATGTACACATTTATTGTGGCAACTGTTATACATGTCTATTTTTCACAAAACTTGTTGTTATTAAATACTGCTTAATGAACATCAACATTTTAATAAATAGATGTTTAATATAAATTACAAAAAAAAACAACAATGAAAGCTAACACGAGTTGAGCAGCGATCCTCATGTCTGTCAGGCAAAAACGATAACCACTAGGCTACGCCATAGTTATGGTTTTTAATGATTTAGAACATATATTATTGGTTTCAGCTATTGTGAAATAGTAATGTGTGGGGTATAATTATCGGTAACTCATTACATTCAGTTTAAAAGTAATTCAACGGGTAATGAGATATGAGATCTAAGTAATGCATGTAGTAATGACCAGTCATTACCAAGTTTTTGCTGGGTATTAATTGAAAACATAATTTGCAGATGCTGTTGACGCAAAATGGTTTAACCTTTTTAAGATCTGTAAAAAAAATATTTATAAGTAAATCAACCCAGCAAAACCTTTTATTACCATGTAATGAGTTTTAGGTATTGAAATCTTAAGTGTTCACTAGTTACCTTTTAATTACTAAACTACTTATTTTAACACGGTGATGTCATTGGAGGAAAGTCATTACACTGATGTTACCTGTAAGTAGTTTATCAGTTGTTCTATAAATAGATGTTGAATATAGATTTAAAAAAATATAAAAATTTAAAAACCAACAGGAGCTGACGCGTATTGATCAGCGTACTCCACGATTGTCAGGCAAACACTCTAACCATTAGACCACGACATCACTATGATTTTTAATGCTTTAACTTATGTACACATTTATTGTGGCAACTGTTATACATGTCTATTTTTCACAAAACTTGTTGTTATTAAATACTGCTTAATGAACATCAACATTTCTATAAATAGATGTTTAATATAAATTACAAAAAAAAAAACAACAATGGAAGCTAACACGAGTTGAGCAGCGATCCTCATGTCTGTCAGGCAAAAACGATAACCACTAGGCTACGCCATAGTTATGGTTTTTAATGATTTAGAACATATATTATTGGTTTCAGCTATTGTGAAATAGTAATGTGTGGGGTATAATTATTGGTAACTCATTACATTCAGTTTAAAAATAATTCAACGGGTAATGAGATATGAGATCTAAGTAATGCATGTAGTAATGACCAGTCATTACCAAGGTTTTGCTGGGAAGATGAGTTAAAAAAAAGTAAAAAAAAAAATTTTTTTTTTGTGCCCGAGCTGGGATTGGATAATAATACCTCAGTCACATATATAATTATGTGTGGGGTTATATATGACAATATATAATAACATATTAAAATATTATTAATTCCAAGTTGCAGTAAACATAACTTTCAGGTGCTGCTGGCAGTAAATGGGTTAATTTTTTTAAGATCTGTAAAAAGAATATTTACAAGTAAATTAAATTGAGTTAAAAAAGTAAAAAAAAAAATTTTTTGGTTTTTGTGCCCGAGCTGGGATTCGATAGTAGGGTCTCTCAGGTAATATGTGACTATATATAATTATATATTAAACACATAGAAAATATTACTGACGTGGGACCATATATAATCATATCTAAAATTATATTGTTAATCTTGCACCATATATGGAATAATATATAATCATATCTTACATCATTTAATGTAATATATAATCAATTATAAAAATATCTTACATCATACAACCAAGAAATTTTTATAACAGGGCATATATTACTATATCTCAAAATATATGGCTTATATGCCACCATATGTGATTATATATTATGTTATATATGATCATTTATAATTATATATGACAACAGATCTGTCATATCTCATTATGTATAGCATATATGGTTGATATCTAATTTTATAAAAGACAATATATAAAAATATGTGGTTATATAAGGTACCACATAAGAAACATATAATTATATATATGGCTCTTCATGACAACATATGTACTCACATATTATAAGATAAAACAAGATATTACTATATACGACTATATATACATTTTTTTGATCGGGTTTTTTAAAAATGGTCCAGCTCGTGAGATCTCGTTGCTAGACCCGAAATATTTTGGGAATCATCATAATGTTAACTAGTTCCAGAAGCTCTAGAACTAGTTCCAGAACTGATTCTAAGGCAACTGGTTCCATTTTGGGTGCTAAAGAAGCGATTGCTTTTTCAAGGAAAAGTCGTTGACAGTAGACTTTTGTATTAACCATATTTCTTTACACAAAAAATTGTGGCAATATAGAGCTTTAATCATTTTAAAAGACGATTATATCACACAATTTTGTAGCGAAATTTAACATTTAACTGAATTTTTTGCTAATAGTTTAATTTTTTTTAAATATCCAAGAAAACGTCGCGTGCCACCTACAATCCACTCGTGTGCCACTACTGACACGCGTGTCATAGTTTTGGCAGCCCTGATCTAGGGACTATAACACCCATTTCATAAAAAAAATCGCGGAAAAAAAATTTGCAAAAAGGAAAATTCTTACATCAGTATATTTGTTTGCAGAATGAATATCGCTGGTTAGGTTTTTTAATTAAAATTTTTAACCATAAAGTCTTTTTCCGCGTTCCGCGATTATTTTGCAATTTTTTAGTGTGGTTTTTAAAATTTATAATCTAGGGACTATAATACCCAATTCATAGAACAAAGTTCGGTGATTAATTGAAAAAAGAAATCGCGAAAAAATTCGCGGAAAAAAATTTACAAAAATGAAAATTCTTACATCAGTATGTTTGTTTGCAGAATGAAAATCGCTGATTAAGTTTTTTAATTAAATTTTTGTACCACAAAGACTTTTTTCGCGTTCCGCGATTATTTTGCAATTTTTTAAGTGCGGTTTTTTAAAATTTATAATCTAGGAACTATAACACCCATTTTATAGAACAAAGTTCGGTGGGTAGTTGAAAAAAAAAGCAATCTATCCATCCCCTTTTTTTTTGTAAACAAATGCTTTTCTTTACTCAATTGTTGATAGTTTTTAAGGTATTAGTGCACTCACAACATTTTATCATTAAAAACAACCTAAAATACATATTAAATTAATTGAAAACACAATTAAAAAAGGGACTACTGATTTTTCATTATATTCAAACCATTTTGCTATTTATTTTCAAACGTTGTTTAAACAACCCATAAAAGAAATAAAAATAATTGAAAATTCTATTAAAACAATTATCAATTTTTAACTGACAAAACGTAAAAAAACGATTTTGTGGTTTGTTTTTTCATATTTGAAAGTTTTTTTTTTGTTTGGATTTTCAAAACACTACACCATACACAACAGACACGTTCATATTTTTTTTATTGGCTATGTTTTTGTGTATTAGTAAAGAATTTCCTGTAATTTGAATTGAAATAATTTTGTATATAAACAAACTATTTTAACAAAAAAGAAAACCGAAAATATTTGTATTTTTTGTTTTAAAACAGAAAACAACGGAAGTATTTAAATTATTTTTTCTAAAAATAGAATATTTGACTGAAAATAACAACTCCTACAGACGATACATATTTTTCTGGTTTGTTTTTTATTGGTTGACAAAAAAAGTTATACAAAATGTTTTAATGTATTTTAATTGATTCTTCAATTGAAAACAAACTTTACCTATTACTTTTTAAATAAACCTCAATCGGTTATGGAAAATATATTGTGAGTATGCGATTTCATTAGCATTAGTATTACAAATTCTAATGCCAGAAAATTTCAGTACCATTAAATGGTAATGAAATTTTTTTGCCATTAGCATTAGTCAACTGATGATAATGAATATCAATGCCAATGAGAAAATCCCAAGTATGATGGTATATTAGAGCTACTCACCTTATATGGACAAAAAAAAATTTTTTGATTATTTTGTACAGAGATATTTGTGATTGAAATGTCAAACTTGCATATCATAATTTATAGACAATTTAAGTGAACACGTGTTTCAGATTTTTTGAAATTCGCGATTTTCCGCGATTTATCAGAAATTCATTGTGGTGGAAATAATATGTTCTAAATAGGGAAAAATCGCGAATTTCAAAATTTACGTCACCTATACTCAACATGGTTGTTATATCAGTCAAAACATTTATAATTAATAACCTGTTAACCCATTTGAGCCCACTAATTGTTCCACCAAGAATTTTGTGACTGCCCGACCAAAAAAGATGTTATATAATCATATATCACCATATATAAACACATATATGTGTTCATATCTAATTTGATCCGAATATTGGAATATATAATTATATCAAGCGAGATAAGTATGTTATCTAACCTGATATAATTTGATCCGAAAAATTGGTCTATCTAATTGCATCAAATTATATATAAAAACATATAATTTTATGAAAATTTTCAAATAAAATTTTAGTAAATATTGATGAGATCACTTATTTTCATTCATATTAAATACTAATGCCCGACAAAACAGTTTGGCTAAAAAAGTGGTTATTGGACGATCTTTCGTATGTTGACGCAATACAGAAAAATTTTATTGATGGAAAGATGTTTTAAAAGAGGATTGAATGCGATTTAGGCCGTTTTTAGGACACAGATTTTCCTTGAACTTAGAATAACGTAGCTTGTAACAGAAATCCTTCTTTTAAAATGTGGTTTATTTTATTTCAATAAAGACCAAAATTCAAAACGACAAAAAGTTGTTTAGAAAAAGTTTTTCTTAATAAACTTGGAAATAGCTGACAAAATAAAATTTCAGATTAACTCCACATTACAAAAATTTGTCGGAACAACTTTTTCTAGTTTAGAGTTTTGGTCTATCTTATAAAATGTGTGTCTTTCTTATAAAATATAATAATTAACTTTCACAATTATTTTTTTTTTCACGGAAAAAATAACTGAACTTAAACCAACGACTATATAATTAAAAGATTACCCAACTCTCCCTACCTCTGTTAAATCACTCTCTTCTTAATTTGAATCTAAAAATTCAGCCATAAGAATTACACACGGCTGCAAATGCTAACATTTTTCGATACAAAATGTTAATGTTCGAAAGAGGCGATGAAAACCGCCTGCTTAAACCGTATTTATTTAAACATAAGTTTGTCTAATTTTTCTTTTTAAATTTAAAAATAAAAATAGTTCTTTCGGCCTTTAATTCCACAACGAAAAAATTTTTTTTTTCCTTATTTTTTTCTTTAAAATAATTTTTTAATAAATAGTATTTTGTCAAATATTTGAAAAATAGATGTTAATTTCAATTATAAACATTATTTTATGTATACGTCAAAGTGCAAAATTCAAAACCAGATCCACAATTTGTAAGTTTTTTTCTTAATTTTTATAGTGCAATTAAACTTCGTATAATTAGATATCATTTAATATATAATTATTAGGGCGGGTCGATTTAATAATCGCCCATGGCTCAGTGAAAATCGTATTCTAGGGATCAAAATAAGAAACTTTGCCGAAGGAACCATACCTCTAAAACGAATTCTACTACCCCCAACTGTTGACTTTTGTCCCGTAGGGTCAAGTTTTGAAAAATCCCACTTTGACCCATTTAGAGTGCCCCAATCGAGTCCAAATGTATGACCGACCCCCACTAGCTTTGGAGGGCCGATCCACCCATGCCAGTGGCACACCCCCTGGAACTCCCCTGGGGGTTCCCCATACAAACATTTTAAAAAATCACCATTTTTGGCACTTTATTTTATTATTTTTTATTTATTTTATTTATTTTTATTATTTTATTTATTTTTTCTCTTTAGAAATTTATTTAGTCAGAACATATGTAAATGAAAAAATTAATTTAACTTAGTAATAGAAAAGAAAATAAAAAAAATTACTGTTTGAAGTCTTTTTTGCTTTCAAGTCTGGGCATTTTTTCTTTTCTATTACTAAGTTAAATTAATTTTTTCATTTACATATGTTCTGACTAAATAAATTTCTAAGGAGAAAAAATAAATAAAATAATAAAAATAAATAAAATAAATAAAAAATAATAAAATAAAGTGCCAAAAATGGTGATTTTTTAAAATGTTTGTATGGGGAACCCCCCAGGGGAGTTCCAGGGGGTGTACCACTGGCATGGGTGGATCGGCCCTCCAAAGTTAGTGGGGGTCGGTCATACATTTGGACTCGATTGGGGCACTCTAAATGGGTCAAAGTGGGATTTTTCAAAACTTGACCCTACGGGACAAAAGTCAACAGTTAGGGGTAGTAGAATTCATTTTAGAGGTATGGTTCCTTCGGCAAAGTTTCTTATTTTGATCCCTAGAATACGATTTTCCCTGAGCCATGGGCGATTTTTTTGCCTCCCCACAAATCGACCCAGCCTAATAATTATATATAAAATTAATACAATTTTCTATTAACTTTGTTATAAATTTTCATACAAGGTTGTTTATAGAAGCTTATACGCCATTATATATAATTATATATAAACTATATCGCAGATCTCTTAATATATGGCTGGAGACCAAATCCCATATGATTATATATAACGTCATATCAAACATATTTATAAAACCAAAGTGCTAATATAAATGAATATGGTTATATAAAGCCACGCATATAAACATTTATAATTATATCAAATCATATAAGATTATATGAAAACTTTTTTAGTCGGGTGCCTTTGTACTGACGACCTTTGTGTGAAAAAATACATCCCGGGTGAAAATGGTCATATATGATGATATATGATCAAATACATGGGTTCATATATGATTCCATATATGCTCGGATCCGTAATTTGAGGGTATATGGCCGTATATGATCATACATGGAGATATATGAGTTAATATATGCTCATATACCTACCTACGCTCTTATATAAAAATATGTTTTTTTTATATTTTTCAACAAAAACCTTAAAGAAATTGATAGTTAAAGTAAATTACACTGTGAGACAAATGGTAGGGGTCAGTGATCGGGAAGGGTTCAAACTACCGGGGAAAGTTATATCAATAAAAAAGAATTTACGTGTCCCGGCGTTTCGCTGGGTCACCCCTAGGAATCGAGATATATCGATTTGACCTTTGGTGGTCTTTTTTTTGACATAACTCGAGAACCACTAGTCCGATTTTGCTCAAACAATTTTAAAAAAATTAAAAATTACAATTCCGGTAATCTGTTCATATAACGTTTTTCTATATACTCAACAGTTTTGCCGGTAAAAATAAATGTATGAAGAAAAAAATATTTTTTGCCTAAAATATTAAAAAAAAGTAATAAACAAAAGGTTATTGATTTTTATGGTAGCGATAACAAACATTTATTTTTACCTGCAAAACTGTTGAGTATATAGGAAAACGTTATATGAACAGATTAAAGGAATTGTAATTTTTAATTTTTTTAAAATTGTTTGAGCAAAATCGGACTAGTGGTTCTCGAGTTATGTCAAAAGAAAGATATATCTCGATTCCTAGAGGTGACCCAGCGAAACGCCGGGACACGTATAACTTGTTTTTGACCGATATAACATTTCCCGTTGGTTTCATTCCATCCCGATTTTGACTGTCGCATAGTGTTATTAACAATATTATACATTCGTTTTAATTTAAAGTCTAAATGATATAAAATATATCGTATAATACATCTATTTACATGCTACTAACAATTTAGAAATTTTGAACTAAGTTAAGGAATTAATAAACATAAATCATTGTACTTCAAGTGGATTTTTTGACAATTTCCAGCTGTATCTCATACGTTTTCAATTGCATTTCAAAATGTATCAAGTTTTTATAGATTATGAAAGGATAATCTGGCCATATTCTTCATATTGGTTGCAAATGCCAGCTATAATAAAAAATAGTACATTTTAATACAATTGTTGGAAATCAAATTAAGAGATTTGTATTAGGGCCTGCGGTCAAGACCGGTTAACCGGGTAGACCGTAAACCGGTCAAAGCGGGTAGACCGTAAGACCGGTTGTGAAAACCGGCCTGACTGGGTAGACCGGGTAGACCGAAGACCGGGTAGACCGAAAAACCGGGTAGACCGGTCAGACCGGTCTACCCGTAAAAGCCATAGAAGAAAGTAAATTTTACATAAAAATGTACCTTTTTTCGAAAAAAATACTTTTTTACAAAAAAAAAAACAAAAATACTACTTTTTAAAAAAAAAAAACTACTTTTTTGTAAAAAAAAATACTTTTTCCGAAAAATTTTTTTTTTTACGAAAAAGTAATATTTTCGAAAAAAATTTTTTTTTTTTCCAAAAAAAGTCCTTTTTTCCAAAAAAAAAGTACTTTTTCCAAAAAAGAGTACTTTTCCCAAAAAAGCGTTTTTTTTTTGAAAAAAGTACAATTTATAAAAAAGTACTTTTTTTTTGAAAAAAGTACTTTTTTAAAAAAAAATTTTTTTTATAAAATTTACTTTTTTTTTCCAAAAAAAGTACTTTTTTCAGAAAAAAGTTAATTTTTATATGACAGTCTTCTATGGTAATACAAAAAACTACTATACTCGTAAGTTGTATATTCATATAAAAATACCACGGTCTTTTTCGGGTAGTAGTACGGCGTTTTTACATCGTAGCTTCAAATGGGCTGAAACTTTCCAGGATATATCTAGACATAAATTGGACGAAGAATTATGGAGATCTGTGTAGATCGTGGAACAAAAATCTTCCGAAAATCATAATAGAATTCAGAAAGTGCTGCATTTCCCATACATTTATAAGAAACTGTCACGGTCTTTTTCGGGTAGTAGTACGGCGTTTTTACATCGTAGCTTCAAATGGGCTGAAACTTTACAGAAAATATCTAGACATAAGTTGGAACAAGAATTATGGACATCTGTGTAGATTGTGGAACAAAAATGTTCCGAAAATCATAATAGAATTCAGAAAGTGCTGCATTTCCCATACATTTATATGAAACTGTCACGGTCTTTTTCGGGTAGTAGTACGGCGTTTTTACATCGTAGCTTTAAACGGGCTGAAACTTTACAGAAAACAAGTCAACATAAATTGGACCAAGAATTATAGACGTCTGGGCGCATCGTGGAACAAAAATGTTCCGAAAATCGTAATAGAATTCAGAAAGTGCTGCATTTCCCATGTATTTATATGAAAATGCCACGGTCTTTTTCGGGTAGTAGTACGGCGTTTTTACATCGTGCCTTCAAATGGGCTGAAACTTTACAGGAAATATCTAGACATAAATTGGACCAAGAATTATGAACATCTGTGTAGATCGTGGAACAAAAATGTTCCGAAAATCGTAATAGAATTCAGAAAGTGCTGCATTTCCCATGTATTTATATGAAAATGCCACCGTCTTTTTCGGGTAGTAGTACGGCGTTTTTACATCGTACCTTCAAATGGGCTGAAACTTTACAGGAAATATCTAGACATAAATTGGACCAAGAATTATGAACATCTGTGTAGATCGTGGAACAAAAATGTTCCGAAAATCATAATAGAATTCAGAAAGTGCTGCATTTCCCATGTATTTATATGAAAATGCCACGGTCTTTTTCGGGTAGTAGTACGGCGTTTTTACATCGTACCTTCAAACGGGCTGAAACTTTACAGAAAACAAGTCAACATAAATTGGACCAAGAATTATAGATATCTGGGCGAATCGTGGAACAACAATGTTCCCAAAATCTTAATAGAATTCAGAAAGTAATGCATTTCCCATATATTTATGTGAAAATGCTACGGTCTTTTTCGGGTAGTAATACGGCGTTTTCACACCGTAGTTCCAAATGTGTTGAAACTTTGCAAAAATTATAGGAAGGTAAATTCGATCAATATTTAGAGATATCTGTCTACTTTGTGGAACAAAAATATTCTGAAAATTACTATAGAATTCAGAAAGTACCGCATTTACCATACATTTACATGAAACAGCCACGGTCTTTTTCGGGTAGTAGTACGGCGTTTTTACACAGTGACTCCAAATGAGTTAAAAATTTACAAAAATTATCTGGATGTAAATTCGACCAACAATAGTAGCGAGTTTTTTTAGGTCGTGGAACAAAAATGTTCCGCAAATCGAACTAGACTCCAGAAAGTGCAGTGATTTCTATACATTTCTATAAAAATGCCACGGTCTTTATGGGATACTAGTACGGCGTTTTTATACGATAACTCCAAAAAGGTCTAAACTTTACAGAAATTATCTGGACGTGAATTTTATCCCCAATTATAGCCTTTTGTGTAGGTCATGGAACAAAAATGTGCCGAAAATCACAATAGAATTCAGAAAGTACTACGATTTCTATACATTTATATGACAATGACACTTTTTCCGGTAGTTGCACGGCGTTATTACACCGTAGCTCCAAATAGGTTAAACACGTAAACCAGTTATCTGTATATAAATTGGACAAAGAATTATAGACATCTGAGTAGGTCGTGGAACGAAAATATTTCAAAAGTTACACTAGAATTCAGAAAGTGCTGCATTTTATATACAGTCACATGAAATTGCCGCGGAATCTTTTTAATATCTCGAAAACTAAGCGAGATAGAGCAAAATGGTTAAAATTTTTGCCTTTGGGTGTTAATACACCCATAAAACCTTTTTAGTGAAATCAAATTTTAGCTAACTCTGCTAGATTTTAAAATTGCAAATATCTCATAAACTACTAATGCTAGAACGAAAAGAACGTTTATTTGGTTTTTCGCCTCTAACTCGAAAACTAAGCGAGATAGAGCAAAATGGTTAAAATTTTTGCCCATAGGGTGTTAATACACCCATAAAACCTGTTTAGTGAAATCAAATTTTAGCTAACTCTGCTAGATTTTAAAATTGCAAATATCTCATAAACTACTAATGCTAGAACGAAAAGGACGTTTATTTGGTTTTTCGCCTCTAACTCGAAAACTAAGCGAGATAGAGCAAAATGGTTAAAATTTTTGGCTTTTGGGTGTTAATACACCCATAAAACCTGTTTAGTGAAATCAAATATTAGCTAACTCTGCTCGATTTTAAAATTGCAAATATCTCATAAACTACTAATGCTAGAACGAAAAGGACATTTATTTGGTTTTTAGCCTATAACTCGAAAACTAAGCGAGATAGAGCAAAATGGTTAAAATTTTTGCCCTTTGGGTGTTAATACACCCATAAAACCCTTTTAGTGAAATAAAATTTTGGCTAACTCTGCTAGATTTTAAAATTGCAAATATCTCATAAACTACTAATGCTAGAACGAAAAGGACGTTTATTTGGTTTTTCGCCTATAACTCGAAAACTAAGCGAGGTAGAGCAAAATGGTTAAAATTTATGCCCTCTGGGTGTTAATACACCCATAAAACCTTTTTAGTGAAATCAAATTTTAGCTAACTCTGCTAGATTTTAAAATTGCAAATATCTCATAAACTACTAATGCTAGAACGAAAAGGACGTTTATTTGGTTTTTCGCCTTTAACTCGAAAACTAGGCGAGATAGAGCAAAATGGTTAAAATTTTTGCTTTTGGGTGTTAATACACCCATAAAACCTTTTTAGTGAAATCAAATTTTAGCTAACTCTGCTAGATTTGAAAATTGCAAATATCTCATAAACTACTAATGCTAGAACGAAAAGGACGTTTATTTGGTTTTTCGCCTCTAACTCGAAAACTAAGCGAGATAGAGCAAAATGGTTAAAATTTATGCCCTTTGGGTGTTAATACACCCATAAAACCTTTTTAGTGAAATCAAATTTTAGCTAACTCTGCTAGATTTTAAAATTGCAAATATCTCATAAACTACTAATGCTAGAACGAAAAGGACGTTTATTTGGTTTTTCACCTCTAACACCCAGAGGGCAAAAATTTTAACCATTTTGCTCTATCTCGCTTAGTTTTCGAGTTATAGGCGAAAAACCAAATAAACGTCCTTTTCGTTCTAGCATTAGTAGTTTATGAGATATTTGCAATTTTAAAATCTAGCAGAGTTAGCTAAAATTTGATTTCACTAAACAGGTTTTATGGGTGTATTAACACCCAAAAGGCATAAATTTTAACCATTTTGCTCTATCTCGCTTAGTTTTCGAGTTAAAGGCGAAAAACCAAATAAACGTCCTTTTCGTTCTAGCATTAGTACACTCTCAGAACAATTCCGTTGTGGCAACGGAATTTTTTGCCAACCGAATTGATTCGGTTGCAGCAACCGAATTATCGGCTGTCACAACTGAATTCGGTTGAGGCAACTGAATTACGAGGTTGCAGCAACCGAACGAATTCGGTTGGAAAAAATTCGGTTGTCACAACGGAATTGTTTTGAGAGTGTAGTTTATGAGATATTTGCAATTTTAAAATCTAGCAGAGTTAGCTAAAATTTGATTTCACTAAACAGGTTTTATGGGTGTATTAACACCCAAAGGGCATAAATTTTAACCATTTTGCTCTATCTCGCTTAGTTTTCGAGTTAAAGGCGAAAAACCAAATAAACGTCCTTTTCGTTCTAGCATTAGTAGTTTATGAGATATTTGCAATTTTAAAATCTAGCAGAGTTAGCTAAAATTTGATTTCACTAAACAGGTTTTATGGGGGTATTAACACCCAAGGGCAAAAATTTTAACCATTTTGCTCTATCTCGCTTAGTTTTCGAGTTAGAGGCGAAAAACCAAATAAACGTCCTTTTCGTTCTAGCATTACTAGTTTATGAGATATTTGCAATTTTAAAATCTAGCAGAGTTAGCTAAAATTTGATTTCACTAAACAGGTTTTATGGGTGTATTAACACCCAAAAGGCATAAATTTTAACCATTTTGCTCTATCTCGCTTAGTTTTCGAGTTAGAGGCGAAAAACCAAATAAACGTCCTTTTCGTTCTAGCATTAGTAGTTTATGAGATATTTGCAATTTTAAAATCTAGCAGAGTTAGCTAAAATTTGATTTTACTAAACAGGTTTTATGGGTGTATTAACACCCCGTGGGCAAAAATTTTAACCATTTTGCTCTACCTCGCTTAGTTTTCGAGTTATAGGCGAAAAAACAAATAAACGTCCTTTTCGTTCTAGCATTAGTAGTTTATGAGATATTTGCAATTTTAAAATCTACCAGAGTTAGCTAAAATTTGATTTCACTAAACAGGTTTTATGGGTGTATTAACACCCAAAGGGCAAACATTTTAACCATTTTGCTCTATCTCGCTTAGTTTTCGAGTTAAAGGCGAAGAACCAAATAAACGTCCTTTTCGTTCTAGCATTAGTAGTTTATGAGATATTTGCAATTTTAAAATCTAGCAGAGTTAGCTAAAATTTGATTTCACTAAAAAGGTTTTATGGGTGTATTAACACCCAAAGGCAAAAATTTTAACCAATTTAGATGTCTATAATTCTTTGTCCAATTTATATACAGATAACTGGTTTACGTGTTTAACCTATTTGGAGCTACGGTGTAATAACGCCGTGCAACTACCGGAAAAAGTGTCATTGTCATATAAATGTATAGAAATCGTAGTACTTTCTGAATTCTATTGTGATTTTCGGCACATTTTTGTTCCATGACCTACACAAAAGGCTATAATTGGGGATAAAATTCACGTCCAGATAATTTCTGTAAAGTTTAGACCTTTTTGGAGTTATCGTATAAAAACGCCGTACTAGTATCCCATAAAGACCGTGGCATTTTTATAGAAATGTATAGAAATCACTGCACTTTCTGGAGTCTAGTTCGATTTGCGGAACATTTTTGTTCCACGACCTAAAAAAACTCGCTACTATTGTTGGTCGAATTTACATCCAGATAATTTTTGTAAATTTTTAACTCATTTGGAGTCACTGTGTAAAAACGCCGTACTACTACCCGAAAAAGACCGTGGCTGTTTCATGTAAATGTATGGAAAATGCGGTACTTTCTGAATTCTATAGTAATTTTCAGAATATTTTTGTTCCACAAAGTAGACAGATATCTCTAAATATTGATCGAATTTACCTTCCTATAATTTTTGCAAAGTTTCAACACATTTGGAACTACGGTGTGAAAACGCCGTATTACTACCCGAAAAAGACCGTAGCATTTTCACATAAATATATGGGAAATGCATTACTTTCTGAATTCTATTACGATTTTGGGAACATTTTTGTTCCACGATCCACCCAGATGTCTATAATTCTTGGTCCAATTTATGTTGACTTGTTTTCTGTAAAGTTTCAGCCCGTTTGAAGCTACGATCTAAAAACGCCGTACTACTACCCGAAAAAGACCGTGGCATTTTCATATAAATACATGGGAAATGCAGCACTTTCTGAATTCTATTATGATTTTCGGAACATATTTGTTCCACGATCTACACAGATGTTCATAATTCTTGGTCCAATTTATGTCTAGATATTTCCTGTAAAGTTTCAGCCCATTTGAAGGTACGATGTAAAAACGCCGTACTACTACCCGAAAAAGACCGTGGCATTTTCATATAAATACATGGGAAATGCAGCACTTTCTGAATTCTATTACGATTTTCGGAACATTTTTGTTCCACGATCTACACAGATGTTCATAATTCTTGGTCCAATTTATGTCTAGATATTTCAGACCATTTGAAGGCACGATGTAAAAACGCCGTACTACTACCCGAAAAAGACCGTGGCATTTTCATATAAATACATGGGAAATGCAGCACTTTCTGAATTCTATTACGATTTTCGGAATATTTTTGTTACACGATCCGCCCAGATGTCTATAAATCTTGGTTCAATTTATGTTGACTTGTTTTCTGTAAAGTTTCAGCCTGTTTGAAGCTACGATGTAAAAACGCCGTACTACTACGCGAAAAAGACCGTGGCATTTTCATATAAATACATGGGAAATGCAGCACTTTCTGAATTCTATTACGATTTTCGGAACATTTTTGTTCCACGATCTACACAGATGTTCATAATTCTTGGTCCAATTTATGTCTAGATATTTCCTGTAAAGTGTCAGCCTATTTGAAGGGACGATGTAAAAACGCCGTACTACTACCCGAAAAAGACCGTGGCATTTTTATATAAATACATGGGAAATGCAGCACTTTCTGAATTATATTACGATTTGCGGAACATTTTTGTTCAACGATCTACACAGATCTCCACAATTCTTGGTCCAATTTATGTCTAGATATTTCCTGTAAAGTTTCAGCCCATTTGAAGGTACGATGTAAAAACGCCGTACTACTACCCGAAAAAGACCGTGGCATTTTCATATAAATATATGGGAAATGCAGCACTTTCTGAATTCTATTACGATTTTCGGAACATTTTTGTTCCACGATGCGCCCAGATGTCTATAATTCTAGGTCCAATTTATGTTGACTTGTGTTCTGTAAAGTTTCAGCCCGTTTAAAGCTACGAAGTAAAAACGCCGTACTACTACCCGAAAAAGACCGTGACAGTTTCATATAAATGTATGGGCAATGCAGCACTTTCTGAATTCTATTACGATTTTCGGAACATTTTTGTTCCACGATCTACACAGATGTTCATAATTCTTGGTCCAATTTATGTCTAGATATTTCCTGTAAAGTTTCAGTCCATTTGAAGGTACGATGTAAAAACGCCGTACTACTACCCGAAAAAGACCGTGGCATTTTTATATAAATACATGGGAAATGCAGCACTTTCTGAATTCTATTACGATTTTCGGAACATTTTTGTTCCACGATGCGCCCATACGTCTATAATTCTTGGTCCAATTTATGTTGACTTGCTTTCTGTAAAGTTTCAGCCCGTTTAAAGCTACGATGTAAAAACGCCGTACTACTACCCGAAAAAGACCGGACAGTTTCATATAAATGTATGGGAAATGCAGCACTTTCTGAATTCTATTATGATTTTCGGAACATTTTTGTTCCACGATTTAAACAGATATCCATAATTCTTGGTCCAATTTATGTCTAGATATTTCCTGTAAAGTTTCAGCCCATTTGAAGCTACGATGTAAAAACGCCGTACTACTACCCGAAAAAGACCGTGGTATTTTTATATGAATATACAACTTATAGTAGAGTTTTTTGTAGTACCATAGAAAAACTATCATATAAAAATGTACTTTTTCTGAAAAAAGGACTTAAAAAAAAACATTTTATAAAAAAAAAAAAATTTTAGGAAAAAGTACTTTTTTCTAAAAAAAAAAAAAAAAAGTACTTTTTATGCAAAAAGTACTTTTTAATGGAAAAAGAACTTTTTTATGCAAAAAGTACTTTTTTATGCAATAAGCACTTTTTTTTTGGAAAATGTACTTTTTTTTGGAAAAAAAAGTTTTTTTTTCAAAAATAGTACTTTTTCGAAAAAAAAAAATTTTTTTTCCGAAAAACTTTTTTTTCCAAAAAAGTAGTTTTTTTTGTAAAAAAGTAGTATTTTTTTTAAAAAATATATTTTTTTTTGGAAAAAAGTATTGTTTTCGAAAAAATGTACATTTTTATGTAAAAGTTACTTTCTTCTATGGCTTTTACGGGACCGGGTTTTCGGTCTACCCGGTCTTCGGTCTGACCGGGTAGACCGGGTAGACCGTAAGACCGGTTTTGAGACCGGGTAGACCGAAAACCGGGTAATGGGGGGCTCTAATTTGTATTGTTTTAATTTGTTTCCCCGCACCATGTTTTTTCAATGAATGATTTATAAGACTTTATCTTTTCTTCTGAAAGTAATATGTCTGAACAAGAAATTAATTTAAAAAACTCCTTGTCTCAAAATAGGATATAGTTTAATTGAGTAGCATTTCATTAAATAAGATGCTTTTAATAAACAAAAAAAAATGTTCTGAATTCAAAATTTTCAAATTGCTTATAAACGAATTTCAGTTTCGTAATTATAATTTATTGCAGAGACGTAAAGTCCATTCATTCAAGAATCCAAGTAAATATCGTTCAGTAGATCCATATATACATACCAATTTCCGTTTAAAAACTCATACGGATCTTAATTCAGTGGAGTATGGATAAAAAAAAAATTTAAATGACTGCATATATGGACGTACGTGAAATATATGGAACAATACATGAACTCATATATGGAGATGTATGGCATATATGGAACAATATATGCAACGTATTATCATATATGGTGTCATACATTCCCATATATGAACTTTTATTTTCAGTGCATTTGCCCATATATGTAAGATATGTTCAAATATCATTCATATATGATCATACATGTAACCATATATGCCAGTATATGAGCATATATGATCATTTTCACCCGGGATGTTACATTTTACAAAATTCTAAATTCGGTTTAGACAGAAATTGTGTAATTTTTCAGAAGTAACGAAACTTTTTTGTATTTGTTTTAGATCAAACTATTATAGGCGAAAACTAAGAATTAATTTTTTCTAAAATTTGACTTAAGTACTAAATTTGTAAAAAAAATTCTTATATAAGTTGCATTTAAGACAAAAATCGTTTTTAGTTCTTATTATCAAAATATTCGTTTTACTGAAAGGGGTTAAAAAATTATGGTTTCATTTTTCAAATAGGTAGTAATATTGCTAATGGAAGCTTTTCATCTCTCACCACCTTCTATCTGTCCTCTATCTTCTTTCCAAAGAAGGTAGCATATTAATAAAACTCGACCATTGAAACTTTTTATTGAATTAAAGGAATTTTTCATAAAATGTTGTGACAAATATAATTTTATTTATTAAAAGTTTCATACACTCAATCAAAAAGTTTCATTAAAACGGGAGTCATAAAATATATAAATTTAAGAAATTTTTCATTTACTTTGTGAATAAAACTTCATTGGCTTACTGCAAAATTTCAAAAACAAAAACTGGTCCAGTAAAATTCCCTCTGTACATTTTTCTTGGTATGTATATTGGGAGAGTATTTGCCGAATAGTATCTTATAACGTGTGTAATTTTAAGATTATAGGGATTTATTTTTTTATGAAAAATATTTCGGTTTCTGAGGACAGTTTCATAATAAAATCTCTTACAATTTCTTTAAAAAATTTTAGGATTCTAACAGCAATTTATTACGATAACTTTAAAATTTCGAGAAATTCATCCCTAACATTTAAAAGACTCTTATAGAAATATTACTCGAATAGTGAGGACTCTTCCGTAGAAAATCACTTAGATTTCCAGGATATTTATTTTACAGAACTCGTTTAATTCTGGGAACTTTGCCGTACAGGAAATCCTCCTGATTCTTAAAATAGATATTCCTATATAAAAATCCTCTATGAAGTTCTACATTTAATTAATGGAGTTTCGCTGGAATTCGTCCATTGAAACTTTTAATTGATTTAAGGCGAGTAACTTATTTCCAACGTAACCAAGGTCAAACATTAACTGCAGATATTTACATATAAATTTGAAATTCATAACTTTGGTTAAGAACTAAAGTCAGTTTATTTTAAAATAAGTTAGCAGGTCTTAATGCAGTTTTTCATAAAGTTTTAATAGCAATTTCATATTATTTATTAAAAATATCATACACCCAATGAAAAAGTTTCATTAAAAAGAGTTTCATAACAATAATGACCCTTTTAACAAAATTTAAGAAATTTTTGAAAAACTTCGAGAACCATGAAATTAATTAGAGATCTGAAGCACAAAACTTTCGGATTAACGGCATTGAGATTGTCGAGTTACTGTATAAAGAATTTTCTTTTTTTGGAAAGTAGTTCGTGTTTTATGTGTAACAACTATTACGCTCCATAAAAGGAAAATAATTTTTCACAATAACACAGTACAACAGCCAATCTGGGGGGTGAGAAATTCCAAGTCAGGGTGATGGTACTAGGTCAGTATAGTAAAACCCTCAAAGGGTTTGGCTTTCGTATGTGTCATTTTTTTTTATGACCTTTTAAATTTTTTCCTTATCTTGATGTTTTTTCGCTTAGTTGTAACATTTTGGCAAAAACGTAGTTTAACATAACTCGAGAACCACTTGTCCGATTTTGATGAAACAAATTTAGAAAAATTTAGAATTACAATTTCTTTAATCCGTTCATATAACGTTTTTCTTTATAATCAACAGTTTTGCCGGTAAAAATAAATTTGTGGAGAAAACAAAATATTTTTTTGCCTAAAAATTAAAAATTTTTTTTTTAAATTCATAAAAAATCCAAAACGGAAAAAAGGATCAAGTGTTATTAATTTCATGTAAAGTCACATAACCTATAAACAAAATTTAACGCGTTCTGCTTTTATTTACAATTAAGTGAAGGTATCCCATTTTGACAAGAATATTGATATTTGTTTTTATTCAAAAAAGTGTCATTTATCGCCTTTTTCATAAATTTTCCCCAATAACTCCAGACTTCTGGCCATAAACTACTAAAAAAATTAAGTAAACATTTTTATAATTTTTTATTTTTATTTTATTTATTTATTTTTATTTATTTTAATAAATATTGCCTATTGGTTGTTCGGGACTAGTGGCATCGCATTCATCGCTATCATCAGTTTCTGAACCACACATAATGTCAATGTGTGACTCCACTGTTGGCCCTTCTGCATCTCCTGAAAATTCTTTATCATCAAGATCATCCTTGTCTTGCCACACTAACTTACTCCACCAGCAAATTTCCGCAATTATTGCACTCGGCGACTTTTTGCCTCTATATCTGTAAGTTTTTGTTTTATTAAAATGAGTTTGAAAAAATAAAAAATCAGTATTACCTCATTTCAAATGGCATAGCAACCTGATGATAGCGTTCACCTTGTTCATCAGATTCGGTAGCCAATTGTTTGCTGAAGTAGTCCAGATGATGATGTAAATAATGGATTTTCAAGGACATGTGGACACCAATTTCCGAGAATGCTCTTAACATCCTTGCGACAGAAACATCGTAGTTGTTAGAACGATGCTTTCCCAACAAGCCTTCTATTACTTCTTTGATTGCCTGCCATGCATTCAATTCAGCGTCAATCAAAATATTGTTGAATGCGTCACTTTTAATCAGCTTTCGTATATCTGGACCATTTAGTATGCCTGATTGGAAAAAATTAATTTGTTAAGATGGAAAATCATGGGAAATGAATGTGATATTATAACTTACCTTCTTTAATTTTACTTTCGCTGAGTCTCGGGTAAATTAGTTTCAAACACATCATCTCTTTTGGCGACAGTTTTGATAAAATTCTTAACAATTCCAAGTTTAATATGCAGTGGAGGCAGCAATATCTTCTCCTTCGGCACTAGAGGCTCACGAATAATATTGGCCGTTTGTAACCTGCTGTGCTCTCTGAGTTTCCATCCGTGGCATGTATATTGGTCACCGGAAAATCGTGTGTCCCAATCGCACAAAAAGCACATATATTTTATATAGCCGCTTTGAAGACCGCAAAGCATTGCTACAACTTTTAAATCGCAGCTTATGCGCCACATATGTTTGGCGTAGTTAACCATTTTTAAAATATTTTCCAGTGCATCATATGTTTCTTTCGTTTCTGTACTGTAGGCGATTGGAACTGAAGGTTTTTTATTGGTCTTATGCAGTAAAACCGCCTTCAAGCTGAGTTTTGAACTGCCAATAAATAATCTCCAGTCATCTGCTTCATATTTTATTTCCATTGCGTCCATCAATTTTCCTACATCCGGGCAATATGCAGAAGTTTTTTCATCATTCACAAGGAATAAACTTTGGAGTATTGCCTGACGACTTCGATAAGCTGTGACTTTCACACCGGGTGCCAACAAATTGTTTGATTTCAAAATGGAAGCCAGCTCTTCCGATTTATGCTGTGTTAATTCCAACTTGGCAACAATTGAATCAAGCTTATTTTGATTTATTAAAATTGGCTCATTGGATACTGATGGCTCATATGGGGAATCATCACGTGCATGATATGTCGGAGCAGTCGTAGAAGAGAAAATATCTGGGCTAGAAGCTTTTGGCACAGGAATGTGGTCCGAATGAGGCAATGGTGTTGCGGTACTTGCAACACCAACGTAATTATACGATTTTCTTATCCTTTTGCGGCTCCTTTATTCGCACATGCATAGCAATTCAATGGATTGTGACCTTCGCCAGGATTAGTCCAAGTCATTGGGATACCGAATGGCATACTTTCACGTCTTCTATTTTTCCAATCCATTAGACGGTTGTAGCAGCTTTTACACACTATATTTGGTACCCAATTTTCGTTCACTATAACATTTTGGTTGAAGTACATCTCGTATGTTTGAACAAAATCAGTACTGAAATTTCCCCTTTTTTTATGTGTTGAGACATATTGACCACAGCAGTAGCAAAAGCTATTTATATCTGGCTTGCACAGTTCCATATTCTGTTCTCTTTTGTTCACTTTTAAAAAACTGGAGAAAAATCACTTTTACTGTTCGCGTTCGTCGGCACTTGTTGAATGACAAAAATCACAGAACCAGTGTGAGAAAGAGAAGAAGTATAATGACAATGCATGTTTTATGTGAACATTACAGAACCAGTGTTGCCACATCAATATTTCTCTTTTAGTACAGTAGAAAAATATGAGAGAGTTCGGCTTGTGAGTGTCAATGTTTTCTCCAAATAATGTTGTGCATATCTGGAGCAAATTTTTGAAATTCATACATTTACCTAATTGTGAATAAATGAGAAACGCGTGCATCGATTTTCATGATCCATGCCTTTTTTTGCTCATGAGTTATGTGACTTTACGCGAAAGTAATTAGTTTTGGCACTTTTTTCCATTTTGGATTTTTTATGAATTTTAAAAAAAAAATATTTAAATTTTTAGGCAAAAAATACTTTTTTCCCTTCATACATTCATTTTTAACTTCGAAAGTGTTGCACATATAGGAAAACGGTATAGAAACAGATTAGAGAAATTGTAATTCTAAAATCCGACAAGTGGTTCTCGAGTTATGTTAAACTACGTTTTTGCTAAAATGTTACAACTAAGCGAAAAAACATCAAGATAAGGAAAAAATTTAAAAGGTCATAAAAAAAAATGAAACATACGAACGCCAAACCCTTTGAGGGTTTTACTATACTGACCTAGTACCATCACCCTGACTTGGAATTTCTCACCCCCCAGACAATAATCCCAAAAATGTTCCATAGTGTAATCAATGGGTTTATATTTTGTCTTTAGTAAACAATATTTTCTATTAAAATTGTGTATCTTAACGTTGGATATGCTCTAAAATATTTGAATAACAAATCGAAATTTTAACATAAATTTTAATTATTCTTTTATTTATATGTAAAAACTGTTTTAACTGCTAAAAGAAACACTGTTTTTCATTTAAGACAAACTTTAACTTTCATGTAAAGTTTGCTTGAAATTTCGATTTTTTTTTTAATATTTTGAGGCATTGTTTATTAAATTATCTAGTTTTGTAAAATTTAAAATTGTAAAAATGATAACTGAACTAAAAAATAAAAATTTTTTATTCCTGGAAAATCTTCGTACATACAAATACATTATTATACTCAAATGAAAACTTAATCTCCGTAGATTTCAAGACCATAAATAATTTTTAACATTTTATATTTAAATTTTACTTCATTGCTTTTTTAGCGAAAATATAGTTAAAATGTTGGTTTTCAATTTTTGTTTAGAAATAAAAATAGTTTTTTTCGACCTTTTTAATTGATAAATTGGAAATTTATTATTTCTAGTTCGAGGCCAATTTCCTTATTATGAATTAACATAAGTCCTTTTTTAAGCAGAAACTCTGTGAAGTATTTGTCAGGAGAATATCCTGATGAAGACAGATTGCAGTTTTTGGAAAAAGTGCTTATTAGTTATATTAATTCATAATAAGGAAATCGGCCTCGGACTAGAATAAATAAATGTCCAATATGAAAATATAGTTTATTTAAATTTCTTGTGTGTAGAAAATCCTCAGATCTCAGTCAAATTCTCATTTAAACGAGTAAAAAGGTTAAAGTCGGGCATGCCGACTATAGAATACCCTACACCAGTCTGGGTAAAAGCCAACTAATGTCACCAAAATCAATAGGCTGCGTTATTGGGCCAATATAGGTCTGTGTACCAAATTTCATCAAAATATCTTAATATTTGCGACCTGCAGCGTATAAACAGTATAATTTTGGTAGGACCCTTATATGGGCACTAGGTCTAAACATGGACCGATGTTCATCAAAATCAATAGGCTTCGTCCGTGGGCCAAAATAGGTCTGTGTACCAAATTTCGTCAAAATATCTTAATATTTACGACGTGCATCGTATAAACAATATAATTTTGGGGGGACCCTTATATGGGCACTAGGTCTAAACATAGACCGATGTTCACCAAAATCAATAGGCTTCGTCCTTCGGCTGCCGTAAGTCGGTGTACCAAATTTCATCAAAATATCTTAATATTTGCGACCTGCAGCGTATAAACAATATAATTTTGGTAGGACCCTTATATGGGCACTAGGTCTAAACATGGACCGATGTTCACCAAAATCAATAGGCTGCGTTATTGGGCCAATATAGGTCTGTGTACCAAATTTCATCAAAATATCTTAATATTTACGACCTGCAGCGTATAAACAATATAATTTTGGTAGGACCCTTATATGGGCACTAGGTCTAAACATGGACCGATGTTCAAAAAAATCAAACTTGTTCGTCCTTGGGCCAACATAGGTCTATGTACCAAATTTCATCGAAATATCTTAATAGGTGCGACCTGTAGAGTGCGTACAAGATTGCATGGACAGACAGACAGACGGACGGACGGACGGACGGACGGACGGACGGACGGACGGACGGACGGACGGACGGACGGACAGACGGACATCGTTAAATCGAAATAAAAAAAAATTCTGAACCGATCGGTATACTATAAGGTGGGTCTACGACCAATATTTTTTGGTGTTACAAACATCAGCACAAACTTAAAATACCCTGACCACATAGTGGTGTAGGGTATAAAAATTTATCTATTCTATTATTGCATACCGAAAGAAAAAAATTAAAATTTATTATCATATTTTGAAGTTTTAATATACAATCGACAGTTTCAAAAGAGAAACAATTGTAGAGTCTGCGGAATAAGAAAAAAATTGATTTTTAAAAATTTGTTATTTTAAGCTCAGTAAGTTGTTTCGATTTTTCATATAAGCAAAATGGTTTAACGGAAAGTGTTATGTGTGAAAATTCTGTATCATTTGCTTTTCAGCAAATTTAATATTATTTATATGGTGAAAAATTAACGTTTTGTGTTTGTTGTAATAACATCTTTTCTATAAAATACACACACACACAATTTAAATAACCATTTGAGGCCTTTAGAGTTCAAGTTCGGGTGAATTTTTTTCTAGGGAAAAGGGGAAAAAATTCCTAAGGTTACTGTAAAAATGTAGTTTTTAAAGCCTTTGCACTAAATATAGATTCTTTGATTTTTACTATTATATAATTTTATATAAAAAAAAATGAAAAACAGTATCACAATTAGGGTTTTTCTTTTCCCGGACTTTTTCATTTCCCGGGACAGCGGGATTTTTTTCTGAATTTCCCGGGATCCCGGGAATTCCCGCTCGTTAGAAAATAAATATATCCGTCGTATGTTTACTTGAAAAACTCGATATCTATTAAAAAAACTGACGACAAAGTTCATCTTTTGGTTGCAGTGGAATTGTTAATGGGTGCAAATTTGTATCGGACCAACTTTAGAATCAAAACTAAGATCGATTTTTTGATTAAATATGGAATCCAATAATTTATATTTCTAGATATTTTGTTTCTATGCAGATTTTCAGAAGTATTCGTCTATTTTTATTAAAAAGTTTAAAAGTGAGTATTTTTCACACAAATTTTTAGGCAAATCGTCTAAATCTTTTTATAAAAATAGACACTAAAATATTATTAAATAGTTTTATAACTTTAATTGGTATTTTTTGAATAGAAATTTTTTATGGCACAACTACTTAAAAAAATTATTTAATTTTCATTGTTGCTTTTTTTAAATTTCATATAAAAAATCCAAAATAATTTGAAAAAGCATCTGATGCATTATTTTAAAATAATAGTAAGCTTTAAGTGCAGCGAAAAGTTTTCAACTCAGTCCCGTTCAAAAATATATTTTTTAATATATTGTATTTTTTAAATATCCCAGAGGACGATTTGCGATGCAAATCGAAATATCGGAAGAAAATTAAAAAATAAAATATTGAAAAATAAAATACAAAATATTTTAATTTTTATTTTTTAAAAATTTATGACCTAAAGCCAAGCAATACTAAAAATATAACAACACCAAAGGTCAACAATATTTAATCTAACAAAAACATAAAATTTGAAAAATACAACTGAAATAAAGGAATAGCAATTGAAATTTAAATGAAATTATTTGAAGTAATAAAAAGTCAAAACACTTATATCAATTGAAAATACGAAAATATTATAATTTATTTTAAATTTTAATGCCGAGTTTTTTTTTGGAGGTATTTGGAGCTACAATATTGATTTTGAAATGTTGTGTATGAAATTGCTTTATTTGAACAAAGACCATCATTAAAAAATATAAAATTTCCGAGGTACGATTATTTTTGTTGGTATTTAAACTTGATAATGTCTAATAAGATTTGTTTTCGGTTTAACTAAACCCAAAAAATTCGGCCTAAATAATATTTTTTATATTATATATCATATTATTAAATTTCAAATCGCATTTTTTAATTTTAAATATTTTTTATTTAAATTATTTTTAAAACAATCAATGTTTTTAATTGAAATAAATTCTAATATACTAGCTAAAACTTCTGTAAAAGAATAAAAAAAAATCCCGGGAAATCCCGCACTAGATTCCCGGGATTGCGGGATTGAAAAAAGGGCGGGATTCCCGGGAATCCCGTCCCGGGAATTCCCGGGACATAAACCCTAATCACAATTGATTTTTAATTAAATTTAATTCTTAAAAAAAGTCTTTCTATAGTTTGGCAAACTTTTCATAAAAAGGGTCTTTAACGAAAAATATCCCAAATGTTCTTTAGGAAAATTTACATAAACGTATTCATTTGTAGTTTTTTTTTCTAAATGAAAGATTGCCAGAAATAAAAATTTACTTAAGTATTTGGTAATTTGTGTATTTTTTTCTCGCAATTGATTAAATATTTTGTGATTTTTTCAGAATCTGAAACGTTTGAGTATAGGGGTGACTTTTTTGTTAAATTGCATTAGCACAGTTTTTCACTTTGGAAAAAATTTTGTTTCTATATTGCTTTCTGTTTTAATTTTTTTCCTTTTTCTCTCTTCCCTTTTTTCTTTTCCCATTTTTCTTTCCCTTTTTTCTTTCCCTTTTTACCATTCCCTTTTTTCTTTTCCTTTTTCTCTTTTCTTTCCTCTTTTCGTTTTCGATTTCGTTTTGGGGGTGGGGGAAATTTCCCATTCCCCCCCCCCTTGAAACCGCGCATGAATGTCAGTAATGACTCGAAATATCGATTCAAAACCAATGAAATGCAAAATCAATCGTTTTTCGCTCCAGCAGCTTAGGGTAAAAAACTGATAACTTTTTTTTGAATCCCCTCTGTTTATGGTTATTTTAAAATATTTTAAACATTTATCTACATTTATTTGAATGAAACCTGATGCAAACAATTGTGTTTACGGAGTTTACAGTTACGGAGTTTACATTTGGTTACTTTTTTCGTTTTCTTTCAGAAACGCTTTGTCAGAATTTTTTTTCCGAAACAAAATCGCATGATGCCTACAAGGTGAATCCAAATATGACATTGTTTTTCTTACTCGTTAAATAGTTTGGTGTAAAAATTAGGAACGGAGTTTACAACATTTTTTCAAATCTTATTAAAGACATCCTTTTTCATTTCAAGAATGTTACATGCTGCAGAAAAGCTTCAAGTCTGTTATACTGGATGATTACTTACAGTCCAACGATCATTTGAGTATAAATAACATTATACTTTTCGCAATATAAATAATAGATAAGTCCAAATTCTGGTATATGCATTTTTATCAAAAATTATGACGAAAAATCGTTACAGAGTTGAAGTTGTGATAGCTAAGATATACGAAAAAGTTTGTAAAATATATTAATTTTCGTTAAAAACGGCACTTTTCCTCTTCATAAAAATTCTTACAGTTAGTCTTTAGCTTTATTGGTTATTAAAATATAAGCTATTAAAGTTAAAAAACCTTATGAGTTACTTGTTACGGAGTTTACATTTGGCCTATAAAATTGGTCACAAATTTTATGTATTAACCAAAAATTGGTCAGATTGTTATAAATTTTGTAAAACAGGTGACAATGCGCTGATATATATCGAAATATGTAACTCAAATGTAATCCATGCATTAGAAAGTCGGTGGTTACACGGTTTTTATCACATTTTTTGATATCACCCATATATAAAATTTTGTACGAATTTATCAAGTAGATATAGAAAAAATTCACGATAAAGCAAATTTTTATTTTTGATTTTATATGATTACATATGAGAAAATTTCAAAAAAAAATCTCTAATATATCATCATATAAAAACATATAAAGGCGCATATATTATTTAAATTATCATATATTTTAATATTGAAAAATATATGTTATATGTATTCTTTCCTACTCGGGTTATCATAAATTTAACAATTTTCTATGGCTAAAACTACAATAATCATGCTACTTACTACGATAGCAAGATAATTTTCAATCAATGTTTTAAATTAAAAAATTTCGATTCGCGAATCAAAATAATGAAGATATTTCGCTCGATTTAAATTTAATTTTTCGATTATCGAATTTAGAAATCCTGTTTTTGAATCATCTTTGAAAATAATTATTTTTGTATCAATTGAAAGCTCTGCACTAGAGAATTAATGTTGATATTTCCTTAGAAATGTGAAAATATTCCAAGTTAATAACACTGTGAGACAAATGGTAGGGGTCAGTGATCGGGAAGGGTTCAAACTACCGGGGAAAGTTATATCGGTAAAAAAGAAGTTATACATGTCCCGGCGTTTCGCTGGGTCACCCCTAGGAATCGAGATATTTAAAGTAAGTAACTATCATATAGGGGAAATTGTCACCTTTGGTGGTCTTTTTTTTGACATAACTCGAGAACCACTAGTCCGATTTTGCTCAAACAATTTTAAAAAAATTAAAAATTACAATTCCTTTAATCTGTTCATATAACGTTTTTCTATATACTTAACAGTTTTGCCGGTAAAAATTAATGTATGAAGAAAAAAATATTTTTTGCCTAAAATATTAAAAAAAAAGTAATAAACAAAAGGTTATTTGATTTTTATGGTAGCGGTAACAAACTAAAAAACGGTCATAAATGTACGTGGACAATTAAAAGGAAAAAAGAAAAGTGCACTTTTTTAATTATTTGGGTTTTTTCCGTTGGCTACCTGCATGATTTTGTTACACAAATTGCACCCACATTTATGAGTGGTCATGTTTTAGAACTTTTCGAAAAATTTAAAACGCACACGAATCAGGTATATAGCCACCCTTACAAGATGCGCCAATTCATAAGTACCTCTCAGTAAAATATTGAAACTTACGTAGGTTTTATAGGTGTTCATTCATCGATTTTTGTCATTTAACAAGTGTCTCCGAACGCGTAAAGTACGATTTTTTTAAAGTGACGAAAAAGTAATAAAAGTATAAAACCGAAATGAGTGCAAATTGTCCAGAAAATATCAATTTATTTTGTTACGTTTGTGGCAAAAGAGTTTTTTCAACAAATACTGCATTACTCACTGAGCAAGTGGAGCGTGCTTTTAAACTTTATTTTGATTGCGAAATAATTCGCGGCGTTTCGTGGGCCCCAGACAAAATTTATAAAACGTGCTACAATGCTCTTAACATGTGGATCCAAGGGAAACGCAGTTCACTTTCTTTTGGTGTACCAATGATTTGGACTGATCCAGGAGAGCACAATTCCGATAACTGTTACGCTTGCGCAAACAAAATATGTGGAGTAAATCGTAAAGGCCTTAAACGAAGAGTTTACATATCTGTTAGAAGTGCACAAATACCTCTACCGCATTCGGATGAAATACCAATTCCACCGCTTCCAAGTCCTGACAGAGAAACTTCTTTTTCTATTGAAACAATGGATCAATCGGATTTCACCTATAAACCAACACCAGAAGCCGGCCCATCGAACAAAATAATTCCAATATCACAAGCAAGAATGGACAAAATTGTTGCAGAATTAAACCTGTCTCAACATGAAGCAGAAAAACTTGCCCAGCTTTTGAAAGAAGGCAACAGTTTGGAGCCTAATGTCAAAGTCACCGGATATCGAAGACGACAATTGCTATTCCAACGGTACTACACACTCAACGAAGGGAACACATTTGTTTACTGCCACGATATAAAGGGACTGATGGAGGCGATGGCCATTAATTATGTCGCAGCTGATTGGCGAATGTTCATCGATTCTTCGAAATCAAGCCTGAAAGTCGTTTTGCTACATAAATATAATAAAAAACCAAGCATTCCCATTGGCTACAGCACAGACATGAGCGAAACATACGATTCGATGAAAATAATTTTCGATAAAGTTTGCTACACTGATCACATGTGGCGGATCAGTTGTGATCTGAAAGTCGTGGCGATGCTAAGAGGTCTCCAAGGAGGCTATACGAAAAACATGTGTTTCTTGTGTCTTTGGGATACCCGATTTAAAGGAAACCAATACGAAACGCATGACTGGCTTCCTCGAGATCCAACGGAGAAAGGACACAACTGCGTAAATGATCCACTGGTGCCAATGGAGAACGTCCTCATGCCCCCTCTCCATATCAAACTGGGAATCGTAAAAAATTCATCAAGGCCATTGTGAAGCAACCGAAAATTCTTGATTGTTTGAATAATATTTTCCCACGAATCAGCGAAGCAAAATTGAAGGAAGGTGTTCTGAATGGGCCGGATATACGAAAGCTCATGAAATCAAAGGAATTTAAAGGTACTTTAGACGGTAATGATTACTTTGCGTGGAGGGCAGTGAAGAAAGTCATACGATATTTTTTGGGAAGTACGCGAGCACACAATTACCCCGCTCTTGTGACCAAGATATTGCACTACTTCCAGAAAATTGGAGTGAATATGTCCCTCAAAATTCACTTCTTGCATCACCATCTCGAATACTTCAACAAGCAGCTAGCCTCAGAGTCGGATGAACATGGCGAGCGCTTCCATCAAGTGGCAATGCCAATGGAAACGCGATATAAAGGCAAAAGGCTCGATTCGCTGCTGGCTGAAATTTGTTGGTGGTCGCAAAAGACGTACGATCCCGACAATGAAGATGAAGAAGAATATACAATGGGAGTTTCCTCCGAGGGTAAGTCACAAAAATGAAGTTAACTGACTGATTAAAAACAATTGATTTTTCCAGATGAAGACAGATCCTCATCCGATACAGACTCTGAACAAGTGGGCGAACCACCATGCAAGAAAGTAAAGGGCGCAAACAAACGAAAATAAGTTTTGCGTTCATCGATTTTTATAACCTATGTATCTATGTAATATCCTAATAATTACCTGTAATAATTTTTGATTTTACGTGTTAATAATAAATAATATATAATAAATATTATCCAAACTCATTGAAACATAAAATCAATATTCTTGTCACTTAATTGTGAATAAAAGCGAAACGCGTCCATCGATTTTCATGATCTATGTCTCATTTTGTTTAAAGGTTATATGACTTTGCGTAAAAGTAATACGACTTGCCTTTTTTTCCGTTTTGGATTTTTTATGAATTTAAAAAATAAAAAAATTTAATATTTTAGGCAAAAAATATTTTGTTTCTTCATACATTTATTTTTACCGGCAAAACTGTTGAGTATATCGAAAAACGTTATATGAACAGATCAAAGGAATTACAATTTTTAATTTTTTTAAAATTGTTTGAGCAAAATCGGACTTGTGGTTCTCGAGTTATGTCAAAAAAAAGACCACCAAAGGTGACAATTTCCCCTATATGATAGTTACTAACTTCAAATCGATATATCTCGATTCCTAGACGGGACCCAGCGAAACGCCGGGACACGTATAACTTGTTTTTGGCCGATATAACATTTCCCGTTGGTTTCATCCCATCCCGAGTCGCATAGTGTAATCGAACATGATGATTACGATAATTTCGATGGCACCTTAACAACTTCAAATTTGATTTATCTAATTTTTTTGAATTCTGTTATTTCTGTGTACATAGAACATTTTAGGATATTAAAATTTGTCAGTAGGACCTTTTATCCTTTTTTTCAGGATACGCACAATTGTGTCACTCCAAACAATTTTGACGTAAAAAAAAAAATAATAAAATAATCAACAATTTAGACTTTACACACAATATTTAGTATTTTTTCTAATTGAAAACAATTGTTTGATAAAAGATTCCACAATTTAAATAATTTTAATGTACATATGTGACCTTTTCCGAGAAAAGGGACGTAGTGTGTCAAAAAAACTAGTATGTCAAAAACTTGGGAAAATCGATAAAAATGAGAAAAACATTAAAATTTAATGTTTAATTTAAAACATCATTTTCACACACTAGGTCCCTTTTCTCGGAGAATGTCAAATATGTATATGCAAATTTAACCTTTCGACTCATTTTTGCAACTGCAAAAAGTACACAACTGAAACTACGAAATTAATATAAAAAAAAACAAAAACTAATAACGGTTCTTCACAATGATCACGAAGTAAGAGCATACACAATTGTGTTTTGCCGGTCTTATCGCATAACGTCAAATATTAAAGAAATTATAGAGATTGGAACTTACCCGCACAATTGTGCGTATACGGTCGGAAAGGGATAAAGGATTTAAAAGGAACTGCATGCAACTTTTGCAATTGTATTTCAAAAAATATCAATTAAAATCCAGAGTGTCCATTTCAAATTTTAAAAAATTCGATTGAAGTTCAAAATTGCCTTCTTAAATTAAGAAAACATCAATTGACTTCAATTCAAATTTACAAAATATCACTTGAAATTCAGAAAATATCAATAGAAATTCTTAAAATATTAATAGAAATTCTGAAAATATCACTTAAAATCAGAAAATATCAATTGGAATTCAGAAAATACCAATTGAAATTCTAAAAATATCATTTTAAATTCAGAAAATATAATTGTAGTTCCCAAAATATCAATTTATATTCATGTTTTTCTGTGATTGAGAAAATATTAATTGAAATTCAGAAAATATCGATTGGAATTTATAAATCAGTAATTGAAATTTAGAAAATACCAATTGAAAGAAATCATGAATTGAAAGCCGTGTTGGATTTTCTGAATCTCAGTTGATAATGTATGAATTTTAATTGATATTTTCCGATTTTTAATTGATGATCACTAAATTTGAATAGATAATTTCTGAATTTCAATTGATATTTTTTTAATTTCAAACGCAAACTCCGAATGTCAATTGATGCATTCAGAGTTTAAGACAAAAAATTTGAATATCAATTAATATTTTCTAAATTACAGTTGCAAATTGTGAAGTTTGAAAAACTGTTATGAAATTTTACAAAAAGCGGGAATTTGTTGTCCCGCGCGGGACACGGGAATCGGCGACAAAAAGCGGGACAATCCCGCCGAAAACGGGACGTTTTGTTAAATTTGATTTTTTTATTAAATGGGCGCTGTGTGTAATGGTTAGCGCGTTGGACTGTTACACGTGAGGTTGCGGGTTCGAGCCCCAACCAAGGCAACATCAATTTATGAAAAATAGTAATATGTATGAGTTTTTTCTATCCCTTCGGTGTTCCCATAGCACTTAACCCCACCAAAGTAAAATAATATAACAGGGCTATGAATAGGGTATTCAATTAATCGACATTTTAATTTAATCGATTAATCGTTCAAATAATTATTCGGGTTATTTTCTTAACCGATTAATCGAATAAAATTTTAAAATTAATCGATTAATCGAAAAAATGTTATGTAAAATAATATACATACCTTAGTTGTATTTTTAATAATTTTATTTAAAAAAGAACAAAAAGAGCTTCGGAAACTCTTCTAAAATTCACAAAAATAAAAAATGCTATAATTGAGATCATATTTTATCAAAATTTTTATTACTTATGTCCTCTCTGTAATATATTCAAATTTTATCCAAATCGGGGAGAACCACACCGCAGACCTTTCTTTAAATTTATCATTTTATAAAAATTAGCCAGGCGTTCATATAGTATACAAGCGCTCTATAATATCTTCAATGAGAAGAAGAATAGAACAACTCGTAGATTAATTTGTATCTACTTCGTATGCATTCAACTCATAAAACACCTAAATGTAGAGAGACATTCTATTGAGAATTAATTTTCCCTCCACGTTTACGTCCCCCATCCCTTTATTTGATTTTAGCAACTATTTCGCAGGGAATTTAAAAAAAACTTTGTGATTAATTTTGACAAATTTGATTCTAGCAGAGTTAGCTAAATTGGGCTCTGAAAAGCTCATACGTGTAAGAGGTTATTTAGTTCTCATTAAACATTATTTAAAACCCATAAATACTAATTTTGACTATAATCTCGTTAACAACTTATTTGTAAATTTCTTTGTTTTACTTTTCAAATTAAAAACACCTGGATTTGTTTATTTGTCTTTTAATTCGAATTCTATGGCTTGGGATAATATACTTTGCTAAAATATATTATGAATACAGAGTGCTCACTACCTTGGAAGATGACAAAGCAAACTGTTGAATTTTTTGTTTTTTCTTTGATATTTAAGATGTTTTTACAGTTTGTTAAATAAGTTTTAATAAAATCCCATTATTACTTTAATAAAAAATATATATATTTGAAACATTTTATTAATTTTTTACCAATTTCGATTAATCGATTAATTGTATTAAATTATTCGAATTATTCATTATTCGAAATATGGCCATTTTAAATTATTCGAACAATATTTGAGCAAAATTGTTCGATTAATTGAATAACAAATAAAAATTCTCATACACTCAGAAAATTTTTTCGGTACTGTTAATAGTTACACTATGCGACAGTCAAAATCGGGATGGGATGAAACCAACGGGAAATGTTATATCGGTCAAAAACATGTTATACGTGTCCCGGCGTTTCGCTGGGTCATCCCTAGGAATCGAGATATATCGTTTTTTTGACATAACTCGAGAAAAACTAGTCCGATTTTGCTCAAACAATTTTAAAAAAATTACAATTGCTTTAATCTGTTCATATAACGCTTTTCTATATACTCAACAGTTTTGCCGGTAAAAATAAATGTTTGTTACCGCTACCATAAAAATCAATAACCTTTTGTTTATTACTTTTTTTAATATTTTAGGCAAAAAATATTTTTTTCTTCATACATTTATTTTTACCGGCAAAACTGTTGAGTATATAGAAAAACGTTATATGAACAGATTAAAGGAATTGTAATTTTTAATTTTTTTAAAATTGTTTGAGCAAAATCGGACTGGTGGTTCTCGAGTTACGTCAAAAAAAGACCACCAAAGGTCAAATCGATATATCTCGATTCCTAGGGGTGACCAAGCGAAATCCCGGGACACGTATAACTTCTTTTTTACCGATATAACTTTCCCCGGTAGTTTGAACCCTTCCCGATCACTGACCCCTACCAATTGTCTCACAGTGTTAAAAAGTTAAATTTCTATGTAATATTTGGAAATAAAATGGATTCCATTTTTTTTTTACCGGGGAGTTTAATATTTGAAAAAGTTTTTAAAATTTTGTTCTATATTAACAAATAAGACTTATTTATCTATTCAACGCTATATAAAATGTTTATATAGTTTATTCCATCGAGTGAAACTAATGCACTGAAAACAGACATCTCAGGTCAGAATTTAATATTCGATAATTTTTTTCAGGCTTAGTAGACTGGCCCTTATTTGTAACGTTGTTCCGAATCCCGCTCCCCGGGGCTTATTTTGGGAGGTTACTAGAAAAACTATTCCAGAAAAAATTTCAGCTTAATCGAAGAATTTTTAAGCTATCCCTGGCCCTTCAAAGTTTTCAATTCGATTTACAAGGGGGAAAATAGCTTTTTTGGCTTATTTTGAAAATACTGGCTATTAGATAACTGTATTTCTATAAATTCTAGAATTGTAATCTAGACTGAATTATTTTTTTTAAAAGGCATAAAAATCCAAAATCGGTTGGAAAATATTGAAGTAATTGTAATTTCCCCAGACCATTGAAAGATTAAAATGGCATATATAATGAAAATCGCAAAAAGTTTGAATTTTTTAAAATTTCGTTAAACAAAATATAAAAAAAGTCGTTAACGCATAGGTTTTTTTTAATACACCTAAGAGAATAATCACCCAGAAAATTACACATATCCCTCATTTAACTTAGTAGTGACGGCGTTTTAAATTTGAAAATTTTAGAGAAAAGTAAAATCACACTTTGAATTTTTAAAAAATTGAAAATTTCACATTTGAACTTGGTATAGAAAGGGTTAACGTTGTCGAAGTTTCACAAAATTTTCAAAAAACAATATCGTTTAACTGAATTAGTAAAAAATTTAAAGAGATTATGTTAGAGCTAGCTAAAAAAACAAAAATTAAAATATTAGCCAAAATCACACTTTTCTCTAAAATTTTCAAATTTAACACGCCGTCACTACTAAGTTAAATGAGGGATATGTGTAATTTTCAGTATGATTTTTCTCCTAGGTGTATTAAAAAAAACCTATGCGTTAACGACTTTTTTTATATTTTGTTTAACAAAATTTTAAAAAATTCAAAATTAGAGTATGGCAAATTTACAAAAAAAAATATACCATATTTGGCCATACCTGGGACTAGGTTAGCATAATTCAAGGGAGACAAAAAATTATTGCTGAATAATTATAGATCTCAGAAATGAAACTAGAGTATAACATTTTAAGTTTTTGAAAAAATATTTTATTTTTTACGATTTTCATTACATATCCCATTTTAACCCTAGAATGGTCTGGGCAAATTACAATTACTTCAATATTTGCCAACCGATTTTGGATTTTTATGCCTTTTAAGAAAAATAATGCAGTCTAGATTACAATTTTCCTAACATTTTCCAGAAATACGGTTATTTAAGAGCCAGTATTTTCAAAATAAACCAAAACTGCTATTTTCCCCCTTGTAAATCGCATTCAAAACTTTGAAGGGCCAGGGATAGCTTAAAAATTATTCGATTGAGCTGAAATTTTTTCGGGAATAGTTTTTCTAGTAACCTCACAAAATATCCTCGAGGAGCGGGATTCGGTACAATGTTACAAATAAGGGACAGTCTACTAAGCATGAAAAAAATTATCGAATATTAAATTTTGACTTGAGATGTCTGTTTTGAGTGCATTAGTTTGACTCGATGGATTAAACTATATAAACATTTTATATATCGTTGAATAGATCAGAGATGGGAGTAATTAATTACTTTGTATTGACCATTGCAGGTTTTCATTACCATTAAATCTATAAAATGAAAATTCAAAAAAAAATTCATTACCATTACAAAATGTAATTGCAATGAAAAAAATTTTAATTTCATTTGTTTTCTTTACATGTAATGAAACGTTTTTATAATTTTCATTACATTACGCAATGGTAGTAAAACCAAAAAATCATTTTCATTTTTTCTACACTAGGTAGACAAATGAAATTTCATTACCATTACTTAACATAATGATGTAAAGAACGTTTTGTTCTTTGTTCTACACTAAAAAATTTTCCTTTATGGAAATTTTTTTTCGCAATTTTTTTTGGCAACTAGCCACCAAACTTTGATGTATGTCTCTAGATTATAAATTTAAAAAAACCGCACTTAAAAAATAGCAAAATTATGGCGGAACGCGAAAAAATACTTTATCGCAGAAAAATTCAATTAAAAACCTTAATCTTCAAACTACTGATGCAAAAAGTTCGTTTTGGCAAATTTTTTTCGCGATTTTTTTTTTTTTTTGCAACTAACCACCAAACTTTGTTATATGAAATAGGCATTATAGTCCCTAGATTATAAATTTGAAAAAACCGCACTTAAGAAATTGCAAAATAATGGTGGAACGCGAAAAAAGGCTTTATGGTACAAAAACTGAGTTAAAAAACCTAATCAGTGATTAACATTCTGCAAACAAATATATTAATGTAAGAAATTTCCTTTTTGCAAATTTTTTTTCGCGATTTTTTTTTAACTAGCCACCAAACTTTGTTGTATGAAATGGGCATTATAGTCCCTAGATTACAAATTTTAAGAAACCGCACTTAAAAAATTCAAAAATAATGGTGGGACGCGAAAAAAGACTTTATGGTAAAAAAATTTAATTAAAACACTTATTCAGCGATTTACATTCTGCAAAAAAATCTATTGATGTAAGAATTTTCCTTTTTGTAAATTTTTTTTCGCGATTTTTTCGCGGTTTTTTTTTAACTAGCTCCCAAACTTTCTTGTATGAAACGGGTATTATAGTCACTAGAATATAAATTTTAAGAAACCGCTTTTAAAAAACTCCAAAATTACGGCGGGACGCGAAAAAAGACTTTATGGTAAAAAAATTTAATTAAAACACTTAATCAGCGACTTACAGTCTGCAAACAAATCTATTGATGTAAGAATTTTCCTTTTTGTAATTTTTTTTTCGCGTTTTTTTCGCGGTTTTTTTTTAACTAGCTCCCAAACTTTGTTGTATGAAACGGGCATTAAAGTCCCTAGATTACAAATTTTAATAAACCGCACTTAAAAAACTCCAAAATAATGGCGGGCCGCGAAAAAAGGCTTTATGGTAAAAATATTTAATTAAATCACTTATTCAGCGATTTACATTCTGCAAAAAAGGGTATTCTGTATGAAACGGGTAAAAAAATTTATTTAAAACACTTAATCACCGACTTATAGTCTGCAAACAAATCTATTGATGTAAGAATTTTCCTTTTTGTAATTTTTTTTTCGCGTTTTTTTCGCGGTTTTTTTTTAACTAGTCCCAAAACTTTGTTGTATGAAACGGGTTTATAGTCACTAGAATATAAATTTTAAGAAACCGCAATTAAAAAACTCCAAAATAATGGCGAAACGCGAAAAAAGACTTTATGGTACAAGAATTGAATTAAAACACTTAATCAGCGATTTATATTCTGCAAGCAAATATATTAATGCAAAAATTTTCCCTTTTTGGATTTTTTTTGTTTGCGATTTTTTTGCAATTTTAGTTTTTTTTCAACTAGCCACCAAACTTTGTTGTACGAAATGAGTATTATAGTCCTTAGATTATAAATTAAAAAAAAAAACCACACTTACAAAATTGCAAAATAATGGCGGATCGCGAAAAAAGTCTATGGTACTAGAATTGAATTAAAAAACTTAATCAGCTATTTATGTTCTGCAAACAAATTATATTGATGCCAGAATTTTCCTTTGTGCAATTTTTTATACGATTTTTTTTTTGCAACTAGACACCAAAACTTGGTATCAAATATACATACCATAGACCTCAGATTATGAACTAAAAAATGCTTTTAGTAATTTGTAAACCTCATATTTTTTTAAAATAAAAAAACTTCGACAAAAACGGATTATAATGAAAAATAAATGCGTGTTTCATTACTATGTAAATATTAGGTAAAAGTAATGAAAATTAAAAAAAGGTTCATTTTAATTTTCAAAACAAATGAAAATTAAAAAAAATATTCATTACCATTTTTTAACGCAATGGTAATGCAAAAAAAAAAACATTACCATTTCTTCAAAAAATGGTAATGATAAAAATAGCTCCATTACCATTACATCAAGTAATGGTAATGAAAATGTAATGGTAATGATTTTAGCCCATCTCTGGAATAGATAAATAAGTCTTATTTGTTATTGTATAAAAAAATATTAAAAACTATTTCAAATATTATTTTCGGTAAAAAACCAAAAAAAAAAAAAATTAAAATCCATTTTATTTCAAAATATTACATAGAAATTTAACTTTTTATGTAAAATTAACTATTAACAGTAATCAAACGATTTTTTTAGTGTATGACAATTGCTTACCATTTAATAAAAAAAATAAAATTTTACAAAACTAAGTAATTTTCATATATATTTTTTGCAAATAAAAAAAATGCTTTTGAAAATATGACCTTTTCCACAAAATTTGCTCCCCTATCGATGTTCTTGAGCGGGCGGCGGGAGATTTAGCTGAAGCTCATTATTTTAGAAAATGTCCAAAAATGTTATAAAGCTTTCAAAAACTTCGATATAAAAGTAAATAAAGTAACCCCCCTTTTTGCAAAAAAAAATGCCATTATCAGGACACGCATAAAAGTTTTGAATTTAAAAAACTATAACTGCTAAACGGCTTGAGATAATTGAAAATAGTTTTCATTCTGAAATTTAGAAAGGTTATTACAAGGAGACAACAAAATTTTAAACATATTGTTCTGATAATGAAAAACTTATTGGGGAAAACCAAAAAAAGTCAAGGTAAAAATGAAAATTTTGAAATTTAAAGTTAAATATTTTTTAAACTATAAGAGATACTAATGCGGCCTATAGACTACTCAAGTTACTTGAACAATAATGAGTTTGTGCAGGTCAGTTGAACAGTGTGTGGCTTGGTTTGTGTACTTGTACAAGTATATTTTTAGACTTGAGTAAAAATCAAAACGATTTTGATTTTTACGCAATATTTTAGAACTTGTGCAAGTCATTTGCGAGGTGTATGCTGAAATTAGCACAGTTCAGCAGTAATTTTTGAAGAGTGAACATCATAAATACGGATAAAAAAATTAAAAGTATCAATAAACGTAAAGTAAAAAATGTTAATATAAATTTATTGACATCACCAACGAATTTCTGGTATTTTGGCCTGCGCAAAGTGTAAAATAAAGCTTTTAAGGACTAATATTTCCTCATAGCAATAACAATCCGCTACATGTTTCTGCTGCTATGTGTAAATTAAAATGAATATTGCACAGTTTACTTGAGTGGTGTGTGACGAGAAAGGTGACTTGAACAAACTCGTTATTGTGCAAGTGACTTGTATAGTCTATTTGCCGCATAAGGTACTTGAAGCATGTTTTTTATTTATGTTATAACATAGATTACAAAAAGTCTAAAATCAGCATTTGTTCGGTTCGCATTTGTAAAAGTTGCACTACAATAAAGCTTTTGTATACCCGAGATGGTCAACTTTGACACCCTGTTGCACACCCTGTGATAAAACAAGGTGGCTACGATACTAATTTTCTAAAAGCCTAGATCTTTCTCTTTAGTTCTTGTGAACATTTCTTTTCGATGGGATCAGTAGTTTAGAAGGTCAATAATTATTAAAATTTTTTTTGAATTGGTACCACTGTGCGACGATATACTGAGTTGACAAATTGGTTATGTTTTTATTTTCGTTTATTATCTTAAAAAAAATGTCGGTATGCCTCGAAATAATTGACCACCGTTACCCTTAAAATACCGTTGCCGAAATATCTGAAATATAATTAAGCTTAAAATGCCGCTACCAAAATATCATTATCCTTAAAATACAGTTAACCTTAAAATACCGATACCGAAATAAATGAAATAGCGTTACCTTTAAAATACCGTTACCGAAAGAATCTTAAATACCCGAGTAAAAAAATTTATATATAATCATATGTGGCATATATTACAATATATAATTACACATGTCGTTATGTATATCCATATGTGACAGTGCATAGAGATGATGTGGACAACATCTGAGCATCGAATGAGACCGATCCCATGCCCCAAAAAACAAAACCGGTTTTTACCCTTAGGTCCCTTTCTATTTTGCGCGTGACATATATAATTATATGTGACGTCTTTTTCCAAAATTTTTACTTATATTATGCCATATATAATTTCATCTAATTAGATAGCGGCGTTTATAATATTCATGCGCGGTTTCAAGGCGGGGGGGAATGGGAAATTCCCACCCCCCCTAAACCGAAATCGAAAAAGAAAAAAAGGGGAAAGAAAAGAAAAAAAGGAAAAAGAAAAGAAAAAAAGGAAAGAAAAAAGCAGAAAAGGAAAAAGAAAAAAAGGAAAAAAGAAAAAAAACGAAAAAAAATTAAAACAGGAAGCAAGATGGAAACAAAATTTTTCAGAAGTTCAAAACAGTTCTAAAGCAATTTAACAAAAAGTCTCCCCTATACTCAGATGTATCAGATCCTAAAAAAAATACAAAATATTTAATCAAATACGAAAAAAGGAATACACAAATAACGAAGTACTCAAGTTAATTCTTTTTCTGGCAACTTTTCTTAAGAAAAAAACTACAAATAAATACGATTATGCAAATTTTCCTAAAGAAAATTTGGGATATTTTTCGTTTGAGAAGTTTTTTTATAAAAATTTTATCAAACTATAAAAATAATCTTTTTAAGAATTAACTTTAATTAATAATTAATTGAGATATTGTTTTTCGTAAGGACATTTTTTTTATAGAAGATTATATAGTTGTAAAAATCAAAGATTCTTTATTTAAGGCGAACGCTTCAAAAACTACATTTTTACAGGAACCTTAGAAATTTTTCCTCTTTTCCTCTGAAAAAACTTCACTCGAACTTCAACATTAAAGGACTCAAATGGTTATTTAAATTGTGAATGAAAACATTTTTTATTTTATAAAGATGTTATTCCAACAAATACGTCAATTTTTCACCAGATAAATAATAGTCTTATATATTAAATTTGCTGAAAAAAAAATATACACACTTTTCATATGAAACACTTTATCGTGAAAAACATTTTGTTTATATGCAAAATCGAAACAAATTAATGAGCTTCCAGTAAGAAATTTTTAAAAATTTGTTAAAGAAACATTTTCGCAAATCAATTTTTTTTAGGTGAGCACTCTTATTTTGCAGACTCTACAATTGTTTTTCTTTTAAAATTATCGTATATAGGTACACTGAAACTTCAAAATATACCCGAGTAAAAAAAATTATATATAATCATATGTGGCATATATTACAATATATAATTAGACATATCGTTATGTATATCCATATATAATTATAAATGACGTCTTTTTCCAAAATTTTTCCTTATATTATGCCATATATAATTTCATCTAATTAGATACCGGCCTTTATAATATTGGATATGGTATATATGATTATATATTACATAGCATGGCTGATCTTATTGCATATATAGTTGTATATAGAGCTGTATCTTAATATATGTGGTGGCATTTTATATATGGTATCACTTAAACAATTATATAACTATATATGGTGCCAGTTAAACTAGATATTGTCATATATGGTGGCATTTAAACAATATATGGTCATATATGGTACCTCAAGAACAAAATCTTTAATTCAGTTGCAGATATGATAATATATGCTACTATATATGGTGCAATATATATTTATATATGGTGTTATTTAAGCAATATATTAGCATATATGGTGCCATTTAAACAAAATATATGGTCATATATGGTACCTCATGAACAACATTTTACAGTTCCAGATATGATAATATATACTACTATATATTGTATAGTACCATATACTTTGATATATCGTTTCATTTAAACAACATACCATGTATGGTACCATTTAAACCATATATTTTCACATATTGCACCATTTAAACAATGTACTGTCATATATGATAACCCTATTGAAAATGGTTATAATATAATGGTATATAATTTGATACAATCATATCTAATCAAGTGTGGTTGTATGTCATTTCATCAATTTAAACAAAATTATACAACTTAGATCTAATAACATTGGGTCATTTCCCCTATAAAATTTTATATGGTTATATATGGGCTAACAATTTATATATACGTATATACAATTTAATAGGGAAATTGACCCAATGTTATTAGATCTAAGTTGTATAAATTTATTTATGTTGATTCAATTATATACAATAATATATGATATCACATTAACCACATCTGATTAGATATAATTGTATCAAATTACACATTTTATTAAAACTTTTTTTACTAGGGAACTCATCAGCAACTACAATATTAACTGTATTTCGGAAGCTATTAATTGTATTTCAGAAATTATTAATTGCATTTCAGGAATAATCAAATCTATTTCAGAACTTGTTGATTGTATTTCATAGTTAATAGAAAAAAATTTCTGAAATACATTTCATAATTTGTGAAATACAATTGATAATTTCTGAAATACAGTTTGATAATTTCTGAAACACAGTTGTGAATTTCGGAAATACAATTAATAATTTCTGAAATACAATTGATAAAACTTAAATTCAATTGACTAGTTCTGCAAAACAATTCATAAATATGAAAAATAATTGATAAGTTCTGAAATACAATTGATTATTTCTGAAACACAATTGATAAATCTTAAAAACGATACAATTGGAAATGGACTAGAACGTCAAAAAGATGTAAATAAAATTATTTTATTAAAAAAATTCAATTTAATAAAAAAAAATATAATTTTATAAAAAAATGTATAGAAAAAAAATAATAATTTTATAAAAAGAAATTCATATTGCAAAAAAAAAAGAAAAATTATCCGAAAAATGGTGGATCGTACTGCAGTAATTTAGATCCACCTTGGATCTAATATGATGAAATACGATCCGAAAAACGAGCTATCTAATTATATAAAATTGGATGTGACATAATGATAATCAAGAAGTAATTTCAATAGAATGGACAATTTAATGCAATCTGAGCGATATCTGAATGAATTATTTTTGTCTAATGGTATCAAATAAAATGTAACTTTTTGTATTAAGGGTTTGTTTTTTTCGAATTTTGTTTAAATATTCCATAAAATTTAAGCATTTATAAAATTTTTAAGTAGGTATAAATTTAGCTTCTTAAAAATTAAGTAGTTATAAAAATGCTACCAAGTCTTAAAAATTCTTGGCTTTTTTCTCTTTCAAATGTAAACAAAAATATTCGTCATAAAAATATTTGAAATTTTAATATTTTTTATTTCATAAAATATTAAAAACAACAAAAGCTAACAAATGAATTATGCGTTTGTTAGCAAAGGTAGAGCAGGGCACACAAGATGATTGCTCCATTCCGCGTTCCTGCGAAGGCTTTGTGCGAAAACGGCTTTTGTACAAAGGGGACCCCAAATGTTTAAATTTTATTTTTTTACAAAAAATAAAAGAAAAGTCAGGTAAGTACAATAAGATATAAAATTCGAAAAAAACAAACCTTAAATCTAATTTTATATAATTAGATTAACCCATTTTTTCGATCTGCCATTTTTCGGATCAAATTAGATCTAAGTTTATCCCCAAATATATTGCTGGATCTAATTGGATATGCCATTCTTCGGCTCAAATTAGATCTAAGTTTATCCACAAATATATTGATGGATCTAATTCTATGTGCCATTTTTCGGATCAAATTAGATCAAAGTTTATCCCCAAATATATTGCTGGATCTAATTCGATCTGCCACTTTTTCGGATCAAATTAGATCTAAGTTTATCCACAAATATATTGCTGGATCTAATTCGATCTGCCAAAATTGAGATCAAATTAGATTTAAGTTTATCCACAAATATATAGCTGGATCTAATTCGATCCGCCATTTTTCGGATCAAATTAGATCTAAGTTTATCCGCAAATATATAGCTGGATCCGCCATTTTTCGGATCAAATTAGATCTATGTTTATCCCCAAAGATATCATTGGACCTCCCAATTTTGAGATATAACTTGATCTTAGTTCATCCCCATATATACAATGGGATCTAATACGATATGATTGGATACACTCAATTTTGAGATCTAATTGGATCAGCTATATATTACAGCAGATCTTAAACGAAATCAAATTGGATATAATTAGATATTGCGCGAAATCAATTTTTTTTACTCGGGTAGTCATAATTTTTTATGATTATAATTTCCCCAAAAAAAAAAATTCAACACAAATTTTTTACAAGAAATTGATTATTGTGAAAAATAATTCTGTTTTTATGGAGCATAACAGTTTCATGGTTCTCGAAGTTAGTGTGATGTGTCAAAAAATGACATATGAGAGCTCTCAGTAATCAATTAATTTTAATTTAGACAAGCCTCGTGCTACATATAACAAAAAAGTTTGTTCTCTACTACACAGAGAGAAATTTAAGTTTTAATGAAAATTTTAACTAAGCTAAAGAAGTTTTTTTCTTGAAGTGAAAAATTTGTTACTTAAACAAAATTTATTCCTATTTCTTAAAATAAAATCTGTTGATTTTAAAATCTTTTTTATATAAATTTAAGTAAAAAACTAATAAAACTACAGTTTTATTTGCAATTGTACTGAGTCGCAAAATTTGGTAAAATTTAGGGTCTCGGGGCCTTCCCCGGGCCTAGTCCATAATATCTACGGGCACTTCTAAGGAGCAAATATTTTGTCCGTTTTGCTCTATCTCGCTTAGTTTTCGAGATATGGGCAATTTTAAGAAGTGGACAATTTTAGTAAATAATTTCCGAGGGCCCAAGGCCCCACCAAGTTCCATTCTTGAATAGAGATAACCTTTCACCGGGGTATTATATGGTTAGGGGTAGTCGAATTTTCATCAATTGTTCTCTCTCTTAGTTTTAGAGATATGGGCCAATTTAAAAAATAAGTGGGGCCATTTACCGGGTAATAATACTCAAAATTAGTTAAAATACTGAGGATTTTTAGTATTGTGTTAAATGAAGATAACTAAAATCTTTGTCTAAATCAGTGTTTCAACTAAAAATTTGTTAAAAATTAGTCAAATTGATTTGAAACCCGTTTGACAGATTTTTTACTGACGTATTAATTTAAGTGTATGAAAAGCTTCGTAATTTTTATGAACCCCTTTTAAATGAAACTTTTTTATTGGCTGTATGAAATTTTTAATAAACATTTTGAAACTGCTGTTAAAACTTTATGAAAAACTGCATAAAATCAATGAAAAGTTTCAACGGACGAATTCCAGCGAAATTTCATTGATTTAATGTAGCAATTCATTGAGGAATTTTATATAGAAAAATGGATGGAGGATTTCTTATACGGTAACGTTGTGATAATTAAACGAGTACTTTAAAATAAATATCCAGGAAATCTAAGTGGTTTTCTATGGAAGAGTCCTCACAATTCGAGTGATATTTCTATAAAGAGTCTCTTAAATATTAGGGATGAATTTCTCAAAATCTAAAAGTTATCGTAATAAATTGCTGTTAGAATCTTAAAATTTTTTAAAGAAATTGTTAGAGATTTTATTATGAAACAGTCCTCAGAATCCGCAATATTTTTTTATAAAAGTAAATCCCTTTAATCTTAATATTACACATGTTATAAAATACAATTCGGCAAATATTTTCAATATATATATATATATATATTGTTACGAAAATGGCTTGGCCTAGTATAGAAAACTCTGGACTTTTCTAGAAGAAAATAGCCCAAGAGACGGGATGCACAAAATACATCAATCTGGTAACATAGTACTACATTTAATTATACACCTAAGAATATGCTATGATTAATTACGCATTAGAATTGTATAGCTGGTTAATAATAAGTGTTTGTGTGTATGTATAATGTCAAGCCTAATGTAGAGTTATATTGTATAGTTGGTTAATGATAAATGTTTGTGTGACTGTATAGTCTCTAAGCGTGATGTAGACTTATTATAAGTGTTTGTGTGTTTGTATAGCGTTAAGTCTAATGTAGAGTTATATTGTATAGTTGGTTAATGATAAATGTTTGTGTTTTTGTATAGTCTCTAAGCGTGATGTAGACTTATTATAAGTGTTTGTGTGTTTGTATAGCGTTAAGTCTAATGTAGAGTTATATTGTATTGTTGGTTAATGATAAGTGTTTATTATAACAGTTTGTGTTTGTGTATAGTGTTAAGGCTAATGTAGAGTAATAATGTATAGATGGTTGTGTATATAGTATGTAAGCGTATGTAGAGTTAAGTATAGCATGCTAGAATTATCCAGTGTGTTGTAGAAATATGGCTGTTACTATATAAGGCGCGCGTTAACATTAGTGAAGAGAAGTTGATAATTAACAGTTGTGCTGTTAAGACCGCGAGTTAATATCGTGTTAAAGTTAGTAGCGCTCTAGTAATGGTCATAATAGAGAGAGTTTGTAAATAAGTAATAGTGTGTAAATAAATAAGAGCGTCTAAGCTATTTCAAACTAAAGTGTGTTCGTGTTTTGGTTATTGGCTAATTGGTTGTTATTATCGCTGCGACAGCACCAGGCGGGTTTATCTAAGGGAGATAAACGAACGTTTTGTAAGGTAAAACGTAATAATTGGTGTCAGCGTTGGAACTGGTTATTTTGATTGCAATAGAAAAGAATCCGGTTTATTTAAGGGAAATAAACCAACGTTTTTAAAAAGTAAAAACGTAACAATATTGAGATAAATACACAGAGGGAATTTTACTGGACGAGTTTTAATGGAATTTTTCAGCAAAGCAATGAAGTTTTCTTCACAAAGTAAATGGAAAATTTCTTAAATTTGATGAAAAAGTTTTATATATTTTGTGAATTCCGAATTATTAAAACTTTTTCAAATTTTTCACAACATTTTGGAAAAATTCTTTAATGCAATCAAAAGTTTCAAGGGAAAAGTTCAAGTGCAACATCATTGGTTTTATGCAAAAATTCATTAATATCATGCATATAATACTTGTGTTGTACTGAAGGATCAGAATAAATTTTAGGTTTTTCTTCGGATATGTTTACTTTTGCATTTTTTTGAAATTCGTCACATTAATTAATTTGCTACTAGAGGACAAATAAAAATTGGTGAGAGATGAAGAGCTTCCAATATATATAATATATTTATATATTAAAATAAAAGTATAATTTAAGTTTTCTAAATCCATCCAATAAAAGGAATATTTTGATAATCAGAACTAAAAACGACTTTTGTGTTAAATATAACTTAGGTATGTAAGAAATTTTGTTTGAAAATTTTTTACTTAAGTGAATTTTTATAACAAATTAATTCTTAGTTCTGGCACATAATCGTTTGTTCTAAAGAAACTACAAAAGGTTTTCGTTACTTCTGGAAAATTAGTCAATTTCTGTCTAAGCCGAATTTTTCACACTAACATGAATTTTTTCACACAAAGGTAATCAATACGAAGGTTGTCACAATATTCTCAGTGGAACAATAAGTGGGCAAAAATGGGTTGACAAGTGGTTAATGATAAATGTTTCGGCTGATATAGCAACCCTATTGATTACACGTGACTTATGAGTAATAAACAAAATTTTAAAATTACCCCCCTCAAAATCGAAAGCTGGAACCACCACTGATAATATTCGATATGGTATATATGATTATATATTACATAGCATGGCTGATCTTATTGCATATATAGTTGTATATAGAGCTATATCTTAATATATATGGTGGCATTTTAGCAACCCGACTAAAAAAGTTTTTATATAATCTTATATGATTTGATATAACTTTAAATGTTTATATGCCTGGCTTTATATAACCATATACATTTATATTAACACTTTGGTTTTATAAATATGTTTGATATAACGTTATATATAATCATATGCGATTTGGTCTCCAGCCATATATTAAGAGATCTGCAAATGTACTTCATACATAATTATATATAATGGCATATAAGCTTTTATAAACCATATTATATCAAAATATATAACAAAGTTAATAGAAAATTGTATTAATTTTATATATAATTATATCTGACATGATATCTAATTATACAAAATTTTATAAAGTTTAATTGCAATTTTTAAATTTAAAAATAAAAATTAGAAAAACATATGTTGAAATAAATATGGTTTAAGTTCAGTTATTTTTTCCGTGAAAAAAAAATTAATTCTGAAAGTTTTTTTTTTCTTTTATAAGACAGTTGTTCCGACAAATTTTTGTAATGTTTTATTTTGTCAGCTATTTCCAAGTTTCCAAGCATTAGTATTTAATATGAATGAAAATAAGTGATCTCAATAATATTTACTAAAATTTTATTTGAAAATCTTCATCAAATTATATGTATTAATATATAATTTGATGAAGTTAGATAGACCCATTTTTCGGATCAAATTGTATCAGGTTAGATAACATGCTTATCTCGCTTGATATAATTATATATTCCAATATTCGGATCAAATTAGACATGGACGTATATATGGGTTTATATATGGTGATATATGATTATATAATATCTTTTTTAGTAGGGAATATATAATTATATATGGTATCATTTAAACAATATCTCTACATATAAAAGAATAACGTGACTGACTGACTGACTGACTCAACATCGCCCAGCCCAAACCGCTGAAGCTAGGAAGTTGAAATTTGGTATGTAGGTTCCTCTTTCGGCGTAGACGTCCGCTAAGACGGGATTTTTGGAAATTCCTACCGGAACGGGCAAAAAGGGGAAAAGTCTCCCCCTTGGCGGCCTGCCAAAACCCCTTTGGCTAGAAAGCTGAAATTTAAGATATGTGTTCCTTGGAGTATGGGCTAACTTTTCTGGAAAGTACTTACTGGAATTTTGGACAGGGGCGTTGTAAAAATGGGGGTTAAAAAGGGGAAAAAGGCCCCCCTTGACGGCCTGCCCAAACCGCTGGAGGTAGGAAGTTGAAATTTGGTATAAAGGTTCCTCCACTATCGTAGACATCCACCAAGACGGGAGTTTTGGAAATTTTTACAGGGACGGGCAAAAAGGGGAAAAAGTCTCCCCCTTGACGGCCTGCTCAAACTGCTGGAGCTATGAAGTAGAAATTTGGTATGTAGGTTCCTCGACCGGTGTAGACGTCCGTTGAGAAGGCATTTTTGGAGATTCTTATCGGGAGGGGGGCAAAAAGGGGACAAAAAAGTACCTTTTTTCCAAAAAAAGTACCTTTTACCAAAAAAAGTACATTTTTCCAAAAAAAGTACCTTTTTTCAAAAAAAGTACCTTCTTCAAAAATAAGTACCTTTTTCCAAAAAAGTACCTTTTTCTAAAAAAAGTACATTTTTCCAAAAAAAGTACCTATTTCCAAAAAAAGTACCCTTTTCCAAAAAAAGTACCTTTTTCCAAAAAAAGTACCTTTTTCCAAAAAATAACCTTTTTCCAAAAAAAATTCCTTTTTCCAAAAAAGTACCTATTTCCAAAAAAAGTACCTTTTTCCAAAAAAGTACCTTTTTTCAAAAAAAGTACCTTTTTCCAAAAAAGTACCTTTTTCCAAAAAATGTACCTTTTTCTAAAAAAATGAACCTTTTCCAAAAAAAAAAGTACCTTCTCCCAAAAAAAAGTACCTTTTCCCAAAAAACATATATTTTTCCAAAAAAAATACCTTTTTCAAAAAAAAGTACCTTTTCCAAGAAAAAGTACCTTTTCCCAAAAAAAGTACCTTTTTCTAAAAAAATTTTCCTTTTCCCAAAAAACATACATTTTTTCAAAAAAATACCTTTTTCAAAAAAAGTACCTTTTCCAAAAAAAAGTACCTTTTCCCAAAAAAAAAGTACCTTTTTCTAAAAAAATTTTCCTTTTCCAAAAGAAGTACCTTTTCCAAAAAAAGTACCTTTTTCCAAAAAACATACATTTTTCCAAAAAAAACACCTTCCCGGGTAAAAAAAATAATATGATGTCATATGTAATGATATATTATTTAATATAATTGGAGATATGCTATGATCCGAAAAATGGTGGATAAAATTATATCGGATAAGATCTAAATATATTGAATCATATAGAATCTTATCCGGATTTTGACCCGATATAATTATATCTAATTTGATGTAGAAAGACATAATTATATAACGCTTCATACTTCAAGATCAAAACAAAAACTATTAAAAAGTACTAAAAAATAACACCCTTAAGTTAAGAATTAAAAATTTAAATAAAAATTTAAAAGAAGTTGTACATAATTCTAACCAAGCATTTTAAGCCTTCTCATATAAACTTGTATTCTACCCGTAAACTGTGTAAACCTGGTATGTTTATGAGTTTAATGTCAAATTCCATACAAAAAAATATGGCTTGTTTTATACAAGGTTTACAAGGAATTTAGGAGTTATAATGAGTACGCCTTTTATATTTTGAAATCATACATAAATATATCTCAAAAAAACATAGAATTTTATTTACATTGCGCTATACTTAAACATATCTAAAACAACTTAGAAAAAAAAATGAACATTGAGCTATATAAAACTTTATATAATTTCCGATAAAGCCATTTTTAATTATATATGACGATGTATTAAAATTGTCATAGCATATGTAAATAGATATGGCACATATAAATATATATGGGGACATGTATATTTATACTGATCTATATATGACATCATATAAGAAATTTTTGAAAAACTCAAAGCTATACATAATTATATCCGCAAAGATATAGTGTTACACTTGACTATATATAAACATATTAGTCCATATTAAATTATATAATTTCCTATATAACTATTTTTACTCGGGTTATTAAAAAAAATACCTTTTCCAAAAAAAGTACAAATAAAGTACTTTGTAAAAACAAAGTATCTTTTTCCAAAAAATTTCGTTTTTCCAAAAAGTACCATTTAAAATAATATATAATTTCAAAAAAACTACTTTTTTCCCTCCCCCCACGGATATCTCCACTAAAACAAGGTTTCTTGATATTCGGCATAGACGTGCGCTAAGACGGGATTTTTGGAAATTCCTACCGGAATGGGCAAAAAGGGGAAAAGTCTCCACATAAACAGTCTCACAAATTGGAAAAGTGCCTGCCCAAACCACTGGAGGTAAAAAGTTGAAATTTGGTATAAAGGTTCCTCCACTGTAGTAGACATCGACTAAGTTTGTATTTTTGGAATTCCCTACAGGATATCCCAAAATGAAACTCGGTATGTGAGTTCCTCCTTCTGTGTAGGCGTCCGCTTAGACGGAATTTTTGAAATTCCTATCGGAAGGGGAAATAAGGTAAAAGTCTCCTCCTGACGGCTTGCCCAATCCCTTTTGGCCAACCTAAAATTTTAAATATGTATTCCTTGGTGTAGACTAACTCACCGGCAACGTAATTTTTCTATTTTGGAACAGGAACATAGTAAAAATGGTGGTTGAAAGGGAAAAATGTCCCCACTAACGGCCTGCCCAAACCGCTTAGGCAATGCAGTTGAAATTTGGTATGAATGTTCCTCATCCATCGCAGATAGCCGCGATGATGGAATTTTTGTAAATTCCTAAAGGGAGGGGCAAAAAGAAGAAAAGCCTCACCTTGGGGGCCGGTAAAAACCCCTTCGGCTAGAAACCTGAAGATTAAAATGTGGGTCCCTGGAGTAAGGGCTAACTTATTACAAAGATACTTTTTTGAATTTTGGACAGGGTCGTTATAAAATGGGGGCTCAAAAAGGGAAAGTTGCCCCTTAACGACCTGTCCAAACTGCTGGAACTAGGAAGCTGAAATTCGGTACTTAGGTTCCTCTTCCAGCCTAATTCCAACCGGGAGGGACAAAAAAAGAAAAAGTGTCCCCCTTGACAGCCTGCTCAAACTGCTGGAACTAGGAAGCTGAAATTTCCTGTCGATGGATTTTCGGAAATTCCTACCGAGAGGGGCACAAATAGTAAAAGTTGGCTAGAAACCTGAAATGTAAAACATATGTTACTTGGAGTATGGGCTTTTTGGACCGGGAAGGTGCTTTTTGGACAGGGACATTGCAAAAATGGGGATTAATGAAGCGAAAAGTGCCGCTTAAAGGCCTGCCCAAACCGCTGGAGGTAGGAAGTTGAAATTTGGTATTAAAGTTCCTCCTCTATTGTAGACATCCGCTAAGATGAGATTTTTGGAAATTTCTACAGGTAGGGTCAAAAACAGGAAAAGTCTCCCCCTTAACGGCCTGGCCAAACTGCTGGAACAAGGGAGCTTAAATTCGGTATTTGGGTTCCTTCTCCAACGTTGACGTCCCCTAAGATGGTATTTTTGGAAATTCATACCGGGAGGGGTAAAAAGGGAAAAAACTTCCCCCTTGACGGCCTGGCCAAACTGCTGGATATAGAGACCTAAAATTATGTATGTAGTAGGTTCCTCCTCCAACGCAGACGTCCTCTAATACGGAATTTTTGGAAATTCCTACCGGGAGGGATAAAAACGGAATAATTCTCCCCCTTGATGGCCTAACCGAACCCTTCGGCTAGAAACCTGTAATATATAATATGTTTTCCTTGGAGTATGGGCTAACTTATCGACAAGGCATTTCTAAGACTTTGGACAGGAACGTGGTAAAAATGGTGGTTCAAAAGGGGAAAATTGCCCCCCCCTAAAACTTAAAGAACAAGTGTATATGAAACACTAAAATTAAGAAACTAAATAGGAAACGAGTGGAATTGAAACACTACACAAGTGGAATGAAATGGATATAAACGTTGAACGAGTGGAATTGAAATTATAGACAATGCAAATGGATTGGAAGAGGGAATTACCTGTTCAAACACTATCCACGGAATATGAAACTTATGTAGCATTGAAACATACTCTCCAAAAAGTTAAAAAAATTTTCTAAAAGAGAAAAAACCTTAGAAAAGGAATGGAATTTATATATTCCGATATTTAAACTTCATGTAACGAAGCACCGGTGGAAGAAACCGACGCAGTAAATTTTCCAACTGAATTTGTGAATTTACTTGAATTGCCAGGTCTACCTTTACATAAACTGGAATTAAAAAAAAAAACTTTAAGGCACGCTAACAACCCTGCTTTACGTTATTTATTTTCATTCAAAACACAAATGAACAAAACTACTTACGGGTCTATCTACCTAAGTTCGCACTTTACCAAATTATCTTAACATACACACGTATATTGCAATTTATTATGGATTCATTACTAACAATCCACTTTCATGAGAAAAAGTGATCAAATATTTATTTTAAACCCATTGTTGTGCAGAATTATTTATTTGTGGTGGCTGGGTGAAGGCTTTAAATAAAAAAACTTTAAATAAAAAAACGAATTTAATAAAAATTGTGGGGGGCGCAGCCCCCCGGGGGGGAGGGCACAGCCCCCCCCCCACTTAACCTTTAAGGCACGCTAACAACGTAGCGGGCTGCGCCCGCTAGTATAACTATATATGGTGCCAGTTAAACTAGATATTATCATATATGGTGGCATTTAAACAATATATGGTCATATATGGTACCTCATGAACAAAATCTTAAATTCAGTGGCAGATATGATAATATATGATACTATATATGGTGCAATATATATTTATATATGGTGTTATTTAAGCAATATATTAGCATATATGGTGCCATTTAAACAAAATATATGGTCATATATGGTACCTCATGATCGAAATTTTTAATACAGTTCCAGATTGCATAATATATGATACTATATATAGTGCCATATATATTTATATACATATGGTGTTATTTAAGCAATATATTACCATATATGTGACGCGCAAAATAGAAAGGGACCTAAGGATAGAAAGGGACTTAAGGTCAGGAGAGCATGGGATCGGTCTCATTCGATGCTCAGATGTTGTCCACAAAAAAAAAACTGATTTTTTTACCCTTAGGTCCCTTTCTCTATGCGCTGTCACACATGGTGCCACTTAAATCATATATTATCATATATGGTGCCATTTCAACAATATATGCTCATATATGGGACCTCATGAACTACATTTTTAAAACAGTTCCAGATATGATAATATATGCTACTATACATATATAGTACAATATATATTGATACATGATATCATTTAAACAATATATTACCATATATGGTGACATTTAAACCATATATTATGATATATGGTGCCATTTCAACAATATATGGTCATATATGGTACCTCATGAACAACATTTTACAGTTCCAGATATGATAATATATGCTACTATATATTGTATAGTACCATATACTTTGATATATCGTATCATTTAAACAACATACCATGTATTGTACCATTTAAACAATATATTTTCATATATGGTACCACTTAAACAATGTATTGTCATATATGATAACTCATCAGCAACTACAATATTAACTGTATTTCAGAAGCTATTAATTGTATTTCAGAAATTATAATTGTATTTCAGAATTTATCGAATGTATTTTAGAAATTATTAATTGCATTTCAGAAATAATAAAATCTATTTCAGAATTTGTTGATTGTATTTCATACCCAGTGTAGAAACGGTAATGACATATCATTATTTTTTGGAGTACCAGTAATGACACCCACTTACCTTCTGCATTATTTTAAAACATATAATAATGAGTTACTTATAATGACTTATTTCTATCATTATTTCAAATAGAAAATAAATTTTTAGATTTTTTTGAAAATTTTTTGAAATCTATTTTTAGACTCAATATTTTTTAAACACTGGTAAGGATATATGTAACCACATATTTTTTGATTTTTTGTATGTTGGCGAGTAAGCTTGCTTGTGTGCAGCAGGTCAATTATGTTTTTATCTATTAAATATTACATGTCGATATAGCTCAGATGGTAGAGCTGTTGACTGGCAATCTGGAGACCCAGGTTCGATTCCCGCACCAGCAAATTTTATTAAAAAAAAATACAATAAAAAATATTTTTTTTTATATAATTTATTTTTTTGAAAATCTATTTTAGACTCATTATTTTTGTCAGTACTGGTAAGCACATAGGTAACGATATATTTTTTGATTTTTCGTATGCTGGTGTGTAACGACAACTCATTATTTTTCGCGACATCGCCATATAAAGGTAATAAGAAATGTAATAACAAAAGTAACTAGTTACCATTACCAAGTATGTAGTTACATAACCACATATCTGGTAATGATTTTCTACACTGGGTAGTTAATAGAGAAAAATGTCTGAAATACATTTCATAATTTCTTACATACAATTGGTAATTTCTGAAATACAGTTTGATAATTTCTGAAAGACAGTTGTGAATTTCGGAAATACAATTAATAATTTCTGAAATACAATTGATAAAACTTAAATTCAATTGACTAGTTCTGAAAAACAATTCATAAATCTGAAAAATAATTGATAAGTTCTGAAATATAATTGATTATTTCTGAAACACAATTGATAAATCTTAGAAACAATTGATACAATTGGAAATGGAGTAGAGCGTCAAAAAGATGTAAATAAAATTATTTAATTAAAAAAATTCAATTTAATAAAAAAAATATAATTTTATAAATTCATATTGCAAAAAAAAAAAAAAATTTTATCCGAAAAATGGTGGATCGTACTGCAGTAATTTAGATCTACCTTGGATCTAATATGATGAAATACGATCAGAAAAACGAGTTTATCTAATTATATAAAATTGGATGTGACATTATCAAGAAGTAATTTCAATAGAATGGACAATTTAATGCAATCTGAGCGATATCTGAATAAATTATTTTTGTCTAATGGCATCAAATAAAACGTAACTTTTTGTATTAAATCTAATTTTATATAATTAGATTAACCCATTTTTTCGATCTGCCATTTTTCGGATCAAATTAGATCTAAGTTTATCCCCAAATATATTGTTGGATCTAATTCGATCTGCCATTTTTCGGATCAAATTAGATCTAAGTTTATCCCCAAATATATTGCTGGATCTAATTCGATCTGCCACTTTTTAGGATCAAATTAGATCTAAGTTTATACACAAATATATTGCTGGATCTAATTCGATCTGCCAAAATTGAGATCAAATTAGATTTAAGTTTATCCACAAATATATAGCTGGATCTAATTCGATCCGCCATTTTTCGGATCAAATTAGATCTAAGTTTATCCGCAAATATATAGCTGGATCCGCCATTTTTCGGATCAAATTATATCTAGGTTTATCCCCAAAGATATCATTGGACCTCCCAATTTTGAGATATAACTTGATCTTAGTTTATCCCCATATATAGAATGGGACCTAATATGATATGATTGGATACACCCAATTTTGAGATCTAATTGGATTAGCTAGATATTACAGCAGATCTTAAACAATATCAAATTGGATATAATTAGATATTGCGCGAGATCAATTTTTTTTACTCGGGTAGCGTTACCCTTACCGATAATCACATCGTATCGGTTACCATCCATGCTTTAAATATTTGGGTTTTTTTATAACTCTCTCGTTATTTAATTATATTTACATATTGTCATGTAGTTCAAATCAGTGATAGAATTTGGGGTACAATTGTGCTATTTTTGGCACTTTTGAAGTTTGATTGGTACACTGGCACAATCAATACTATTTTGGCACAATTTTGTTATCTCTAAAAACTAGATACCCGAGTAGAAAAACTTGATCTCGCGCAATATCTAATTATATCCAATTTGATATTGTTTAAGATCTGCTATAATATCTAGCTGATCCAATTAGATCTCAAAATTGGTTGTATCCAATCATATCGTATTAGATCCCATTGTATATATGGGGATAAACTAAGATCAAGTTATATCTCAAAATTGGGAGGTCCAGTGATATCTTTTGGGATAAACCTAGATCTATTTTGATCCGAAAATTGGCGGATCCAGCTATATATTTGCGGATATTTTTAGATCTAATTTGATCCGAAAAATGGCGGATCCAATTAGATCCAGCTATATATTTGGGGATAAACTTAGATCTAATTTGATCTCAATTTTGGCATATCAAATTAGATCCAGCAACATATTTGTGGATAAACGTAGATCTAATTTGATCCGAAAAAGTGGCAGATCGAATTAGATCTAGCTATATATTTGGGGATAAACTTAGATCTAATTTGATCCGAAAAATGACACATCGAATTAAATCGAGCAATATATTTGTGGATTAACTTAGATCTAAATTGATCCGAAAAATGGCAGATCGAATTAGATCCAGCAATATATTTGTGGATAAACTTGGATATAAATTGAATAGAAAATTGGCAGATCAAATTAGATCCAGCAATATATTTTGGGATTTACTAAGACCTAATTTGATCCGAAAAATGGCAGATCGAATTAGATCCAGCTATATATTTGTGGATAAACTTACATATAAATTGATCTGAAAAATGGCAGTTCAAATTAGATTCAGCAATATATTTTGGGATTTAGTAAGACCTAATTTGATCCGAAAAATGGCAGATCGAATTAGATCCAGCTATATATTTGGGGATAAACTTGGATCTAAATTTATCAGAAAAATGGCAGATCGAATTAGATCCAGCAATTTATTTCGGTATTAAAATGGCAGATCGAATTAGAAACAGCAATATATTTGGGGATTGACATCTAAAAGTATCCATAAAAATGACAGATAAAATTAGATGCCGCATTATATTTGGGTACTACGTAAGATCTCCATTTATTTGGGATTAAATAAGATCCCAGACATATATTGCCAACTGTTCAAAAAATAATAGACTGGCAGAGCACTGATTGTATAAAAATTACAATATTTTGTTAAAATAAGGTTTAAATTCAGAAGGGCTTTTTCTTTTAGAAAATGAATTTCTTTTTATAAAATTAAAATTTTTTTTCTATAAATTTTTTTTATAAAAATATATATTTAATTTTTTATTTAATTGAAATCTTTGAATAAAATAATTTTATTTACATCTTTTTGACGCTCTACACCATTTCCAATTGTATTAATTGTTTTAAAATTTATCAATTGTATTTCAGAAATAATCAATTGATGCATTTCTTTTAGAAAATGAATTTCTTTTTATAAAATTAAAATTTTTTTTTATATAAATTTTTTTTATAAAATTATATATTTATTTTTTTATTAAATTGAAATCTTTGAATAAAATAATTTTATTTACATCTTTTTGACGCTCTACACCATTTCCAATTGTATTAATTGTTTTAAAATTTATCAATTGTATTTCAGAAATAATCAATTGAATTTCAGTTTTATCAATTGTGTTTCAGAACTCATCAATTATTTTTCACATTTATGAATTGTATTTCAGAACTAATCAATTGAAGTTCAGTTTTATCAATTGTGTTTCAGAAATTATTAATTGTATTTCCGAAATTCACAACTATATTTCAGAAATTATCAAACTGTATTTCAGAAATTATCAATCGTATTTCCGAAATTGTGAAATGTATTTGAGAAATTTTTCTCTATTAGCTATGAAATTCTGAAATAGATTTCATTATTTCTGGACAGAACTAAATAAATAAATAATTAAATTTGCGTAATATTGTAGTTTTTGAAGTGCAAATAATATTTTGTGATATACAATTAAAATTTTCTAAAATACATTTAATAATTTCTGGAATACCTTTTTTCGATGCTTATAAGTTAGCTCGAAATGCTTTTAACATTCATTTAATTTGTAGCTATTACACATCTATAACAAGTCTCGTTAGATTAGAGTGTAGAGGTCTTGGCTGACAATCTGGTGAACTGGGTTAAATTTCATGTTTTTAAAAGCAAATATTAAAAAAAGTTTACTCAATTTTTTCAAAAATGTTTTTTGAAATCTATTTTTTTGCCAAGATAGTTAATACAACGTTCTGCCAACGCATAACCGACCATCGCCAATTTTCCAGCATTGTGCCGATTATATTTTTCTGTCTGGGATGTTAAACTTAAACCTATTGTATATTAACATTAATTAACACTATATTTTTATTTTTAGGAAATACATTTTTATTTTATTATAAGTTAACATTAAATTAAATTTTAGATAATGGCACCAATTTGTAGTTGTAATTATTATATATTAAATCGTATATTCATAAACATTCTATACAGTTAGACGAGGTTTATGGAACTATTTAACTTTATAAAGTGTTTATAAATTATAACTTAAATGTACATATATATATGTTAAATGTACCTGAACAAATTGTTGATATGGACCCACAAATTGTATCTCAACTGATATTGGAATTATTGTACCATTACCATACATCAATATATATTGAATGATATACATATATTACAATATATGACACTGTATTATAAATATTGTTAATGAAGTAACATATCTGATAATATATTTTATAGCGCCATACATAGTTTTACATTATTCAAATTAAACCATATATGGAATTGTATTCAAAATGTTGTTGATGTGGTACCAAATTTGACCATATTAAATTGTGCCATATATGACAATATATTGTTTAAATGATATTATATATGTCTATATATTAATATTGTTTAAATGACACCATATATCAATATATATTGGACTATATATGGTAGCATATATTATCATATCTGTATCTGTATTAAAAATGTCGTTCATCAGGTACCATATATGAGCATATATTGTTGAAATGGCACCATATATGACAATATATGGTTTAAATGGCACCAAATGTGGTAATATATGGCTTAAATAACACCATATATAAATATATATGGCACTATATATGGTAGCATATATTATCATATGTGGAACTGTATTAAAAATATTGTTCATGAGGTACCATATATGGGCATATATTGTTGAAATTGCACCATATATGATAATATATGGTTTAAATGGGACCATATATGATAATATATGGTTTGAATGGCACCATATATGATAATATATGGTTTGAATGGCACCATATATGATAATATATAGCTTAAATAACACCATATATAAATATATATCGCACTATATATAGTACCATATATTATCATATCTGGAACTGAATTAAAGATTTTGTTTATGAGGTACCATATATGACAATATATTGTTTAAATGGCACCATATATGATAATATCTAATTTAACTGTCACCATATATAATTATATATTGTTTAAATGATACCATATATAATTATATATTGCTAAAATGTTACCATATATATTAAGATATAGTTCTATATATAACTATATATGCAATAAGATCAACCATGTTATGTAATATATAATTATATATGCCATATCTAATATTATGAAGGCCGCTATCTAATTAGATGAAATTATATATGGCATAATATAAGGAAAATTTTTCGGAAAAAACGTCATATATAATTATATATGGATATACATAACCACATGTCTAATTATATATTGTAATATATGCCACATATGATTATATATAATTTTTTTTACTCGGGTAGATAAAGGATTTATATATTCAAAAATGAAATGAAAAATAAGAATATTTTAACTCTTTCAGTACCCTTGTACACATTTTTAAAATTATATATAAAATTTGACAATCCATGAAAAACCTTATATTTTTTGTAAATAAGTTTATAAGAGTCTTGGCTTTCAAATAAAAATTATTATATGTCAATGCAGTTCAACATGGCAATATAGTCGCGATATTAAATATATCATAATCATCGAGAAAAGGGGGTTTTGGTGTTTCTCATAAACTATTGAAAATAAACAATTGAAATTTGGCATTTCGTTTTATGATGAGAAGAAAACCAACCAAAAGATTTTTGGCTATTCGAATGTTTAAGGGGTAAAACGGGGATGAAAAGTTTCAAAAAATCGATTTTCCAATGTCATTTTTGGTGGATAGGAGGGGGAGGGGAGCAAAAATTTGTATGTATTTTTTTCTAATTAGAGCACTCTTAACAATAATCTGAAGTGAAAATAATGATACATCCGCAAACAAAAAGTCGATAGTGAAAAGGTTAAAAGCAGATACATTACAAATTCTTACATTTTCTAGCTTGAGTTTTTATTAGTATCTTCTGCCAGGAAAAAACATATTCTGGAAAATACCTAGTTGTTCTACAGCGTTTACTATTTTTATTTTAATAAAACATTAACAGCGTTATTCAAAAACTTTTAAATAGCCTAATTAAAGGTTTGTCAGCTAATTTGGGGAAAAGAAAATTCACAAATTACACTGCATGACACTCAAAAACTTACACTGCATGACCATCAGTTCTATATATTTCGGACATGCTGATTACAATGGCGTACTTTATTTTTCGATCAATGGTACAGATTTTTCGCTAAATGTCTTTAAAGTTTGGCGGTTGTCCATTCAGTTTTTTATATAAAAAATTTTTCAAATTCAATTAATATGAATTTTTTGTGTTAAAATGTAAGCCACAGCACATGTGGCCATATTTACGATACAAATGCGATGTGCTAATCTTGATATTTAAACCACTACTTAGCGTTTTATATAGGTTTTTATGGTTTTTTGTTATTTCAGCGATTTTAGTCGCTGAGTGTACAATCGACCTCAATAAATGTGATACCTTAGTAAGGAAGCACTTAAAAGCAAAATATTTCAATAAAAAAATCGTATCCATATATAGCGGCCTATACGTTAAAATCGCGACTTTTAAAAATTTTATTTGGCAGCATTACTTTCCAAGATGTCTCCAAAGTACAACTTTTAGTATAATATGGGATCACCTCTAAAAACTGTTCTTGCAAAATTTCAAGCGAAACAGTTTCCATTTGCAAAAGTTATCGCAATATATACATTTTTTACTAAGGTTAGTATCATACTAAAGACACTTTAGTGTCTTAAATGTCAAGATTAGCACATCGCAATTATATCGTAAATAATAATATATTTTAACACAAAAAAATTTATATTAATTGAATTTCAAAAATTTTTTATATAAAAAACTGAATGGACAACCGCCAAACTTTAAAGACATTTAGCGAAAAATCTGTACCATTGATCGAAAAATAAAGTACTACAGTTTTTATAACAAAAGCCTTCACCAGGCCCCACAAATAAATAAATCTGACACAACAATGGGTTTAAAATAAATAAATAAATATTTGATCACTTTTTCTCATGAAAGTGGATTGTTAGTAATGAATCCATTATAAATTGCAATATACGTGTGTGTGTCAAGATAATTTGGTAAAGTGCGAACTTAGGTAGATAGACCCGTAAGTAGTTTTGTTCACTTGTGTTTTGAATGAAAATAAATAACGTAAAGCAGGGTTGGAAAGCATTTTATAATATTAAAGATAGCGGGCAAAGCCCGCTATGTATTTAGCGTGCCTTTAAGTTGTTTTTAATTCCAGTTTATGTAAAGGTAGACCTGGCAATTCAAGTAAATTCGCAAATTCAGTTGGAAAATTTACTGCGTCGATTTCTTCCACCGGTGCTTCGTTACCTGCAGTTTAAATATCATAATATATAAGTTCATTCCTTTTCTAAGGTTTTTTCTCTTTTAGAAAATTTGTTTAACTTTTTGAAGAGTATGTTTCAATGCTACATAAGTTTCATATTCCGTAGATACTGTTTGAACAGGTAATTAAAAGGAGTTCTTCACCCCTTTTTGTTCCTCCCAGTAAAAATCCCAAATATATATAACCTTGGCTCAATCGCATGCGAAATTTCAAGTACCAAACTCCGGCAGTTTGAGTCATTCAAATTCCATTCCATTTTGTTTAACAATTTTACTGTTGCAATGCAACTCCTTCCACGATTCCATTTCGTTCACCACTCCATTGCATTTCGTTCGCATTATCTGTTATCCCAATTCCACTCGTTCCCCGTTTCATTCCATTTCGTTCCTACTTTCTTGTGTATCGATATTGATATCAGTCGCTTTCCATTGTCTATAATTTCAATTCCACTCGTTCAACGTTTATATCCATTTCGTTCCACTTGTGTAGTGTTTCAATTCCACTCGTTTCCTATTTAGTTTCTTAATTTTAGTGTTCCATATACATTTCTTCTTTATGTTTTAGGTTTCTAGCTAAAGACGCTGATGTTAAGGGGGGGGGGGGGGAATTTTCCCCCTTTGAACCACCATTTTTACCACGTTCCTGTCCGAAGTCCTAAAAATGCTTTGTCGATAAGTTGGCCCATACTCCAAGGAAAACATATTATAGATTACAGGTTTCTAGCCGAAGGGTTCGGTTAGGCCATCAAGCGGGAGAATTATTCCGTTTTTACCCCTCCCGGTAGGAATTTCCAAAAATTCCGTCTTAGAGGACGTCTGCGTTGGAGGAGGAACCTACTACATACATAATTTTAGGTTTCTATATCCAGCAGTTTGCCAGGCCGTCAAGAGGGAAGTTTTTTCCCTTTTTACCCCTCCCGGTATAAATTTACAAAAATTCCGGCTTAGGGGACGTCTACGTTGGAGAAGGAACCCTACTACCGAATTTAAGCTCCCTAGTTCCAGCAGTTTGGCCAGGCCGTTAAGAGGGAGACTCTTCCTGTTTTTGACCCTACCTGTGGAAATTTCCAAAAATCTCATCTTAGCGGATGTCTACAATAGAGGAGGAACTTTAATACATTTCAACTTCCTACCTCCAGCGGTTTGGGCAGGCCTTTAAACGGCACTTTTCGCTTCAGTAGTCCCCATTTTTGTAGTGGCCCTGTCCAAAATTCCAAAAAGCACCTTCCCGATAAGTGAGACCATATGTAAAAGCGCTAGCAGCTCGTAAAATATTTTTTTGCGAATTTTTCGCAGGACAATTTTTGTAAAAAGCAATAAAACGAACAACCATCCCAAATTAAATTTTTTTTAATGAATGGTACGTTTTGAAATTTTTTTCACTTTTTACCCCTGATTTCAATCACTGATAGAAAAATTGGCTTTACTGCATTCGCAAAAAAATTGCATACTACAAACTTGCATATTTAGTTATCCAAAAATGCAATTGTAATGGTGAAAATCACGCCACCAAATTATTCAGCAATTTGCGACTATGAGATTATTTTTATTTAAAAGTGCAACGGCATATGATACTCCTACATTTCACCTTGGATCGTTAAAGTTGCTGTTTAATTTATATTTATAAATGGATTTTTAAATAAAAAGAAAAAAAAAGACATTATTCCTTTTAAAGTAACCTAGCTTTAAAATAAAGGATATTAAATTCCAAAATCGTCTCAAATTTTACTTAAATTTGCAAAATTCAAAGTAGGAGCTTTGATTATCTAATTAAATATTGCCAAGGAAATTCATAATTATGTAATATGTACTGAGTTCCCAACGTGCTGTATAATTGGAGTAGTAATTTTTCTGATTAACTTTTCTTCTAAACAAAATTGGTGCCTTATCCAACACGGATTCGGCATCAAATAGTAAACTACAAATTTTTATTCATTATCTCTCTGATCTGGATTTTTAATTGGATAATTATATATTCCCATTTCATGTGTTTCTTAATTTGATATTCGAAAACAATGAAAAAACCATACCGTATTCAACGTTTAACTGGATAGTGTCGTGATTTAATAAAAGGAAAATGTGATTTTTTCTGCAGTGATTTGGTTCTATGAAAATATTTATCAAGGTTGTTCCTAAAGTTTTTCTTAAAAAAGCGCATAAAAGTTTATTATTTTAAGAAATTTGCAATGTAATATAGAAGTAAAATAATTTATTGAAATCTATAACCTAATAATCGTGAGAGTAACGGGATTGATTAGTGATTTTTCGAAATGAGAAAATAAATCAAGTTATAATTCTCTTAAATTCCATAATTTGCCAATAGCTTAATTTCAACGCAAACAATATACGGGAACAAGTGAATTCTGACAAATTTTACCAGTTAAATTTAATATCAAGGAAGATCATACATAAAAAGGAGTAAACCTGAATTAAAGTCCTTGAAATTACTTTAGTGCTAGTAAGCTACATAGATATTGTCGATTACCATGCTACTAAAATGTTGCTAAGAAACTAATCGTGTTGTTTTAAATTAACAGTGAAACATGTTAATTCATTAAAGTAGTATAATGTTGCTATAGTTAAATTAAGGAAATATATAAAACAGAATTACAAACATATGTTAGGTTTTTTTTATATTTAAAACAGACACTACTAACTTTTAATAACAAATCACAACTACATTTATCCCGCTCATACTCATCTATACCCATCTGCTGAATGTACATTCATCGTTGGAGTTCCTATTGAAACGAAGTAAGTGCTCATTTGCAAAACAATTAAGTAGCTCAACCTGTAAACATCACCAACTCGTTTTTCGCATTTTCTTATATAAAAAAATTTAATTAATTTTAATAAAACAAATAACTTTTCAGAAAATATTTGGTAAATTGGGAAAAGTCCCCTAAATTGCATGCTAAACTTTTGGTGATGTTTCCAAGTGGTGAAAAAGAAAGACAAATTTATAGAAAATTTATTGACGAGAAAAGCTGCTAAAAGAGACAGAAAAATTAAGAATTAATTGAGGGAAAGAAGCAAGATTAAATATACAAAGAGAGTAATACCGTAAATTAGTTAATTAAAAAGGGAAAAAAATTATAGAAAAAAAAATCACAACTTGTAATAAACATACGTTTTAACGTAAAAGAAAAAAAGAAAAATTAAGTGATCATTAGAATTTATTAATCTATTCCCAGTCTCTTAAATTTTCCATCTTTCAATTATTTGAGAAAAATAGAGGAAATTATCAATTAATGTTTATGTCTCTGTCTCTTTTACTTCACTTCGTATATGCCCAGCAAAATATTGGTAATGACACCTCATTACTATCTGCATTACCCAAAATGATGAATCATTACCTTTTGCATTATTTTATATTTTAAAATAATGACTTCCTAATAAGGGCCTATTGTATTCATTGTTTCTAAATATAAAATAATGACTTACTCGTAATAGTTTAAATAAGTACTTTTTACACAGTTAAATTTTATAAAAATTTTATTTATTATATGTAAATATGTTTTATGTATAAATTTGTATGACGTGTCCTAAAACTAAAACTTAAATTTTTCTGAATTTATTTCCTTAAGCTAATAGTATTTGCCTAACTCCTTATTTTTAAGAATCAAGTAAGCAATTTGATAATCTTTTATAATTCAACTTTTTGTAAGCATGTGTGTAACCACTTATTATTCAAAACTTCATAACTACTTATTTCTCATTTTTTCGTAAGCGAGCGGGTAAGCGTGACTACCCAGGTAGGAATTGCCGACGTTACAACAAAAGTTGTACTGGAAGAGCACTGTTTTTTACGAAATGCCGGTACTACTTAAAACGTGCTTTGCCAGTACTGTTTTCTGAAAATTAACGAGCTTTTTTTAATCTATTAAAGTTAACAATTTTATAAATTTTACGTATTTTTACATCTATTACACAATTATTTATGTAAGAGAGACATCACCATTCTTTTCTTGTGAAGTTTCGAAAGAATACATTAAAAATTTGTGATGTACACTAAGAGGACAGTAAAGTTCTAGCAAACTACTAAATTTGTTATTAAATGTACTGGGATAATACCAAAAAAATAAAATCCCAAGCCTGCACCAACGTTGGGAAATAACTACGGCCAAGCGTTTATTGGTGTTATCATTTCGACAACATGCCAGTACAGTGAAAGTAAAAATCCGACGATTTGCCAGTACATGTACTACCGTCTCCGATACCGGGCCGACATTGTGCCGTTTGTATTTTTCTACCTGGGTACTTATAAAAACGACCACGCCAAACAAAAATAATGAGTTTAGACGCCAAAAAATAAGTTGTGCGGAGCTATGAATTTCTATTATATAACCACTTATTTGGTAATGAAAGATTTTGCTGGGTGGTAGAATGATTTTTTTATTATTATTGGTAGTTTACTACATGATGGGTAAAGAAAAATATTACAAACAAAAAAATATATATTAAACTAAATTACATTTTTCACTGTAAACCTTTTCTGTTGCAACATAATAATTAGTTTCTGTAGACGTAAAATTGCTAATTCGCGTAATATTAGGATACACACTTGCCAGTTATCTTCCCATTGAATTGGGGACAAATTTGTTTTATTTTCCCTAACTGATAATTATTGAATTACAATCCTAGACTTAATCCCGATTATTAGTTTTAGTTGTCGTTGCATGGTAACCCTATTCATTCTGCTTATTTACTATATAAATTGAAGAATGTATAAGGAAAGTTCATTAACCTTTCAAATTGTTTCAATTATATATATATTTTTTTTTTTATTCCTTTAATAAATATTTAACTTTTTAAATTATATGTAAAAAGAATATTAAATATAATACTTATGCTAGACATTTATAGCTCCTAGTCGGAGCATAGGGCGGAAACAAAATCAGTCCATCGTTGCCTATCTTGCGCCAATAGTTTTATCTGCTGCCATGTTCCCCTAGATCGATGTTCAGCATGAATAGATCTTATCCACGTTGTAAAAGGTCTTCCTGGACGCCTTGAGCCTTGAGGGTTCCATTCAAAGGCCATTTTTGCAATATCGTTGTCAGGTTAGCGCAACGTATGGCCTATCCACCGCCACTTTCGGCGTTTTATTTCTATAATTATTGGCTCGGTGTTTGTCCTTCCCAATAAATCTTCGCTGGAGATAGTTTGAGGCCAAAATATTCTACAGGTTCGTCGCAGGCATTTGTTGATGAATACCTGAAGTTTTCTGCATACGGAGTCTGTGACTTTCCAGGTTTCAGAACCATATAGGAGAACAGGTTTAACACTGGTGTTGAAAATTCTTAATTTTGTTCGCTGGGATATATTCCGATTGGACAATACTTTCCTTAACTTGTGATATGTGTGACGGGCTTTAATTATACATGCTATGACGTCGTTATTTGCACCACCATTTTTGGAAACTGTGCTACCAATATAACAGAATTGTTCTACGTCTTCTATTATCGTTGGAACGCCACTTATTGCAACACTAAGCGGTGTCTGATTAGAGGTTTCAATCCGCATTAGCTTGGTTTTCTTAATATTGAAACTGTGCTACCAAGATAACAGAATTGTTCTACGTCTTCTATTATCGTTGGAACGCCACTTATTGCAACACTAAGCGGTGTCTGATTAGAGGTTTCAATCCGCATTATCTTGGTTTTCTCAATATTGACTCGTAGACCAACTTGGGCATTTTTAATTAACATTTCAAACTTAGTTCCCGTTCCAGTCAATGTACGAGATAAGAAGCAAATGTCGTCCGCATAGTCCAAATCATTATGTCTTTGGAAAGGTCGCCACTGTATGCCGTCGGGAACTTCGTCGTTCGTTTTTGTGAGGATATTATCCAGTACAACAATTAACAACAGTGGGGACAAGACGCATCCCTGTCTTACACCTCTTTTCATAGAAATTTTTTCGCTATTTTTCCCTTTCAATCTAACAGTGCACTCGGCATTTGCATACAGTTCGCGAATCAAGGAAATTATTTTCTCTGGTACACCTTTATGCTTCAGGGAGTACCATATCGCATCTCTTGAGATGCTATCGAAAGCTCGTTCAAAGTCTACAAAAAGTACAGAGGGGAACGCCATTCCACGGACTGCTCAATAATTATACGTAGAGTGTTTATATATTCAATGAGTGTTTGTGGTCTAAACCCATTTTGTTCTTGCCGTAAGGTTGCGTTGAGGCTAGGTGATATACGGTCAAGAATTATAAAAGCAAGAATTTTTAAAATTGTATTGAGGAGAGTAATTCCTCTCCAATTTTGACAATCACGTAGGTTCTCTTTCTTTGGGATTGTTATAATTACACCCTCCCTCCACTGAGATGGGATGATGTTGTCTACCCAGATTTTTTTGAAGACAGGATGGAGTACAGGTGCAAGAATATCAGAGCCATATTTAATCAATTCCGCTGCAATGTTGTCGGGGCCTGCACTTTTGTGATTCCTTAGCCTGTTTATTGCTGCTTGGATTTCCTATATAGATGGGGGCTCAGTTGAAATGGTTCTGGATGGGTTTCGCCGTAATGCATTGTTTGGGGTTTGAACACTTTTTTCCGTTGGTTCCGCAGAGTCTTCAAAGAATTTTCTCCATTGGTGTAATTGTTATACATCTGTTGTCAAAATATTTCCATCACAGTCTTTTAACGGAGGTATGTGAGGTTTTACATTTGCAAGATTATTTATTGCTTCATATACGCCACGTGATCGTTCCGGTACGCTGCTCTTTCTGCGGATAACGCGATATTGTTATAATATTCTTGTTTATCTATTTTAGCCAACTTCTTTACTACCTTTTCTGCATTATTATACGTACATGTTAAAACAGCTCTCTCATTTGGATTTTTATTATTCATAAGTTTAGCTTTAAGCTCTCGTCGCCTTTCTATGCATTCCCATATTTCATTACCTATCCATGGTTTTCTTTGTTGCTGTTGTAAACCTATTGTGGCCTCTGCTGCTTCCTTGCACACTGTGGCGATGTTTTCCCAGGTATGAGGTTCGTATAATACTCCTATTTTATCAGTAAGAGTTGCGCGATAGCTGGTGTTAACATCTGGCAGATGAAGTTTATTCACATCTATTCGCCTATTTAAAGATACTTGGTTGTTTAGAGCCGCTGGACGTAATCGAAACTGTGCTAGTAACTAAGTTATGGTCACTATAAATATCAGCACGCCTACGGGTACGAACATCTAACAATGTATTGTGGTATCGCCTACTGATTAAAACGTGGTCAATCTGTTTACGTGTGATGCCATCCTGAGATTTCCAAGTGTACTTGTGTATGTCCTTATGAGGGAGCTTGGTACCACCGATAAAAAGATCATGTGTTGAGCAGAATTCTATTAATCGTTCACCGTTGTCATTTCTTACGTTACCAAGGCCGTGGCGGCCCATGACGGAGCGAGAATCGATGTTATTGTTGCCAACCTTCGCGTTGAAATCATCTAGCACCACAACTATATCACCCTTTGGTGTGTTTTTTATAGTTAACTCAAGCTGACTGTAGAAATTATTTTTGGTGTCATCATCGGATGGTTCCGTTGGGGCGTAACATTGTATTTATATTATATTCCGAAATTTTGTATAGAATCTTGCTGTTATTATTCTATCTGAGACTGGTCTAAATTCTTTCAGAGATTTTTTTCATCTTTGCGAGATTAGAATTCCAACTCCTCTTGCACGTTCATCACTATTACCGCTATACATAAAGTAATGTCCAGTTATCAACCTCATATCTCCTTGACCAATCCATCTAGTTTCCGCCAGCCCTAGTATATCCAGGTTTTATCTATTCATTTCTGACGCAGCTTGGGCAAGTTTTGTTGCATCTGATAATGCTCGGAAGTTCCATGTTCCTATCATTATCTTTTTTCGAAAGCTAAAGTTCGTCGACTGGGGGATCCGTTGATTTTCATTATTTTGTTCCGTTTCTTGGGTAATAAGGTTTTATGACTGGGTTACCAACCCTGAGCAACCACAATACGTTTGTGCGACCGTACTGGTATTGTAAGACATCCAGTCCTGCCATAAGAATCACGTTTGTATATCGAGCCGCTTGATGCAAGTACAGACGCCCGCTTGCAGACGTACCAGATCTGGTTACGAACCGCGGTAGCTATTGGATATTTAATGGCGCCAAATACTCGCAATGTTGCTTCGAGTATCATTGAATCTCAGAATTTAGGTGGATACCGGAGCAACCCGGACTCCCTCTGAGACTCTCCTCTCGGAGCCGCTGACTGTCCGCGGCTGCATAAAGCAGCTACCCCGCATATCTGCGGGACGTACCACTATCCGCAACCTGTGACGCGTCCGGTAGCATTCAGCTCTGCTTCCCATAGAGAATAATAAGTCGCACAGCATCGTACAGAATACCATACTTTACAACTTATTATCCGCAAGTGGCCGGATAATTTATATACATAAATATTTTGATCATCGATCAGCTGTTAAGTTATATAACTTAGATATATTTATTTTTTCTTTCTTTTCTATTTACCATTTTCTTCATAATTATTAACAAATATTTATTATTTGTAAAGTAAAAGAAAAAAAAACACAAACAAAAAACAAATTTGTCTAGGTTTAGTTGATAATTTTTTTTTACTATTTATATTTTCTCACCAGTTTAGTAACATCAATAATATTGAGATATAAATTATTTTTTTTGTCGAGGCTTTTATTTCCCTCAATGGAACCTTTTAAAATTCGTTATAATATTCGAAAAGTGAAAACCCTAGCTTCTAAAACCCAATTTATGAGTTTATATTTGCATAATAAATCAATGTTTATGATGAATTGCTAATTTGCTATACTTTTGATTTCAAGTGGTTATGAATGTAAGTAGTAGTGGTTGTATTTATTTTTGGGATCGTCAAGAACATTCGGATACAACGATATACATATGACGATCATGGTGGGGAGGGCTACAAGTTACCGCTAGCACATCTGCTCGCAACAGATATGGCTACCGTAAATTTTCGATACTTTATTTTAATTTCCCTTTCCTTTCGGCTGTTTGTTTTAGTGCATATTTTATATACCTACATATTCATGTTTACTTCAGTTAGATATAATTTTCGATTTAAATTTTTTTTTGTTTATTTTTGCATGCATTTTAAGATATGAAATTATTGTGTAGTATTGTGAAAAGGCCAAAGTAAGCTCGGAACCTTACTCCCGATAGCCGACGAGCCAGAGCCGGAATTTATGCATGCCCGAACTTAATCAAGCCTTACGAACCTGATTCTCTCATAATACGTTGTATGCTACACACACTCCAAGGAACATATGTTTTACATTTCAGGTTTCTAGCCAACTTTTACTATTTGTGCCCCTCTGGGTAGGAATTTCAGAAAATCCATCGACAGGGAATTTCAGCTTCCTAGTTCCAGCAGTTTGAGCAGGTTGTCAAGGGGGACACTTTTTCTTTTTTTTGTCCCTCCCGGTTGGAATTAGGCTGGAAGAGGAACCTAAGTACCGAATTTCAGCTTCCTAGTTCCAGCAGTTTGGACAGGTCGTAAGGGGCCACTTTCCCTTTTTGAGCCCCCATTTTATAACGACCTTAGTCCAGGGACCCACATTTTAAATTTCAGGTTTCTAGTCGAAGGGGTTTTTACAGGCCACCAAGGGGAGGCTTTTCTCCTTTTTACCCCTCCCTTTAGGAATTTAAAAAATTCCATCTTCGCGGTTATCTGCGATGGATGTGGAACATTCATACCAAATTTCAACTTCATTGCCTAAGCGGTTTGGGCAGGCCGTTATTGGGGATATTTTTCCCTTTCAACCACCATTTTTACTATGTTCTTGTTCCAAAATAGAAAAATTACGTTGCCGGTGAGTTAGTCCTACTCCAAGGAATACATATTTAAAATTTTAGGTTGGCCAAAAGAGATTGGGCAGGCCATCAAGGAGCAGACTTTCGCCCTTATTTCCCATCCCGATAGGAATTTCAAAAATTCCGTCTAAGCGGACGCCTACACAAAAGGAGGAACTCACATATCGAATTTCCTTTTGGGATGTCCTGTAGGGAATTCCAAAAATAAAACCTTAGCCGATGTCTACTACAGTGGAGGAAACTTTATACCAAATTTCAACTTCTTACCTCCAGTGGTTTGGGCAGGCACTTTTCCAATTTGCGAGACTGTTTATGGGGAGACTTTTCCCCTTTTTGCCCGTTCCGGTAGGAATTTCCAAAAATCCCGTCTTAGCGCACGTCTATGCCGAATATCAAGAAACCTTGTTTTAGTGGAGATATCCGTGGGGGGAGGAAAAACATCCTTTTTTTGAAATTATATTTTTTTAAATGGTACTTTTTGGAAAAAGCGAAATTTTTTGGATAAAGATACTTTGTATTTACAAAGAACTTTATTTGTATGTTTTGTGAAAAAGGTATTTTTTTGTAAAAATTTATGTTTTTTGGAAAAGGTACATTTTTTTTAGAAAAAGGTACTTTTTTGAAAAAGGTATTTTTTCCGAAATAGGTACTTTTTTTTGGAAAAATGTACCTTTTTTGGAAAACGGTACTTTTTTTGAAATAAGTACTTTTTTGGAGAAAGGTACTTTTTTTGGTAAATGGTACTTTTTTTTGGAAAAAGGTACTTTTTTATCCCCTTTTTGCCCCTCCCGATAAGAATTTCCAAAAATGCCGTCTCAACGGACGTCTACACCGGTCGAGGAACCTACATACCAAATTTCAACTTCATAGCTCCAGCAGTTTGAGCAGGCCGTCAAGGGGGAGACTTTTTCCCCTTTTTGCCCCTCGCTGTAAAAATTTCCAAAAATCCCATCTTGGTGGATGTCTACGATAGGAACCTTTATACTAAATTTAAACTTCCTACTTCCAGCGGTTTGGGCAGGCCGTCAAGGGGGGCTTTTTTCCCCTTTTTAACCCCCATTTTTACAACGTCCCTATCCAAAATTATAAAAAGTACTTTCCAGAAAAGTTAGCCCCTACTCCAAGGAACACATATCTTAAATTTCAGCTTTCTATCCAAAGGGATTTTGGCAGGCCGTCAAGGGGGAGACTTTCCCCGTTTTTGCCCGTTCCGGTAGGAATTTACAAAAATCCCGTCTTAGCGGACGTCTACGCCGAAAGAGGAACCTACATACCACATTTCAACTTCCTAGCTTCAGCGGTTTGGGCTGGGCGATGTTGAGTCAGTCAGTCAGTCAATCAGCATACTCATTCCATGCTACTCTTACGTACTCAACTGGTACTCTTTTTTTTTTGTTCACAAGCTGTCCCCAACTCGATTTATAACCAAAGAGAAAATATTTCCTTATTTAGGGGATTTTTGTATGAAATTGCAGAAATTTGGTTTGAAAGTACAGAAATTGGTTTAATGTGCAGAAATGTCAGAAATATGTGCTTGCTGCCATATAAATTTTACCCATATTTTGTGTTAAAAATTCCAGGTTCAGATGAAAATAAAAAAATCTCCAAAAATAAATACAAAAATAAACTTGGTCCGAACGGGTCAAAATTTTTACCACAGGTAAAGCTTTTAATTGGGCTTGCGAAACAAATTTGTTTTTTTTTCGGTTGGGCCTATCTCGGTAGTTATTTCGGTTCAAAGCTTGAAGTTGGACTTGCTTATAACTGCGCATTTTTGGTCGGATTTGAACAGTACGCATACTATTGGAAAGGTATTTAAAATATCTTCTCATTAGTGTTTGACTAATTTCGATTTTGGAAAGGCCAAGAAAAGGCTCTTGTCCGCAACACCACTAATAACAATGAAAAACATTTTATTACCATTTAATGACAATGAAATATTTTGCATTAGAAAAAACATAGTTATGCTATGGTAATTAAGGTGCCTATTCCCACGAAAGGTCTGTGACTCTTAGTTATGACTGTATTCCCCATGTATTTTTGTTGCAAAGTCTTAATAAATTATATTTACCATTTGTTTACAAAAATCCTGATATATAAAATAAGCTACAATCAGAGATGGAAAAAGCTCTCAAGCGAGCCAAAAATATTAAAATTTTTCTAAAAAGCGGAATGCGAAAAAACGCTTTGTGGTCTAAAAAAATTATCTAAAATAAAGTCAGCGATTTACATTCTGGAAACAAATAGACTGAGCAAAAATTTTCCTTTTTGCTAAATTTTTATTTCGCGATTTTTTTTGCAATTTAACCACCAAACTTTGGTATGATATATAGGATAATAGAGGCCCTAGATTGTGAATTAAAAACAAAAACGACTCGCAAAATTGGAAAATAAGGTCGGAATGGGAAATAAGTATTTGTGGTACAAATAGTTAATTAAAAAACTTAATCATCAATTTACATTTTGCAAACGAATGTAATGATGGAAAAAAATTTTCTTTTGGCATAAACATTTTTTCGCGATATTTTTTTTTTTTTTTTGTTTGCAAACACCACCACACAAAATTTGGTGAAATGGGTATTATAGTCCCTAGCTTATAAATTTAAAAAAACCGCACTTAAAAAATTGCAAAATAATGGCGGAACGCGGAGAAAGACGATTTACATTCCGCAAACAAATATACTGAAGGAAAAAATTTCCTTTTTGGAAAAAATTTTCTTTTGGCATAAAAATTTTTTTCGCGATACTTTGTTTTTTTTTTTTTGTTTGCAAACACCACCACACAAACTTTGGTGTATGAAATGGGTATTATAGTCCATAGATCACAAACAAAAAAAAAAACGCACTTAAAAATTGTAAAATAATGGCGGAACGCGAAAAAAGGCTGGTACAAAAAATTAATTAAAAAACATAATCAGCGATTTGCAAACAAACATATTGAAGGAAAAAATGTCCTCTTTGGAAGATTTTTTTTCGCGATTTTTTTTTTTTGAAAATTAACCACCAAACAAACTTTGCTGTATGAAATGGGTATTATCCCAGCAAAAACTTTCATTACCATGTAATGAGTTTTAGGTATTGAAATCTTAAGTCTTCACTAGTTACCTTTTAGTTACAGAACTACTTATTTTAACATGGTGATGTCATTGGAGGAAAGTCATTACACTGCTGTTACCTGTAAGTAGTTTATCAACTGTGCTATAAATAGATGTTGAATATAAATGTAAAAAAGTATAAAAAAGTTTTTTATTTTCGATATTTCGCTACTCGATTGTGTAGCATCTTTAGGAAATAACAAATTAACAAGAAAGTTTTCAAATTGTCCATAATTTGTTAATTTGTTATTTCCTGAAGATGCTACACAATGGAGTAGCGAAATATCGAAAATAAAAAACTTTTTTATATATAAAAAACAAACCTTACGCTCAAGAAAATTGTGAAATTAAAAATATAAAAAGAAGGGTAAATAAACGACAAAAAAAAGTATAAAAATTTAAAAACTAATAGGAGCTGACACGTATTGATCAGCGTACCTCACGGTTGTAAGGCAAACACTCTAACCACTGTACTACGACATCGCTATGATTTTTGATGCTTTAAAGTCCACAACGTCCATTTTTCAGAAAACTTGTTATTAAATACTGCTTAATGAACATCAATATTTCTATAAATAGATGTTTAAAATAAATTACAAAAAAAAAAAATGTATGCAGACACGAATTGATCAGCAAAACCACTAGGTTACGCTATAGTAATGGTTTTTAGTGATTTAGAACATATATTATTTATTTCAGCTATTGTGAAATAGTAATGTGTGTGGTATAATTATCGGTAACTTATTACATTCAGTTTAAAAGTAATTCAAAGGGTAAGGAGATATGAGATCTAAGTAATGCATGTAATAATGACCAGTCATTACCAAGTTTTGCTGTGATAGTCCCTATTAGTATTGCCACCATATTTTGTTTAAAGAAATATGGTTATACAGAACTCGCAAATTCGATTATCATAAAATTCTGGCAAACATTTCTAAAATTCTAGATTGAAATAAGTATAAATGTTTTGATGAGAAAATGCGTCATAATCGAAAAAAAATAAAAAGTACCAGAAAATTGCACAAAAATGAAAAACAATTTGTAATAAAATTGGATCTAAAAAATTAAGTTTTTTTTAAAGGGAAAATAGGTGCTACGAAAAAACCCTCAATGAAACAAAGGCTGAAAATAAGTTTCATAATGAAATAAGTGAAATCAACATACAAATTTTGTTACTTTTTGATGAAACGAATTGTTAAAACAATATATTTTTTATTCAAATTAATGTGTGTTTTTTTTTTTTAATCAACTATTTTTTTTAAATGAACATACTTATTTCCTTTACTAATTCTCTACAAAACAATTGTTGTTTTGATAATTTTGGTTGTATTTGTAATTGTCGGTAATATCAATAAATTGACATTAATTGTGAGTTTTAGCGATTTTCTCTAAGAAAAAGTCCTCTGAATCTTAGAGTTTTTATTATAGGAAAAGGTGCTCAGAAACTGAAGATTTTTAAGGGGAAAATACTTCGAATTGGATTTGTATTAAAAAATTTCTCAAAATCTGAGAGTTTTCCTAAGAAATTTTTTATGATTTCTACTGAAGAACAATCCGAGGATTTTTCCCGTTAAATTTTTCCCTTAGTTTCCGAGGTCTATAAAAAATCCTCACATTTAAAGGTATTTTTCTAATAGCGCTGTGGTGTAACGGTTAGCGCGTTGGACTGTTACACGTGAGATTGCGGGTTCGAGTCCCAACCAAGGCAGCATCAATTTATGAAAAATAGTAATATGTATATGTATGTATGAGTTTTTTTTATCCCTCATACATATCGCAGCGTCCTCCTTCGGTGTTCCCATAGCACTTAACCCCACCGAAGTAAAATAATATACCAGGGCTATGAACTAAAAAGCTTCAACAAAGTTCGCCAACTTACCATCAGATGGCGCGCAACAACTGTTCTAAAAAATTCAACATCTCGCGCATTTACAGTGTTGCCATATTTGAAGCCCTTCATCTTTCACCACCTTTCTTCATTATCCCCTTTCCAAAGGAAGCAACACGTTAATCAATAGGAAGAATTTCCTGAGTGTTGCTTCACTTTAAAAAAATAGAAAGCGGGGGATCTTTTTCTAATAAAACCTCTTTGCAACTAAGAACTTTCAGATTCAGAATACTTTTTTATAAAGAAAGCAATAACCTCAGATTCTGAGGACTTTTTCTAAAAAAAATTTCTGACTAAGAGTTTTTCTATGGGAACACGAAGATTTAGAGGAAAGAAAACGAAAAGAAATCCCATCACATTTTAAGGATTTGTTCCTAAAGAAAAATTCGCAGATTGGATGCCTTTTTTCTATAAAAACAATTCCTGAAATTATGAATTCTCTTTTCTTACAGAAAAGCCAGTAGAGAAAAATGTATAACGAAAATCTCAATTACAACAAATACTTGAAATATATACATAACTTGTAAAAACCTAAAAGTCCTTAGTATTTAAGGTTGCAAAAAAGTCCTAAAAATAGAACTGCTTTCAGATAGAAAACTCTTTAGGAAATTAGTGGTTTTCTATAAAAAAAAAACTCCAGATTTAATTTAATTCATCTTGGTATAAGTTGTAATTATTAAGGATATTTGCTATTGTTATTATTCAGAATTTGTATTTTAATTGTTACTATTTCCTTTTCCTGTGGGTTTCTTTCATGAATAAACCATTTATTTTTTAAATGCATTTTGTTTTATTTTAGGGATCAATGAGGTAAAGTATTAAAAAAAAAACATCTTGTTTGTATACATACGCATTGTTAAGCGTGTTTCTGGACATTCTAAATGTATCCCAGGAAAATTTTTTACAATCGGTAGCCAACCACACCCATTCTACAACTGGTTCCACTGCAACCGATTCCATGGAACTGGTTTCGGAAGCAGTTCCTGGGATCCTATATGGAAGGTGTGGGTGAAGTAGAATCAGTTCCAGAACTAGTTCCAGAACTGATTCTAGAGCAACCGGTTCCACTTTGGAGCTAAAGAAGGGATTGCTTTTGGGACAAATTCAAACAAAAAGAATTGGTGTTAGAATCGACAGTAGAAGGGGTTGTGAATGAAAAGTAGCTATTCTACAACCGATTCTTTGGAAGAGAAAATTTTCCTGGCCAACTCACGAAAAAAAGTGCCCCACTCAAAATAAACCTTGGTTTGTTTTATGATGATTCCCAAAATATTTCGGGTCAAGCAACCAGATCTGACGAGCTGGACCATTTTTAAAAAAGGTATTTTTATCAGTTTTTGTAAGAAATTTGCATTTTATCTGTAGACAACATACTCAATATGGGTATCATAGGAAAGGTTTTTTTGAGGCGAATCCAGCAGTATGTATAACATCCCAGGAAAATTTTCTGTTACAAAGAATCGGTTGTAGAATAGCTACTTTTCATTCACAACCCCTTCTACTGTCGATTCTAACACCGATTCTTTTTGTTTGAAATTGTCCCAAAAACAACCCCTTCTACAGCTCTAAAGTCGAACCGGTTGCTCTAGAATCAGTTCTGGAACTGATTCTACGTCATCCACACCTTCCATATAGGATACCAGGAAATGGAGCCGGAACCAGTTCCATGGAATCGGTTGCAGTGGAACCAGTTGTAGAATGGGTGTGGTTGGCTACCGATTGTAAAAAATTTTCCTGGGATGTTTAAGCATATCCAGACCTATTTTCAAGGATATTCTATAAAAAAAAAACAATTTTTTACTCCTTTGTACGGAGATGTTTGTTATTGAAATGTCAAACTTACATATCATAATCTGTAGTCGATTTAAATGAACACGTGTTTCAGATGTTTTTGAAATTCGCGATATAGTTCGCAAGGTAGATATAGTTCGGAATTTTGCAAATTTCATATATTTTGCGTAATGCTGTGGACCAAATTTTTTTTTAATTTTTGAGTTACTGCAATCTGCATTTGAATTAAGTATCTAGTTGATGTAAGATAAAAATGCAACTTAACAGAAAAAATCCAGCACGCGCTATTCTTGGCGGAATATCTTTTTTCGTGAAAAAAATTTTTATAAAATTTTAATAATAATTTTAATTCAGTTTCTAGTGGATGTAAGGATAAAAATGCAACTTAACAGAAAGAGCTTTTTTTGGCGGAATATCTTTTTTTCGCGAAAAAAAAATTATTATAAAATTTTATTTAGGGTCAGCATATATTTAGATTTTTCTTAAAAAATTTACCGACAAGCGTATTTTAATAAAATATTTTATTTAATAATAAACCTTGTAACGAACCTTGCCATCCTTGGTCTACCTCTTCCAGGGCAGGGCTACCTATAGAGCCGGCCGTGCTCAGGGCTGGGGTGTGTTCTTGCCCCTTTGGAGGTAGATTAAGGAACGTTTACAAAAATATTAATCAGGTAGCAAAACAATACAAAGACGTAATAAAAAGATCGTGAAAACGGGCAGAGAAGAGATGTTGATGATGGAGAGTATAGCATAGGGTGTTGTCGCTATCCCTGTCTTTACCCGCCCTACCATGCCGACTATAGGGTACATTTTTGGCGCCCAACGTGGGGCCTCAGTTTTCGTAAAATTTTTAATTATATCTTGTGCAGATTCATCTAGATGCTGAGGGCCTTTTGAATCTTATGTGTGTGGCGATAGTTATATATAATTTTTTTTATTTTATTTTGGTTTCATTTCTTCTCCTTAGGTATCAGTATAATCGTCAATTTGGAAATATAGTTTAACATTTATATGGCTCTATACCCATAATTGACATTATGTTGATACAAAATCATTAACAGGGTTTGAGTTCGAATTTGAGAGGTTGTCTGGCCTACTGGTCTACATCAGTACAATACTCGTTTGACTCATATCTATTTTCTAATTCTTTGTATTTGTTTTAGTTTTATCTTCTACCTTCAATTTTTTTTAGATTTGATTTTTACTTTTTGTTTGGACTTATTGTGATTTGATTTTGGATCGAATTCCTTTCCTTCAAAAATATTTTTCAGATCTTTATTACTTTTCTTTTCTCAGATTTGTTTTAGGAACTATTTCATTCTGATTTATATCGGAAGTTTTCTGGCAGAGATGGAAATTTTTTTTTATTTTGTTGATGATTGATAGACATTTTTTTTTTATTTCTTTTCACATTATTTTTTTTGTTTGGTTTATAATTTTTATTTATAATTTATATCCGATACACCCACACTGAAAGACTTCACTGAGTAGTGATAATATTTATACTGTGACTTTTTATCGAAAATTTTTTTTAAAGTCGTATTGATAGTTGCGATTTTGTTAATACGGATTAACATAACTTCTTGAAAAGGGAAAAGGATATACAAAATAAATTTTTTTCTGATTGTTGTTTTTCTCAAAAATGCCTCTTGTTAGGAGCAATGATAATATCCCGGCCTTGATAGGACCTGAGGGTGGTAACTCGACATTTGTTTAGGAAAGTGGTGCTGGTGGTGATACACAGACTCCAGCACACAGGGTAAGAAGACCTCGGATACGCCTACAGACTCGAAGAGAGAGGTGACCGTTGATGACTCTCGAGTGCGTGGTATAGTTGATGATTCCTTGAGAGCATTTAGAAGTGAGATTAGTAATATGATTGCAAGTGGATTTAGGGATCTAAATATTGCAAATTCGAGACCGGTAGAGCAGGATGGACACCGTGAGGGAATGGATCGGGAGGATATTTCTCAGGTAGAAAATAATATACGTATGGCTAATGATTCTCAAGAGAGACAATATAATCGGATGGATCGCATTGATGCACATCGACATGAAAGATCAGATCGGAGTACTGATTCTCGGCATAGACAACATGAGGGAATAGGTCGTAGTTATCACTATTCAGACGGTGAATTCGAACGAAATTCAGAAAGAATTTTAAATATACTGAGGAATTGGAAAATACGTTTTTCTGGTGATACCTCAGATATCTCTGTCGACGAATTTATTTATCGTGTAAATACCTTAACAGAGTCGAATCTACGTGGTAATTTTAGACTTTTATGTGAGCACGCGCACCTTCTTTTCGAGGGAAAAGCGTTGAAATGGTATTGGCGCTTTCATAGGAGCAGTTACGATATGGACTGGGACCGTTTATGTGGCGCATTGAAGCACCAGTACAAAGAATATAATACGGACTTCGACATTAAGGATGAGATAAGGCGGAGGAAACAGAGATCAGCTGAAACATTCGACGAATACTATGATACGATAATAACATTATGTGATCGACTTAAAACACCATTATCAGATACTGAATTATGTGAGACCATTCAGCGGAATTTAAAACCGGAAGTTAGACATGAACTTCTCCATCTTGAAATAACTCGGGTTGCTGAATTGAGACGTGCGGTGCGAAGACATGAGAAGTTTATAAAAGACATGTCTACGACAAATGTTAATAAACGTGATTTTTCAAGGGGAAAAGTTGCAGAAGTGTCTAGCAACATTTTTCAGTCAGACTTGGAAGAAAATGTTGATGCAGAAGACACGGAAATTTGTGTAGTGATACGTTCGGGAAAATGTTGGAACTGTGACAAAGTTGGTCACAGTTTTATGGATTGTGTAGAACCTCGGACAGTATTCTGTTACGGTTGTGGAGTAAAGAATACTTACAGACCACAATGTGTAAATTGTTGCCAGGAACAGGGAAACTTCAACAGGGGTGTCCGTACACCCAAGGCCGGACATCCGAATCCCCGAACATAGAAATTTATGAACCTGATATTACTAACCAACCTGATATGACAAATAAACCTGCTGTTACAAAGATTCACCCGTTGCAAAGACCCTATCATATTCGTCTTGAAGAATATAACCGGGTTAGAGAGAGGATATTTAATACTGATGAACCTGAACGAAAACTTACCAGGTCATTAAAAAGAATGCTCGAGTTTTATAAATGGAGAAAACAGTTAAGAAAATGTATTATTTCATCGGTGGTGAACCAGGAAAATGATAGTAGGCCTTACATTTCTTTAAGTGTAGGAGATAAAAAGCATTTCGCACTATTAGGCAGTGGTGCCAACGTAAGCGTAATAGGAGGAGATATGTATAAAAAGATAATTGATTCCAAAAATTTTAAACGAGGTCTTGGAAATGTTAAAACTGCAGATGGACAAAAACAGCGTATAATGGGATCTACCAATGTGGAAGTAAATTATAATGGACTAACAAAAATAATTGAATTCTTGCTAATTCCATCTATAAAGCAGGATATTATCTGTGGAATGGATTTTTGGAAGGAATTTGGAATCCAAATATCAGTAAATGCAGTAAGTTCAGTAAGTGAGGTGATTTAGAAGAAGATTCAAATAAAATACCTCTAAACGCAATTCAGGAACAACAACTACAGAATGTAATTAATTATTTTCCCAATTCGGAGATGGACTAGGATGCACAACGTTATTGGAACATAACATAAATACTGAAAAGTCAGTTCCGATAAAACAACGATATTATCCAATCTCCCCTGCTAGGGAAAAACTTTTATGTGGGGAAATTGACAGAATGTTAGGATTAGGAGTTATCGAGGAGTGTGCGACTTCGCCGTGGTCATCTCCTGGTGTTTTAATTGTTAAACCGGGAAAGGTTCGGTTTTGTTTGGACAGTCGAAAATTGAATAAATTTTATAGCCAATATAAATTCGTCATCTTAAAGCGCTTCAAGACATCGATGGATATGAAAACGTAAGTTTATTCAAATTTTGATTTAATATATTTATACACATCACATTTGTTTATTTCCACTAAATTTTTTTTAAAAAGATAATATATAATAATAAATATGAATATTTAATACATTCAATAATTGGGATTTGCAACCAGGGTTGCCATGATTCAATTATTTTAAGCTTTTGCGGGATTATATTTTTTTAATTTAATATAAATTCAATTAATTCATTCATGTTTATTACATCATTACCCCATTAATTAAGTAATATTGGATTCTTAATTTTAACATTTATTAACGTTCATTGCAGTAACATTTGCACTAGGTAACAAAAATTTTTTTTTACAATTTTAAAACTTAGTTATTAATTTTATCACTATTTTATCTTTCATTTAGATATTTTTTTTACACTAGTTTACAACATTTTTTTTTCATTTTGTTGAACAATTTAAATTTTTTTAATTTTGTTGAAATAAAAAAAAAACGATTAAAAAAGGTGACCAACCTAACATTTTTTTTTTTTTTGATTTTTTTTGTTTTTATCTAGATAATATATATTTATTAAATTATGTTTAATTTTATTATTATAAATAAATTGTGTTTGTGTTATTCCTAAGATGGAATTTTAAATTTTCATTTTGATTACGAAAAGTGAAGTCTTAGGTATGTGAGTATGGAGGTATATATTTTTTTTGGGCTGACATATAAACTTTAATGTTGTCAGCATGGTGGGCGACGGATTAGTGTAGCAACTCCCAACTTCAGCTACAATTCAATCATCAATATCATTATTATTTCTTTTATTTCTTCTTTCTATATTGATCGTTTGTTTTTTTTTTGTGATCATTTGAAGCTACCTAAAATTAAAATCCCCTGTAATAGATTCGATTATATTATTTTGGGAAAATTAAACACACCCCCAACGACGAGCACAGCCGAAAAAATAGGTAGCTAAATTCCCAAAGTAGTAAACCGCGAACAAGAGAATCTTTACAACCTACAAAAAATTTCATAAATTTTTTTTTAATTGGGGTAACTCCAAAATTTGGTCCAGAGCACCTTGAAAAATGTATTAAATAAGCAAAATTCTAAACTATATCCACTTAGCGATTATTTACTTATGAAAAGGAAAGTTTTTATATCCATATTGCCCTATTTTAAACATATTTTCTACACCATATTAAATTTCTGATAAAACGCGAACAATCGCGAATTTCAAAAAAACCTTTCATATGATACCAATATTGTGTATATTGTCTGTAGATAAATACCAAAATTCTGCCAGAAACTAAAAAAAGACCTTCTTTAAAAACGGTCCAGCTGGTGAGATCTCATTCCTAGACCCGAAATATTTTGGGAATCATCATAAAACAAACCAAGGTTTATTTTGAGGGGGGCACTTTTTTTATTTTTTTTTCTGTCCATATAAGGTGAGTCGGTTCCAATGTTTATACATTTAATATAGCTTTTTTAGACACATTGAATTGAAATTTAAATATACCTCAAATGTTGCTAAACCTTATTTATACAATTAAAAACATACTTTTAGACACATTGTGTTTATTATTTTTACACACAATGTGTCTACATATTTGAATTTTACGCATTGTGCGTATTCTTGCCCAATTTATAGTAGGTATCAAGTTACCTCCTTTTAATAGAGTAGATTTCAACAAAAATTTATTAGAGTGTATTTCATATCGATTTCTATTCATTTTTTCGAAAAAACTTTGATAAAGTTTCGAAAAAATGAACCGCCTCGAATTTGTGCTTACTTGGAATATACATACAATTGATACACAAGTATCCCATATCGTAAGTACACACAAAGTGAAGAACACGAAATCGATTACATTGTGTTGACTTACACGTTTTTCTAAAGGGTTTGGCACAATTAACGCCTATTTGGCACATTTTTGTCATCGACTGCGCACAAAACAAAAATTTCCAAATCCCATCACTGGTTCAAATGACCTCATTTTCTTATAAGCAGGAAGCTCGTTTGCGACTATATATTTGCTAACATGCATATATTTATATTTGTGACAGTATTAAAAAGCAAACAAAATATATCTAGGACACTGAGAGAATTTTCTCGATGGTGTAAATAAATGAACTATTTCTTATAAGTCGATGAAGTTTTTAACGAATTCAGCCCAAAAGCTTGTTTTATAAAAGTAACGAAACCTTTTATTAATTACTTTTTAAGCACCATTTTTACTGAGGTAATTAAAAGGCTTTATGGACTAAGTTTACCAAAAATTCTCTCTGTGTACGTAGTATTTATGTATGTGTACAGTTAAAGCTTATGCTTGTTTACTAACTTACCCAATTTTTCGCCACACAAGACATCATCCCAGAATTGCGTAAAAATCAAAACCAGCAAACATCCATATACCATCGAAAACCGTTTTAAGTTTTGAGGTTGACGAAAAAACATTTCGAACAAAGCTTTAAGGCTGATGGAACTCCGTTGCGTATCGTTGTAAAATATATAAAATGATTTTATTTGTTTCGTTTCACTTTTTTCTATTTTTCTTTTTAAAGATTTACAAAAGAAAAATTGTATTGAGATGTTTTTCACAACACTGACTTTCACTGGCAGTTACCAATAAGAGATGTGTTACGAATTCCTTATATTTAATTTCTTTTATTAGTTCCTTTAAATTTTTCTATTTTTTCACTCTTTATATGTTGTTCAAGTACTTATTTAATTTTATCAGATTTTTCTTTACTTGCTTTAAGTATAGTACAAAAAAGATGCCACTACCACTGTCAAATTTCGGGTAAATATTTTCTTCCTCTTTTTTGTTTGCCCTTTTGTTTTAAACTTTTTAATATGTCCATTTGTTTAACTTCTTATAATTTTTTTGTTGTTATATAACTTTGTTCTTGCTTTTGTTATTTATTATGTTGCCTTAGCACTTTTTTTGGTTTCCTGTTGATTTAACCTTTTTTCGTAAAATTTGTCAATTACCTTTTAATTAAGGTAAGAAACATACATACCGTGGTGGAAAATATAATACGTTCAATTCAAATCTTTTCTAATTTTATTCTCGTATTACTTTTAAATATCAAAATAGTGGCCCGAAAAGAGAGGAGATGGTTTAGAAAATTGTGGAGAATTTAAACATAATGTCTGTTTTTTTGTTTTGTCTTTTGTTTTAAGTGCGTGTGGCTTTTAATGAAAGACTAGCGATATCGACCTTTTATTAATATACATGATAAAATTTTGCGAATACTGATAGGATCTATACAAACTTTACACTGTTGGGTATCCTATAAAATTTCCTCAAATCTTGCATTATTATTAACCACAAATGGTTTCCAGACTTACCGTGGCAGTGGATATATAAGGATAATGCAGGACTTGAGGAAATTTTATAGGATTTCCAACAATATACAGTTAGTGTAGATCCGATCAGTAGTCGCTAAATTTTGCTATGTAATTTGATAAAAGGTCGATATCGCAAATGTTCCATTAAAAGCCTCGCCCACTTAAAACAACCCTGCGGGAAATGAAGGGTCGATTGATCCAAAGTGACAAATCTATGATAGGTGAATAGGGGACATGTTACAAAACTTATGCAAACCAAAATTTCGGTGTATCAAAAAGTGGTAATTGCAACAAAATATTCAACCTCGTGACTACTGAAATGGAGGCAAAACATTAACTGCTTCATTTTGGATATATCATACAACTGGAGAAAAAGTATCATAACATCAAATTGACAAAAGTAACTAGTACTGTTACAGTTGAAGTAGTGATATAACACAACAGGTGCAGTATAATTAGATGTATATGAAAAAATGGCAATCGGTGCCGTTAAACACTGTCCCGTGAATGTTACAAAGTGCACATAATACTTAAATTTGTGGCCGCAAAAATGATGACATAATACTAAACTATGAGTATTTCAAAAATACTGATTACGGAACTGTTCGGTACGAGAAACTAGAGAAACTTAAATCACTAATTGACCCCTTAGCGATTCGACCAAAATAGGTACATCACATCTGTATTTGCAAAAATTAATTAAGAGAATATTAAATTTATGCGTTTTTTAAATATATTAATGGAACAGTTTTTTTTAAATATGCTATTCTCAATTTTATAAAAATCTCTAAAAACTACCTCAAAAAGCAAGGTTAGTGCTGAATACAGGAATGGGCTTTGTAAATTTCATACATATTTTTTTATATGTCAACTTAAGAGGGTTTTACTTAAAACCTGTGCCCAGATTCTATAACACGATAGACGATTATCGTACACTTTTTTGAGTTTAGTAACTAGCATATTACATAAAATTTTTAAAATATTATGAAACATTTTATAAAAGACGGCAATTTTGCATCACATATTTCAACCTTTTTGTAATGTCTTTAAAATGTTAGAAATTTAACATCGAAAAACTGAAGATAATCGTCAGTTTTTTATAGAATGTTTGCAAAAACGGTCACGTCAGTTAAGGAAAAAACTACTCACCCCATTTCCAAATGTTGTTTTTTCAAATCGTAATTAAAATTGAGAAACTGAACAACTTTTTACTTTTATAAGACAGACACAATCCAAGCAAACAAAATGTCAAATTTCAGCAAAGTCGGAATTCTTACTGATGTTAAAGAGTTTTGCCTTCAATATTAGCCACACTAATCGATATGCCGACCGTGGTGTATCTCGTTAAGAGGTGATGCTACTGGTCGTAGCCTGTGTAGAGAGTTGTCGGTTTCATTCCCGGTCATTGCATACACAAAAAGTTTTTCATATGTTTTTCATATGTGCTGAAATTTGGTTCAAAGGTTGCTGTATTCTACCCATTGTACATATATGTACATATATTTACCACTTGTTGCTTTTATATATTTGTTAGAATATTGTTGTACCTCAAGTCCAAATCCTAATATGATATTTTGAAACAACAAATAAATACTTTATGACACTATCATATTAGAATTTGTACTTGAGGTAGAATAATGTAACTAAATATGTGAAAATATAGAAAGTACAAAAAATTTTGTATTTCTAAAGCAAAAATTTAAATAATTTATATGTATAGCGTAAACTCTTTACCAAATTTGAATTGTAATCATAAATTAATATTAATATTTTTGCTGAATTTAAAAACAGATTCGGTGACTTGTTGTTTTACGTAAGTTCAGTGACTGTATCCTTCTGGGTTCTTCCAGCACTAGTACATGTCAATTAGTTTCCATTAGTCCTGTGACTTGTTAACTTAGAGCAGTATAGTGATATGTTACGAAAATATTATTTTGTACTAGTTCAGCAACAACACACATATTAACTAATATGTGACTAGTTTCTCAACAAATATTTTTTTTTAATTCTGTGATGTGCACTTAAACTAGTCACGTGATATTTTATTTCGCACTAGTTTCGGTACATATAACATAATTCCTTATTAAATAATTTTAACTTGTTCTGTTGCATACTCTCTTAAACCAGTAGTGTGATATGTTATAATTGACAAGCTTTGCGATAAGTCACAAGTAGCTCAAAAGGTAGAAATTGCCACCTCCTATGACAAGCCCATGTTAAAGTTGCCGGTTACTTTCATATAAATAAACCGAATCGAGGACCGGTAACTCCCACAAAGTTCCAGTCACGGACCAGCTCTGTGCCTGATCCATTTCCCGTAGGGAACTGACAAAATAAAAACAATGATATTACGTTAAGATTCTGCACAATTTTCAAGACTATCTTCTCACCTTACTGGGGGAATTTAGCCAATATTTTGATCTTTAAAAATAAAGGCAACGAGAATAAAATTAGAAAAATTGTAATTGTTCCTATTATATTTTCCGCCACTGTATATGTATTGTACTTGCACTTCAAATTTCATACCGTCACTTCGCACGAAGGAAAATGTTACTATTATTTCTTGAAATTTTAAATGTTTTAATTGACTTTTTTCTAAGGATTGAAGTACACATTATTTTGCCCTAAATAAGGTCAACTGAAAATAAAAAAAATCAGAAATTAGTTTTGAAAGCCCAACAAAATACATTATATTATCAATGGCCTTGCAACTCTCTCAATATTTTTTATGAGAAAAAATATTATCCGGCTTCAAACAGGAACGAACTGGTTCATCAGCGATGGAAAAGGCTCGGACTGTTATACCAAAAAATGTTAGCTCGCTTCTACATACACAGAAAAACCTAAAAATTTATTTTAACAGCGAAATTGATTATATCAATTAAAATTTTAATTGATTTTGCACCTATCACTCAAATGAGTGATAGGTGCTATCACTATTAACTACTAAAAATTGTATACGACTAATTAAAACAAATTTCGATTAAAGTAGTAATAATCCCAGTCTAGAAGCGGTAATAACATATCATTATTTTTTGGAGTACCAGTAATGACACCCACTTACCTTCTGCATTATTTTAAAACATATAAACATATACATATACATTATGAGTTACTGATAATGACTTATTTTTATCATTATTTCAAATAGAAAATAATTTTTTAGATTTTTTGAAAATTTTTTGAAATCTATTTTTAGACACAATATTTTTTAATCACTGGTAAGGATATATGTAACAACATATTTTTTTATGTTGGCGAGTAAGCTTGCTTGTGTTCAGCAGGTCAATTATGTTTTTATCTATTAAATATTACATGTCGATATAGCTCAGATGGTAGAGCTGTTGACTGGCAATCTGTAGACCCAGGTTCAATTCCCGCACCAGCAAATTTTATTTAAAAAAAAATACAATAAAAAATATTTTTTTTTTATATAATTTATTTTTTAGAAAATCTAAGTTTAGACTCATTATTTTTGTCAGTACTGGTAAGCACATAGGTAACGATATATTTTTAGATTTTTCGTATGCTGGTGTAACGACAACTCATTATTTTTCGCGACATCGCCATATAAAGGTAATAAGAAATGTAATAACAAAAGTAAGTAGTTACCATTACCAAGTATGTAGTTACATAACCACATATCTGGTAATGATTTTCTACACTGGGATATTAATTAAAACATTAATTGAAAATAAGAAAATAAAAAATAATATGAAATTGTAAAAAAGTGTGTGTATATATTTGGAGTACTCCATATGTGTTTGTTTTGTTTGTGAACTGAAAAGGGTTTGGTTCCCAGTGTAGGAACGGTAATGACATATCATTATTTTTTTGGACTACCAGTAATGACACCCACTTACCTTCTGTATTATTTTAAAACATATAATAATGAGTTACTGATAATGACTTATTTTTATCATTATTTCAAATAAAAAATAATTTTTTAGATTTTTTTGAAAATTTTTTGAAATCTATTTTTAGACTCAATATTTTTTAAACACTGGTAAGGATATATGTAACCACATATTTTTTGATTTTGTGTATGTTGGCGAGTAAGCTTACTTGTGTGCAGCAGGTCAATTGTGTTTTTATCTATTAAATATTACATGTCGATATAGCTCAGATGGTAGAGCTGTTGACTGGCAATCTGTAGACCCAAGTTCGATTCCCGCACCAGCAAATTTTATTTAAAAAAAAAATACAATAAAAAATATTTTTTTTTTTATATAATTTATTTTTTAGAAAATCTATTTTTAGACTCATTATTTTTGTCAGTACTGGTAAGCACATAGGAAACGATATAATTTTTGATTTTTCATACAGGTACATTAAAATCAATTTCTCACCATTTTTTTTATATATACATATTTTTAAAAATTTTAAAATTATAAAGATATTGAATTTAACAAATTAATTATAAATATTAAAAAAAAATTAATAGAATAAAAAAAAATAAAAAAAAATATTGGTCCCGCCGGGAATCGAACCCGGGGCCCTCTGTTTGAAAATGCCAAATGATACCAAAATCGCTTTTTACGATCACTTTTAGAGCAATTACTCTTTAGAAGCAATACTTAAGTGATTTTTTGGATGTTGTTCAGAAGTAATTCGAAAAAAGCTGTAAAAATGTGATAACGGATACTTGGGAAGCAATGAAAGAAGTGAGTTTTTGAAGTTGTTCAGAAGTAATTCTAAAAAAGCTGTAAAAATGTGATAACAGATCCTTGGGAAGCAATGAAAGAAGTGATTTTTTGAAGTTGTTCAGAATAAATTCTAAAAAAGCAGTAAAAATACACTAACGGATACTTGTGAAGCAATAAAAGAAGTAGTTTGTAAAGCACTACTTGCAATTTTTTTTGCTGGGTAGTTCTTGTGTTATTAATTTCAATAAAACGAGCCTTTTCCATCCCTGATTAACAATTCTGTGTTCGTTGATGTTTGGAGGCACATAATATTGTTTTCCACAAAAAGTATAGAGAGATTTACATGGCCATTTGTTAATAATAATGCATATTTTTTTATATTTATCAAAACTATATATCTGCTAGTATTATCATAAAATTATATAAAAATTTTATTTCAGAACTCTATATCTGCATTAGCGACGTAAATAACGCAAATAATTTCAAAATAAGTACACACAGAGAAAAAATATATCAGTTTCCAACTGAAATTCGGTTACATCTACTGAAATCGGTTGGTGCAACTGAATATTGGTCATCAAAACAAAATTCGGTTTATACAAATCAATTTTAGTTGCAATACCCTAAATATTTAGGAAATAATATTGGTTGTAGCAACCAAAATAGGCTTAGCAATTCGGTTGGCAATTTCTTTTTATTGTGTGTATATATAGGAATAAGTTGCCATTTCTAGAAGTCAAATTGATTCAAAAAAATCTTATAAGCAAGTGAATTAGTTTTATTGCTCTCCTGAACAATTGTATTTTTGCAGATATAGAGTATTGAATGGCAGATATAGAGTATCGATATAAACAAGATTAGTAAAAATGTTTTCAAATCAACAGAAGTATTCAAGGTATTTATTTTAATATAATAACAAAAAACAAATTTAAAAAAAAATATGTAGTATGAATAAAATAAAATAAAGTATTAAATAAAATAAACAAAAATAAATTTATATCAAACACAGGTTTTTTTAGAATATGCAGTCCTAGCTGCTTTTACTTCTTGCCCATGGTGTATGACAATTTAAAAAAATTTAAAAGTATGTATTTACATAAATATATCATTTACATAAGAAAAAAATGTCAAATTTTACACTTACGATGTATATAAGTACCAAGATTACAATTCTTCTTATTTTTCAGGTAGGTTTTTTTTATTTTAATTGTAGAAAAAATATCTGTTTGTAATCAATATTTACTAAGCTTTCTGCGTGTACTTTCGATGCACTGATAACAAATGTTGTTTTTCAATGTCGCACGGGACACCGAAATATGCGCAATGCAAATCAAAAACTTACAGTTATTTTCAATCGCATTGTTTCTTATGCATTTTTTTACGACTCTTTGTACCTTTGGAAATATTTTAGAGAGCAAAAGTCAATGCATAACGTCTCTGTTTAAAAACTTTAATCAAAACAAAATGTGCAATAGTAATATTTAAATAAGAAATTTTAATATTTTAGTCTCGGCGGACCTTTCGATGAAAATGCCCATATATATTATAATTTTTTTTTTTTGTTTTTAACCACTATTTACTAATATGATAAAAATTACCATATCTCGAAAACAAGCCATTGGATATCAAAATCTTTTTCAGATTCGTATTCAGCATGCCAAATGCAATAAGATGTGAGTTAGATTTATAATAAATTAATTTTTCTAATAAAAAGTTGGAAATTTACTATTTATTTTCACCAAAAATAAATCCAATTTGAGATAGCATACTTAATAACAAAAATTGATATAAATCGAAAACTAATTATCTTTTTGCTTTGAAATTTATATCACAGATGGGTATTGCATAGAGGAGCTATCGGAAACTCATTTTGACCAAATTTAAGTTGACATATTTTGAATATATGCTCTCGATATACTTATTTGTTATCACATGTAGTTAAATTTTTTATATCAATAAGAATTTGTCATATATTTAGTTAGAATATTCTTCTACCTCAAGTCCAAATTCTAATATGATATTGTCATATTAGATTTTTATTTGTTGTTTCAAAAAGGGGGTTGATCGTTGATAGATATTGCGAAAATACCTATTGTTTTTTTAATGGTGAGTGGGCTCATACCACTTTCAAAATATTTAATAGTTTTTATAATTTTTTTATCTTACGTGAACTTAACGTTTTTTGTTTGACATATATTAGAAATATGAAATCTTGAAAGATTACACTGCATGACACTCAAAAAATTAATGGAGATCTGACCATTAGTTCTATATATTTCGGACAATGGTACAGATTTTTTGCTAAATGAATGGTTGTCCATTTGGGGACATCTTGGAAAGCTATGCTGCCATACAAAATTTTTGAAAAATCGCGATTTTAACGTATAGGCCGCTATAGATGAATACATTTTTTTTATTGAAATATTTTCCTTTTAATTGCTTCCTTACTAAGGCATTGCATTCATTGAGGTAGATTGTACATCAGGCGACTAAAGCCACTGAAATAGCAAAAAACTATAAAAACCTATATAAAACGCTAAGTAGTGGTTTAAATATCAAGATTAGCACATCGCATTTATATCGTAAATATGGTCACAGGTCCTGTGCTTACATTTAATACAAAAAATTCATATTAGTTGAATTTGAAAAATTGTTTATACAAAAAACTGAAACCGCCAAACTTTAAAGACATTTAGCTAAAAATCTGTACCATTGATCGAAAAATAAAATACGCCATGGTAATTAGCATGTCCGAAATATATAGAATTATTGGTCAGAGCTCTATTAATTTTTAAAAGACAAGATTTTGTCATCCAGTGTTATTTTTTTACTCTAATTCTAAAAGACAGCAAATAGTAATCGGCTTCTTAAAGAAATATAAAAAAAAAATTCTGTAGCTCAAATTTTTATGAATTTTTTTTTGAAAAAATCCATAATTTTTAATTAATATTAATGGTATTAAAGTTCCTCCTCTCTGACATCCACTAAGACAGGATTTTTGGAAATTTCTATAGGAAGGGGTAAGAAGGGGACAAGTCTCTCTCTTGACGGCCTGCCAAAACCATTGGAATTAGGAAGCTAACATTCGGTACTTAGATTCCCCCTCCAGCGTAGACGACCGTTAAGAGGGCATATTTGGAAATACTTTCCGTGAAGGTCAAAAAGGTAAAAAAGTACCTTTTTTTGAAGAAGTACCTTTCTTTAAAAAAGTACGTTTAATTATTTATTTGTTGTTCCATACACAAGAGTCTCATATTACAGTATAGAACTGAGTATTTGTAAAAGTAAAAAACGTTAACATAACAAAAAACTTTTAACTTCCCGAGTAAAAAATTGATCTCGCTCAATATCTAATTTGACATTCTTTAAGATCTGCTGTAATATCTAGCTGATCCAATTAGATCTCAAAATTGGGTGTATCTAATAATATCGTATTAGATCCCATTGTATACATGGGGATAAACAAAGATCAACTTATATCTCAAAATTGGGAGATCGAATTAGATCCAACAATATATTTGGGGATTAAGTTATATCTAAGTTTATCCGAAAAATGGCAGATCGAATTAGATCCAGCAATATATTTGGGGATAAAGTTAGATCTAAATTGATCCGAAAAATGGCAGATCGAATCAGATCCAACAATATATTTGGGGTTAAACTTAGATGTAAATTGATCCGAAAAACGGCAGATCGAATTAGATCCAGCACTATATTTGGGGATTAAGTAGCATCTAATTTATCCGAAAAATGGCAGGTCGAATTAGATCCCGCAATATATATAGGGGAAGTGCGGCACGCTTGATCCGGAAAAAGTTGAAGCTGAATATCTTCGAAAATATTCAATATTTTTTTTGTTTTAATCTTTTTAAAAAAGCTTTCTGAAATAGGTATATTCTATTCTGAAAAATATATTCTACGTTTATAAGTTTTTGAGTAATAATTAAAAATATAAATTGCCATAAAAGGATCCCAGGGATCAAGAGTGTTTACCAAGACTATGATCCAGAGGATCAAATGTACCCGAGTAAAAAAAATTATATATAATCATATGTGGCATATATTTATTTATTTATTAAATTAAGTTTATGGAATATAATTTCCTTACAGACTAGAAATTACACTTAAAAATAAATTATATCTAGCATATTTTTAAATATATTGATATTATAACTAAAATCTATATTAACATTAAATCTATCAGATATCATACTCGCTACCCTATTAATTCCCTTAATGCCCTAGCAATAAGTTCACTCAATGAATAATTTGCTCTATGAACTGGATCATTATGGATAGTACAATACATGTCGTTGTGTATATCCATTAGGGTGTCCCTTATAAAGTGTTTGATCGATTTTCGACACGCATACCCCCAATTTTTTTATAAATGGTCCCAAATTAACAAAATCGATTTTTTTTGGAAAACGTTAACCCGTGCCGAGTTTCGGCCGAAAATGGCCCATTTTGGAAAAAAGTGTATTATTCTTAAAAATTCCCAAAATTCGAAATTTTTAAAAATTTAATATTTTCTTTCATTTATTCATATAGTCAAAATGATTCAGACATGGAATTTTGACTTCATCGGATATCATTAACCCACTTTAGCCTGGAATCGAAAATGACCCACGAATTTGATAAAAATGCAAAAACGTGTTTTTTTTTTTAAATTAATTTTAAAGATTTTTTAAAATGCCTAATTTGGAGATGCCGATTGCTAGTTGTACCACATAATAGCTGATATTAAAGAACAAAAATAAATTGGAAAAATGATAATTCGAGTTTGTGTTTGGAGCCACTGCTTTGCAGAAGATTTTACAAAAATTGCTTATTTGGTAAAAAATTTAACAAAATTTTAATGTTTTCATCAAATTTTACATACTTTTCGGAAAAATGTCACTTAAATTTGGTTAGACTATAATTATCTTTACATTTTTTTAAAAAATATTTAACCCTTAGTGGCCTGGGGTCAGAAAAGACCAATGAAACTTAATATTAATTATGACTACGAGATTGTAAACCCGATCAAAAAAAGTTATATATAGTCGTATATAGCAATATCTTGTTTTATCTTATAATGAGTATATATGTTGTCATGAATAGCCATACATAATTATATGTTTCTTATGTGGTACCTTATATAACCATATATTTTTATATATTGCCTTTTATAAAATTAGATATCAACCATACATGCTATACTTAATGAGATATGACAGATCTGTTGTCATAAATGATCATATATAACATAATATATGATCACATATGGTAGCGTATAAGCCATATATTTTGAGATATATATATATATATATATATAAGCCATATATATAGATAATATATGCCCTCTTATAAAAATTTTTTGGTTGTATGATTTAAGATATTACATTAAATGCTATAAGATATGATTATATATGATTCCATATATGGTGCAAGATTAACAATATAATTTTAGATATGATTATGTATGGTCCCACGTCAGTAATATTTTCTATGTGTTTCATATATAATTATATATAGTCACAAATTACGTGAGAGACCCTACTATCGAATCCCAGCTCGGGCACAAAAAAGATTTTTTTTTTTTTACTTTTTTAGCTCAATATTCTTTTTACAGATCTTAAAAAAATTAACCCATTTACTACCAACAGCATCTGAAAGTTATGTTTACTGCAACTTGGGATTATTAATATATTAATATGTTATTCTATATTGTCATATATAACCCCACACATAATTATATATGTAACTGAGTTACTATTATCGAATCCCAACTCGAGCACAAAAAAAAAATTGTTTTTTTGTCGTTAAAGTTCTGAATTTGAGTTCTTCCAGAGCGATAATGATTTTATTTGTAATATTTCTACATACAATTTTGGAAATATTTTTATTTTTGTACTCCTACTTTTAATACAAACAAAACAATTTGTGAAAAAGTGTTAGATAAGACTATTTCTTCCAAAGAATTGCTAGGCTTATATATGTCATACCTTATTTAAAAGACATTTATATTACCTTTTAATTATATTGCTCTTATCCCATTATTAATTTTGCAAATACAGACTGTTGGTATTTAAACTTTTGAGCCATATAAATAGGTGCCTTGACCCTTCAACAAACATTTTTTTTATCTTATTCACCAAAAAAAAAATTCCGTCAGTGGAAAACATTTAAGATTTTTAATTTTTGTTTTTTTTGAAAGAATGTTATTAATTTATTTTTTCTAAGTTATCTATATATATAAATTTATATAATTATATATAACTCAGTAACACGAATAATGTTGTCTCATATAGTCAGTCATGTTGTATAGCAGTGTTTGGCTGAGTGAGTTAAGTGGCGGACTACAACACCAGCAACCTGTGTTCAAATCCTGTCGACGAAATTTTTTTTTGTTTTTTTTTAATGAAATACATATTTTTTTAATAATAAATGTTTTTTTTTTTAATTTTTTATGTTATTTTTTAATTTTTTTTTTAAACTTAAATAATTCCAATTATATCATAGGATAAATTTTGATCTCAAATTATCCAATTCGATCTGCCAAAATTAGCTTATCCGTTTGGATGTAAATTAATCCCATGGGATATTTTGGGATCTATCAGGATCTCAATTTGATATTATGGGATATTATGTGATTATATTATATGATTATTTGATCTCCCAATTTTGAGATCTATTTGGATGTAATTTAATCCTGTAATATATTTGGGGGATCTGATTGGATATTACTGGATACCCCAATTTTGAGATGAACTTGGATAAGATCATATGTCGATCTATATCAAATGAGATATGACTACATATGCTAGATATAATGTTTTTTATGATCGGGAAGCCATTAAATTGATAAAAAAATCTCAACTGGATAAAAATAATTATTTTATGTAACATGATCCATATGGGGTTAACTTTTATACTTTTGGCCAAAAGCGCCTCACTAGGAAATTTACAGAATAACATCTTTAATAATTTTCAGAAAAATATCATTTTAAATCAGGCACCGGATTTTACAAACAAAAAACTTTATTTTTAAGTTTTCATCAAAAAAAATAAAAAAGTATTCTGTTCAAAATAAAGTAAATTTCTAACTTATTTTTTTTACATTCATCCAAAATTGAAAATATATTTATCTCTATAAAAAAAAGAAAAAAAAATTACAAATGATATTTTTATACAAATGATATTTTTTTATTTTCAATTCCAAACAAAAAAAATAAAAAGTTTTTGTACAAAAAAAAAGAAAAATTTTTTTTTGTAGAAATAAAAAGTTTTTGTACAAAAAAAAAAAAATATTTTTTTTGTAGAAAAAAAAGTTTCTTTATTAAGAAAATCAGTATTTATTTTTCAATTTATAAAATTTTAGTTTTACTTAGTACAATCTGCAAACGAATTAATGATGCAAAAATTTTACATTTTGCAAAATTTTGTTTCTTACATGGGTTTGTTTTGCAACAAAAAACTAAATTTTGCAAAAAGTAAAATTTTTGCATCATTATATTCGTTTGCAGAACATTAATCACTGATTAACTTTTTTTATTAATTTTTTGTACCATAAAGCGTTTTTTCACGTTCTTCAATTATTTTGCAATTTTTTAGTATGGTTCTTTAAAATCATAATCTAGGGACTATAATACCCAATTCATAGAACAAAGTTTGTTTGCAGAATGAAAATCGCTGATTAAGTTTTTTACTTCAATTGTTGTACCATAAAATGTTTTTCGCGTTCCGCGATTATTTTGTAATTTTTTGAGTGCGGTTTTGTAATTTATAATCTAGGGACTAATAACAATACCCAATTCATAGTAAAAAATTCGGTGGCTAGTTGCAAAAAGAAATCGCGAAAAAAGTCGCGGAAAAAAAATTTGCAAAAAGGAAAATTCTTACATCAGTATATTTGTTTGAGGAATGAAAATCGCTGATAAGGTTTTTTAATGCAATTTTTCGCGTTCCGCTAAAATTTCTCAATTTTTTAGGTGCGGTTTTGTTAAATATGTAATCTAGAGACTATAATACCCATTTCATACAACAAAGTTTGGTGGCTAATTTCAAAAAAATCGCGGAAAAAAAAATTTGCAAAAAGGAAAATTCTTACATCAGTGTATTTGTTTGCAGAATGACAATCGCTGATGAGGTTTTTCAATACAATTTTTTTACCACCCGAGTAAAAAAAATAATATGATGTCATATGTAATGATATCTAATTTAATATAATTGGAGATATGCTATGATCCGAAAAATGGTGGATAAAATTATACCGGATAAGATCTAAATATATTGAATCATATAGAATCTTATCCGGATTTTGACCCGATATAATTATATCTAATTTGATGTAGAAAGACATAATTATATAACGCTTTATATTTCAGGTTCAAAACAAAAACTATTAAGAAGTACTAAAAAAATAACACCCCTAAGTTAAGGATTCAAAATTTAAATAAAAAAATTCTTTAAAAGAAGTTGTACATAATTGTAACCAAGCATTTTAAGCCTTCTCATATAAACCCATAAACTGTGTATGTTTATGAGTTTAATTTCAAATTCGATAAATAAAAAATATGGTTGTATTTATACAAGGTTTACAAGGAATTTACGAGTTATAATGAGTACGTCTTTTGTATTTTGAAATCATATATAAATATGTCTCGAAAAACATAGAATTTTTTTACATTGCGCTATACTTAAACATATCTAAAACAACGTATAAAAAAATTTAACATTGAGCTATATAAAACTTTATATGTTTTCCGATAAAGCCATTTTTAATTATATATGAGCTTTGTATTAAAATTGTCATAGCATATGTAGCTACATATGGTACATATTAATATATATAGGGACATATATATTTATACTGATCTATATATGACATCATATAAGAAATTTTTGAAAAACTCAAAGCTATACATAATTATATCCGCAAAGATATAGTGTCACACTTGACTATATATAAACATATTAGTCCATATTAAATTATATAATTTCCTATGTAACTATTTTTACTCGGGTAAAGTCTTTTTTCGCGTTCCGACAAAATTTCGCAATTTTTTAGGTGCGGTTTTGTTAAATATAAAATCTAGAGACTATAATACCCATTTCATACAACATAGTTTGGTGGCTAATTGAAAAAAAATTGCGAAAAAAGTAGCGGAAAAAAAATTTGCAAAAAGGAAAATTCTTACATCAGTATATTTGTTTGCAGAATACAAATCGCTGATAAGGTTTTTTAATACAATTTTTTTACCATAAAGTCATTTTTCGCGTTCCGACAATATTTTGCAATTTTTTAGGTGCGGTTTTGTTAACCATGTAATTTAGAGACTATAATACCCATTTCATATGACAAAGTTTGGTGGCTAATTGCAAAAAAATCGCGAAAAAGTCGCGGAAAAAAAATCTGCATAAAGGAAAATTTTTACATCAGCATATTTGTTAGCAGAATGACAATCGCTGATACAGTTTTAAATACAATTTTTGTACCATAAAGTCTTTTTTCTCGTTCCGCTAAAATTTCGCAATTTTTTAGGTGCGGTTTTGTTAAATATGAAATCTAGAGACATAATATTCATTTCATACAACAAAGTTTGGTGGATAATTGAAAAAAAATTGCAAAAAAGGTCGCGGGAAAAAAATTTGCAAAATTTAATTTTGGAGACTTGTAAATACGTATACTCTTCATCATATAATAGGAAATTTAGCGTAGATTAAAAGCAAAATAAGTTTTTTTTTTTAATATTTCGTCCATTCCATGACAGAAAGCCTAAAAACTGATGAGTTATAGATTTTTTACATACACGCAGAAAAAAGAGATTGTTGGATATATTTACAGGCAATTATATATATGTTTATAAACTACTATACTTATGTTTGAGGTGTGTTTCCAATTATTTTATTTTTATCGTTATAATATGTATGTCTCCAGGCAAACACTGTAATCTTTAAATGTTAGTCATATTTTCCCACTTAAACAAAAATATATTTGCATTTTTATTTTATCATTATTATATTTGTGGAGTGCAAATATAATAATGATAAATATATATATGTTTGCCTGCAAACATTTATATATTTGCGAGTAGATGTATTTCAAATGATTCAAACATATATATGTTTACAGGCAAAAATATTATATTTGCTGGCAAATATATTATATTAAAAACACGGCAAATATATTTTAACAGTTCTTCCAAACATATATATATCACCAGCAAATATGTTTCCTGCAGGGCGATTTTTTTCAGCGTGTATGTGCACTAGGAAGCCATGGGAGTCTTCCATTTTGGGTATAGAATGTGTTCAGCGAACTTATGTAAAACACTACGAGGTACAGTTTTGTGGAACTATTTAACCCTCTAACTCTTCAATTAAAGAGACTTTTTTGGCCCCGTTTTTAAAAGGGACAAAAATACCTGTAAGCTAAAGAGTTAGAGGGTTAAAATGTTCCACAGAAATGTTCAACATAGTGCTTTACATGAAATAGAAGTCACAGGGTTTCCTCCTAAAATTTCGTTTTGTGGGCATTTGAGCGGAAATTGTGTATAAGTACGAAATTAACCCTTAAACACATTTTAAGTTTTGACTTATTTCTGGCATTGAACTTAAATTTTCAACCTTGATGTCTCCAGAGACTTACAATAGAATTTCATGGCAAATATTTTTGTGGAATATTTTAACCCATGATGAGTCATCGATACATCAAAAATGTGTATGTACAAAATGCTAGGCATATTATTTCCTGTAGATATGCTCATTCAGTATTTTTCAGTACAACCTTTGCTTTAAGAGTTATAGCACAAAGAAGCTTTGATTTAATTTTAGTCCATTAATATGAGAGGACCAATTTTTGCGGGGATATTATTTTTTACTCCCAATCTACTGGAAAATACGTGGGGAAGTGAAAAAAATAACACTTTTGCAAATTCCATATATTTCATGGGTGCTCTAATATATATATAATATACCGACTCACCTTATATGGACAGAAAAAAGTGCCCCCCTCATAAGAAAAAAGTGCCCCCTTATGATGATTCCCAAAATATTTCGGGTCTAGGAATGAGATCTCACGAGCTGGACCATTTTTAAAAAAAGTATTTTTTTTAGTTTTTGTAAGAAATTTGTATCTTAGCTGAAGGAACCATACTCAATATGGCTATCATATGAAAGGTTTTTTAGAGGCGCGACCAGCGGTATATATAACATGTACAAGCATATCCTGACATGTGCTATTTTCAAGGATATTCTATAAAAAAAAACAAATTTTTGACTCTTTTGTACAGAGATATTTGTGATTGAAATGTCAAACTTACATACCATAATCTATAGACGATTTAAGTGAACACGTGTTTCAGATTTTTGGAAATTCACGATTTTTCGCGTTTTATCAGAAATTCAATGTGGTGGAAAAGATGTGAAAATTTCCAAGTGTAATTTTTTTTTACCGAAAAATGAAAACATTAACCCTATATGAATCAAGTTATACAAAATAATAATTTTTATCAAGTGGAAAAATTATTTTTTTGGTCCATTTGAAGTTATATTTTTCGTAGCTCGTTTTTGGTAAAAGTGTAAAAATTGTCCCTATATGGATCATGTTACATAAAATAATTATTTTTATCAAGTGCAAATTTTTTTATCGCATATCCAATTGAATAAAAATCTGAAAAATGTTATTTTGTAAATTTCCTAGTGGATCAAGTTACTCAAAATAATAATATTTATCGAGTGGAAACAAATTTTTTTTTATTCATTCAAAGTCATATTTTGCCGAAAATTATGAAGTGTTATTCTGTAAATTTCCTAGTGTGGCGTTTTTGGCCAAAAGTATAAGAGTTAACCGCATATGGATCATGTTTAGGGGATTCCCGGGAATCCCGTCCCGGGAATTCCCGGGAATCCCGCCCTTTTTTGGATCCCGCAATCCCGGAAATTTTGTGCGGGATTTCCCGGGATTTTTTTAAATTCTTGTACAGAAGTTTTAGCTAGTATTATTGTAATTTTGGAAGCTTTATTTAAATTTAAAGCATTAATTTTTTGAAATGAATTTAAATAAAAAATATTTAAAATTAAAAAATACGATTTAAAATTTAATAAACTGAATTAGGCCAAATTGTTTTTGGATGTCAGTTGCATTTGGTATAGTTAAAGAGAAAAAAATTTTATCAACCATTACCAAGTTTACCAACAAAAATACTTGTATTGTACTTCGGAAAAATTTTCTTTAAAATTATCTTGGCTCAAATAAAGCAATATTTATATAGTCTGGTTTACACTACAATATTTTCGGAAAGATTTGCCTTGCCTATATGTTTTGCATGTGTGCTAAAGTAAAATCGTACCCAAAATCTTATAGTGTTCCAAATACCTCCAAAAAACTAGGCATTAAAATTAAAAAAATTATTAATATTTTCGTATTTTCAATTGACATACGTATTTTTAGTTTCTTTTACTTCAAATAATTTCATTTGAAGTTCAATTGCTATTCCTTTATTTTATTTGTATTTATTAAATATTGTTTATTTTTAAAATAATAAGATGCTTTTTTCAAATTATTTTGGATTTTTTTATATGTAAATATAAAATACAACAAAATATGAAAATTAAATAAATTCTTTTTAAGAAGTTGTGGCATAAAAAATTTCTATTCAAGAAAATCAATTAAAGTTAAGAAAATATATAATAATATTTTAGTGTTTAATTTTATAATACAATTTAGGCGTATTTGCCTAAAAATTGGTGTGAAAATACTCACTTTTAAACTTTTTTATAAAAATAATTCTAGACCGATACTTCTGAAAATCTTCATAGAAAGAAGCAAAATATCTAGAAATAGAAATTATGGATTTCATATTTAAGGAATATTTAAGCAAAAAATCTATCTTAGTTCTGACTATAAAACTGGTCCGATACAAGTTTGCACCCATTAATAATTCCAATATATTCCAGAAAAGGGATGAAAATAAAATACGCGTGACTCAATTTTTCTATATCAATTCGTTTAACCGTTTAAACAGCGAAATTATTATTTAGTTAATATATTTCTAAAAGTTTTTTAAAATTAAGACGGCCTTCCATATAAATATATTACTTAAATATTAATTCACGGTTTAAATTGTTAAATGAATTGATCTAGAAAAAGTGGAAGACAAGGATATTTTATATTTAGTCCGTTTTTCAGAATATACATATTAAATACATATTCTCATAGCTACAACCAAAACATGAACTTTTTCGGACGGTGTTTTAATAGAAATCGAGTTTTTCAAGTACAACATATGTCGAATTTATATATTTTCTAACGAGCGGGAATTCCCGGGATCCCGGGAAATTCTTAAAAAAATCCCGCTGTCCCGGGAAATGAAAAAGTCCGGGAAAAGAAAAACCCTAATCATGTTACATAAAATAATTATTTTTATCCAGTCGAGATTTTTTTTTCAATTTAATAGCTTTACAATCTCGTAGCCATAATTAATATTAAGTTTGATGAGCCTTTTCTGACCCCAGGTCACTAAGGGTTAAATATTTTTTTAAAAAAATGAAAAGATAATTATAGTCTAACCAAATTTAAGTAATACTTTTCCGAAAACTATGAAAAATTTGATGAAAACATTCAAATTTTGTTAAATTTTTGACAAAATAAGCAATTTTTGTAAAATATCCTGGAAAGCAGTCGCTCCAAACACATACTCGAATTACCATTTTTCCAATTTATTTTTTTTCCTTTAATATCAACCATTATGTGGTACAATTAGCAATTGACATCTCCAATTTAACTAAAAAATAACACGTTTTTGCATTTTTATCAAATTCGTTGGGCATTTTGGATTCCAGGGTTAAAAATACCCGATGAAGTCAAAATTCCATGTCTGCAAAAATTCTGAATTTTTCAAAATTTCGAATTTTGGGAATTTTTAAGAATAATACACTTTTTTCCAAAATGGGCCATTTTCGACCGTAACTCGGCACGGGTTAACGTTTTCAAAAAAAAAATCGATTTTGTTAATTTGGGACCATTTGTAAAAAAATTGGGAGGTATGCGTGTCGAAAATCGACCAAACACTTTATAAGGGACACCCTAATGTACACTTATAAAAAAAAAGTTAGTACAAAAGTCTGTTAAACGCATTCTGGCGCAAATTAACTGTTTTTTCTGTTATTTTGTCTTAAAATTTAGGATTGAACTAATATTTTTGTAAATCCCATTTAGCATAACAATTACTTTCATTCGTATTTGAACTAACTTTGTATCCTAATTTTTAGTAAATTATGTTTCTTAATTTTACAAACTTTTCAGCTAATTTAAACCCCAATTATTTCCTAAAGTTTATATTTGTATGTCTCTGCTATTAATATCACATACACCATAAAAAAAGTCCGTACAAATAGTTAAAAATTGTGCTGGAGCAAATACATGTACTACTTTCTGTTATTTTAGCAGAATTTTGACCTATTTGTACTGATTTTTTTAGAGAAAACAACAGAAAAATTAGTTCAATTTAATCAGAACGCGTTTAACAGACTTTTGTACTAATTTTTTTTTTGAGTGTAACTGGAAATGAAAATATATAGATTTTCATAATTTTTTATTGTATAATCACAAAATGGCTTATATCTCGGAAACTGAGGGAGATAGAGCAAAATGGACAAAAATTCGATACTATGAACTACCCGACTAAAAAAGTTTTCATATAATCTTATATGATTTGATATAAATTTAAATGTTTATATGCGTGGCTTTATATAACCATATAGATTTATATTAACACTTTGGTTTTATAAATATGTTTGATATAACGTTATATATAATCATATGCGATTTGGTCTCCAGCCATATATTAAGAGATATAGTTCATACATATTTATATATAATGGCATATAAGATTTTATAAACCATATTATATCAAAATATATAACAAAGTTAATAGAAAATTGTATTAATTTTATATATAATTATATCTGACATGATATCTAATTATACAAAATTTTATAAAGTTTAATTGCAATTTTTAAATTTAAAAATAAAAATTGGAAAAACATATGTTGAAATAAATATGGTTTAAGTTCAGTTATTTTTTCCTTGAAAAAAAATTAATTCTGAAAGATATTTTTTTTAATTTATAAGACAGTTGTTCCGACAAATTTTTGTAATGTTTTATTTTGTCAGCTATTAACAAAAATTTTTCTAAACATTAAGCAGTAGTATTTAATATGAATGAAAATAACCCAATCACAAATCGCCAGTGGTGCAAAAAATCAAGCACTGGCATACCACTGGGTATCCATGGTGTTGAAAATAAATGACTGGGAGAGCACTCATTTGGGACGCTTTGCCAGCGCTTGCAAAAAGTGTTTTTCCAGCATTTGTTTTACAAAAATTTCGGTGGTTTATAAAAAAAACCACTGGCAAAAAAATGGTCTAAGAGTGATATGCCAAGGTTTGCAACCAGGGGTTATCCAGTGCTACTTAGCCAATGCTACCATTGGTAGAAAAACCAATTTACTGGTAGAGCAATGATTTTATAAATATGCTGACGCTTCGTTAAAAAAGGTTTGTAGTCAGGAGGTTCCGAGTTCAAATCCGGTTGCAAGCAAAAAAATTTTTTTGGATTTTTTTTAATTTAAAATTTTTTTGTTCTATAAAATAATTTTTTTTGTTTGTGGAAAAGCTCCTTTAAGACCAACTTTTTTTTTGCTCTCCCAACGCTGGCTTATTAGTTCCAAAAAACTGCTGTTCACAAATTTTGTTTCTCCAGTGCTTTTCCGTCGCTTTTTTAACAGCCGGTCCTTTTGTCTAATGATGTTATCATTTTGGGAATGGGAAAGCACTTTTTGCCAGTACTTGTACCACCTGTTAAAGTGCTTTGCCATCGCTTTCCCGCTTGTATTTTTCTGATTGGGAAGTGATCTCAACAATATTTACTACAATTTTATTTGAAAATCTTCATCAAATTATATGTATTAATATATAATTTGATGAAGTTAGATAGACCCATTTTTCGGATCAAATTGTATCAGGTTAGATAACATGCTTATCTCGCTTGATATAATTATATATTCCAATATTCGGATCAAATTGGATATGGACGTATATATGGGTTTATATATGGTGATATATGATTATATAATATCTTTTTTAGTCGGGTTATCAATCTGTATAAGCCACCTATACTACCAAAAATAAATATGGGCCTTTCTCGGAACAGATCCGTAAAGCCCAAAAACCAAGACTGTAAGCGACGTTTTAGCAGAAATTTTCAGTTAAATCAGGTTATGTTTCTGTTAAATTGAGCTCAAATTTCTTAGCTAAGTTAACTAGAAAAATTTGAAATAGGGGAATTTTTTTAACATACCAGCCTAAAAAAACTTTAAAAATCGACAAAAACTCGCCCAAAGCCTCAAGAAAAACATTTTTTTTAAAAAACTGCTATCGCCATCGTTTTTGTCGTACAATTTCACCTTGCAAAGGTAATATTAAAAAAAAAATTAAAGCAGCCGTTTTTTTTTTTTATTACCTACTAAAACAAGTAAAAAGGTTAAAGTCGGGCATGCCGACTATACAATACCCTACACCAGTCTTGGTAAAAGCCAACTAATGTTTGGATCCGAAATTCGAATGGGTTAAAATGGGGCTTGTGCCAAAATTTTCTATAATGTGAGTCAGCGCACCAAATTTCATTAAAATAGCTTAATATTTGCGACCTGCAGTTTGTAACCAAGCCAATTTTGAGGAGACCCTTATATGGGCACTAGGTCTAAAAATGGACCGGTGTTAACCGAAATCAATAGGCTTCGTCCTTGGGCTGACATAGGTCGGTGTACTAAATTTCACCAAAATATCTTAATATTTGCGACCTGCAGCGTATAAACAATATAATTTTGGTAGGTTTAGGCACTAGGTCTAAACATGGACCGATGTTCACCAAGATCAATAGGCTTCGTCCTTGGGCTGATACAAGTCGGTATACGAAATTTCATCAAAATATCTTAATATTTGCGACCTGCAGTTTGTAACCAAGCCAATTTTGGGGGGACCCTTATATGGGCACTAGGTCTAAACATGGACCGGTGTTAACCAAAATCAATAGGCTTCGTCCTTGGGCTGCCATTGATCGGTGTAACAAATTTCATCAAAATATCTTAATATTTGCGACCTGCAGCGTATAAACCATATAATTTTAGTAGGACCCTTATATGGGCACTAGGTCTAAACATGGACCGATATTCACCAAAATCAATAGGCTTTGTCCTTGGGCCGACGTAAGTCGGTGTACAGTTCATCAAAATATCTTAATATTTGCGACCTGCAGCGTATAAACAATATAATTTTGGTATGACCTTTATATGGGCACTAGGTCTAAACATGGATCGATGTTCACTAAAATCAATAGGCTTCATCCTTGGGCCAACATAGGTCTATGTACCAAATTTCATCAAAATATCTTAATATTTGCGACCTGCAGCGTATAAACCATATAATTTTAGTAGGACCCTTATATAGGCACTAGTTCTAAACATGGACCGATGTTCACCAAAATCAATAGGCTTCGTCCTTGGGCCGACATAAGTCGGTGTACCATATTTCATCAAAATATCTTAATATTTGCGACCTGCAGCGTATAAACCATATAATTTTAGTAGGACCGTTATATGGGCACTAGGTCTAAACATGGACCGATATTCACCAAAATCAATAGGCTTTGTCCTTGGGCCGACATAAGTCGCTGTACCAAGTTTCATCAAAATATCTTAATATTTGCGACCTGCAGAGTGCGCACAAGAATGCATGGACAGACAGACAGACGGACGGACGGACATCGTTAAATCGAAATAAAAAAAATTCTGAGCTGATCGGTATACTATAAGGTGGGTCTAGGACCAATATTTTTTGGTGTTACAAACATCAGCACAAACTTATAATACCCTGACCACAGAGTGGTGTAGGGTATAAAAAGCTTAAAAATAAAAGTTGAGAAAAAGTCAAAAAATTTTAATTTGGGCGCCTCGAAAATTATTTTTATACCCTACACCACTACGTGGAGCGGGTATTATAAGTTTGTGCTGATGTTTGTAACACCAAAAAATATTGGTCCTAGACCCACCTTATAGTATACCGATCGGTTCAGAATTTTTTTTTATTTCGATTTAACGATGTCCGTCTGTCCGTCCGTCCGTCTGTCTGTCTGTCCATGCATTCTTGTGCGCACTATACAGGTCGCAAATATTAAGATACATATTTTGATGAAACTTGGTACACCGACTTATGTCGGCCCAAGGACGACGCCTATTGATTTTTGGTTAAAATCGGTCGATGTTTAATAACTCAGCCTATTGATTTCGGTGAACATCGGTCCATGTTTAGACCTAGTGCCCATATAAGGGTCCTACCAAAATTATACCGTTTATACGCTGCAGGTCGCAAATATTAAGATATTTTAATGAAATTTGGTAGACAGACCTATATTGGCCCAATAACGCAGCCTATTGATTTTGGTGAACATCGCGCCATGTTTAGACCTAGTGCCCATATAAGGGTCCTACCAAAATTATACTTTTTATACGCTGCAGGTCACAAATATTAAGATATTTTGATGAAATTTGGTACACCGACCTATGTCAGCCCAAGAATGAAGCCTATTGATTTTGGTTAACACCGGTCCATGTTTAGACCTAGTGCCCATATTAGGGTCCCCCTAAAATTTTATTATTTTTACGCTGCAGGTCGCAAATATTAATATATTTTGATGAAATTTGGTACACAGACCTGTGTTGGCCCAAGGACGAAGCCTGTTGATTTTGGTTAACACCGGTCCATGTTTAGACCTAGTGCCCATATAAGGGTCCCCCCAAAATTGGCTTGGTTACACGCTGCAGGTCGCAAATATTAAGATATTTTAACGAAATTTGGTTTGCTGACTCACATGGTCTAGAGAAATAAGCCGATAGATTCTAGATAGAATCGGTCCATATTTGGACCTATCGCCCATATGGACTATATTTACGATTTTCTCTTCTTTTATAGTTTTATAGAAAATTTTGACACAAGTTCCATTTTAACCCATTCGAATTTCGGATCCAAACATTAGTTGGCTCTTAACCACACTGGTGTAGGGTGTTGTATAGTCGGCATGCCCGACTTTAACCTTTTTACTCGTTTTGATATGTCATAGTGGAACTCTTTTTCCTCATGCCAACAGCTATCGAAAAATCGATGGCACAATATCGATTGCTAAATCGACCCACCCTAATGTATATGCATATGTACCATATATGCCAGGTATGAGCACATAAGTGGCTTGAAAGGCCAAATTTGGAATTTCAGAAACTTACGGAGGGCCGCACCACTTAACACATTACTCGCCTTCTGCTAAAACCTTTTTTTGAGTATTTTGGTTTCCCAAGCCCGGATCTAAAGTCAAAAAATGTCCATTAAATATCCTTCGAGTTTTGGGTCTTTCTTTTTTTATTTCCTCAACCAGGGAAATACTTTATAAGTCAATATTGAGGAGAAGTACATGAAAATCTTTTATATTTTTATAGTTTTTTATCCAAATATATTGCCCTTTTTAATACGAATCTGAAGTCAAAAAACTTTGTCGAATTATTCTTCGAAAATATAGTTTTCGATATTTCAAAAAATTTCGTTTAAGGTTTTCATCAATTTTTGAATATCCCGGGTGAAAGTGATCATCAGAGAGGACAAAATTGCTGTTTTTGCTTTTTATTGCTTGTTTTACTCTTGTTTTTACTTGTTTTTTGCTTTTTTGGATTTTCCGTTTTTTAGCTTTAAAATATCTTTTTCTTAAGATTTTTGAGCTTTGAATTGCTTTTTTTTTAGATTTTTTGCCCAAAAATACTATTTTTGCTCACAAAAAATATTTTTTCTCTTAACTTTGAATTTTTATTTTTAAAGTGTTGTTTTTCCAAATTTTTTTACTTTAGCTTTTTTCTTGCTTTTTTACAATATTTTTTTGCTTTAAACACAATCGAATTTTGCTTTTTTCTGTCTTCTCTGGTGATCATATATGCTCATATATTGGCATATACGGTTGCATGTATGATCATATATGAATGATATATGAATATATCTTACATATATGGGAGCATATATGGGTAAATGCATTCCAACCCGAGTAAAAACAGTTACATATAGTCGTATAAAATGCGATGAAGTTATATCTGTATAAATATACTCTTCCATCCGAAAAATGGCCCGATGTAATTGTTTTTATCTAATTGTATTAGTTTAGATCTCAACTAATGAAATTATACATTATTCAGATGAAATTATATCCAATTTTTGACCTGATACAATTTTACCGGTTTATATCTAATGGTATCTGTTTAGATCGTAGTTGGTACAATTTTATATAAATAAAATATATTTGTATCCGACATTTGCCTTATATAATTGTATCAAAGTTTTAAAGCAGATATAATTGCATCAGGTCAAAATTCAGATATAACTATATAAGTCTGTATAGTAATGTATCTATTTGGATCTAAACTAATACCATGCGACATAAACCCATAAAATTGTATCAGGTCAAAAATCAGATAAAATTTCATCTGCTTAATATATAATCTAATGAGTTAAGATCTAAACTTATACAACTAGATAAAATGTGATAACCAACTGACACAATTATATCGGGCCATTTTTCGGATGAAATGGTATATGGATAACATTATGTTATATATTACCATATAAAGCTCCATATTAATTTTTTTTAATAGGGAAATAAAAGTTCATATATAGAAATATATAACACCATATATGATAATACGTCGCATATACATACATCATCATATATGAATTCATGTATGTTTTTTTTTTTACATGTTATTTTATATGTTATTATTAAAGTTATTTATTGCCTTTTCTATGCAACAAGATTATATTTTATTATTAAAGCAGAGAAATATAATTTTTAGATTTACATTGTTATAAATTAATATATTATTATTTAAATACATATATAATAAAATCAAAACATAATGACAATAGAGTGATTACATTAAACATTGAAGACTGTATAAAATCATTATATATATAAAATTTTTAACATGAAAAAAAAATCAAATATATCCCTTTTAAATATGATTGCATTACTATTAGCCTGAATGCGATAAGGTAACGAGTTCCAAAGCTGTACAGTTGGTACCAGAAATTACCATTTTGAAAGAAGTGTACGATGTTTAATAGATTTCAATCCGTATCCTCTCTCAGATCTGGCGAGTGTTAGACGTTCGTATAAATATTTAGGCTCCTTCATTATATAATTTTATGGAGAAATAATAGGCATCTAATTCTGAGTAGGTTCTCAAAAGTTACACCATAATTTACTAACGTGTGGTGAAATCGAGCCAAATTTTTTTAATCCATAAACATATCTAGTGATGCTATTGAATAACTTGTTTAGTTTATTAATGCTATTTGAATCACAATTGGAGAAAATCTCACAACCATATAATAGACACGCAATCAAATAAGCCTTGGCAATCAATATTCTGGTTTTTAATGGTGTAAAATATTGTGTCGACCATAACGTCCGTAGCATGCCGTAAGTTCGACCAACTATGCAATTAATATGATTCGACCAAGTAAGAGTTTCATTAAATATTATGCCTAGATTCTTTACTGAGGATGCAATATTAATTTGTTGGCCGTTAAGTATAATGTTTAAATTATTGTTCAGCGTTAGCGTAGGGTTGCCAGACGGGCTTGATTTGGCTTGATTGTCAAGCTTTTTCAATGCGTGTCAAGAATAAAGAAAAAATGTCATTTGTCAAGCTAAAAGAGAATTTTAGAAATTTTTCCATCAAATTGATAAGAAAAATCAAGAAAAATTAACCATTAGCAACAAAAAACAAAACTAATTGTTTTTAAATGTACCATGACTAATTTTTACGGATAAGTGACTGTTTCCATGGTAGTGAAGCATAAAAAGTCTTCCTCTGAATGACAAGAAAACGTTCCAGTTAGAAGCTAACCAATTTTTACAAAATGCTGTAAAATACTTATAAAAAAGATATTATTTTAGAGGAAAATCAGTTTTTTTTAGCAAATTGCTGTTTTAAATATAAAAATCTCGTTCTTGTCAAGGAATAATTAAGCAGAGCTGAAATTTATTTTAAAAATAGAAATTAATACTGATATGTTCTATGCAGATTACTGCTGCCTTCGGGAAGTTTTTGAAGAATTGCCAAAAGACATATCCATTGACAACATATTGGCCAATTTTTTTAAAAAATGTGGTACAAAGAATTTAGAAAATCTGTATAAATTAATATCATTTAAATTTTCAAGTCAATTTTGCAATTTTTTTGCTAATTTAACTGAATTTTAAATTGTCAAGAAAAACCAAGCCTTTTTTTTTTAATGTCAAGAAAAATCAAGCTTTTTCCTCGGAATGTCAAGCTTTTTGCCAATTTCGTCATATAAATTTTTTTAATTTTTATTTTTTTTTATTCATAATCTACTGAATTAAGTTCCGTAGGAATTTTTAAACCCAAATTGGTATGAATGTATAAATTATAGTACTAAAAAATGCAAAATTGTTTTAAGAAATTGTAATTAACCGAATTATGTTTTTTTATTAGATCTACTGAACGATATTTACATGGATTCTTGAATGAATTGAACTTTACGTCTTTGCAATAACTTATGATCACCAAATTGAAATTAGTTTAAAAAACAATTTGAATTAAGAACATTTTTTTTGTTTATTAAGAGCATGTTATTATGCTGGTAAACAAATTAAAACAATACAAATCTCTTAATTTCATTTCCAACAATTGTATTAAAATTTACTGTTTTTGTTATAGATGGAATTTGCAAGAAATCGTGAAGAATATGGCCAGAGTATCCTTTTATAATCTGTAAAAACTTAATACATTTTGGAATTCAGTTGAAAACGTATACACACAGCTGGAAAGTTGTCGAATAATCTAGAAGTACAATAATTTATGTTTATTAAGGTATAATTAGTTTGTACGTAACGTGACGCGACGAATCAGCGATTTGTTTTTGTTCTATGGAAAAAGCATTTGAGTCGTTAGTTTGTCTGTAATGTAACGTGCCGTGCCGGATAAACCTGTTGAAAATAGAATTTTTGTTATCCGTTAAGTGACCGTGAGTTGACAGCAGAGCTTTGAAGAATTAATTCCTTTTTGAATGAATTCACTACCAATCGAATTCAATTTTCTCTAGAATTGAATGAATTCCTTTTCTTAAGTAATTCACTGAATTCATTCAACTGAATGCGTTCATCAAACAACAAATTCAAAGAATTAATTCAATTGCAATAGTTCTTTTTATTAAATCAAATGAATTAATTCACCGGTGAACGCGTTCAATTTTATAAATCGAACGGAAAAAAAGTGAACTAATTCCTTACTGAATTAATTCACCACTGAATTCATTCAATTTCATTTCCATTCAGTGAATTAAAAAAAAAATAAAATTACATTCAGTGAATTAAAAAAAAAATAATAAGTTCACTGAATTGAAAAAAAATAAAATAAGTTCACTGAATTAAAAAAAAATAAAATAAGTTCACTGAATTCAAAGCCTGTTTTCTGCCGTTCAGTAGAAGAAAACAATAATGTACAAATAAAAGTTTTAAATAAGCAATTTTACAGCGTGTGCTAGTAAAAATGAACAAATTTGAAACCGGATGCTGTTTATCAACCTACATGATTCAAAAATAAAGCCTTTTACTATTAAAAATAAAAACTTTACAGATATAGATAAATTTGGAAAAAAAAATAAAACTATATAACTAGTTTGAAAAATTAATAGTTATATTTTTTTCCAAATTTATCTATATCTGTAAAGTTTTTATTTTTAATAGTAAAATGCTTTATTTTTGAATCATGTAGGTTGATAAACAGCATCCGGTTTCTAATCTGTTACTGGCACACGCTGTAAAATCGCTGTGATTAATTGAAAAAAGAAATCGCGAAAAAAGTCGCGGGAAAAAAATTTCCAAAAATGAAAATTTTTACATCAGTATGTTTGTTTGCAGAATAAATATCGCTGATTTAGTTTTTTAATTCAACTTTTGTACCATAAAGTCTTTTTTCGCGTTCCGCGGTTATTTTGCAATTTTTTAAGTGTGGTTTTTAAAATTTATAATCTAGGGACAATAATACCCAATTCATAGAACGAAGTTCTATGATTAATTGAAAAAAGAAATCGCGAAAAAAGTCGCGGAAAAAAATGTACAAAAAGGAAAATTCTTATATCAGTATGTATGTTTGCAGAATAAAAATCGCTGATTTAGTTTTTAATTCAACTTTTGTACTATAAAGTCTTTTTTCGCGTTCCGCGATTATTTTGCAATTTTTAAAGTGCGGTTTTTTAAATTTATAATCTACACGCAGAAAAAAACAGGGGGAATATTACCTAAGTGCTATGTAATTATACAACTACATAATTTTCAAGTTAGTTTTACAAAGTTCTAGTAAAATATGCACATTTTTTTGTAAAATATATACAATCCTTGCAAAATATATACATGTGTAGCGGAAAATATCCGAAAAATTACATATATTTTGCTAGAAAATTGTAAAACTTACTTGGAACTTATGTAGTTGTATAACTACATAGCACTTAGATAAAGTTCCACCTGTTTTTTTTCTGCGTGTAGGGACTATAACTAACACCCATTTCATGGAACAAAGTTCGGTGGCTAGTTGAAAAAAAAAAATCGCGAAAAAAATGTCGCGGAAAAAAAATTTGCAAAAAGGAAAATTCTTACATCAGTATAAATATTTATTTGCAGAATGAAAATCGCTGATAAGGTTTTTGGACCATAAAGCTTTTTTTCGCGTTCCGCCATTATTTTGCAATTTTTTAAGTGTGGTTTTTGTAAAATTAGAATCTGGTTACTATAATACCCATAACTCAAACCAAAGACTGGTGGTTAGTTTTAAAAAAAAGTTTGAGAAAATAATTTTGCAAAAAGTAAAATTCTTGCATCAATATATTCCTTTGCACAATGTAAAGCGCTGATAAAGTATTTTAATTAATTTTTTATACCACAACCCTTTTCGCATACCGCATTTGCAAGCTCAGAAATGAATTTGAAATCTATAAAATGACGTTTACAAATGCCAATTCTTTCTTATAATTGAGGCATTAGTAATCGTAATGAATTTACTATACAATTGGCATTAGTAATGAAATCGATGTATTTCAAAGCATTAGTCCAAGTAATAATAATGCCAAAAATTTCATTAGCATTAGTTTCAATTAAATGGTAATGAAATCACCAATTAATTTGTCCAAATAATTAATTAGTCTCATGTATGAAATATACAGATGCTAGCATTTGAAATCTACTTTACTTCAAGCAAAATTTAAAGCACTTGAATTTTTAAAACCTATGTGCTTATTGGGTATCAATTTCTTTAAAGTTTTTGTTGAAAAGTGCGGTCATATACCCTCAAATTACGGATCCGAGTATATATGGAATCATATAGGAACACATATATTCGATCATATATCATCATATATGACCATTTTCACCTGGGATTTTTAAATTTACTTAATCCTTTCAGACCCAACCAGCTGCAAAAATTTTATTGATTTTGTAACTTTAAGGTAAAATGGTATTAAAACTAATTAAATTTACTGATGTCAATTCATATTTTATGAAATATAATATAGTTAACAGTATAACTGCAATTTTTTTTATCTAACTTATTAATACTGAAAATATTTGCAAATATTTGAATCTGGCATAGAAATTGGGCTATCACGTCTTATTCATTTTTTATCACATGCTGGAAATACTGTAAAACAGTCAATACTGATACTACAATTTAACAATTATTAAATTGACAGAAGCCCACATTCAATCTAAATCTTCATAATAGTAGCGTTTAAGCATATCAGGGAGATCGTGTGTTACTGATTGAAGCTATTTTTGCTTTGTGTTTGGTGAATATTTGGTTGGAAAAAAGGATATGCAATATCAGAACCATTAAAATATGCATATTTACATTATTTTGGTTTTGCTGTCAGAAACTTGGACAAACCGTTGCCACCGACAATGTTTTTCAATAGTTGCAGAACTGTTTTATACAAGTGGTCAAATGGCAAGAAGATCTATTTCGATTTTTCAATTCCAGTACTTCGGAGAGAGTCAAGTAACCACCAACCCGATTATTATTTCTGTTTAACAAAATCCGTTGCTGGATTCAATATGAAAAATCGAAAATATATTACTTACGCGAATGTCCAAACCAGTTCAACGTCCACCAAATAATCCATTACCAGTCATTTCCAATGCTACGAGCAGTGAGTCCGAAACAAATTTCACCAGGAGTGGTAGTTTGTATGAGGCTGATGATGTACGCCATTTAGTGACTCAAGCTGAACTGAATGATCTAATTCGGTATTTTCATTTAACGAAGTAAGACGCAGATTTACTAGCTTCACACATGCAGCAGTGGAAACATCTTGCAGTTGGGACAAAACTAACAATCTATAGAGATAGAAACTTGGAATTGGCTGCATATTTTGAAAAGAAACACTCTATTCTATACTGTACTGATGGTTTATTTCAAAAAATGAACCAGCCATATTACAAAACTGAATTGAGATTATTTATTGATGGCTCTAAGTACAGTTCAAAGGCTCTTCTTATGCATAATGGGAATGAAAAACCATCCATACCAATTGCTCATGCCATTAATACAAAGGAAAATTACGAATCTATGACTGAAATTTTGACATTACTCAAATACAACGATAATAAATCGAAGATCTGTGGTGACTAGAGTTGTCAAAATCGGTTTCCGAATTATTCGATAAACCGGGTTTTTCTATATTTCCGGACTTTTTAAACCGGTTTTTGAAAAAGGGCGGTTTTCGAATTATTCGAGAAACCGGTTTTTTCGTGTCGAATAATGCGACATTTTCAAATATTTATAAGGTGAAAATTTCTAATAAATGTTCTTCATTTGTTCAATATTAATGTAAAAAGTCACTTAAAATTTTTCAAAGTGATTATGTGTATGACCCTTAATGTTTGATTACCTCCTTTAGGTAGGGCTTATTCACTTTGTCGTTGCTATGACTACATTTGTGGACTATTATTAAAATAGTTTATTTTTTCGAAACAAAAATATTGAAATTCTTGCAAGAGAGTGTTCCTTTTGCATTTCTACATTTTATCTCTATTGTAAAAACGTTCTAATTTTTTTTTTGACAATAAGTTCAGTAGGAAAGATCTAAAAGTTTGGCCTAAAATTCACATAAGTTTTTTTCTTATTTTTTAGCTAAAAAATTGTAATGAAAATTTTAAAAGTCACAAATGGTTTCACATTAATTGGAAAAATACAATCTTCGTAAAGCCAAAGTTATTTTTTGTGAAATTTTCAAATCGTCCTGTCTACTAAGTTAATGCGAAAAAGCTTCCACCGCAATTTTGTAACAATTCCAGAGGAAGTGAAAAATCATTCTTGTTTTTTAAAAATGTTTCTTGTTTTTTCGCAAAAATTACCAACAAAATACTGTGTTTTAGATCTGTTTATTTAGAAACAAAAAAAAAGCACAAACAGCGCCTTTAGAAATAACTTTTACTTTAAAAGGTGGATTCGTACTAATGGAATAATTTACGCTGCGAATTACTTTCAAGAAAGAAAGAAAGAAAATAGTAAGTTTCAAGATTTCTAGCAATTTTTACAAGTTTTATAAGAAAATTTGTATATATAGCAATACAAAATGATTATTTACAAAAACCGAAAAACCCGGTTATTCCAACCGGTTTTGAATTAAAAAACCGAAAACCGGTTTTTCAAATAGGTCGAATACTTGACAACTTTAGTGGTGACCTTAAGGTGTGTGATCTAAATTTCTTTGTATATATAGTACTAGCGGGCGCAGCCCGCTACGTTGTTAGCGTGCCTTAAAGGTTAAGGGGGGGGCTGCGCCCCCCACAATTTTTATTAAATTCGTTTTTTTATTTAAAGCCTTCACCCAGCCACCACAAATAAATAATTCTGCACAACAATGGGTTTAAAATAAATAAATATTTGATCACTTTTGCTCATGAGAGTAGATTGTTAGTAATGAATCCATAATAATTTGCAATATACGTGTGTATGTCAAGATAATTTGGTAAAGTGCGAACTTAGGTAGATAGACCCGTAAGTAGTTTTGTTCATTTGTGTTTTGAATGAAAATAAATAACGTAAAGCAGGGTTGAAAAGCATTTTATAATATTCAAAATAGCGGGCAAAGCTACGTTGTTAGCGTGTCTTAAAGTTTTTTTTTAATTCCAGTTTATGTTAAGGTAGACCTGGCAATTCAAGTAAATTCACAAATTCAGTTGGAAAATTTACTGCGTCGGTTTCTTCCACCGGTGCTTCGTTACATGAAGTTTAAATATCGGAATATATAAGTTCCATTCCTTTTCTAAGGTTTTTTCTCTTTCAGAAAATTTGTTTAACTTTTTGGAGAGTATGTTTCAATGCTACATAAGTTTCATATTCCGTTGATAGTGTTTGAACAGGTAATTCCCTCTTCCAATCCATTTGCATTGTCTATAATTTCAATTCCACTCGTTCAACGTTTATATCCATTTCATTCCACTTGTGTAGTGTTTCAATCCCACTCGTTTTCTATTTAGTTTCTTAATTTTAGTGTTTCATATACACTTGTTCTTTAAGTTTTAGGTTTCAAGCTAAAGACGTAGACGTTAAGGGGGGGGGGGGGCAATTTTCCCCTTTTGAACCACCATTTTTACCACGTTCTTGTCCAAAGTCCTAGAAATGCCTTGTCGATAAGTTAGCCCATACTCCAAGGAAAACATATTATATATTACAGGTTTCTAGCCGAAGGGTTCGGTTAGGCCATCAAGGGGGAGAATTATTCCGTTTTTACCCCTCCCGGTAGGAATTTCCAAAAATTCCGTCTTAGAGGACGTCTGCGTTGGAGGACGAACCTACTACATACATAATTTTAGGTCTCTATATCCAGCAGTTTGGCCAGGCCGTCAAGGGGGAAGTTTTTTCCCTTTTTACCTCTCCCGGTATGAATTTACAAAAATACCATCTTAGGGGACGTCAACGTTGGAGAAGGAACCCAAATACCGAATTAAAATCCCTTGTTCCAGCAGTTTGGCCAGGCCGTTAAGGGGGAGACTTTTCCTGTTTTTGACCCTACCTGTAGAAATTTCCAAAAATCTCATCTTAGCGGATGTCTACAATAGAGGAGGAACTTTAATACCAAATTTCAACTTCCTACCTCCAGCGGTTTGGGCAGGCCTTTAAGCGGCACTTTTCGCTTCATTAATCCCCATTTTTGCAATGTCCCTGTCCAAAAAGCACCTTCTCGGTAAGTGAGCACATACTCCAAGTAACATATGTTTTACATTTCAGGTTTCTAGCCAACTTTGACTATTTGTGCCCCTCTCGGTAGGAATTTCCGAAAATCCATCGACAGGAAATTCCAGCTTCCTAGTTCCAGCAGTTTGAGCAGGCTGAGAGGAACTTAAGTACCGAATTTCGGCTTCCTAGTTCCAGCAGTTTGGACAGGTCGTTAAGGGGCAACTTTCACTTTTTGAGCCCCCATTTTATAACGACCCTGTCCAAAATTCAAAAAAGTATCTTTCTAATAAGTTAGCCCTCACTCCAGGGACCCACATTTTAAGCTTCAGGTTTCTAGCCGAAGGGGTTTTTACCGGCCCCCAAGGTGAGGCTTTTCTTCTTTTTGCCCCTCCCTTTAGGAATTTACAAAAATTCCATCTTCGCGGCTATCTGCGATGGATGAGGAACATTCATACCAAATTTCAACTGCATTGCCTAAGCGGTTTGGGCAGGCCGTTAGTGGGGACATTTTTCCCTTTCAACCACCATTTTTACTATGTTCCTGTTCCAAAATAGAAAAATTACGTTGCCGGTGAGTTAGTCCTACTCCAAAGAATACATATTTAAAATTTTAGGTTGGCCAAAAGGGATTGGGCAAGCCGTGAGGAGGAGACTTTTACCTTATTTCCCCTCCCGATAGGAATTTCAAAAATTCCGTCTAAGCGGACGCCTACACAGAAGGAGGAACTCACATACCGAGTTTCCTTTTGGGATATCCTGTAGGGAATTCCAAAAATACAAACTTAGTCGATGTCTACTACAGTGGAGGAACCTTTATACCAAATTTCAACTTCTTACCTCCAGTGGTTTGGGCAGGCACTTTTCCAATTTGTGAGACTGTTTATGGGGAGACTTTTCCCCTTTTTGCCCGTTCCGGTTGGAATTTACAAAAATCCCGTCTTAGCGCACGTCTATGCCGAATATCAAGAAACCTTGTTTTAGTGGAGATATCCGTGGGGGAGGAAAAAAAGTAGTTTTTTTGAAATTATATACTATTTTAAATGGTACTTTTTGGAAAAACGAAATTTTTTGGAAAAAGATACTTTGTTTTTACAAAGTACTTTATTTGTACTTTTTTTGGAAAAGGTATTTTTTTTAAAAAGGTGTTTTTTTTTTGGAAAAATGTATGTTTTTTGGAAAAAGGTACTTTTTTGGAAAAGGTACTTCTTTTGGTAATTTTTTTTTGGCGAAAAGGTACTTTTTTTTAGAAAAGGTACTTTTTTTTGAAAAAGGTATTTTTTTGAAAAAATGTATGTTTTTTGGGAAAAGGAACATTTTTTAAGAAAAAGGTACTTTTTTTGGGAAAAGGTACTTTTTTTGGAAAAGGTACTTTTTTTGAAAAAGTTATTTTTTTGGAAAAATATATGTTTTTTGGGAAACGGTACTTTTTTTTAAAAAGGTACATTTTTTTAGAAAAAGGTACATTTTTTGGAAAAAGGTACTTTTTTTGGAAAAAGGTACTTTTTTTGGAAAAAGGTACTTTTTTTGGAAAAAGGTACTTTTTTTTGGAAAAGGGTACTTTTTTTGGAAAAAGGTACTTTTTTTGGAAAAAGGTACTTTTTTTGAAAAAAGGTACTTTTTTTGAAAAAAGGTACTTTTTTTGAAAAAAGGTACTTTTTTTGGAAAAAGGTACTTTTTTTTTGGAAAAGGGTACTTTTTTTTGGAAAAAGGTACTTTTTTTGGAAAAAGGTACTTTTTTTGGAAAAAGGTACTTTTTTTGGAAAAAGGTACTTTTTTTGGAAAAAGGTACTTTTTTTTGGAAAAAGGTACTTTTTTTGGAAAAAGGTACTTTTTTTGGAAAAAGGTACTTTTTTTTGGAAAAAGGTACTTTTTTCCAAAAAAAGTACCTTTTTTGGAAAAAGGTACTTTTTTTGGAAAAAGGTACTTTTTTTGGAAAAAGGAATTTTTTTTGGAAAAAGGTACTTTTTTTGGAAAAAGGTACTTTTTTTGGAAAGAGGTACTTTTTTTGGAATAAGGTACTTTTTTTTGGAAAAAGGTACTTTTTTGGAAAAAGGAATTTTTTTTGGAAAAAGGTACTTTTTTTGGAAAAAGGTACTTTTTTTGGAAAGAGGTACTTTTTTTGGAAAAAGGTACTTTTTTTGGAAAAAGGTACTTTTTTTGGAAAAAGGTACTTTTTTTGGAAAAGGTACTTTTTTTGGAAAAAGGTACTTTTTTGGAAAAAGGTACTTTTTTTGGAAAAAGGTACTTTTTTTTGGAAAAAGGTACTTTTTTTGGAAAAAGGTACTTTTTTTGGAAAAAGGAATTTTTTTTGGAAAAAGGTACTTTTTTTGGAAAGAGGTACTTTTTTTGGAATAAGGTACTTTTTTTGGAAAAAGGTACTTTTTTTTTGGAAAAAGGTACTTTTTTTGGAAAAAGGTACTTTTTTTGGAAAAAGGTACTTTTTTTGGAAAAAGGTACTTTTTTGGGAAAATGGTACTTTTTTTGGGAAAAGGTACTTTTTTGGAAAAAGGTACTTTTTTTGTCCCCTTTTTGCCCCTCCCGATAAGAATTTCCAAAAATGCCGTCTCAACGGACGTCTACACCGGTCGAGGAATCTACATACCAAATTTCAACTTCATAGCTCCAGCAGTTTGAGCAGGCCCTCAAGGGGGAGACTTTTCCCCTTTTTGCCCGTCCCTGTAAAAATTTCCAAAACTCCCGTCTTGGCGGATGTCTACGATACTGGAGGAACCTTTATACCAAATTTCAACTTGCTACCTCCAGCGGTTTGGGCAGGCCGTCAAGGGGGGCCTTTTTCCCCCCATTTTTACAACGTCCCTGTCCAAAATTCTAGAAAGTACTTTCCAGAAAAGTTAGCCCCTACTCCAAGGAACACATATCTTAAATTTCAGCTTTCTAGCCAAAGGGGTTTTGGCAGGCCGTCAAGGGGGACACTTTCCCCCTTTTTGCCCGTTCCGGTAGGAATTTCCAAAAATCCCGTCTTAGTGGACGTCTACCCCGAAAGAGGAACCTACATACCAAATTTCAACTTCCTAGCTTCAGCGGTTTGGGCTGGGCGATGTTGAGTCAGTCAGTCAGTCAGTCACGTTATTCTTTTATATATAGAGATAGACCAACGGTGGGCAAATGCGGCCCTTTGCTGGTTTTTGTGCGGCCCTTGTTGAAATTCAAATTTATCTTGTTTTATTAAAAGACTTTTTATTTAATATTTTATTTCGCAATTTTTTCAAGTTTTTTTATTTCGAAAATTTTTAGATAAAAATTAGGGCCAATATTTAGTCGCAGCTAAACTCGATTTGAAAATTACCTACTTAAAAGCAATTTACAAGAACAATCGATCTTATCCTTATGGCTAGCTATTTCAGATCTCACAATCGATTTTACCCATATGGCTAAAATTCAGAAATATTTAAGACAAAAGTCGATCTTAGTTCTGACTATAAAACTGGCCCTTAATCCCCCAGTCAGAAATCGCCAGGGGTACAAAAAATCAAGCACTGGCATACCACTGGGTAACCATGGTATTAAAAATAAATGACTGGCAGAACACTCATTTGGGACGCTTTGCCAGCGTTTGCGAAAAGCGTTTTACCAGTATTTTTTTTTACAAAAATTTCGGTGGTTTATAAAAAAAACCACTGGCAAAGAATTGGCTTAGAGTGATATGCCAAGGTTTGCAACCAGTGGTTATCCAGTGCTACCTAGCCAATGCTACCAGGCGTACAAAAATCAATTCACTGGAAAACCAATGATTTTATAAAAATGCTGACGCTTCGTTAAAAAATGTTTGTAGTCGGAAGGTTCCGATTTCAAATCCGGTTGCAAGCAAAAACATTTTTTTGGATTTTTTTTAATTTAAAATTTTTTTTGTTTCATTAAATTAATTTTTTTGTTTGTGGGAAAGCTCCTTCAAGACCAACTTTCTTTTTGCCCTCCAAACACTGGCATACTAGTTACTAAAAATTGTTTGCCAGTACTAGCATTTTGGCACAGCCAGTAGTTGTCCAGCTATTATCACTCATTTATGTGTTTAGCCATTAAATATTATATGTCTCGTTAGCTCAGTGGGTAGAGCAATCGTCTGCCAATCTGACGGCCTGGGTTCAAATCACGGCAGGGTCAAAAAAATACATATGAACTTTTATTTTGTTCCTCCAGTGCTTTTCCGGCGCTTTTTGAACAGCCGGTCCTTTTGTCTAATGATGTTATCATTTTGGGAATGGGAAAGCACTTTTTGCCAATACTTGTACCACCTGTTAAAGTGCTTTGACACCGCTTTCCCGTTTGTATTTTTCTGACTGGGCCTTTACAAAAAAAATACAACTTCTTTTACGAAACATGTCTACATTCAGAAATACATGACAATCTATATCTATAGTATATATAAAAGAATAACGTGACTGACTGACTGAGTGAATGACTGACTGACTGACTCAACATCCCCCAGCCCAAACCGCTGAAGCTAGGAAGTTGAAATTTTGTATGTAGGTTCCTCTTTCGGCGTAGACGTCCGCTAAGACGGGATTTTTGGAAATTCCTACCGGAACGGGCAAAAAGGGGAAATGTCTCCCCCTTGGCGGCCTGCCAAAACCCCTTTGGCTAGAAAGCTGAAATTTAAGATATGTGTTCCTTGGAGTATGGGCTAACGTTTCTGGAAAGTACTTTCTGGAATTTTGGACAGGGACGTTGTAAAAATGGGGGTTAAAAAGGGGAAACAGGCCCCCTTGACAGCCTGCCCAAACCGCTGGAGGTAGGAAGTTGAAATTTGGTATAAAGGTTCCTCCACTATCGTAGACATCTACCAAGACGGGAGTTTTGGAAATTTTTACAGGGACGGGCAAAAAGGGGAAAAAGTCTCCCCCTTGACGACCTGCTCAAACTGCTGGAGCTATGAAGTTGAAATTTGGTATGTAGGTTCCTCGACCGGTGTAGACGTCCGTTGAGACGGCATTTTCGGGAGGGGCAAAAAGGGGACAAAAAAATATTCCAAAAAAAAGTACCTTTTTCCAAAAAAAGTACCTTTTTCCAAAAAAAAGTACCTTTTCCAAAAAAAGTACCTTTTTCAAAAAAAAAGTACCTTTTTCCAAAAAAAATTCCATTTTCCAAAAAAGTACCTTTTTCCAAAAATAGTACCCTTTTCCAAAAAAAAATAACTTTTTCCAAAAAAGAACCTTTTTCCAGAAAAAGTACCTTTTTCCAAAAAAAGTACCTTTTTCCAAAAAAAGTACCTTTTTCCAAAAAAAAGTACCTTTTTCCAAAAAAAAACTTTTTCCAAAAAAAGTTCCTTTTTCCAAAAAATGTACCTTTCCCAAAAAAAAAGTACCTTTTCCAAAAAAAGTACCTTTTCCCAAAAAACATACATTTTTCCAAAAAAAATACGTTTTTCAAAAAAAGTACCTTTTCAAAAAAAAGTACCTTTTCCCAAAAAAATTACCTTTTTCTAAAAAAATGTTCCTTTTCCCAAAAAACATACATTTTTTCAAAAAAATACCTTTTTCAAAAAAGTACCTTTTCCAAAAAAAAGTACCTTTTCCCAAAAAAAGCAGGGTTTAAAAAACTACGATTCAAAAAATATTTTTGCTTTTTACTACTGCTACTACTACAAACAATTCATGTAGCTTTAGTAATAGCATCTGCCTGCTACTTAGTTTATTCAAAGTAGGCAGTCATTGTTTTTGATCAACTCTATTTTTGTTCTTGTGCTACTGCTACCACTACAAACAAAACACGGAGCATTTGTAAACAGTAACAGCAGAAAAACGAAATGAACAACTACTACTGCTACTGCTACAAATACTGCTGCTACCAAAAAAAAACAGCAAGAGCAGAAAACGAAAAAACAAAGTAGTAAAACATAGAAAAACGAAATATGACTCCTTTCATGCTGAGTAGTTTTTTTTAGCGAAAGAATAAATGATTTTGGTTTATCTGATGTGTATTGGGCCCATACAAAATTACATAATAAAATTGATATGTTTCAATTAAAAAAGCGGCTTATAAATTAATAAAGGTTTATGAGTTCATATTTGAATATGTTTGACCCTTTGTATGCAATATGATTATAATCAGCACCAGTACACTCACAAAAAAAAGCCCGTAAAAATAGTTTAAAATTCTACTAACATAACAGAATATACTCGTATTTTCGATGAAGTTGAGCATCACGGCCTGCTAAATTTATAAAAATACAATAATTTAAAAGAAACGTTGTTTAATGAAAATTAAATTATTCAGTTGAAATCAGCATATCGTTGCTGCGCCTAAGAAAATAGCTATTTGTTTTCAAAAATTATTTGTGGAACACCTAAATTAGGTCTGTGTTGTGTGTCTTGGCCATTTTTTTTAGAAGTAATTCTTTTATAAATGAAAAGCTTGAAGTTTGGTTTATATCTGTGTAAAAAAATAATTTCCAAAAAGTTCCGAAAAACGCTGAAATAAAGCAGATTTGTATGTCTCCTCACAAAAAAGTTTATCGACAAATAGCTATTTTCTTAGGAGCAGCGACGAATATGTTTGTTGATTAAAAACAAGTAAAAATTCAGTTTTATGTTTGATATTCCTATCTTACGGATATATAACAAAAATAATCTGCTACTGTCAGTAGTATTTTCTACAAGGTCATTTTAAAGTACAGATGGGCATCGATTATCCGTGATTCAATTAACCGGGAACATCAATTATCCGGGATCTATAAGGAAAGGAAGATTTTTTTATTTCAATCGATTAACCGTGATTACATCAATTATCCGGGATTGAAAAATATCTACTATTTATTTTGACGAAATTTGGTTTCAACATGCTAGCAACACTAAAATTAATATGTGTCTAAAACGAAATAAGGTTATTCCCTTGTTTGCATGTTTTTCCTCTGGTGTTTAGTTGCAATTGAAATTTACGTAGTAAGGAGTGTTGATGTGTAATTTTAGAATCGAGTAAAAAGCAAAGAAAAGTATTAACTATTCAAGAAAGTTTGATATAGTCAACGACTATTTAAAAAAAACATGTTTCTGTTCAAACACTATCACAAAAATATGGAGTGGGCAAACAAACAGTTTATGACTGAATAAAAAATAAAGATAAAATATTGTGCAGAAAGTGATTTAGTTACTCGCTTCCAAAATCGGAAAACTTTAAAAAGTGCATTAGAGCGAAATACGAATGGTTCCGACAAAAACGTTTTAAAGGGATCCCAATTTCCAGTTTAATGATAATGGAAAAGGCTAAGTTCTTCCATTAAAAATTAAATATAAGCTTAGCATGTGAATATTCTCGAGGCTAGTTACAGAACTTTAAAAAACAACATGGAATTCACAAAGCATCTGCCGAATATGTATCTGCCACAATTTTTGTAAATTAGTTGGAAGAATCAAAGGAAAATCTTATAAATAAGAAAATCTACAATGGAGAGGAAACAAGCCTTTTTTGGAAGTGTTTCCCTGAAAGCAGTTTTAGTTGCCATTATCCACATTTCTTAGAAGGCCATAAAAATTCAAAGGACATATTATAGAAAGATTAATATTATAGAATATTAGAGAACAAGATAAAATACAAGTCTACTGTATCTAAGAGAAGCTTTTAGCGGAAAATATGAAAGTTAAGGAAAAGAAACAAACCACAATAAATGAATTTTTTTAAGTAATTACATATGTAGCAATTAAAAACTTACAATTAAACTAATTTTTCCGTTATTTTGTCTTTAAATTTAACTCAGTTTTAGCGTTCTTAAGCCGCACTGTCAACAGTATTTTATTTTAGGACTTCGGTTAACGATTTTTGTCGAAACTTTATAAAAAGTATATTTAATAATCTGGCTAATTATGGGATAATCTTCAATGTGAAAAATAAAAAACGCTAAATCTGACGTGACTAAATTGTTTTCATTAGCACCAAATAATTATAAAAATATTATCTTTTCAATCAAAGATAGGGATTATATAAAAGGTTAAAATCATAATCTGTGAGATTAGATACTGAGTGTCAAAAAAATCCATAAAAATCAGCAACCACTTCCTAAATCCGCGTAAAAACCGTCCGTCGCCATTTCAAGAATAAAATTTCCAAATGTGTTTGTAAATCGCCACGTTTGGCAAGAAAGCGCTATATCTGACAACCCTAACAACAAATACTGATCTACGTATGTATTTTGTGTGTATCCTCCCTGAAGGAAACCTGGGGGCAAGTGTCTCCAAGTCACCAGTTTAGTCGACTATTTTGGTGACTTCTCGGTGACATTGTCAACAAAGCGTCTACATTTTTTTTTATTTGCTTTGACGAAAGCGCTATTATTCATCGGCGGCATAATTGTTTTTATTAATCTAGTATTTTTTCAATTGTGCTATAATAAGTATGCAGTACATTAATCTTTATAAATTTAAAAAGTAGATACAACATCCCATTTTTCATATTTTGTATTTCTTTTGTTTATTAAAAATTAAGAGCTGGCGAGTTCGACGGCGGCAATATTAAAAGAATGTCGGCGGCTAAACTCGGCTAAACTTAAAAGGCTGAAATGTACCTTATTTACATTTAATATTTAAAACGCCTGTTATGAATTCCTTAATTTTTATAATGCAATTTAATTTAATTTTTTTTTTAAATACTATTTAAAAGGCTGAAATGTACCTATTTACTTTAAATATTTAATATTTAAAACGGATGTTATGCATCCTTAATTTTTTTAATAAAACATGAAATGTTAACAAAAGTTTCATTAACGACGTCTATTTCAGAAAAGTATCAAAAGTGTAGACTAGAATTACTAAAATGCACTAGTGAATCTCTGGTGACAATGTCTACATATGGTCCCAAAAGAACCACCTACTCAATAGTGACTGTGTCAGTAGTAGATTTCCAATGACACGCACATGTTAAATGTCTATAGTAAAAAAGCATTGTCGGGGTATAATAAATCACTAGTACTGGTGACAGTGTCAATAGTGAATCAGTACTGCTTCACTAGTGATATTTCCTACAGGGTGGTGACTGTGTCAACAGACGGTCAGTACAGATTAACTACTGACATTTACACCATAAAAGTACCAAAAGTGTAGACTAGAATTACTAAAATGCACTAGTGAATCTCTGGTGACAATGTCTACATATGGTCCCAAAAGAACCACCTACTCAATAGTGACAGTGTCAGTAGTAGATTTCCAATGACACGCACATGTTAAATGTCTATAGTAAAAAAGCATTGTCGGGGTATAATAAATCACTAGTACTGGTGACAGTGTCAATAGTGAATCAGTACTGATTCACTAGTGACATTTCCTACAGGGCTTATTTTGCGACAACCCTAACAACAAATACTGATCTACGTATGAATTGTGTGTGTATCCTTATTTTGCTCTCGCCCACCTCTTGCTAACAATTTACCGTGAAACAGTGCTGTCAAATTGTGACGTAAATTTATGTAACCTAATTCTATCATTATGTGTCTTACAACTGTTAATTTTTAAAACAATAAATAAAATATTGAAAAGTGAATTGGTACCACGGGTGGGTGCGGCTGGCTAAACTAATTCCAAACTAAATTCAGGTTTAAGAGTTTCTTTGAATGTAGAAAATTTTTTAAAACAATTTTTAAAGAAATTTTAAATCCTTTTCTCTATTTGCATTTAGTTTAGAAAAAATTTAGCCACCTCGCACAGGGCCTACGTAATGAAAAGAAATTGAAAATTATTCATAATTAGGGGTGAGTTAAAAAATATGTTATATAGTATAAAATTAAAAATTTTAAATACAAAATATAAATCATAAAATCAATCGAATATTCCAAAACGGCAAATTAGCATCTTCATGCTCTGTTCTGTTTAACAAAAACAATAAAAAATACATACACACACACACACAGTACTGGAAAAACCAAACAAATAATTCATTTTTAAACAACCAAAAATATTTCTATGACTACTCTGCTGAGTAGTAATTTGGGAGTCATGTATGTTTGGCTGCTACTGCTCTTGCTTAATTTGTAAGTAGACGATTGGTGCTGCGGTAGTTTTCAATTTCAAAACAAAGATGTGTGCTACTGCTTAGCTAATAAAATGTTTGTGTAGTGGTAGTAGTAGCTGAGTAGTAATTTGGGAGTCTTGTCTATTTGGCTGCTACTGCTACTTGTTGAATTTAGTAGCAGACACATCGATTGATGCTGTGGTGGTTTTCAATTTCAAAACAAAGCTATGTGCTACTGCTGAGCTACAGAAAAGTATGCATAGTGGTAGTAGTAGCGATGTGATGACTTTTAGTTTTGTTGTTTTTTTTACTACAATAATCGTCATTTTTAGTTACTACTGCTACTTTAGTCGTAGCTTTTTCAACCCTGAAAAAAAGTACCTTTTTCTAAAAAAATTTTCCTTTTCCAAAAGAAGTACCTTTTCCAAAAAAAGTGCCTGCCCAAACCACTGGAGGTAAGAAGTTGAAATTTGGTATAAAGGTTCCTCCACTGTAGTAGACATCGACTAAGTTTGTATTTTTGGAATTCCCTACAGGATATCCCAAAAAGAAACTCGGTATGTGAGTTCCTCCTTCTGTGTAGGCGTCCGCTTAGACGGAATTTTTGAAATTCCTATCGGGAGGGGAAATAAGGTAAAAGTCTCCTCCTGACGGCTTGCCCAATCCCTTTTGGCCAACCTAAAATTTTATATATGTATTCCTTGGAGTAGGACTAACTCACCGGCAACGTAATTTTTCTATTTTGGAACAGGAACATAGTAAAAATGGTGGTTGAAAGGGAAAAATGTCCCCACTAACGGCCTGCCCAAACCGCTTAGGCAATGCAGTTGAAATTTAGTATGAATGTTCGTCATCCATCGCAGATAGCCGCGAAGATGGAATTTTTGTAAATTCCTAAAGGGAGGGGCAAAATGAAGAAAAGCCCCACCTTGGGGGCCGGTAAAAACCCCTTCGGCTAGAAACCTGAAGCTTAAAATGTGGGTCACTGGAGTAAGGGCTAACTTATTAGAAAGATACTTTTTTGAATTTTGGACAGGGTGGTTATAAAATGGGGAAGTTGCCGCTTAACGACCTGTCCAAACTGCTGGAACTAGGAAGCTGAAATTCGGTACTTAGGTTCCTCTTCCAGCCTAATTCCAACCGGGAGGGACAAAAAAAGAAAAAGTGTCCCCCTTGACAGCCTGCTCAAACTGCTGGAACTAGGATACTGAAATTCCCTGTCGATGGATTTTCGGAAATTCCTACCGAGAGGGGCACAAATAGTAAAAGTTGGCTAGAAACCTGAAATGTAAAACATATGTTACTTGGAGTATGGGCTCACTTATCGGGAAGGTGCTTTTTGGACAGGGACATTGCAAAAATGGGGATTAATGAAGCGAAAAGTGCCGCTTAAAGGCCTGCCCAAACCGCTGGAGGTAGGAAGTTGAAATTTGGTATTAAAGTTCCTCCTCTATTGTAGACATCCGCTAAGATGAGATTTTTGGAAATTTCTACAGGTAGGGTCAAAAACAGGAAAAGTCTCCCCCTTAACGGCCTGGCCAAACTGCTGGAATAAGGGATCTTAAATTGGGTTCCTTCTCCAACGTTGACGTCCCCTAAGATGGTATTTTTGGAAATTCATACCGGGAGGGGTAAAAAGGGAAAAAACTTCCCCCTTGACGGCCTGGCCAAACTGCTGGATATAGAGACCTAAAATTATGTATGTAGTAGGTTCCTCCTCCAACGCAGACGTCCTCTAAGACAGAATTTTTGGAAATTCCTACCGGGAGGGGTAAAAACGGAATAATTCTCCCCCTTGATGGCCTAACCGAACCCTTCGGCTAGAAACCTGTAATATATAATATGTTTTCCTTGGAGTATGGGCTAACTTATCGACAAGGCATTTCTAGGACTTTGGACAGGAACGTAGTAAAAATGGTGGTTCAAAAGGGGAAAATCAATTTGATTTTCGTACAAAGCTAAAAGCTGTAACACTCCTTATTATAGACGCTCTTAAACAATAATTTTTCTACTTGAATACAAAAATTAAAAAAACACTTTTGTTATCACTTTTTACTTATTTTATAACACTGAGCACTTTAAAGAATAACTAATTTGAAGGTTCTTGGTTAAACCGAATTCTTTCTTCTACAAACAATGTCACTATTAAAATGAATATAAGTAAGTTATTTTCTATTTTTTGTTTTGTTTATTATGTATTATTTTCTTTGATTGCGTCTTATAACTTCTTTTCACAAAATCTGAAACAAGAATGACGCTCATAAAAAGATAAACTGACCATCTTATAGTTGTCGAAACCATACCAATGATTGTGAATATGATATCTCTCAGTGCAAATAATAATATGATTGTAATTCGATGAGAGGAATATGGTTGTCCGGATAATATATGATTGTAGCCGAAAGAAAATATGATAAGCGAAAAAAGGAGAGATTTTAACTATAACATGATTAAAGACGACTATATAACTTGTAAAGTATGATTAATACATTAATAATATGATTGCAACAACCATGTATGGCAGTGGGGATCATAGTTTTGTAGCCCTGATCATATTGCAACCATATCTTTTCTCTGCGTGTGGATGTCACTACATTTCTAGATCTGTCAAAACAACAGAGTAGTACATTGGAAGATGACAAAGCAAATTGTGGTATTTTTTTTTTTGTTTTTTTCTCTGATATTTTAAATGTTCATAAACGCTCCTAGACGAGAAGAAGAAATTCAAATATTTCTAGAAATACTAAAAACTTCGCCACCTGAGTATTGCTTTATTCAAGAATAAAATTTGGATAGGGACATGCTTTTAACAGATTATTTTTCATAATTTGTTAATTAGGTTTTGGGATTTTAACGCATTTAATTCCTTTAATTCCAATTTAATTTTATATTTAAAATTTTTAAAAAACTTAAAAATTTCACTGTAAATCTTTAAATGTTATTCCAAATTTTTGTGGAGGAACAAAATTTTTCAATGTTTTGTACAAGAAGTCGATTTCTTCTTTACATAAGAATTCTGGCAGAAGTAGAAAACACTCGTTCGCTAGTACCAGAACTGACTGGAATACACATTATCTGAAGGAGGGGAAGATCTCTGGAATTTTTCCAAAATTGTAAATTATCGCAATCTGGTTTAATATAATCACGCAAACTGACGCACAAAAATTTACTCACGCACGACTCACGCATGAACATTTTTTTGAATCACGCTCACGCACGACTCATGTGATTGCCATCATTTTAGCTCTCGATCATGCGTGAATCATGCGTGATTCACGCGTGACACAAAAATTTCGTGTCACGCGCCCATCTCTAGTCAAAACCATTGGATTTGTGAGCAACTAACCTCAAAAACTGCACTTAACAAATTGCAAAACAATGGCGGAACGTGAAAAAAGGCTTTATGGTACAAAAAATTTATTTTGAAACTTAATCAGCGCTTAACATTCTGCAAGCAAATATATTGACGCAAAGCTGTTACTGTTTGGAAAAAATTTTTTTCCCGATTTTTTTTTTGCAATCTAACTGGTATAGGATATAGGTATTATAGACCTTAGATTATGAATATTATAAAACCGAACTTAAAAAATTGCAAAATAATGGCGGAACGCGAAAAAAGCTTTATGGTACAAAAAATAAATAAAAATTAAAAAACTCAGTCAGCGATTTACATTCTGCAAACAAATATGTTGATGCAAAAATATTCCTTTTTGCAAAGTTTTTTTCGCGAAATTTTTTGCATACCAACCACCAAACTTCGGCATAAGGTATGGGTATTATATTCCCAAATTTATAAATTTTAACGTTAATTTTCTTAATCAATTTTTTCATCTTTGATATTTATAACTAAAGATATTTTTGTAATTTGAACTTGAGGGATATTTTTATTTTAAAGTACATTTGAAATTTTTTGTTTCTTATTGCGAAATAAAAGCACTTTGAACTTTAGTGATATTTATTTTTGATAAAAACAAAAAATAAACGGTTTGCGAGTGCCTGATTGTAGGTGAATATTTTACTGAATTGGGCTCAACTGGCTGCAAATGAAATATAGTTCTGAAGTACAAATATAAATATTTTTTTCAGAGTTTTTAGGCAATGACAATAATGACGAAAACGACAAATGATTTGGCACATTGGTGGTAAATCGGGTAATTCTAAAATATAAAAAGGCAATCAGAAAAAAACTGATTTTATGTCATTTAGCTTTTAAAAAGCTTATATGATAAAATATATAAATATATTGGATTATGTATGGTTTCATATAACCGATCAAAAAAAATGTACGAGGGCAGTACGAAATGTTGTTAGGCTGACATGGAGATGGCGGTATAAATAGAAAAAAGCTTTGTATAATCGAAACTTCCATTCGTCATATGAACACATGTTAAATTTCATTTTGATATGTCAACTCATTCGTATAGTAATAGGTGTTCAAAAAAGGCGCTTCAGTGATTTTTTTGTAATGGAAAAATTCGAAATTCGTGGTTTGATTAAATATTTACATAAGAAAGGTTTATCGGGACAAGAAATTCATAATGATATGGTGAATGTGTTAGGTGAAAGTACTCCTTCATATGCAACAGTAAAAAATTGGGTTGCTGAATTTAAACGTGGTATACAAGCATTGAAGATGAACTACGAAGTGGACGTCTAAAAACTGCAACAATGCCAGAAAGCATAGCTAAAGTCCATGATATGGTATTAGACGATCGACGAGTGAAAGTGCGTGAAATATATAATGCCATAGGCATCTCAAATGATCGAGTACATTTTATTTTGCATCAAGAATTGCAGATGAAAAACTTTCTGCGAGATGGGTGCCGTATTTGGTAGCAGTTGACCAAAAACGTATTCGAATGAAAATTTCAAAATTCAACGAATTGAAGTACGAATTGCTTGACCACCCTCCTTATTCTCCTTATTTAGCTCCCTCTGTCTTCTACCTGTTCCCAAATCTAAAAAAATCCTTGCTGGCAAACGTTTTACCTCGAATGAAGATGTAATGGCAGCTGTGAACGATTATTTTGAGGAGCTTCAGGAAAAATATTTTAATCAAGGGATAGAATTGCTGGAAAAATGTTGGAATAAGTGTATTGAAGTTTCAACAGATTATATTGAAAAATAAAATAATTTTAAAAATCTACCTCTTGTTTTTCATGTTTAGGCTTAGAACATTTCGAACTGCCTCGTAATATTGTACAACACAAAAAAACTCAAGGTTCTGACAACAGATACTGGTAGGGATAACCAAAAAAAAGTACACGTGTATCGGTGTTTTAAAAGTTCACATCTTGCCCTATATTTTTTGGGGGGTTAAACTTTCCCCCCATTTGCAAATGTTTATTGTGAATCGGAATAGAAAACGATGTGAATTTTCCATTTTCGGTATAGGATGTGTTTAGCGACATTGTTTTACACTTATGTAAAACACTACGAGGAATATTTTTGTGGATTATTTTAACCCTCATAGAAAGAAATAATAATAATAAAAATAGGAGAAAAAGCTGCTAAAAATTATGTAATTAAAAATTACCTTGCAGAAAACTGCTGATATTAGCAGATTGTTTTTTGCTAAATACTAGTAAGATAAGAAGGAAAAATAAAACTGTTAAATTTACAAAATTTTGGTTACATTTAAGTTAACTTTTAGTTAATTAAAAATAACGAATTACCTTGATAAAATCCGTAAAAAATTTTGAAGCATATTAGTAGATAAAAAATAGTTTTTTATGCAAGATAATTTTTAACTTATTTTTACTAGTTCTAACTAAAATGTTTACAGGATTTTTCTTTTTCTGTTATATTTAATATATTTAGTAAAAATTTGATCAAAATTGATTTTTTAAATTACAATTTTTTAAATACAAACAAAATTGTAATATTTACCTTTTTGGTATTTTAACAAAATATATTTGAAGAATTACATATTTATTTAGAACTTTTATATTTCCATAAAATTTCATTAAAAATGAATAGAAAATTTAAAAAAAATGTTTTAATCGTTTCAAAAATTATATTTTGAGTGTACAAAAATAGAAACAAATAAAAATTTTACAGTGGAAACTACAAAAAATTATTAATTGTGTAAAAAAAGTTCCAAAAAATTTTTTTCTATCTGGTGGTATTCGAACCTGCAACCCTCTGATTTCTGTGCCAGCACGTTCCTATGCAACCCCCATACAAAATATTAACTTCTTATCACCCATGAAAAAGAACTTCTGACTAGCATATATTTATTGCAGCATTAGATGTTGTTTAAAACCCATTCCTAAGGGAGTAATTATTTGTGATGTAATGAAGGAAGTGATTCATTTAGAAGTCATTCCAATTATTGGGATTGTTGTAGCTAGCACAGTTTTCGAGATATTCAGAAAATAAACTACACTCTAAAAAGTGCATTTAAATTCACTATTATAAATTATGTAAATTTTTGTGTAAACTGACTCAAAATGCCTAAATATAGGCATTAAATGTGTGAAAAATTTATATGCATACTTCCGTCTGCAAATTTAAACAAATATAAGCACATTTATATTATATTTACACATTTTGGTACTTAAACAGAAATATTAGGCACAAAGTGTATAAATGTACAAACATTTAATCGTAATAAAATATTTGTCATTTGAACATTTTAAATAAATAAAAAATTACAACTGAAAGAATATTTCTCATCACAGATAAGAAAAATATATAGGTTGTTCATAAGGGGTGTGCTATCTGTTGTATCGTTGTATCGTCCTAAAAAAAAACAGAGTTGTTAAAATTTTTATTTGTGTTTAACAACGATTTTCTATTCAGTTTTCTATCGGTTAGCACACTCAAACATAGGACACTAAACATACGTAAAAATGTTGTATCGTGCTATTCTCAAATGTTGTATTTTTTCAATTTAATTTTTAACAACTCTGTTTTTTGTTAGGACGATACAACGATACAACAAATAGTACACCCCTTGTGAAAACCCTTATAATTATAAAGCGATGTAATAAATTTTAAAAAGCTGGAAAACGTTTATAATGTATAAACTTTTTTTTTTTGATGGTACTTATATCTATTAAAAAATTTTAAATTAACCCAATATAAGCGAAATTTTTCCAATTACAGGATTTTTAGTATTGAATAATGCTGACTGGAAGATCTGAAAATTAGACAAATCCAAATCGTGTGCAAGAGGAAATATTGTCAGCTGCTAATAGGAGAGTATCAAGATATTTAAGAATTATTTCAAACGCAGTAATGAAAACCATGCTAGGAAATGAAGGTCTAGGACGTTGATGATTTCGATGCGAATTGAATATAATCGGTTAGTATAGTAAACTACGAATGGTTTAGTGCTGCGTGGGTGCAGTTAAGTTGTATACCAGTTTAATATTTTAATTTTTTGGCCAACGCTGTAACTATTAAATAAGACGCAAACACTGTCTAATAAGAATTTTTCTGTAATTTAGTTTTACTGCATTTTATGTTTACATTTTTGGCGCGAAAAATTTATTTTAAGAGGAATTTATCCATTGATTTATCGCCAATTTTTATGGTTAATTTTATACTCCTTTCAAAAATAAAAAGGAATCAAAAATGGTTGATAAAGGGTTATAATATTCAAAGAATAAATCCTCATAATGTTTATCTTTAGGGGTTAAAGCAACATATTTCTCTCAAAATTATTCAGATTTTTTTTTTTTTTATTTTGATTTTTTGGCACTTACTAAAAAAAAACTTAAATGACCCTAAAAAAGGCAGCTATAGGTAGGATTGATGTGGACATCAAAACATACAATTAGTTCAGAAAAACTTTGATACTGTTTTCTGCGTTATATTTCAATACGGCAAAAAATTTTAACTTTTAACTTGACTGTATCTACAAAGCGCCAAATCCTTTAAGAAATTTACTATTCTAACTCAGCGGCATAGAAATCATTTACACCTAAGAATTGTGTGAAATCTAGCCAACAAATTTGTAGAATTATTCTTAATTTAACTATTATAATTAATTTCTTTAAAATAAAAATTCAATATCTTTTCAGTTTCAGTATATGTGACAGCGCATAGAGAAAGGGTCCCTTAGGTCCCTTTCTATTTTGCGTGTCACATATATATACAAATATGAATTTTCTTTATATTTTTAAGCACTTAACCATGCGTTTTAAGGAGTTTTGTGCTTACATTTACTCTTTGAAACTGTTTTTATACGAAAAAACGTACATAAATTTTCAATCTGAAGTAAAAAACTATAAAATTTAATACACACATTTAATATAAGTTTACACACATTGTGTGTATGAATATTACACACAATGTGTGTATAATTTTTCATTTACGCACATAGAGTAATTTTACTGATATTAAAGTAGGTAAAAAGTTACCTACTATAAATAGGGTAAATTTAAACAAAAATTTATTAGAGTGTAGTAACGAAAAATTATGGCATTTTTTTTAATTTTAAATATTGCCCCAGCAAAATCTCAGTAATGGGTGGTCATTACTAATATCCAAATAATAAGCAGCCGAATTAGGGTCTACTACATATAATTCGGTATTTAAACTCATTATTTTTGTTCGACAAGGTAGTTTTTGTAAGTAGTTGTCCATATTCGCTGCAGGAAAAAACACACAAAATTTGGGCACCCGCTTACCCGCTGCAATATAAAAATACATAAAATAAGTAGTTACCAAAATAAGTAGTTATTCGGGTGCTTATAAGCAGTTAGCAAATAAGTGGTTACAAGTTGTTAAAAATAAGGCTTACTCATATACTTATTAGTGGTTAAAAAATAAGTAGTTATCAATATCAAATTATTTTTGTAATTAAATAAGTATTCGTGCGTAAGCTAGACTGCTTACAAACACGTCTTCGTCTAACAAAAATAACTAGTACTGACGCCGAATTATAAGCAGTAAAAAATTTTAGTTTCATTATATAACAGACAAGGAAAAATTCTGAATTTTATTTAAAAATCTATAAATATTTGAAATTTTATTTTTGTTTAAAATAAAATTCCCAAAAATGTATGAATTTTAAATTTGGAAAATAAAAATCTCAAAATTTTGAGAATTTTATTTTTAACAAATGTTTGAATAATTCTTTGAATAGTTATTAGAAAAATGAAAAAATAAAAACCCAAACACCTACAATAAAAAATATTAAATACACAAAACTTGAAATCAAACCAGCAATTTCGCATTTTTTTCTAATTTTTAAGGTGTTTGCAAATTTTATCAATAAATTAATATTTTTGTATGGCGTCTTATATGCAAATTTCGCAAAATAACTCTTTGAATAATCGTTTGGTGGATAAACTGAATAAGAAATAAATTACAATAAAAAACTAAATATACAAACTATATAACTAAATCCGCTATTTCGAGTTCTTTAGTTTTTATGGTGTTCGCAGATTTGATCGATAAATTAATACCTTATATATTTAAAATGCGCAATTGTGGAAAATTGTATATACTAAAAAAAATTAATTAAAAAACCTTATCAACAATTTATATTCCGCTAACGAATATATTGATGCAAAGATTTTCGTTTTTGCAAAATATTTTTTTTTTGCGAATTATTTTTGCAAACTAACCACTAAACTTTTTTATAAAAAATGGGAACTATTATTCCTCGATTATATAATTCCTCTAACTCCCACTGGACCATAGGGCGCCTAGATTATGAATTTGAAATAAACGCACTTAAAAAATTGGAAAATAATATCGGAACGCGAAAAAAGTCTTTATGGTACAAAATATTTGCTAAAAGGCTAATTCAGCGATTTACATTCTGCAAATGAATATATTGATACAAACATTTTCCTTTTTGCAAAATTTTTTTGCAAACTAATCACCAAACTTTTTTATAAGAAATGGTTATTATAGTTCCTAGAATATGAATTTCAAAAAAAGCGCACTCAAGAAATTGCACAGTATTGGCGGAACGCGAAAATATTCTTTATGGTGCAAAATATTTTATAAAATATTATTATTATAGTTCCTAGATTATAAATTTAAAATAACCGCACTTAAAAAATTGCAAAATTATAGCGGAACGCGAAAAAAGTCTTTATGGTACAAAATATTTGGTAAAAGGCATATTCAGTTATTTACATTCTGCAAGCGAATATATTGATACAAACATTTTCCTTTTTGCAAAAATTTGTTTGCGATTTTTTTTTCCAAACTAACCATCAAGTTTTTTGATAAGAAATGAGAATTAAAGTTAATAGATTATGAATTAAAAAGCCCCACTTAAAAAATTTCAAAATAATGGCGGAACGCGGAAAAAGCCTTTATGGTACAAAATATTCATTAACAAGCTTAGTCAGCTTACATTCTGCAAACGAATATATTGATGCAAACATTTTCCTTTTTGCGAAATATTTTTTCGCGAATTTTTTATTGTGAACGAACTTCCAAACTTTGGTATAAGGAATTGGTATTTTAGTCCCTAGATTATAAATTTAAAAAACCGCACTTAAAAAATTGAAAAATTATAGCGGAACGCGAAAAAAGACTTTATGGCACAAGAGATTAATTTGAAAACTTAATCAGCGATTTACATTCAGCAAACGAATGTATTGATGCAAACATTTTTCTTTTTCAAGATTTTTTTTCGCGAATTTTTTTGCAAACTAATTACCAAACTTTGGTATAAGGTATTATGGTCTCTTGATTATAAAGATTTAAAAAAACCACACTTAAAAAATTGCAAAATAATCGCGGAAAAGGGCGAAATAGGCTTTATGATACAAAAAATGAATTAAAAAAATTAAACAGCGATTTACATTCTGCAAACAAATATATTGATGGAAAAATTTTGCTTTTTGCAAATTTTATTTTTCGCGATTTTTTCTTTTTTGCAACTAACCACCAAACTTTGTTTTATGAAATGTGTATTATAGTCCCTAGATTATAAATTTAAAAAAAACGCAGTCAAAAATTTGCAAAATAATAGCGGAACGCCAAAAAAAGTCTTTATCGTATAAAAATTGTATTAAAAATCTTAGACAGCGATTAACATTCTGTAAAGAAATATATTAGTGCAAAAAATTTCCTTTTTGTAATATTTTTTAGTGATTTTTTTTTTGCAATCCCTAGATTATAAATTTTAAGAAATCGCACTTAAAAAATTGCTAAATAACGGCGGAATGCGAAAAAGCGTAGAAAATGACTTAGAAGAGCTAATTAACTATTGACATTCTGCAAACGAATATATTGGTGTAAAATTATCCAAACAAACTAACTAACTACCAAACTTTCGGCAAGATATGAGTGTAATAGTCTTGGATTATGGATTAAAATACACCGAATTGAAAAAATTCCAAATAATGGCGGATTGTGAATAAAACGATTTATGCCGCTGAAAATGAATTAAGAAACTCAATCAGCGATTAGAATTTTGCAAACGAATATAATAATGCAGTTTTTCGTTTTTGTAAAATTTTTTTTCGCAATTTTTAATTTTTAGAATAAGATATGGATATAATAGTTCTTGGATTATTAATTTCAATAAAACGAGACTTTTCCATCCCTGATTAACAATTCTGTGTTCGTTGATGTTTGGAGGCACATAATATTGTTTTCCACAAAAAGTATAGAGATTTACATGGTCATTTGTTCCTATTAATGCATATTTTTCATATTTATCCAAACTACATATCTGTTAGTATTATCATAAAATTATATAAAAACTTTTATTTCAGAACTCTATATCTGCATTAGCGACGTAAATAACGCAAATAATTTCAAAATAAGTATATATAGGAATAAGTTGCCATTTTTAAATAATATTCCAGAAGAAGATTGGTTCAAAAAAATCTTATAAGCAAGCGAATTAGTTTTTTTGCTCTCCTGAACAATTCTATTTTTGTAGATATAGAGTATTGAATCTATGGTATCGATAAAGAATTTTATTTAAAAGTTATGAAGTATTTTTTTCAAAAAAGTACTTGAAGAATTTTATCACTAAGGAATTTTAAATTTTAAGCTTTTTTGTTGTCTGTTATATAACCACTTATTTGGTAATGAAAGATTTTGCTTGGGCATAACCCAGCATGAATGATCTAAACATCTTTTTAGACTTCTTCAATTAAAATAATACATCAGTAGAAAAATCAACGGGTTTCAATTCAATTTGACTAATTTTTAACAAAATTTTAGTTAAAACACTGAGAAACACAAAGATTTTAGTTATCTTGATTTAACAATATACTAAAAATCCTCAGTGTTAATTTGAGTGTTAATTTTCAAAACGATTTTAACAAAATTTTAGTTAAAACACTGAGAAACACAAAGATTTTAGTTATCTTGATTTAACAATATACTAAAAATCCTCAGTGTTAATTTGAGTGTTAATTTTCAAAACGATTTATAACTAATTTTTAAGAACCCATTCGTTAAAATTTAAAAAATTTATTGTTAAAATATAATATGTTCATGTTTCTGTTATTACCCGGTAGATAGCGTCACCAGTGTATCCGAAGTATTAAAGACGGCGCTATTTCTTTCCCTCCCGAGTTTTTAAAATGGCCCATATCTCGAAAACTAAGAGAGATATATAAAAATTTACCAAAATAATACCCCAGCGGAAGGCGTTATCTCTATCCAAAAATGGACATTGGTGGGACCTTGGACCCTCGGGAATTTCTAATAAAAATTTTCCATTCATAAAATGGTCCATATCTCTAAAATTAGCCAGATAGAGCAAAACGGATAAAATGTTTGCTCCTTGGGATTGCCCTTACATGTCTTTTAATGGTATGGACTAGGCCCGGAGAGGGTCCCGATACTTAAATTTAGATTTGTAGAATTGAAAAAAAGAATTTGTTAAAATCAACAAATTTTATTTTAAGCCAAAAAACAGGAATAATTACTTTGTTTATGAAATCCGTACAAAAATATTCATGCTTTCAAACATTTTGATTGGTTAACAATAAATTAACCAATCAGATTACTTAAAAAATAAACCAAGTCAAAGTATACTACGACCCAAAATCCTAACTAAAGTCGTTTTTAACCAAAATATGCATACGGAAAATTTAGAAATTTACACTGAGAGAATTATCTGCATGACTTTAATGAGTTTTTGCATAAAACCAATGAAGTTTCGCTGGAATCGTCCATTGAATTTTTTTGAATTTTTCATAAAATGTTGTGGAAATTTTAATTTTATTTATTAAAAGTTTCATACTCAACAAATAAGTTGCACTAAAACTGGATTCATAAAATATATGAAGCTTTTTCATCAAATTTTAGAAATTTTTCCTTTACTTTGGGAAGAAAACTTCATTACTTCTCTGAAAAGTTTCATTAAAACTCCTCCAGCAAAATTCCCTCTATGAAGATCCTAGTAAATCTTCAACAATGCGTAAAAATTTTGCAGAAAATTTTCTTAGTCCACTTAAAAGTTTACCAAATTTGCAAAAAAAAATATCAAATTCGGCATTTTGTAAATAAAATAGTTCCTATATAACTCAATATAATATGGACAATATTTGTAATAGAAACATTTTTTCTGTTTAAATTCGTAAGTTTGCTACAAAGTTTAACAAAGCTGGGGGTATTATAATTGAAAATCATTAACAGCCATTTTTAAATTTAAATAGATTATCAGTCTGCAAAATAAAATCAGAATGGAATGTCCCAAGGTAGGATGAATTTATTTTAATATAAATAAAAGTGAACACAAATAAGCATAAAATAAGTTGAATAAAACTGAAAAAAACTTAACAAACCGCAATCGAGTAAATTATCCATATATGTTGACATACAGAATTTTTTTTTATTTGATTATACACTTTCGTTCAATTTTGTTATTTCAAAAAATATTTTTTTTGCGTTTGTAATATTTAACAGCTATATTAATTGGGATTTATTCCGTTAATGGACATAATTATATATTTTAAATTTTCATTGAAAAATCACATAATCCTTGTGTTCAATTAATGCATAATCATAGTAACACATTTCATTACATACGCAAATATTGAATATGATTCAATATTTAACTTTACAACACATAGGTTGGGGTATTTTTATTAAATTTTTATTTTTCTTTGGATAAAACTTTACACAATATTTTGAATATTTTTGAAAACACAATTTAATTATAGAATTTATTATTATCAATTTTTTAAATAATTTTTCACGGTTTTAATGATAAATTGACCAATCATTCTGTGAGGCAAACAACGAATTTATAATATACATAACAATACAAGACCATTTTGTTATATTTGCTTTGTATTTTTTTAATATTTAAATATTTTTTATCTTTTTTGCTTTCTTTCTCTTTAGGATTTATTTTTTGACAAACACAAATAGCCAACGTCAACAATTTTAATTATAAACGGGCTTATTTAAAGTAAACACTGTGTATTGCAGTAATCGACGTGAATTATCTTTGTTTATCCTCCATTTTAATTATGTGTTGTCCGTTAGATTTATTGTCGTTTTTTTAGCTTTTATTCCTGTTATAGGTATACGAAGCATGAACGTACCAGAAACGGATATAATAAGTGCAACGGTATACCTCCGTTCATATAATTTACTTGTGTTAATTTATTTTAATATTTAATACAGCTTGTCTCGTTCACGCCTTAAAAATAATAACACAATGTCACAAGATTTTGGTAGCCATTCATTCATATAATAGTATACAATATTTATTTAACAACACATAAATAGGTACACCATACTTTATGTACAATGTACAGAAATATACCACAATGAATAGTTATCACTATTGTGGGATAATGTGATTCTAAGTAACTATAATTTATTTAAAGGACATGATCTACACGGTGTATAATGCTTAGTAAGTGATGTTTTGAATCAAAAAAATACGTAAAACTGGCACATTGACTACTAAAAAGAAGATATAACGCGTTTTTTGTGATACACAACATTACAAATTACTCATAGGAAACGGACGTTACTTACTACTACACCGACCAACAATGAACTGCCAAACATTAGCATTTTAATCAGGACATACACGCACATTATTTGCTTTTCCTTACGGCAATGATGCTACGAAAGTAAAGAGAATATATTTGTGAGTAAACGAGTTAAGAGAAGAAAAGCTTTTTTTTGTTACTCAGCGCAATAATATAGTGTTGCTCTTTGCACCACACAATGTGGAAGGAGCATGACTACTGTTGCTGAGAGCCAGCTTATTTAGTCTGTTTAAACGGGAAAGTGAAACTTTGTGTCAATAAATAAATGTTATTTTACATTTACTTTTTTTACCATAAATGCACCCAAGTGTGTCCTTTTTGGCAAATAAATTTTTACATATTCCTCTTTCTCTGTGCTTTTGATCAAAATAAATTCATTTTTTTATAATTTCTTACATTTTTTACATTCGTTTTTACCCTGGGAGTATTATAAAAATTAAACATCAAGCACACTCAATGTTAGTTTAAAAAATATAAAACTTTTTCCTATGTTTGTTTGTATGTAGTATTGTTAAATATTTGTTAAATTGCTAATGCTTGCCACATAATTTATGCAAATATCTAAAGAACGGTGTCGAAAAAGTGGAGATTTTTACCGACGCACAGTAGGGTTAACCTTATGCAAAGCGGCGATTAATTCAGGGAAGTCGTCATTTTAAAATATTTTTATTTTTTATTGATGGATATTCATAAATACATAAAAAATAAGTATTTAAAAAAACAAAAAAGGTGGAAAAATATTTTTTTAACCTTTTATAGACTTTTTTGTATTTTGGAAAAAATGGTCTTATTTTACAATTTTCGCTGTAACTTTGGAATGAAAAACCATAAATTAGTAAATTGAATCGCAAATTAGTGCATACTTAATGTGCTTAGAAAAAAATATGTTTTTAAAAAAAATAAAAAGTACCCGAGTAAAAAAAATGATCTCGCGCAATATCTAATCATATCCAATTTGATATTGTTTAAGATCTGCTGTAATATCTAGCTGATCAAATTAGATCTCAAAATTGGGTGTATCCAATCATATCGAATTAGATCCCATTGTATATATGGGGATAAACTAAGATCAAGTTATATCTCAAAATTCATAAATGCTTTGTAAAGTTATAGCAGGTTTACAAAACGTCATTTTCATACAAAATTTGTTCAATAAACCTCCTATAATTTTAAAAATCTTTTATGAATTTAGGGGTAAAATTTTAAATTAAAATCCGATTTTCCCAAAAATTCCATAATTCCACAAATTTGACTCAAAAAAGTCACATCAGAAAATATTATTATTTTTTATTGATCAATATTCATAAACACAAAACAAACAACAATTTCGGAAAAAAAATATTTAAAAAAAATAGAATTGTTATGCTTTTTTATTTACTTCATTTCATTAACTTCAAAAGTATTATTTACGTCATAATCATCATTTACTCCATAATCATCACTAAATTTATTAAAACAATCTTCATCTTCATGATCATCGTCACCATTATCATTTTAATTGTGGGGAAGAATAAGTCACTCCATTGAAGTCTTTCGCATTTGCTCCAATTTCTTTTTACAACTATTCCTTATGCTTGAAATGAATGGATCAGCACTTAAAAGATCTCTTTTAAACACGTCTTCTATTGTATTTTCCCAACTTCATTTACGCGAAAAGTGCTCCCTATAACTTTTGCAGTCCTTATTTCTAGCTTCCTGAAATTCTTCAGTTAGTTAACCAATAAGCAATGGTGAAAGTGATATAATTTCTGGCCCATGAATAAAGTTTTTTTTATCAACTGTAAATCAATTTTTGTAATTTCTGCAGATACTTCGGCATTCCTAAAAAAACGCCTTGCAGTATTACCAGTTTCCAAAGCCTGGATTTGGTTGGTCAACAATCAATCCAATTTCCTCTCTATATTGCCTTTGAATTCGATTTTTTGTATCAGCAATAAATTTTTTTTCATCATCACATTTACATAGCTTGCCATTTTTTAATCTGAAGTTTATATGACAAGTGAATAAGACACTCAAAAAACAGTCTATAGGCGCGTTCGTTTACTTACTACTTTTACTACAACTGGAAAAATTCAATATAAAAAGTAAACAAAACTTTCCAATTGGACACCCAAAAAATTACGTAGTCGCATAGTCAATAAAATACATAGTCAAATTAATTTTTTTATAAATCAAATATAATAATCTATAACAACTATAATAAATTCTGTCATCACTACAGAAATATAAATTGTCAAAAATTAAAATGTTAAAATATTAAAAAAAAGAAAGAAAAAACACAAATCTTAAAATATTCACAAGCTTTCAATCGCATTTTATTAACAAAAAAAAAGTGATTCTTTGTGTTTGGAGAAGTTTAAGATTCCGTTAAATATGGATAACATTCAACAGCTCAAAACTAAAGGTAATTCCCAAGCTACAGTTATTGTTTTAAATTATATAACGGTTTGTTTGATTTTCAGAATGTACGAATCAAGTCCAAAAGATAAAGTGCTTCCGTAAAAGAATTGCAAGTACGCATTGATGCAATCAGTTCAAAAATCCAATAAGTTTTGAAGTGTCAAATTTAGTTTTGTGGTTAATGAAATAAAAATATTTAAAGGCACATTTACACGCGAGAGAAAACTTCTAGAGATAGAGCAAAAAACATCTCTAAATAGCTTAAATCATAAACAATAGAGCGATTTAGAGGTGTTTTTTGCGCTATATCTAGCAGTTTCATCTCGCGTGTAAATATGCCTTAAAAACATTTAATATATCTTTTTTTTATTTATTGCAAAAAAAAAGGCTAAATAACAAAATCCGTGGTAGTTGTTGTAGTTGATGTTTACTATTTTCAATTTCTATTGAGTTTTCACTATCTAATAATTGTGAGCGACTTCCTCATTATTTGATTTCTAAATTTAAATTATAATATAGTTACCCTCCACTACTTCATATCAACTATGTCATAGTGAGGGTTATTTCACCTATGATATAGTTGAAAAAACCATCAACTACGTATTTTTTAGGGTGTAGTAAAAGTAGTAAGAAATTCGACTGTGTTCGTTAAACTGTATGTGTGTAATACCCCCCCCCCCCCCTGCAAAAAACCTGCTTTGCTGGATGCAGCTTTGTAAGGGAATAAATAAAATTAATGCCTTACAAAGCTGCTTACGGAAGGCATGATTTTTCCATACAAAGGGCCCGCACGTTGTTTTGTGAGAAAAAGCGCATAATTCGCTGCTGAAAAATTGCAGCAAATTCATGTTTTTCGTAAGTGCATTTAACCGCAAATAAATTCATACACTTTTTTTTGGAAAAAGTGCTTTTTTTGCTGCTGAAAAGATGCAGCAAATTCATGATTTTCATTGAGCGCATTTAAACGCGACTTCTTATGAAAATAAATACATTCATTTGCCGACTTCAAAATGCAGACATTAAACTCTACTAAGGAAGGGTAAAACACGATTGAGATGACTCAGATTTCGTGCGCATTAATCTTTGGATAACTTACATTTTATTTTACTCCCTTACAACCTGCTTCGTCGTAAGGGAATAGCGTAGCACTATAATTTTTTAAATAACTTGCTTACGATTTGCTTCGTTTAAGGCAGTTTTGCAGGGTATACAATCAAATTGTAAAATTGTGTGTGTATTGTATACGCATAAAGTGGCGCAACTCTGTAAATCAGAATTTGTAGCGCGTTTTTAAGCGCTTCGTAGTTTTACTGCTTCCAAAATACTAAAAATTTTTTGCTGGTCCATTACCCCATTCACAAGCAAGTTTTGTAGGCGATTTAACAATTAGATTTGGAAAATAATCAAAACTGTTTACATACGGTTGAATGGGTTTTCATTATCTCGTTAACAGCTGTTTGGTTATTTCTGTAAACAAAAAATATTTGCGACCTAACCAAATATTTCAAAAACATATATTTTCCACTGCCGGAATAAAATATTTATTAACTTTGGATGAAATACAACTTTAATATTTATATATGAAACTTTTGATTTTTTGGTCGGAGGAAGACCGCAGCTATTGAAGATCTGTTTGTATACAATTTGTCGCCCGGAAAGATAATGCAGCCACATTTAACTCAACTGTCAGTGAAATATCTAATTAATTTCATTTAAAAGCACAATTTGGTTTGTTTTTGTTGATTTTAATAAAAAATTAAAATTTATTTTTTCTATTTGTGTTGTTTTCATTTCTTATGTTATAGACTTATACCGTGTTATTTTGTCCGAGTACTCAATGCCCAAACGAAACTCCTTATTTTTTTTTTTTTATTTACCCAGTGTAGAAAATCATTACCAGATATGTGGTTATGTAACTACATACTTGGTAATGGTAACTAGTTACTTTTGTTATTACATTTCTTATTACCTTTATATGGCGATGTCGCGAAAAATAATAAGTTGTCGTTACACACCAGCATACGAAAAATCAAAAAATATATCGTTACCTATCTGCTTACCAGTACTGACAAAAATAATGAGTCTAAAAATAGATTTTCTAAAAAATATATTATATAAAAAAAAAATTTTTTATTGTATTTTTTTTTTTTTAATAAAATTTGCTGGTGCGGGAATCGAACCTGGGTCTACAGATTGCCAGTCAACAGCTCTACCATCTGAGCTATATCGACATGAAATATTTAATAGATAAAAACACAATGACCTGCTGCACACAAGTAAGCTTACTCGCCAACAAACAAAAAATCAAAAAATATGTGGTTACATATATCCTTACCAGTGTTTAAAAAATATTGAGTCTAAAAATAGATTTCAAAAAATTTAAAAAAAAATCTAAAAAATTATTTTCTATTTGAAATAATGATAAAAATAAGTAATTATCAGTAACTCATTATTATATGTTTTAAAATAATACAGAAGGTAAGTGGGTGTCATTACTGGTAGTCCAAAAAATAATGATATGTCATATGTCGTTTCTACACTGGGTATTTTAGTCAATAGATTTAAATCCTTACAGACTATTATATAAAATATATTTATTATATAAGTTAACATAAATCACAAAAGATTACGTGTTTAGAAATAGAATTATGTTACGTTTAATTAAATCAGTTTTTAGAAAAAAGTCAATAAATTGATATAGGTTATTATAATCGCAGCAAATTCTTCTAAAAGGATCGGCAAGAGCATAGTTGTTTCTAAAAAATTTAACTTGTAGTGGCTTGAAGTAACGTGAAACTCGTTGAGGAACGTTAAAGGAAAGATTGTTTATAAGAAACTCAGAGCAAACTTCGCCGTTGATGAGGTTGATTATAAAAGCTACCTAAAAGCATGGTTCTACGACTTTTTAAAGTTGGCAATTTTATTAAAGCAAGTCTATTTGTGTATGGCGGAAGACCAAGTGCTGGATTCCAAGGCAAACTACGTAAACAAAAAAGTAGAAATTGTTTTTGCACTGATTCAATGCGTTGATTATGAATGTTGTAATATGGATCCCATATTATACAACCATATTCCAAAATAGGTCTTACAAGGGTCATATATAGTTGTTTCGTGATATAGGGATCAGTAAATTCTTTATCCCATCGTTTTATAAATGAAACTACACCTCACAGTCATGGTAATATGAGAAACAAAATTCAATCTATGATCTAGTAGAATTCCAAGATCTAGAAAATTATCAACTGATTCGAGCTGGTATCCACCCAAAGAATAGTTAACGGAAGTAATATTGTTCCTAGAAAAATGCATACATTTACATTTTTTCAAATTAGTATATTTAAAGTTGTATATTGTTCCAAATATGTGCATAATTTTGCCATGAAAATACATCTATATGTAAATACAACTCGTTTAGGAAAGAAATATGAGAAACGGAGTATAGAGTATTATTGAGTACTCAGCTAAACAAGTATTGAGTACTCAAAAGGCACTTCTCAAACCCTGACTTTTAGGAGATAATTGACGGGGTTTATAAATTATCTTATCAAATTGAAGTGATTATTGATAGAAAATTTGTATGGAGAAACACGAGATAATACATGAGATAATGCAATAATCATCAAGATAACTGAAACCTCGTTCATGTGAATGGGGTATAATATAGAATTTTCTCATGTCACTCATATTTTTAAACAAATTGCTTATGTGCGTTAGTCTAAATTTCAGAGTTCAAATGTGTAAAATATATATAGAGTTAGCTTTAATTATTTATGCTTTAAACTTTAATTAAATACATATATACAGGCTGGCTGATGAATAATGCTACATTAAGAAATTCAAATAACCTTTTTTTAATTCACATAAATTCATTTTTCTTTATTAATTTACAAAATAATACATTTTTATTAAGTTTTTCTAATGGCTTTTAAAAATAATTAAATTTAAATGACCTCCACATTCGGTGACGCATATGCGACATCTTATCAAAAAGTTATTCATTCCCAGCAAAAAATTTTCAAAATAGAGAATCGAGTTGGGAATCAGGTATTTTTGGTAGAACGCCTTCCCAATTGGATTACCAACTTGTTTCTTTTAACAAGGCGTGAGACTAAATGCAATCGATTCTTGGAATCGCAATGGTAGCTAGTTACTATTTTTCTTACAGAACACCTTTGATTTTTAGTAAAAGAAGGTGTTCTAATAATAAAAAGATTAAGCGAGTTTCTAAAAATAGATATTCTCAAAATAGAATTTACGAATTAAATTTTAAAATAAAAAAAAAACTTACACATGTGTTTCGCTGGGATTTGATCCCTGGCTTTCTGCGTGTCAGACGGATACTCTTCCACTGAGGCACCGTCTTGCGTGATAATTTATAGCTTAAATCAGATTTTATTTTTTTATAATTACACTCTAATAAATATTTGTTGAAATTTACTCTATTTAAAGGAGGTAACTTGATACCTACATTAAATACGGTAAAAATACACATTATGTTTAAAATTAAAATACGTAGACACAATGTGTTTAAAATTATGAAAACAATGTGTCTAAACGTACGTTTTTAATTGTATCAAAAATGTTTAGCAACATTATGGTATTGTTTAAATTCAAGTTTATTGTGTCTAAAAAACTTTTGTTTTTGCATAAACCTACGGTTTGAGTGTTCAGAAAAATGCATATAAAATATGGTAGTTTTTATGTTAATTGAATATTTTATTAATATAAATAATTACAATTAATAAATACAAATGCAAGTCTTTATACTAAAAATGCACAGTTGATATAAATCTTCCTGTTCGCTTTTTGCAACTTATTTTGTGAAACTGCCGGCTAATCAAATATACTGCATATTTTGGCAGAATATTTAGTGCTTAATTATTAATTAAATTTGTCAAAAAACGAGGTATCTTTCTGTCAATCCGGTTATACAAGACTGCTTTACGCGGAAAAGTTGCGGAAAAAGAAATCGAATGGAGGAGCAAGCAAGAGCGATATACTAAGCATTACATACACATATACAGAGCCCCTACAAGAAGCATTTTTTGCAAGCTAGTCATACCAAACTGTTCAGTACTATTTTGGGATTGCGACCGATGTATCCACAGATTGTGTAGACCATGAGTTAATGAATGGCCAATATTTTATTTATTTAGTGCAAGCGGAATGACACTGTCTCACTATACAAATTTTAGCAAAAATTAATTAATTTAATTTGCCTAAAATTCGCTTTGTGTACCAAATTTAAAGTTAATCTGCAGCTCATACAGTAATATAATATCAGCAGGAGACTTTCAGTTGGATTACAAGTTAACTTAGCAAAATTTGGTGGTAATTAACTACATATCACCAAAATAACAGCTTTTTATGTGCATAAAGTCCTTTACTCCAAATCCAAACAGGAAACTCAAGATAAATACGTTTTTGTATTGTGTCTTTTTTTCCCCAGGAACTTATCTTCGTTAATTCATTTATTTTGATTTAAATCCTAAAAATTAAAATTAATAATATCATTTATAATATTGCAAAAAAATAAATACTAACCCTGCTATTTTATATGGTAAAATTCGCTAAAATTTCGTCTGCCAAACAATTTGTTTTGTTATTTAAAATTTTCGATTTTTTATTCGACAAAAAATGTTTCTATGTATTTCAAAAATTCAAATTACACACTATATGCCTAAAAACTGTATACATATTTTTTAGTTACTAAATTAAATGTGTAAATTTTTGAAAATAATGCGTAGAATTTTAAATCATGTCCCAGCAAAATATTGGTAATGACACCTCATTACTATCTGCATTACCCAAAATGATATATCATTACCTTTTGCATTATTTTATAATATAAAATAATGACTTCCTAATAACGGCCTTTTGTATTCATTGTTTCTAAATATAAAATAATGACTTACTGGTAATAGTTTAAATAAGTACATTTTACACAGTTAAATTTTCTTATTATATGTAAATATGTTTTATGTTTAAATTTTTATGACGAGTCCTAAAATTACACACTAGAGAAAACTTAAATTTTTCTGAATGTATTTCCTTAAGCTAATAGTATTTGCCTAAGTCCTTATTTTTAAGAATCAAGTAAGCAATCGGATAACCACTTATAATTCAACTTTTTGTAAGCATGTGTGTAACCACTTATTATTCAAAATCTCATAACTACTTATTTCTCATTTTTTCGTAAGCGAGCGGGTAAGCGTAACTACTTATAAAAACGACCACGCCAAACAACAATAATGAGTTTAGACGCCAAAAAATAAGTTGTGCGGAGCTATGAATTTCTATTATATAACCACTTATTTGGTAATGAAATATTTTGCTGGGGTTTATCAACACAAAAAGTACTATATTTTGTGTGTAATATTCTAGATAAAATGCTTAAATAAATATATCACACATTTTATGCATACATTTATGCATTTTGCGTATTTTTAAATGAAAATTTACACACTTAAAGCTGTATTTTTACAAGCATTTTTTAGAGTGTACTTTATACTTTTTAGCACAAGCTTGTTTTTTTGATAAAGGAGGTAGTTCTTTAGAATTTATATATAAGGCCTTACAATACACCTTGCAAATTACAGAAAAGAGAAGCGAATATTTAAAATCGTTTTATGGTTATGGTTAAACAAATAGAATTCGACTTATACTAAATTAGACAAATACAAAATAGCATATCAGGTTTGGTGTATATTTATTACATTAGCTCTACTTCCACACTTACTTATTAACATTAACTAAATAAAATAAAATAATCATCCTAATTTTTTGCATTAAAAATACAAAAATTGTTTTTTTTTGGACTTTCTATATTTTCATATATTCTAACTAAATACATGAAAATATAGAAAGTCCAAAAAAACAATTTTTGTATTTTTAATGCAAAAAAAAAAAAAAAATTAGGATGATTGTACAAGAATACCACGGCTAAAATCTCATTCAAAATATTTATTTTGTTTTGAGTTTAATGTTAGTTGTTTTTACAAAATGTATTGACAACAAACATACATATAAATAGTACCCAAAGAGTACTTTTATGTAATTGTTGCTTTCAAAAAGGAGTTGATTTATAACTGGTTTTACCAAATCAGACAGTTCATATACGAAAGTATAAAATTCTCGTCACGTTGATTTTTTGTACCTTATGTAATGTCTTGGTTTGAGTAAGAAAGTTATCATTTTCTTATTGCGGACAACTGAAGAGATGCCTATGAAACAATTGTATTGTCTATCATGAAAATGATCAACCCCCTTTTTGAAACAACAAATAAAATCTAATATGACAATATCATATTAGAATTTGGACTTAAGGTAGAAGAATATTCTAACTAAATATATAAAATAAAATAAAATAAAATAAAATAAAATAAAATATAATAAAATAAAATAAATTAAACTAAATGAAATGAAATAAATTAAATAAATAAATTAAATAAATCAAATAAAATAAATAAATTAAATAAATTTTAATGAATTAAATAAATTAAATAAATTAGATAAATTAAATAAATTAAATGAAAAAAATAAATTAAATAAATGAAATAAATTATATAAATTAAATAAATCAAATAAATCATATAAATCAAATAAATTACATAAATTAAACAAATTAAATAAATTAAATAAGTTAATATTATTAAATAAATTATTAAATAAATTACTAAATAAATAATTAAATAAATTATTAAATAAATTACTAAATAAATTATTAAATAAATTATTAAATAAATTATTAAATAAATTACTAAATAAATTATTAAATAAATTATTAAATAAATTATTAAATAATTTATTAAATAAATTATTAAATAAATTATTAAATAATTTATTAAATAAATTATTAACTAATTTATTAAATAAATTATTAAATAAATTATTAAATAAATTAAATACATTAAATACATTAACTAAATAAATAGATTAAATAAATGAATAAATTAAATAAATGAATAAAATAAATAAATTAACAAATAAATAAATAACAACAAAATTTCAATTGTCCTAACAACAATATCTGAATGTTTTTATGTGGAAATTTCGAAAGGAAAAGTTCCCAGAATCAGAGGGTTTTTCGATAGAAAAGGTTCCCAAAACCTTAAAATTGTATATAAACCATTTTTAATGGAAAAAGTAGTCAGAATGTGGACGTTTTTCTATGGCAGAAATCAATAAGTTATTAGCAAAGAGAAAACATATTTGTTCTGACGGCACAATTTATACACTCACTAAAGTTTGTCGGTAGAATCTACTGAAAATGTCAGTTAAAAAAAAGATATGTGCAGTTAAAAATGCGACAAAGGTATTTACATTTAAAATAACTAAAAATTTTGTTATTTTTAACTGTTGAAAAATAACTAACAAATGCATTAAAAATAACTGCCAATGTCGTAAAATTAACTGAGAAATTTTTACTACAAAAATTTCAAAACAACTGACGAAATCGGTAAAAACTGCTGTTTTTATAGTCAATTCTTTTTGTTTATAAAAGTTATATTTTAATAAAAAAAAATGTTTTTCTTTCGATTACAAAAATATGTGTTATTACTTCAGCCTATTTAAAACTCGATGTAAAAATTCCAAACCGTTCTCCAGTTGTTATGCTTTTATGCATTGCAGATACAATACAAGTTTCTCATTTTTATTTGCAAACTAGAAATATATCAATAATAACATATAAACTAAAAAACAATAATTTTGAAATAAAAAAAATCAAGGACATTTTTTATTTTTGAATTAACTACCAAAAATAACTAATAATTAGTTGTTATCTTAAATAACCGTCATAAAAGTTGTTTTGAATTTTTCTATAGAAAAACAACTGTAATTTGCGTTAAAAATAACAACTACTGATTACTACACAAACAACTGTCAAACTTTTTTGAGTGTAGCCAATCGATTGGTTCGTTGTACTAGTGGAATATATCGTTTGTATCTATCAGAAAATCAGTTTTTACAATGTAATTTATTTCCGAGAACGGAAATTCGCTGTCCTAAACAAAAATTCGGTAGTATTATCCAAAAAAATTTGTTGCAGCAACTGAACCATTATATTGGCATTATAACTGTTTTTTTTTTTGTTATATTTTAAAAAATTTGTACTGATTTCATGTCAGAAAAAAATGGTATTTATGAAATGAAAAAATATAGGGTTTTGTTGGCCTTTTTAAACTACTTTGCCAAAAGATTTGTTTTGGACATTTTGCAAAATACAAAGCAATAAATTAAAATTAATAAATTAACTGACAAAATCGCAAAAGACAATTGATTTTCCTTTTATTTTAATTCTCAATATAATAACTTAAAAGAAATTTTAGTAATTTTTTATATTTTGTTTTGAATAACTGCTAAGAAAAATTAAAAAATATATTTCTCTGTAATGTTACTATTTATTTAATCGAAAACAACTTTTCTGGTTTACTTTTTTAATTACCATTGAACATTTATTTACTCTTCATACAGTGATTGTGTATATCAAAAATACTATTTGTGATAAAGCGCAAATTTATTGCAAAGAAATGGGAAATAGTCCTTTAAAAATTAAAATGCCGTATTAGCACAAAATTTTTAAAATAATTTTTTCACCGTTATGTTTAAAACTAAATAACTTCTCTTTTCAAAATCAAATAATTTAAAAAGTAAACTATTCATCTTCTGTTAGTAAATAATTATATTTAAATGACTTTCTTGTCTTGTTTGTTTTGATTTTTGGAATTGATTACAATACCTCTTGCTTTTTTTACGATCTTGTTAGAATGTGTTTGGTAATGCAGTAAAGAAATTTAGCAATGAGATTTGTAAGCGGTTATATGGCAATGCCTTGTTAAGGTAATGGGTAATTTTTTCTGGGTTACTGCATTGAGGGTTGCAGCTGGAATTACCTCAATTGCCGTTAGAATGCATTGCTTTAAATCATCTAAATTTGTTGGTTTTGTTTTGTAGACTTCCTGTTTGCAATAAACCCACAAGAAAAAATCAGGTGCATTAAAGTCCGGACTCCTTGAGAGCCAACGGAATGTGGAGTTTCTTGAAATCAGCTTATTAGGGAATTTTCGTTGCAATTCTGCCTTAACTGGCCTGGCTATGTGACAAGTTGCACCATCTTGTTGAAACCACACAGAGGAATTCTCTTTCGGCGTAATTCTGTAAAGAAATACTCTCTCCACATTGTTAAGTAACGGTCTCCACTGACTGTAACAGTACGGGCGTTTTCTTCGAAAGAGTAAGGCCCGACAATGCATCTTGATGAAACTGCACACCACACTGTGACTCGAGTTGGATGCACTTCCGTCTCATGGAGTATCTGTGGGTTAGAGTCACTCAATATTTGACAATTTTGTTTGTTAACATTGCCGTTTAAGTCAAAATGGGCCTCGTCAGACATAAAACTGCAGTTCAACATGTTTTCGTCCTTAGCCACCATTTCTAGCAAAATTCCAAGCGAATCGGCAAGTCTGCTGCATTCAGTTTGCTTGTTATTTGAATTTTATAAGGAAATAAATTTAAATCCTTATGTAGAATTGTCTGCAGTGTCTGTCTGCTGATACCCATTTGAGCAGATAAGCTTCTTGTCGAAAACTAGGATCTACTTCTATGGCACCAGCTACAGTAGCAATTGTTTCCTGCGTCCGAACTGAGACGTCCCGATTATAAGGCCTTCTTGTGACTGTCCCATGCTCGTCAAAATTGTTTACGAGCCTGATTATGGTCCATCTGCTTGGAGTAGTGCCGCCAAATGTGCGCCTAAACTCTCTTTGGACGGAAATGACAGACTCTAATGTGTGGTAGCGGCGCACAATCCAAATTCTTTTTTCAGTATCCCAATTATCCATTTTCCTTAAATGTAAAGACCAAACTGTGAAATAAAAATAAAATGGAATGGATTAAATACACGTAAAAAAAATTATAACGTTTTTTTTTTTTGGTAGCAGCATTCGTCAGCCACCCTGTATTAACTACTTACGAGATAATTTCTCGCTCGTGAGTGAAAATCAAACTCATTATAACATAAATATATGAAAAATTCTATTCGTTGTGAATAAACCAGAATTATTTTTTTTTTTGTGAGTGTGCTTGATTTAAAATTGCTCACGCACCCTTCTCTAATAAACACCACACTCATTAGCTACAATAACAACTACCATATGGAATATAAAGACAAAAGATAATAAAAACAACTTGATTTCCTTGATCCTAGGCGAGAACTAGAAATTCTCATTGAGTTTGTAATTTAACTTGACAAATATTGCCAGAAATTCTAAAAACATCGTCCCCTGACGATTTCCTTAGGCAAGAATGAAATCCGAATAGGGACATGCCTCCAACAGATTATTTTTCACAATTTGTAAAAACGTTTGGGATTTTAGCACATTTAATTCCTTTAATTTGTTTTTTTTTTACATAGATTTTGAGCAACTGGATTTCTTTCACAAAAACTTTGATAAGTCAAAAACCGCAAAAAGACATTCTGGAATTTATTAGCTGAAATCTCTTATTTTAAGAGCATATAAGCAGTTCTTCCCTGTTTCACCCAGAAAGTTGTTGAAGCTCAATTCATATATCAAAAATACCTTATTTCTAGATAATTAAATTTTTTTCTATATTTCCAAAACATTTATCTAATTAAAAAATTATTTATTATATGCTCAAATACCTGAAGTAGCCGGTTCCATTATAAAACTTTTACTTTTAGAAGTATTAATAAAAAATATAATCGCTTGAAGTATCAAAATTTTCACTTCTTACCAATGTGCGCAAAAATAATAATAATTATTGAACTTTAAATACACAATGCAAATAAAGTAAAAAACTTATAATTTTTATTTTTCCAATTAGTGATGTAGAATTTTATCTATTTTCACCCGGTACCAAATACGGTTGTGAAAGTTAAAGTTCATCTTTTGAATTAATCGCCACTTTTGATTGATTTCGCCCCTCAGTGCGACGTGAGGGGCCATTAAATTTCGCGCGCAAAAGAGCCATTGTTTCGTTGGCTGTGTGGCAACATCCTGTTGGAAGCACATATCGTCCAGGTCCATATCCTCAATCTGTGGCCACAAAAAGTCCGTTATAATCTCGCGATAGCGAACACCGACGACGAGTCGAGGTTGATGGCTCTTCTGCCACACTATCGCGAACAACAATTCTCCCGATTGTGAACACATTTGGTCGATTATGCTGACCAAAGAAGTGCACAAAATGCATTTTGATTTGAACGCCCATTTTCGAAAAAGGCTTCAACAACCTAAACGCTGCTCAATTGTGTACCTCTCCATGGTTGAATTTGTCAAACACTGAAACAAAGAAATGTCAAATTAAGTTGGGCAAAGAACTTGACGTTAAGATGTGACTCACATTCAAGCATTATGGTTAACATCATGCATTATGGTTGGACCACCCTTTAAAACAATTAAAGTTTGTGGAGAAATGTAGTTAAAAGATCTAAATTTCAAATTAGATTTTCAAAATTTTATATAGAATAATTTCAACTGAAATGTTTCTAATTTCAAATGACAAAAAGAAATTTCATTTTAAAATTTCGCATTTTCCAAAACATAATTCCGATTTTAACTGAAAATTTTTTTAAATGATGTAAAGTATTTAAACTTTCCAAATGTATATTTTTATTAAAGTCGACTTTGGTTAAAATTTTGATTTGGAGCATTAAAGATGTAAATATTTCTTTAGGATTTTCATATGCAAAATGAACAAAACCGTCAGAGTGTTCGTTTACTTGAATTTCTTACTACTTTTATTACACTCACAATATTTTATCCTTAAAAACAACCTAAACTACATATTAAATTAATTGAAAACACAACTGAAAAAAGGACTACTGAATTTTCATTATACCCGAGTAAAAATAGTTATATAGGAAATTATATAATTTAATATGGACTAATATGTTTTATATAGTCAAGTGCGACACTGTATCTTTGCGGATTTAATTATGCAGAGCTTTGAGTTTTTCAAAAATTTCTTATATATATATTAATATGTACCATATCTAGTAACATATGCTATGATAATTTTAATACAGCGTCATATATAGTTAAAAATGGCTTAATCGGAAAACATATAAAGTTTTATAGCTCAATGTTAAATTTTTTTTCTAAGTTGTTTTGGATAAGTTTAAGTATAGTGCAATGTAAAAAAAAATTTTTTTTTGAGATATATTTATATATTATTACAAAATATAAAAGGCGTACTCATTGTAACTCCCCGAGTAAAAAAGAGTATATATAACATATATTTTTTAATATTAAAATATATGGAGCAATTCCATATGGAAACGATCAAAATTGGCAAATTTTTGGACGACCCCTCTCCGATTTTAAAATAAATAGTCTCAATCGATTGCCCAGCAAAAAATAATGTACCTACATATTTTTTTTTTTTTTATAGTGACTGGTTTAGTGGTGGTGTACACCACTGTCATGTGACAAAATTGAAGAATTCTTCATAAGGGACCTCATTGAAAGTTGTTTTAAAAAAAAACTACTAAAGCGATCGCAACGAGTGATAGCTCGTTGGAAAGGTATTGAATCAGGCTTTTAAATAAAAAATTAGGAAAATAAAATTTTCCTAATTTTTCTCAGAAATTTACCTTTTTTCCCATGAAAATTAAATTTTCCCATGAAAATTAAATTTTCCGATTTTCCACAGAAGCTCCTAAATTTTTCGGCTAATTTTTTTTTTTTTTGGATTCCTCATAATTTTTGCTTTAAGAATCAGCAATAAAAAAATGGGCCCCGACTCCTTGTTTGGACAGGAGAGGAGCATTTAAGAGACCACCTTGTTCTCATTGTTTTTATATCTTTTATAATTGAATTATTTGTAATTATTTAACATTATTTTATTTTATTATTAAAAATACATTTTAAAAATTATTTTACAGTTAAAAATACATTTATGAAGAAAAAATCAATTTTTTTTAAGAGCCCCAAGTTGAGTGTGTAGTGAATATGGTCTGCCTGCCTTCACAAGATCGGCCATAAATCCATGGATAATAGCAGCAGTGGCATGTAATGGCACACCAAACCCGACTGAGGCTACAGGTCATAAAATGTTTTGTAAATTTTTTAAATTACCAGGTAATAAATATTTCGCCTAAAAGGACACGTGCAGAAACAAGTCATAAAACACGGATTTTCCATAAATATGGCGAAATATTTATTACCTGGTAATTTAAAAAATTTACAAAACATTTTATGACCTGTGGTCGGCTTATTGGCAGTAACCAATTAAGTCCCTCTTTAAAAAACATTTTATGACCAGTATTTCACGCAAATTTTCCTATTAAAGAAAAGCAAATATCGCTTATTTTTTTACCTATTTTTTACCAAAAAATAAATATAAATACTTCACACACTCTGAGTCAAATTTTAGTTGAATACTAAACGTGAAAGTGTTAAAGTGTTTTTTTTTTTGTAAAGTAAAGAGTGAAGCTGTAAAGACAATTTAAAGTAAAATGAATAAATTTTGCTGCAATCCATTTAACCAGAGTGGACATCGTTCGAAAAAGATAAAAGTATTAAAATAAACTGGTGTTCCGAAGCGATACATGAATGAATTAAATATACAATACGGTGAAGAAGCAGAATTCATTTGCCCCAAGTGTAAAATCGATTTGTCTCAACAAGCAAATGCATTGAAACAAATGCAACCACAATCCGAGAGTGAAATGACAATTGAACAAAATGTTTCATCTGATAGTGAGGCAGACATTCCGATGGTCAATATGTCTCTGAGTCCTTTGAATGAGGCTATTACCACTTTAGGTGAATCGCCTATTACAAAAAGAAAGTTGCGAAGTGAAAAATACAGGAAAGAGAAAAAAGGCAAGGTTATGAGTGCAATCGCGACAATATTTGATGAAGGCTCTGATAACGAATGCAGTCAAGCAGATGACGTTGATGACGGCAAACAAATGATTGAGCAGTTGAAAAGAAAATTCAATTTAGCGACCACTTTTCCGGAGAAATATCTCATTTTATCTGTGCTGCCTCAATCATGGTCTATACGCAAGATTTCTGAACAGTTTCAAACATCTTTTTACATCGCGAGAAGAAGCAAAGAATTAGTTCGACAGAAGGGCATATTGGCGACTCCCACCAAGAAATTTGGCTCAAGGACCCTCAGCGAAGCAACGGTGAAATTGATTCAAGATTTTTACTGCAATGATGACAACAGCCGCGCCTGCCCAGGTACACGTGACTATGTTATCACACGTGAAGATGGAGAAAAAGTACACAAGCAGCGCAGATTATTATTATGTAATCTATCCGAAGCATACCATCAGTTCAAAGAGAAATACCCAGCAGAAAAAGTGGGATTTTCTAAGTTTGCCATCCTACGACCAAAAGAATGCGTGCTGGCATTAGACAGGCACGGAACGCATTCAGTCTGCGTTTGCATGTTTCATCAAAACATCAAATTAATGTTCTTTCCATGCAAGAGGTGCATTTCAAACAGTGGATAATTAGCAGCGGCAGATGTTCCCTTGAGACCGTGGTAAAGCAGATTCCGGAATTCATCGAGGAATTCGGATTCAAGTTGAATGAACTGAAGGCGCACCATTTCATATCCGAGATGCAATCGAAATTTCTAAAGGAAAGTAAGGAGAAATTAGCCCAAAATGAATTCATTGTGATAAGCGACTTTGCCGAGAATTACACTTTTCTCGTTCAGGATGAAATTCAGGCTTATCACTGGGCAAACGACCAGTGCACGGTGCATCCTTTTTGCATTTATTTCAAAAACGAAGATAACGAACTACAGACCGTAAGCCTTGTTGTTGTCGCGGAGAGTTTAGCTCATAATTATGTGTCCGTTTATTTATTTCAAATGAAACTGTTTGAATTCTTAAGATCAAAATTCGATGCAATCGACAAAGTAACGTTTTTCTCAGACGGCGCGGCTTCTCAGTACAAGAATAAAAAAAATTTTTTCAATCTTTGCATAATTGAAGAAGAACAAAACTGCAAGGTCTAGTGGCACTTTTTTGCGACGTCCCACGGTAAGGGCCCATGCGATGCGTTAGGGGGAACCCTAAAACGCATGGCGACTCAGGCAATTTTGCAAAGGCCATATACTGACCAGATCTTAAATGTACAACATTTGTTTTCGTGGATTCAAAGCAAGGAAATTGCTATTAACACAGTTTTATGCACTCAAAAAGAACACGATGCCATGGAGCGACGAATTCCAAACAGATATAATAATGTCAAAACTATAACTGGAACGCAAAAGTTTCATTGCTTCATACCAAATATTTCTGATATGTCAATTAATGTAAAGCGGTACTCTTCGTCTGCCGACGTGCTAAATTTAAAGTTACTTTAATTTTATAATGATGCCAAGACAATTGAAATTTTTAATAAATATTGTAATTAAGTATAAGCAGCAAAATAAGAAAGATTTTTTCTTCATAAATGTATTTTTAACTGTAAAATAATTTTTAAAATGTATTTTTAATAATAAAATAAAACAATGTTAAATAATTACAAATTACAATTCAATTATAAAAAATATAAAAACAATGAGAACAAGGTGGTCTCTTAAATGCTCCTCTCCTGTCCAAACAAGGAGTCGGGGCCCATTTTTTTATTGCTGATTCTTAAAGCAAAAATTATGAGGAATCCAAAAAAAAAAAAATTAGCCGGAAAATTTAGGAGCTTCTGTGGAAAATCGGAAAATTTAATTTTCATGGGAAAATTTAATTTTCATGGGAAAAAAGGTAAATTTCTGAAAAAAATTAGGAAAATTTTATTTTTCAATTAAAGCCTGATTCAATACCTTTCCAACGAGCTATCACTCGTTGCGATCGCTTTAGTAGTTTTTTTTAAAACAACTATCAATGAGGTCCCTTATGAAGAATTCTTCAATTTTGTCACATGACAGTGGTGTACACCACCACTAAACCAGTCACTATAAAAAAAAAATATGTAGGTACATTATTTTTTGCTGGGCAATCGATTGAGACTATTTATTTTAGAATCGGAGAGGGGTCGTCCAAAAGGTGATCGCTTTCATATGGAATTGCTCTATGATAATATAAAATATTGTGTGCGACCTTATATGTTTTTATATACCCGAGTAAAAATAGTTATATATGAAATTATATAATTTTATAAGGACTAATATGTTTATATATAGTCAAGTGTGAGACTATATCTTTGTGGATATAATTATGTATAGCTTTGAGTTTTTCAAAAATTTCTTATATGATGTCATATATAGATCAGTATAAATATATATGTCCCCATATATATTAATATGTAGCACATTTAGTTACATATGCTATGAAAATTTTAATACAGCGTCATATACATATAATTAAAGATGGCTTTATCGGTAAACATATAAAGTTTTATATAGCTCAATGTTAATTTTTTTTCTAAGTTGTTTTAGATATATTTAAGTATAGCGCAGCAATGTAAAAAAATTCTATGTTTTTTTGAGATATATTTATGTATGATTTCAAAATATAAAAGGCGTACTCATTATAACTCGTAAATTTCTTGTAAACCTTGTGTAAATACAAGCCATATTTTTTATGTATGGAATTTGACATTAACACTCTAATACCCAAGGCCGCTAAAAAGCGGTCTTCAGATATTAAATAGTTTTTCGCTAAATAATTTTTTTTTATTAAACAAGTTATATTATATCAATAGAAAACATAATTACCTACTTTTTCGCCTTCAAACTTTTTTTGTATAGGGAACGATTTTCAAGCGAGAATGTAAAGTGAACATTTTGTAAATTTGAAAAAATAACTTTTTAAAACCGTAAAAAATATTTGAAAAATCGTCAAAAATACATTTACGATCTGGCATACATTATCGACAATACCGAAGCTAGCTTAGAGTCTCTACTTATAAAATCAGCTACAAATTTTTCTCCAGGACTCACAGGATAACGTCAGGATACATCTTACGAATATATCTCTAACTCAAAAACTAGCTGAAATTAAACACAGATTACATACTCAGAGCTAGTAGTAAGCAAAACTAGTTTCGTCAAAATTTATTGATGTTTTGTGCCAAATTTCGTAATATTCAAAAAGCGAAAATCGCCATAACTTCTGAAAGAACAAGACTAAATGAGTAATTTTCACTACGTGATTTTATTTTATTGATAGTGTTATTTATAGCAAAAACCGAAATTTTTTAATTACTGGATTTCTTGATTCGTCTTCAACCTTTATTATGCGATATCGCCTAAATAAAGCGATAAATTAAAATTTTAATATTTCTTCTATAGTAGATTTTCAATTACAAATATATAATTTAAATATTATCGCAATCAGAAGAAAGCGCATTAGAGGGTTAAACTCGTAAACATACCAGGTTTACACAGTTTACGGGTAAAATACAATTTTATATGAAAAGGCTTAAAATACTTGGTTACAATTATGTACAACTTCTTCTAAATACTTAAATTTTTATTTAAATTTTGAATTCTTAAGGGTGTTATTTTTTAGTATTTACTTTTTATTAGTTTTTGTTTTGAACCTGAAATATAAAGCGTTATATAATTATGTCTCTCTACATCAAATTAGATATGATTATATCGGGTCAAAATCCGGATAAGATTCTATATGATTCAATATATTTAGATCTTATCCGATATAATTTTATCCACCATTTTTCGGATCATAGCATATCTCCAATTATATTAAATAAGATATCATTACATATGACATCATATTATTTTTTTTACTCGGGTAGTGATATATTAGAAATTTTTTTAGAAATTTTCTCATATGTAATCATATTAAATCATATATCAGTATTTGCTTTATTGCAAATTCTATATATAGGAATATATTATTGATAAAACCGTTAAAAATTTTATATATAAATAGATACGAAAAATATTTTTAATTTTATTTTTTATATAACAATATCGTCGGCTTGCCTGCAAGTAGTGTTATGTGTTCTTTAACAGGTTTTCAGGAGGGCGAGAAAACTGGTTTATATTATTCTTTTATTATATTTCATTGACATCATATGCCTTAATAATGATTGTAATAAATAAGGTCGTGAATCATTAGGGCATATGATGTCAATAAAATATCTTAAAAGGATAATATAAATCAGTTTTTTCGCTCTTCTGAAAACCTGTTAAAACCAAAAACATAGTACTTCTTGCAGGCAAGCCGACGATATATTAGTTAATATCAGACCCATGTTCGAGATTAACTAATATATTCGAGATTAATGTAATATTTGATCAAAAACAATTTTTTATATGCTTTACTCAATTTTTTCATTAAATTAATATTTTCTGAGCTTTTTTACTTCTAAAAGTTTTTTTTTTAATTTAAAAAATCCAATTTAAAAAAATTAACATTAAAAATCATGGCCCGGCTCGTAATGGGTTAATAAGTCTAGGCATGTTGCATATCATTGGAAAGGTATTTCAAGTACCTCCCCAACGATATATATATTTTGTTCTGGTCCGATAAGTTTTGAGTGGTATTTCTCCACTCAAAGTCCAAAGAAAATTCCCATATTTGATAAAAAATTATCTAGTCTTTAAAGAATAACAGATTTATACATTAACGTCTTTAATAGTTACTCATTATCAACAGTAGCCCTCGGCTGACAGTCAGGCATGTGATGAATATCGAAAACGAAAACGATCTGAATTTCAATGGTAAATATTTTAGGATCTGTACAAGACCAATTTATATTTTATTTCCTAATTTAGATGTCCGGCGTCAAAAAAAAAACGATAAATAATAATTTGAAGCCAATTTGATTTTCGCGAAACAAATTATTCTAGATTGAAAAACTGTTCGTTTTCGATTTTCATTACACCCCTGAGTGTGTAGGACCCGACATCCTGCGGCCCTCCAATTCAAAGTTTTATTTTTATCATTTAAATCTAATCATATCGTATTGGATTAACTTATATCCAATTTGATCGGGACAAAATTCGGATATAAGTTTATCATTTGATATAACTTTGTATCCTTGTAAATACAATTATATCCAATATGATACAATTTAATATAACCATTTTTCGGATGAAATTATATCCAGTTACATATTGCAAACATATCCATTCACATATAATTTTATATACACTTTTTTACTCGGGTCCTAAATTCCTTGTAAACCTTGTATAAATACAAGCCATATTTTTTATGTATGGAATTTGACATCAAACTCATAAACATACCAGGTTTACACAGTTTACGGGTAGAAAAAAGTTGATATTAGAAGGCGTAAAATGCTTGCTTACAATTATGTACAACTTCTTCTAAATACTTAAATTTTTATTAAAATTTTTAATTCTTAACTTAGTGTTATTTTTCAGTACTTTTTAAGAGTTTTTGTTTTGATCTTGAATTATGAAGCGTTAAATAATTATGTCTTTATACATCAAATTAGATATAATTATATCGGGTCAAAATCCGGATAAGATTCTATATGATTCAATATATTTAGATCTTATCCGATATAATTTTATCCACCATTTTCCGGATCATAGTATATCTCCAATTATATTAAATAAGATATCATTACATATGGCATCGTATTATTTTTTTTACTCGGGTATTCAAACCATTTTGCTATTTATTTTCAAAAATTTTTTAAACAATCCATAAAAAATAATTATAATTGAAAAGTCTATTAAAACAATCATCAATTTTTAACTGACAAAACATAAAAAAAACGATTTTGCGGTTTGCTTTTTCATATTTGAAAGTTTTTTTTGTTTGAATTTTCAAATATGAACGTATGTGTTGGTCTAACACAACACGCACGTTTATATTTTTATTGGCTATGTTTGTGTGTATGAGTAAAGAATTTCTTGTAATTTGAATTGAAATAATTTTGTATATAAACAAACTATTTTAACAAAAAAGAAAACCGAAAATATTTTAATTTTTTGTTTTAAAACAGAAAACAACGAAATTATATAAATTATTTTTTTATAAAAATAGAAATCTAAAAATAGAATATTTGACTGAAACTAACTCCTACAGACGATACACATTTTTTTCTAGTTTGTTTTTATTGGTCGATAAAAAAGTTAAACAATATGTTTCAATGCCCGGTTAAAAAAATTGACATGGGGCTTTATACAGTCATATGTAATTTAACATGAGTTTTTATACAATTTTATCCGAGAAAAAGGCCCATATAATTTCATAAGTTTGCATCAATTCAGTTATAATTTGATAATATCAGATATGAATGTATCCGAATAATGGCGCGATATAATGTGATCAGACTTTATATAGTGCTATAAAATTATAGCTGAAATGGTACAAACATATAGAAAATCAAATATTGTTGTATCCGGTTTATACACTATAAATTTCACTGAAATCCTAAACGTTTACAGAAATAACTACCCAGGAAAATTTTCTGTTCCAAAGAATCGGTTGTAGAATAGCTACTTTTCATTTACAACCCCTTCTACTGTCGATTCTAACACCGATTCTTTTTGTTTGAAATTGTCCCAAAAGCAACCCCTTCTATGGCTCCAAAGTGGAACCGGTTGCTCTAGAATCATTTCTGGAACTAATTCTACGTCACCCACACCTTCCGTATAGGATTCCAGGAACTGGTTCCGGAACCAGTTCCATGGAATCGGTTCCGGAACCAGTTCCATGGAATCGGTTGCAGTGGAACCAGTTGTAGAATGGGTGTGGTAGGATTGTAAAAAATTTTCCTGGGTACTTGAGAGTTTGTCAGACCTAAAACTTCATGAAAGTTATTAAAAGTTTTTATCATACTCAGAGTTGAATAGAATCAGCTGAGATATCTTAAGAATTAAGGTTCAAAGCAAAAAAGAGTAATAATAACAAAAGGATAAAAATAGCATTGTTGTTGATAACAAATTCGATTTGCTTTCAACAGTCACATAGGTAGACGAATATCAAAATATTAACCCACTCAAAGGCGAAAGGCACTGATGATGGCTTTGTAGCGAAAGCCGAAAATGCGCATTCTGCCTTGCTGGTCTTATCGAATTCTTTCAATAATTTTTATTCTTTGTAATTTACTTGTAAAAATTGTATCATCTTTCTTTGATTTGAAAATAATTTAAACAGAAAGTGATATTAATTTATGATCTTGAGTCAAACTAAAATAACATTCATTTACTTAAAAAATAACAGATCAACTAAAAACATTTCCCCCATTCAGTTTTTTGGATTTTCACAAAAGGACATTTTAAAGGAAAACGCAAACACTTTTACTGTTGCTTTAAACTGTTTGTATAAATTTTGTAACAATTTCTTTCCATTGCAAATTTTATTTTTAACAGCCTATGATAAAATTACCTTAGAATAAATCCTTTCGTCTAAAAAAAATTTAATAAAAAAAAACTTTGAATCGATTGTTTGAGATTTTGTAACTCATTTCGACTTAGGTTGTTTTAGAAAAGGAAGTTTTAAATTTTAACGAAATTCAAGAGCTTAAGAAAAAATAATTAGCCCCTGTTTATGTATTACGAAAATGATCTAAACGAAAGCAAAGTAACGAAAATTTGTTTTTGTTTTCTATATATTTTTGACGAAAGTAGTTGTCAATTGCTATCGTTTAGAATATTTTCGCAATAGATAATCACTCCCTTAGTGTCGTCAAAATGATTTAAGAATTCACTTATCCTTACATCAGTGATTGCAGAAATACAAAAAATAAATGTTACAATTTATTGCTATCTTTTTAAAATTGTGCACGAAAAATAGACTATAGTGAAAATTCCTATTGCTGCAAATAAAATAATTTCTTTTGTCAAACGGAAATTAAAAAAATTTAGAAAAAAACTGATTTTACAGGTTTTACATATTTTAGTGTTTAAATTTAGAAACAAAAGTCTTTAGTTATGATTACATACGACAGGAGACAGAAAATTTGTCTAGTATTTGATGTAATATAAAATTATATCCAAAAGGCGACTGACAAATTTTCTAGTGTGACTCTGAACATGGTATACATATATAATTCTATCCAAAACGAAATCGTCTTTTTTGAAAAATCATATCATATAAAAACATATATTATTTTGGATTATGTACTAAATAGGTATATCGTCGACCGGCCTGCAAAATGTCACATGTGTTTTTTAATAGATTTTCAGGAGAGCGAAAAAACTGTTACAAAATCTACTTTTAAGATATTTTATTGGCATCATTGGCACGACCTCATTTAGTAAAATCATCATTAAGGCATATGATGCCAATAAAATATCTTAAAAGTGGATTTTGTAACAGTTTTTTCGCTCTCCTGAAAATCTATTAAGAAACACATGTGACATTTTGCAGGCCGGTCGACGATATATAACGTCATATAAAATTGGATTATCCGTATCTAATTATAAATGCAATATACAATTATATACTGATCGATATGTATAAAATTATATAAATTTTATATAAAAAAAATTTATAAAAATCGAATTTTGAAAAACAGTCGATAAATTTTTTAAAAATCGAAAATTTTTTTAAAAATCGATAAACTTCCTAAAAATCGATAAATTTTTGAATATTGATAAATCTATGAAAAATCGACAAATTTTAGAAAAATCCACAAAATTTAAAAAAAATTTTGAAAAATCGATAAATTTTTAAAAAATCGATAAATTTTTGAAAAATCGATAAATTTCTTAAAAATCAATAAATTTCCTAAAAATCAATAAATTTTTGAAAAATCGACAAATTTTAGAAAAATCTACAAAATTTTGAAAAATCGATAATTTTTTAAAAAATCGATAAATTTTTGAAAAAATTAACTTTAACTTTCACAAAAATCAATAAAATTTATAAAAATTGATAAATTTGTAAAAATCGATTCATTCATGGATATTGATAATAATTAGGGTTTTTCTTTTCCCGGGACAGCGGGATTTTTTTCAGAATTTCCCGGGAATTCCAGCTCTTTAGAAAATATATAAATTCGACATATGTTGTACTTTTAAAACTCGATTTCTGTTAAAACACCGTCCGACAAAGTTCATCTTTTGGTTGTACCCATGAGAAAATGTCCTTAATATATTCTAAAAGGATGGCTAAATATAAAGTATCCATGTCTTCCACTTTTTCTAGATCAATTCGTTTAACAATTTAAATCGTGAATTAATATTTAGGTAATATATTTATATGGAAGGCCGTCTTAATTTTAAAAAACTCTTAGAAATATATTAACTTAATATTAATTGGCGGTTTAAACGGTCAAACGAATTGATATAGAAACAGTGAAAGACACGGGTATTTTATTTTCATCCACTTTTTCAGGATATATTGGAATAGTTAATGGGTGCAAACTTGTGTCGGACCAATTTTATAGTCAGAACTCAGATCGATTTGTTGCTTAAATATTTCTTAAATATGAAATCCAAAAATTTATATTTCTAGATATTTTGTTTCTTTCTACGCAGATTTGCAAAAGTATCCGTGAAGAATTATTTTTATAAAATAGTTTGCAAGTAAGTAATTTCACACAAATTTTTAGGCAAATTCGCCTAAATCGTTTTATAAAAATAGACACTAAAACATTATTAAATAGTTTCTTAACTTTAATTGGTTTTCTTGAATAGACATTTTTTATGCCACTACTACTTAAAAAGAAATTATAGAATTTTCATATTTAGTGGCATTTTAAATTAACATATAAAAAATCCAATATAATTTGAAAAAGCATCTGATGGATTATTTTGAAAACAAATAATATTTAAAAATACAATTGAAATAATGGAATAGCAAATGAACTTTAAATGAAATTATTTTAAGTTAAAGAAACTCAAAATGCTTATGTCAATTGAAAATACGAAAATATTACCAATTTTTTAATTTTAATGCCTATTTTTTTGGAGGTATTTGGAACTGAAATAATGATGTTGGAATGTTGTATAAGGCTGGTTTACACTATAAGATTTTCGGAACGATTTTACTTCAGTATACATGCAAAACTTATAGGCAAGGTTGCAAAATCTTTCCGAAAATCTTATAGTGTAAATCAGTCTATACAAATATTGCTTTATTTGAACAAAGATCATCATTTTAAAGAAACAAGTTTTTTCCAAAATATGTACAATTATTTTTGTTGGTAAACTTGGTAATGGCTGATAAAATTTTTTTCGGTTTAACTAACCCAAATTCAACTGACATCCGAAAACAATTTGGCCTAATTCAGTTTGTTAAATTTTAAATCGTATTTTTTTAATTTTAAATATTTTTTGTTTAAATTAGTTTAAAAAACCAATGCTTTAAATTTAAATAAAGCTTCCAAAGTTGCATTAATACTAGCTAAAACTTCTGTAAAAGAATAAAAAAAAAAATCCCGCACAAAATTCCCGGGATTTCGGGATCCGAAAAAATAATGCGTGTTTCGTATTTTATATTTATATGAGAGACACACGGTCTTTTTCGGTCCCATGCACGGCGTTTTTTTCTCCTGGGTCTCCATAGGCTAAAATTTTGGGAAAATAATAGGGTTTGGGATTTCCCGGACTTTTTTATTTCCCGGGAAACGGGAATAAAAAAATTTGATTCCCGGGAATTCCGGGAAATATTTTTGAACAAAAATGTTAATGAAAACCACCTATATAAGTAATTTTTGTTAAAAAAAACACTATTTCAGTACAAATTCAGTCTGTGTTTTCAAAGTAAAAATATCAGAATGTTGAACATTTGATTTCACATAAATTACTCTAAGCACTGCCAAATGAATTGCATGATTCCAGTAGAAAGCACCCACTACTGGACTGTCGGAAACAACCCGTTTCATCACATTTGGCCCATTAGATATGGTGGCCACAATGTTATTTTCCAAAGACAAATAAAACTCTTCTGGTCTTATTTCTACAATTCTTCTTATTTCATCAGCATTACATCTTCCTGATATATAAACCAACCCCAGGTTATAAAATAAATTATTTCCGTTTATACATATGTTATTATATCTCTTGTGATAATATTGTCCATTCATCTAAGATTATAGAAAATCTCCTATTGTTACAAATATTGCTCGATATTTCTTTTATCATGATATCTTTTACATTATTGTAGTAATTTAATATAATTTTCTTTACATCGGTTTCATTTTTTGGCAATGCCAGGTTTTTATTATAAAAACTTTCTCTAATAAACGAAGATCTAGTAAAGTATTTCCATACTCCTGACATTTTATTCTTTATTATAAAATAATATATTAGTTTTTAAAGCAGGTGTATTAAAATAAAGTAAACTTACTTGAAAATATCACAATTATTAATGAAAACTTTACTTATAAAATTATTGGCTTATTTTAAATTTAAAGCCGACTTTATTTTTAATCATACTGTTTTGTTCATTTTGTGTATCAAAACCCTACAAAAATTTTATTTTCAAACATTTTTGATGGCTTGAAAATAAATTAACCAATCAGAATGCTCGAAATATAAACCAAGTCAGGGTATACTGCCACCCAATATTTTAACTAAAGTCGACTTTAACTAAAATATATATTTGAAAAATTTCGATGGTAAGGGCGATTATTTGTAAGAAACAAAACTTTTTTTCATATTTCTTTTAAACATTTTACCAAGTTTTAAGGGTTTTACTACTTAAATTTTGAATAAGTTATGCGAAAAATATTTATTAGTTGAAATGCTCCTAATTACTTGGCAAAGATTTTTTTGTGTGTGTCAAATAAATTGATTCGTTTTTAAAAGATTTTAACAATGACATTTTTGTTTTGATATTCAAAATGTATTTTATGAATAAAATTAAAAAATCCTATTCCAAACATAAACAATTTAAAAAATTTAATATTTTTAAAATTTCCCGTTTTCCCGGGAAAAATATATTATTTTCCCGGGAATTCCCGGCAAACATTTCCCGGGATTTCCCGAGAATTCCCGCCCGGGAATTCCCGAACCCCAAACCCTAGAAAATAATCTAGACGTAATTCTGACTTAGAGCTGTAAACTATTTTTCTATGTGTGGAAGAATAATATTCAGAAACAGGCTTTTCCATTCAGAAAGTCCTGCACTTTTCATACATTTATATGAAAATGCCACGGTCTTTTTCTGTCCCATGTACGGCGTTTTTTGATTCTGGGTCGTTATGGGTTAAAATTTTGCAGAAATAATCTAGACGTAATTCTAACTTAGAACTGCAACCTTTTTTTCAATATGTGGAGCAAAAATATTCCGAAACTGGCTCTTGAATTCAGAAAGTGCTGCACTTTTCATACAATTATATGAAAATGCCACGGTCTTTTTCGGTCCCATGTTCAGCGTTTCTTTGTTCTGGATCGTTATGGGTTAAAATTTTGCAGAAATAATCTAGACGTAATTCTGACTTAGAAGTGTAAACCTTTTCTCAATGTGTGGAAGAAAAATATTCCGAAACTGGCTCTTGAATTCAGAAAGTCCTGCACTTTTCATACATTTATATGAAAATGCCACGGTCTTTTTCGGTCTCATGTACGTCGTTTTTTTGTTCTGGGTTGTTATGGGTTAAAATTTTGCAGAAATAATCTAGACGTAATTCTAACTTAGAACTATAAACCTTTTCTCAGTGTGTGGAAGAAAAATATTCCGAAACTGGCTCTTGAATTCACAAAGTCCTGCACATTGCATACATTTAGATGAAAATGCCACGGTCTTTTTCGGTCTCATGTACGGCGTTTTTTTGTTCTGGGTCGTTATGGGGTAAAATTTTGCAGTAATATTCTAGACGTAATTTTGACTTAGAATTGTAAACCTTTTTTCAATGTGTGGAATAAAAATTTTACGAAACTGGCTCTTAAATTCACAAAGTCCTGCACTTTGCATACATTTATATGAAAATGCCACGGTCTTTTTCGGTCCGTTGTACGGCGTTTTTTGGTTCTGGGCCGTTCTGGGTCAAAATTTTGCAGAAATTATCTAGACGAAATTCTGACTTAGAACTGTAAACATTTTCTCAATGTGTGGAAGAAAAATATTCTGAAACTGGCGCTTGGATTCACAAAGTCCTGCACTTTGCATACATTTATATGAAAATGCCACGGTCTTTTTCGGTCCCATGTACGGCGTTTTTTTGTTCTGGGTCGTTATGGATTAAAATTTTTCAGAAATAGCCTAGACGTACTTCTAACTTAGAATTTTAAACTTTTTTTCAATGTGTGGAAAAAAAATATTCCGAAACTCGCTCTTGAATTCACAAAGTCCTGCACTTTGCATACATTTATATGAAAATGCCACGGTCTTTTTCGGTCCCATGTACGGCGTTTTTTTGTTCTGGGCAGTTATGGGTTAAGATTGTGCAGAAATAATCTAGACGTAATTCTGACTTAGAACTGTAAACTTTTTCTCAGTGTGTGGAAGAAAAATGTTCCGAAACTGGCTCTTGAATTCATAAAGTTCTGCACTTTGCATACATTTATATGAAAATGCCACGGTCTTTTTCGGTCCCATGTACGGCGTTTTTTTGTTCTGGGCCGTTATGGGTTAAAATTTTGCGGAAATATTCTAGACGTAATTCTGACTTAGAATTGTAAACTTTTTTTCAATGTGTGAAATAAAAATATTCCGAAGCTGGCTCTTAAATTCACAAAGTCCTGCATTTTGCATACTATTATATGAAAATGCCACGGTCTTTTTCGGTCCCATGTACGGCCTTTTTTTGTTCTGGGCCGTTATGGGTTAAAATTTTGCAGAAATAATCTAGACGTAATTCTGACTTAGAAGTGTAAACCTTTTCTCAATGTATGGAAGAAAAATATTCCGAAACAGGCTCTTGAATTCACAAATTCCTGCACTTTGCATACATTTATATGAAAATGCCACAGTCTTTTTCGGTCCCATGTACGGCGTTTTTTTGTTCCTGGCCGTTATGGGTTAAAATTCTGCAGAAATAATCTAAACGTAATTTTAACTTATAACTGTAAAGTTTTTTCAATATGTCCAGCAAAAATATTCCGAAACTGGCTCTTGAATTCGGAACGTTCTGCACTTTTCATATACTTTCATATACTGTGATGTTATGGGTTAAAATTTTTCAGAAATAATATAGACGTAATTCAGGCTTAGAAATATAAAGTCTTTTTAAATGTGTGGAACAAGAATATTCAGAAACAGCCTCTTCAATTCAGAAAGTCCTGCACTTTTCATACATTTATATGAAAATACCATTGTTTTTTCCGTCCCATTGACGACGATTCTGGATTAAGATTTTGTGGAAATAAAATAAACGTGATTCTGATATAAAATTATACACATATGTTCAAGATTTAAAACAAAACTATTTTGAGAAGGGCTTCTTAATTTAGCAAGTGAGGTATTTTCCATATCTTTATAAAAAAAGCCATAAAATTAAATTTATGTCGTATTATCTATATCTTTAAATTTTTGTCATGTGAGTAAAAATGTGAGCACACCAAGAAATTTTCAAACAAAATAAAATATTTATACAAACAAATAATCGGAATAAAAATTACTAGAATTTGGCATTATAGTTCACAGTTCATTTCAATCAATTTTATTTTTGAACTAGTGTGTTCCTCTAGTTCACTTGTTCATTCGAGAAATTTTTTCAGTTGTTCATACACTAATATAAAAGTCTTTAAAAATGTTTGCTGAAAAAACAGCTGAATCCAGCAGAATCTGTTTGCTAAACATTATAAAGATACAAACAGCAGGAAAAAATCTGTTAAATTTACAAAATTTCAGCTATATTTTAGTTAATCGAAAATGACAATTTACCCCGCTAAAATCAGCAAAGAATTTCCTGGAAATTAGTCGACCAAACCATCACAAAGAATTTTAAATTTTTAGTATCTTTTTTGTTTTCTTAATGCGAATAAAAATCTGCACTACAGAAAGCAGTCTACTATTTTCTAGCAAATATTTCTGTTTATTGTAGCAGGAGAGACCGCTATTTGTATTCAACTCAAATTTAAAGATAAATTAACTTTTGAATATATAACAATTTCTTTACTGATTTTTGTCTACTAATATTCAGCAATATTTTTTAGCCAATATTAGCAAGGTAAATTTGCAATTCATTTAAACGAAATTTAACTCAAATATTACTAAAACAGTTGCATTTTTGCTGTACTTATCTTACTAATATTTAGCAAAAAGGATTTACTAATTTCAAAAGCTTTCAGTGCAGGGCCCCTTTTAACTAATTTTGAGTACCTTTTTTTTGCTATTTTTTTAGCATTTTTCTATCAGTATAAGATTATATTATGTCAGTGGTTTGTTTGATAATTCCGAAAAAAATAAAAGAACCGAAAAGAACAGTTGAAATTCAACTTATTCGTGAACGCGAGAGAGTTCCTAACTCTTAAAATGTACAACATTTTTGGGCTTTCGCGCCACACAGATATTTCAAGAGGTCATCAAATAAAAACCCGAGGTAACTTCGCAAAATCCTCTGGAATTTTTCTTTCACTTCGCTTTTGAAATTATTGTTGTGCTTTGAAAATTGGAATGGCGCACTCAATTGGAAATCAAAATAATAATGATGTAATTTACTTTAAATATTTAACCTTTCCGATAATCTATAAAATTGTAATAAAACCCCAGCCAAAAAAGAGATGCCGAAGCAGTAAAAAAAGCACTATAATTGATGATCTAGATACACTTTTTTTTAACATAAACACTAATGATTTTAACATTGAGTTGTCTTAGGAGAGGAGTATTACAACTTCAACATTCTTCGCAAAAAAATGATGTGTTTTTTATTTTACAAAAGTTTTTTATTGCCGCCATCGGGTATCGAACTTACGAACTCACGATTGCTAGTCTAGCGCTCTACCGCTGAGCTATTCTTTGATATAAAAGTTGAGTGACATAAAGGGCTCTTCAATAAGAGCGCTACAAAAGTTTTTTTAAATAAAACAAAAACGGTTTTGGATATCAATGAAATTCTTTATTCCTGTGAAAGTACGTTCGATGCCATTATGTATGGAAATCGATCTCTTTTGCATGGCCACCACGGGCACGCTTGCAGAAGTCCAGACGCTGAACCCAATTTTCGACGGTTTTCTAGCATAAATCGGCCGATATTCGTACGAAGTTCATCAATCGTCGCTGGCTTGTTGGCATAGACCATAGATTTGACGTAGCCCCACAGGAAATAGTTTAACGGCGTCAAATCGCACGACCGAGGCGGCCAATCGACTGGACCATTTCGTGAGATAACACGTTCTCCAAACATGGTTTGCAATAAATTGATTGTGACATTCGCTCTGTGGCTTGTGGCGCCGTCCTGTTGGAACCACATGTGTTCCAAGTCCATATCATCCAATTGGGGCCAAAAATATTCGGTTATCATTGAACGGTAGCGATTCCCATTCACAGTAACGTGCCGGTCTTGATCATCACCGAAGAAATACGGCCCAATGACGCCGCCGGCCCATAAACCGCACCAAACCGTAATTTTTTCGGGATGCAATGATGACTCATGGAGTACGTGTGGATTGCTGTCTGACCAATAACGCATATTTTGTTTATTGACGAAGCCATTCATTATGACGACCATAAATTGGACGTAGCGCTCTTAACGTTGAGGCCACTGACTCCGTATGTCGGTAGTAAATTTTAATAATTTTGACTCGTTGTTGGCTCGTATATCTTTCCATCATGAAATGGCAAACCTTACTGAAGAGAAATGTCAAAAGAGCGGCAAGAAATATTCCGTCGTTTGCTGTCCCTGTCTTTCTACTTTTGTAGCGTTTCTGTTGAATTACCCTTTAAAAACGACACTTTATTACTGCGAGATATTGTTCCTTATTCTCTTCAATAAAAGTACTTATTGAACAAGTGTAAAAGATGCACTCCAATTCAATATTGTTTTCAGTACTATTTTCACAGTTGCATAAAATAAATAAATACCAAATGATACGAAAATCACTTTTTACGATCACTTTAAGAGCAATTACTCTTTAGCAGCAATACTTAACTGATTTTTTGGATGTTGTTCAGAAGTAATTCTAAAAAAGCTGTAAAAATATACTAACGGATATTTTAGAAGCAATGAAAGAAGTAATTTGTTGAAGTTCAGAATAACTTCTAAAAAGCAGTAAAAAGACACTAACAGATACTTGTGAAGCAGTGGAAGAAGTAGTTTGTAAAGCATTACATCCAAGTGCTGAGACCTTTTAAAAGACCTTTGTCCAAAAATATTAAAAGATAATTTCACTATTAAAATCAAGTAACAAAACTATGAGAAACAGTATTTAAATTGTTTAATCCATTTTTTACCAACATATCTCTAAAGACACGTCTACCTATCCTTCTACGAAGTTTTGTCAGAAAATAATCACGGAATCCATGCTTGGCTGAAAATGGGTAAAACCATATACTTCATATCATAAACGGATTGCAGAAAATTTTAAGTATTGACAAAAAAAAAAGTATTGACCTTTTAAAACTTCTAGCTGTTTTCAATTTATACTTGAAATATATAATTTATATTTAGTTTATATTAATTTAGTTTAGAACTTAGAAAATGCGTTAGAAATTAAATTTTCCTTTATGTTTATTAGCCACTCTTAGTTTTGTAATATTAAACAAGTTTTAAAAACCCTTAGGCCCTTACAGATATTTTTGGGTTCTTACAGATATTTTTGTAAAATTTTCTGCCTCTGTCTACTATTTATTGACTTCTCGTTTTACTATTAAAAAAAAATTGTAAAAGGGACATCCGGTGCAATGATAAACAAATAACACCATTGTGAAAATTCTAAACTTTCGTTTTTTGAACGAAGCCAAAAAACTTTTAAATGCAAAAAATATGTGTTTCTGTGCAATTTTTGAGACTAAAACTATATGCATTTTTTTTTTTTTTTTTCTGTTAAATAGTTTGGGTTAGAAAAGTGATTTTGTGCGTTCGCGTACTTTTGAGTAATTTTGACTTTTAGATAGAGGATTTTGTAATTACTCTCATTTTGTTGAACTTTACACAAAAAGTAAAGCAGCACACTTAACTTAAAATAACGAGTTTTTTTAAATTTTATAAACAAAAAAAAAAAAAAAAAAACCCGAAAAATTAAACAACAAATTTTTGAAAACCCCCCGAAATAAATTCCTAGCTACGTGCCTGACGTCATATATAATTTGATTAACAGTATCTAATTAAAAATGCAATATACAATTACATATTGATCGATATGTAATAAGATCTAACTAAACATGGCATCATATTAAAATTTCTTCAGAAAGAAAAAATTATATATGGATACATATAATTATGTCCGGTTATATACACTGGCATACAAGAAAATATATGGGTATATAAAATCAAATATTATTACCAGAGAAGACAAAATTGCTGTTTTTACTTTTTATGCTTTTTATTGCTTGTTTTATCCATATTTGGTTCTTTTTGATTTTTTTGGATTTTCCGTTTTTTAGCTTTAAAATAGCTTTTTCTTAAGATTTTTGAGCTCTGAATTGATTTTTTTTAAGACTTTTTGCACAAAAATACTTCGTTTGCTCACAAAAATAATATCTTTTCTCTCAACGTTGAATTTTCTTTAAAGAAAACTGTTTTTTCCAAGTTTTTTACTTTTGCTTTTTTCTTTCTTTTTTACAATATTTTTTTGCTTTAAACATACCGGATTTTGTTTTTTTCTGTCTTCACTGATTATTACATACAAACGTTTTTACTCGGGTAGTTATAAAGCAATTATTAATATATACTTAACAATAGGCGTATTTATTTTACTTTCCAAGTTTCTCTATATTTTAATGGAAAAACCTAAAAAGTAAAATTAATACATCTACCCAGCAAAAACATAGTAATGACAGGTCATTACCATACGGATTACCAAGTAATGATAGGTCATTACCTTTTGCATTACTTTAAAATACAAAATAATGACTTGCCGATAATAAGTTATAGAAGTACTTATATCTTCGTGCAAAGTAATCACTTACTGGTAATTGATTAAATAAGTACTGATTAAGTCTTTTTTATATTAATATTTTATTTATAAATTTGTTTTGAACTAAATGAAAATTGAAAATGAAAATTTTCCAAGGTAAAAATTTTTTTTCCCAATATGACCAACTATTTTACAATGTAGGGTAACCACTTATTTCCTAACTTCTGAGTAACCACTTATTCTATCTTTGTGAGTAACTACTTATTCTTTCATTATGAGTATCTCGTTATTCGCACTTTTTTTGTAAGCGAGAGGGTAATGACCACCTATGAATTTTTGGACATCGCGAACAAAAATAATGTTGCGAGTAAATAGCCTGGTAAGTAGTGAAACCCTTTGTGTGCTACTTACTCGCTTAATTACTCGGTAATGTCTGTTTTTGCTGGGTACTGTTTGGCGACTATTTAATAATAATATATTATAAACAGTGTTGCCGTTTTGGTTATTTTTAACCAAAATTGGTTATTTTTTTCCAATGTGGAGATGTGAACTTTTTTTTCATTTTGATAACTTTTTTTTGGCAATCAAGTATATACCAGAGCCCCCCATTTCCCGGTTTCCCGGTTCCTGCTCCAATCCCTGTTCTTGTGTTAATACCGGCATTCCCGGGAAAACCGGTATAACCGGTATCTGCTTTAAAAAATTGATTATTTGTGTTATTATTAGTTAGAATATAACTAAATGGAGATTATTTGTACAAAAGTTTGCATATTTTTTACATTTTAGTACGGTAAAAAACAGTAACAAAAGTCTTGTTGTCATTTCCACATCGTTTAACCAAAACAAATAAACATTCGCGCGAAAAGTTGAAATGCATTCATAATGATCGCCCGAAATATTGAATGATTTCGCGCGAAATTTAAGTTCATTCAATGGAACGAGTCCAAACTTGGTTGAACTATGAGGATATTTTTGGTCCGGTACCGGAAAAAATTAATAATTTTATTTAAAAAAAACTTCGGTACCGGACTCGTATTTCCACATGGTAGATCCGAATCAGTCCAAACTTAGCAAACTTATTACATATACAGCTAAGATTATTCGTGCCAAATTTCAGTTCATTTGGTTGAACTATGTGGATATTTTTGGTCCGGTACCAGAAAAAATTAATAATTTTTTTTAAAAAAAACTTCGGTACCGGACTCGTATTTCCACATGGTAGATCCGAATGAGTCCAAACTTAGTAAAGTTATTATTATTTGGTATAAAGGTTCCTCCACTATCGTAGAAATCCACCAAGACGGGATTTTTTGAATTTTTTACAGGAAGTGGGAAAAAGGGGAAAAAGTCTCCCTATGAAGTTGAAATTTGGTATATAGGTTCGTCGACCGGTGTAGACGTCCGTTGAGACGGCATTTTTGTAAATTCTTATCGGGAGGGGCAAAAAGGGAACAAAAAAGTACCTTATTCCAAAAAAGTACCTTTTACCAAAAAAGTACATTTTTCCAAAACAAGTACTTTTTTCAAAAAAAGTACCGTTTTTCAGAAAAAAGTACCTTTTTCAAAAAAGTACGTTTATCTAAAAAAATTACCTTTTTCCCAAAAAAGTACCTTTTTCCCAAAAAAGTACCTTTTTCCCAAAAAAGTACCTTTTTCCCAAAAAAGTACCTTTTTCCCAAAAAAGTACCTTTTTCCAAAAAAAATACATTTTTTCAAAAAAATACCTTTTTCAAAAAAAGTACCTTCTTCAAAAAAAGTACTTTCTTCCAATAAAGTACTTTGTAAAAACAAAGTATCTTTTTTCAAAAAATTTCGCTTTTTTCAAAAAGTACCATTTAAAAAAATACCATTTAGAAAAAT